>JAKWJD010001764.1:48046329-48677360 GCA_027705065.1 Solanum peruvianum
TTGAATTTCCACCTCAAATCAGCCCTCAATTCATTCCCCTCTTTCTTTTTCTTCTTCGGTTGAAAAAATAGAGATGGGAGAACACAACAGAATCAGCATACAGAGAGAGATTTTACAACAATAAGTAACAAAGAAACGCCTAAGGGTTAGCATTCTTCAAGTATACACTAAACATTCGGAGTCTAGATTCGAATTCTTCCTTCTCGTTTGTTTGATGTCCACCGGAGTCTGTCGGAGTCTCACCATTGCTAGCTCGTTTGTTCCAGTCAAAGGTAACTATCGTCCGCTCTATGTAACACTCTCACCTCATCTATCATTCTTTCTTTTCCTATCATCTGGAATAGTTTGTTTGTTGGACTTACAATATTACCATGTGTTGTATTTTCTGCTAGATTTCAATTGTTTCAAGATGATGTTCAATTCGAATTTTCTTGTGATATGTTGCTGCTATCTGTTGCTGATTCTTTATTTCTATGTTTAAGCTTATTTGATCCTTTTTCTTCTCTAGTCTTTTACTACTCCCTCCGTTTCAAAAAGAATGTCCCTATTTCCTTTTTAGTTTGTTTAAAAAAGAATGCCCCTTTCCTTTTTTGGCAATATTTTAACTTTAAGTTTCCACTTGGCATGTTTAAAATCACAAGATTAAAAAGCATTTTGGTACATTTGACATAACTTTAATTTAGAACCGCAAGATTAAAAAGTCTTCTTTCTTTTCTTTAACTCCGTTCCAAGTCAAACTAGGTCATTCTATTTTAAATGGAGGGAGTACGAATTAGTATAAGTGTAGAATTTTCGTTTTAGAGTTTTGTCCATTTCTAGCTCTAGTCTTCTTTCAAGTTTTCTTTTTATGGTTCTTCATCAGGTTTTGCACTCATGACTTTAGCTAATGTTCAAAGTGGCAATTAGTGCCATGACCTTTCTTTCTAGTTGTTGTTGTTTCATTAGCATGATCCAGGTTTCTTGTAAGATGCAACACTTTATTATATCCTTAAATTGGTCATGATTTTGGTTAAGTATGCGGTAGCTATAGTGTTGTATTTTTTTTGGTAAAAACTGTAAATTACCATTAACCAACCAAGAACATTGCACCATAAGTTCACATATCATCTTAGCCACCTTCTAGGTAGACTACTAAGACGCATAGGTTTCCAACTAAAACAAAAAGAAAAAACTTGGTTATCAACCTTTGACTGTACTAACACTATATCAATATTCACCGATGATCCTCTATAAATCTTCAAGTTCCTTGCATTCCATGTATGATAGATTACTTCTCCCCAAATAGCTGCGATCACTTCCTTTTGAAACTGCTTCCAGTTCTTCCTCTTTAATCCTTCCAACACTTCTTTAACTTCACTTTTAGGTATGGTTATTCCTACCCATTGTAGGATGCCGAGTGCATTCTGCCAAGATGTGTAACTGAGTCTCCAGAGATTGACTTGCACAGACACAACATGTAGTATCTCATTGGAATAGTGAGATGCTTTAATCTTTCTTTTGTAAGTAGTATCCCTTGTACAGCCAACCATACATTAAATTGATGTTTTGGCTGTGAAAGTGCAGTCCAAATGAGTTTCGTAATATTTAGTTTGGTTTGCTGCCCCAATATAGCATTATAGCTCCCTGTAATAGGATATTGGCTGTTGTGAGTTAACTGGTATCTCCCTTGCGTCTACCAATCCTTCATCATCTCCTTCAAAGCATTCATCTTATTACAATACCAACTACAGTCTTACGGTTTTGATGAGCCCAAATATTTGTATTTGTTTTCATATATACACCAATAACTCCATTACCAACATGATTCAACCTTTTTGTATTTCCGTCTTGTTTATGTTGGATGCATTCTATTATTTATTTGTTTCTGGGAACTTGGAAGCTGTTGGGATTCTTTGGATTATAATGCTAGTCATTCATATAATCATCGTATAGTACATTTAAGTAGCCTATTTGCTTATACTATTAGGGGTTGTTTGGTTACTTGTTATGGTTAGAGTTATGCAGATAGTAGCTATGCAGAGTTTAGTTATGTAAGTATTAGTTATGCAAGGTTTAGTTATGCAAGTATTAGTTATGCAGGGTTCAATTATGTAGGTATAGCTATGCAGGGTTTAATAATGTAGGATTTAGAGATTACAATACGTGAATAATTAACTATTGAATATTAAACTTGTTGTAAATTATTAATATATATTATTTACAAAATAATAATACATGATAATAAAACGTGAAATATATTGAATAATATATAATGCTAATATTTGATTCACATATGTACTGTTAAAAAATATACAATCAATTTTTAATGTTAAAAAATTATTATATCTACATAAATCAATCAAAATGGTAAGTATGTAAAAAGAAATGAAAATAATCTATGTATAATAAGAAACAAAAACAACAACATATTGGTAGGAAACAATAAAGTTTCCAATTAAAAAAAACTAAAAGAAATAAAAATGGTCTAAATATGAAAAAGAAATAAAACAACAAATTTATATATAAGAAAACAATAAAGTTTCCAATTAAAAAACAATAAAATAAATTAATAGGGTAATTATGTAATTTATCAGTTTAATACATGTATAACTAATACCTACATAACTTATTCCACCTTCTACCTGCATAACTTTATAATAGATTCCCTCATAAGTTATGTTGGTATTAATTATGTAGACTTTTCTACTTAAACAAAAATTTCTACCAAACATAGTATAACTTAATACATTATTTTATACATGAATAAAATGCAAGTTATACCGTAACTAAACATCCCCTTAGGATTTATTCTTCTGAGGAACTTGTTTGGAACAGTAGCTTGAGTGCCCAATACCTTGTTTGTTTGCCTGATTTGGGTTAGTAGCATCATTTTGAATTTGTACGCCTTTATTTAAATCAGCCCGCAATTCTTTCCCCTCTTTAAAAGGCTATTTCTTCTTCATTGTTGGAATTTGGAAAAATAGAGATGGGAGAACACACTTCATATATAAAGGGAAAAATCAGCATACCGAGAGATTTTACAAAAAAGTAAGAAGAAGTTGCAGAGAAATGCTTAAGGGTTAGCTTTCTTGAAGTATACACTAAACATTTGCAGTCTGGATTCAAAGGCTTCCTCCTCTTTTGTTGATGCCCACCAGAGTCTGTCGGATTCTCACTTCAATTCACCATTGCTAGCTCATTTGTTCCAGTTAGAGGTAACTTCCGCCCTATGTAATACTCTCACCTCATCTGTCATTCTTTATTTTTGAATCATGTGTGTTGCTTTATTATTATCTAGAAATGTTTGTTGGGTCTTATTACAGTTCAAATATTGCCACGTGTTGTATTTTCTGCTCGATTTCATGGGTTTCAAGATGATGTTAAATATGGATTTTGTCGTGATATGTAGCTGCTATCTGTTTAGTGTTGTTGATTCTTTGCTTCTTTGTTTATGCTTATTTGATCCTTTTTCTAGCGCGAAATCGCCAATTGAGCCTCAGAGTTTTGGGACTTTTCCCTAGTAGGGGATCCATAGATTTGGTTGATGGAGATTCCAAAATTTTAGTGTGGGGAGTGAAAGATACACCAGTTCCCTAACCTTGGATTGGACGGAGAAGTCTCCATGGGAAGAGTTGAGATATTGAAGGAGCTAGGGTTTTCAATTTCTGGGAGGGAGAAGTTTTTGATGGACAGGAGGTATTAGACATTTTTCAAGAAGAGAGAAAAGAGCAATAAAAGAGGAGAAGGGAAATTTTGAGAATAAAAAAGATTTAATTTGTTTGGATACCATAATATTTGAATAAAAAGGACTTATTTATGTGTGGTATCAGGTCCCTTAAAAAAGGTGACCTAGACCATTGATAAAATATAATGTAGTGAAGGGATACTAGCCTTGAAAGAGGACCAAGTCCCTTCTATAGAAAGCCCTTGGAATTCCATTAGTGTAAACTTATAGTGATGTACAAGAAATAAATTCACATACAACAAGCAATAAAACAAGTGCAGATACCTGCCCTCCTTAGCATAGTCAAAGTGGAGATTGCTTGAAAATCTGTTGTGAAGTTAGTTTAGCTTGTGCATCCTAGGCTTAGTATGTTCTTGATAAAGTGTTCCTTGCTTAGTGCCTTGGTGAAGATATCAGCCACTTGGTCCTTCATTTTACAGAATGTCATTACCACATTTTCTTTGTCAAAATTGTCTCCAAGGAAATGATGTCTCACATCAGCGTGCTTGGTCCTCTAGTGATGAACAAGATTCTTTGACATGTTCATTGCAGTTGTTTTTTCACACATGAGAGGAATAGTATCTGTAAAGACACCAAAGTCTTCAAATTTTTGCTCAATCCACAAGAGTTGAGCACAACATGAGCTCTGTGATGTCCCCACAAAATGTTCCATGCCTGAGGTGCTTTTCTTGCCAACAAGAAAAACCACATAATCAACATTAACATATCCAATTAAATCCAAAGAACTCCTAGAAGGATAAAATAGGACTAGGTCCTGAGTTCCATTCAAGTATCTTAGTATTCCCTTTATTGCCTTCAAGAGTTGCTTGAAACCTAGCACACATCCCCACACTAAACACTATATTTGGACAAAACATCATAATAATATAACTCAAGACTTTGGAGTTAAGTCAAACAACTCTCTTGAACTCAATAAGGCTATGCATATCATCCAACACTAGTTCTTTCAATAACGGGAATACTTGGATATTGCCATCATTGTTTCTGATCCATTATCATTAATCTCAACATAGTAAAATCCAGTTTCGATGCATTTCAATTCAGGGAATCATATCAGCTAGAGATGTCGAAGGAACTTCAGTTGGCCAAGCGACGAAATTTCTTTGCACCTCATGCAACCACTTAATTTACCGTCAACCAAATTTGGTAGCAAGTGATCACCAAACCATGAAGGAAAACTAGTCCCCAAATAATTCTCCATTTCTATGTTTTCAAGTTAGGATGCGGTTGAAGACCATCCAACAAATGCTCATCGTTGATCTCACAACATCCTGATTATACACTAGCTCGTAGATATTTGGTTTCTCATGTAAATATTCTTTCGAGCCTCTTCTTCATTTACAAGTAATTGGAGATGCTTGATCATTAATTCATCTCTAAGTTATTCAAATGACCTAATTCTTGTATTTGACTACCTTTCTCTAAACCTACGTAGAAAACCGATAGCGTCTGAAGTCTGGTAAATTGCCCCTTATTTAGTGGTATCTCAAACTGATCAATAGATCTTGATCCCCAAAATGCTAAACAAAACTTTGATTTTTAATGATAGTTGCAATATATGTTTCGCAAACGTATCATATTTTCCATTTCTTCTGGAAGCCTCCTGAGTGAAACAACTATTGATTCTAAATGTTTGCATTGTAGATCTTGGAAAATGATTTGGGCAAGACTTCGATCATCGGGTCAGAGAGATCAATGATATCTCAAGTATATTAGCTTGCCAATTTTGGCTGACAACACCTCAATTCCTGAACTGAACAAATTTAGAACTCTCAAGAACTTAAAGCTCAATTGCTTATCTTCAGATACATAATTGCTTCTCCAGAACAGTGTGCACAAATGTTCTGGCTCATTTATCTTTTCTATTTGATCCCTCTTGGTGAGTCCATCCAAAGTATCAAACTTGAGAAAGTTTTTCTCTTCCAATGCTCTTTGGATCAAATAATTTAGATTATAAGATACCTCTAGCCAAATCATGCACAAGATCGTGTATCTTACAGTTACATTCTTGCGCTCATCTAGCTATTATTTGGTAGCAAGGAATTTTGTAATAAAATTTGAAAAACTCTTCTGCCATACAGAATTGGACGGGTTTTCATCACAGTGATCTTCAAAATATATGTTATATATAGTTGCAGCAAGGAATTTTCCAAACGTCTTCTATCACAGTGGTCTCTTGACATGGGGGGATAAACCCTTCTGCCATCCTGAATTGGATTAGGTTGTCCTTTTCAAACACAAAATCTCTTGGAAAAATGGCATATTAAGTGAAACACTTTTTCAGATGTGGAGATGGTAGATAATCATAGCTGAGTTTTACAATTTTCTTTAAGCTATTTTACCCGTTATTATATTGACCTGCAACAAGGGAGTTTTCGTCACGAATTTCCTGCCATTCATGTTTTTCCTTGTTGCGTAAGAGGCCTCCCAATAAATTTTCAGCCAATGGTGGACCTTGACACATTCAACAATGTTCTTCTCCATGCTCACTACTTCCTCTGGAACTTCCCCATCAACAAATGATCTTTGTCTAAAATGGACCAACAATGATCTCTTGTCAACTTCCCAACATATGAATATCTACTGCTACTACGGATGCCACCCTCTTCATACTAGTGTTGGAAAACTATATTCACAATGGAAGCATACCATAATCATACAACTTATTGTTCAGCATGAATAATAGACAATACATTGTTTATTCTAGAACAAGTATAATATGTTAGAGCATATAAACTTCTCTAAAATTTAATTAAAGAATTACCTCTTGAAGCGTGAGAAAATACCTTCAAGTTAATCCACAAGATAGTCGACAAGCTAGAACCTTCAAGAAAATCCACAAGCTAGTCCACGAACTAGACCATAGTTCTGCGGTCTTCCAGTGATCCCAAGTTCACTTATGAACTCTCTCAATACTTGGGTGGACAAGTATTTTATGGAAAAATTATATTCTTTCAAGTGTTAGAAGAATCTCTACTTATAGAGATTTATTCCTAGTCCAAGGAGAAGGAATACTATCACTTTCCCTAGAATAGAAAAAGATATGTACATCTCCTTTTCTTAGAATAGAAAAGTCATGTCGTTCTTCCTTTCCTTCGAATATAAAAAGTGATATATTTCTCTCTTGCCTTAGAATAAAGAAAGAGAAATACTTCTCTCTTTCCTTCGAATAGAGAAAGACAAAACTTCTCCCTTTTCCCTTAGAATATATTTTGAGTTCTAGTTAAATATGGGCACAGTAAGAACCACATAATTAATTATTGAGGCTTCCTATTATGGAAATAATTCCAATTAATTAATTTGAATTATTATTACCGTAATAAATTAGAAATTATTCCACTAGAAATTTGTAATTGCACTCTTCTATTTATAGTTAAATTCCCATTAAACACATATATAAATTCCCATGTTAAGATTAGACACTAACCAATAAATTAAATTACTGATGAAATTAAACGACTATATGATCTATTAAAATTGAATATTAATTATTCTATAATAAATACTATATTTAAACGCATGGTTAATAATTTATATTCAAACAACTAGTAGTCCTGAGAATGTAGTTTCCTTTGGATGAAATTATTCCTCTCAAGGTGTCAATGAACTCAAGCCATGATGCAGAGTCAACACGCCACAAATCATCGCGTTTTTTTTCCTGCCATTTTATCTTGTAGCGTCTTCAATATTATATCCCTGCCTTCGAGCTCAACTTTTTTCTTGTAAGCGATTCGAGAATCAGTTCAAGAAAGATCTTTTTATGACATTTCAGGTTGACACAACCAAAATCTCTTTTTGAACTGCTACTTGATGTTTGTGCTTGTCGTTGAAAATCCTCCCAGTACCATGGTAGTGACGTCCCTTATCATATTACCACCAGCTACACCTTCTTTACCATCCACCACCACTGCTTCTGCATCAACATGAGGTTCTTCCTTGTCTTCTCAATTAGTCACATTAAACAATAATGGTACATGTTATGTTTTATGTGCAATGTGAGGAGTCTGACACATAACACATCCACCACAACTCCGCAAGCTTCTGCTAGTACATCTATACTCTCCTCCCAAATAAGTGCATACTATCATTATATATTACTGGAAGTGGGAAGAGATTAATTCCAAATATGAATTACCATTTTTATCCTACACTATTATTAATTTGAGCCCTATTTTAATTATCCATAAACGTTTAGTTGTTGCTCAACTTCCCTCACTATAACATCCCTTTTCCAACTCTCAAATTCCATTGATCTTATTATCAGTTGTTTCAAAAACTTTTCAGATTCTTCACTAATCTATATAAATGTCTCCAACAAAATTTGACTGTCCCATTAATCTATTTCTCCTCTCTTTGCCTCAATCAAATACACATTGCTAAGTGAATTTGTTTTCTCCTCTTTATTTATCGAGAGTTGCTCTGTTTTTTCTATTTAATGGTATTTCTTAATCTAGCTTATTTTGTTTCCTTGTCATTATCATGAGTTGCTCTATTCTTCATGGTGTTATTTGTGTTATCTCAAGTAAATTTATTTTCTTCTTTATAGAGAGCCGTTTTATTTTCCTTGTTTTCTTTTTATTTCTTTATCCAAGTTATTATGTTTTATTTTCTTTATCATGAGTGCTCTGTTTTCCATGTTTATATTTGTGTTCTCTTTTGGTAATGTATCACCAAATGTTTCTCGACATTACTCCTTCCAAAAGCAGCTAAGTTCTCCAAAAAAATCTCTAGTAGCACTTATGTTTACAATAGTAGCAGTATAGTTCCATTAATATTATCTGCTGACTCTATCTATGTCTGGCTTTTAACAGTTGGATTCATCAGAATTTTTAACGTGGTTCGGATCAAAATGATCCTACGTCCACCAAAGAACAACTGCACCAATATTTATTTCACTCTAAAAAGAATACAAGTGAAATACTACAAGAGAGAGAACACAAATGCCTTACAGGTGAGAAGTCAAGTGAGAAAAATGTTTTGAAAATTAATTAAGAATTACCTATTTATAGGAATGAATTCATCTTATTGATGTCATCCATGACATCACTATGTGTCAAAAATGTCAAGGTTAAGAATATAAAACCATTTTATGGTTTGCCTAAATTTCACCTACCAAGATACTATCTTTGGCTTTTATTTTGTATTAATTATATTCCTACAAAATATTCATGTTAATTCATCTTCCATTTAGTTTGATTCCACAAGAACCAAACCAACTCTTTCAGTCTCCACCTTGGTTTGTGTTTCAAGCATGCGTATAAACAACTCCGTCCAAAACATCTAAGCTTATGGGCAATCCCGTTGTAAGAAAAAAGAAGAATCAAACCTTTGTTGAACATACCAGCTTCACCTAGCAGTTGTTCTCTTAGAGTTGCATCAATTGATGCATACTCCCGCCAAGTCCTTGCAGTGTGCAAACTTGGCAGCGGGACTATTTTGGTCAACATGTCCACAACGTTATCGTCTGTGATAACCTTCTAAACCTTGATAGCTCCTCTTCTATGACATCTCAAATAAAATGAAATCTGACATCAATGTGTTTGGTGCGCTCATGAAATCTTTGATTTTTAATCAAATGAATAGCACTTTGACAATCACATCTTAGAATTGATTCAGGATAAACCGGATTCAATTATGCCACCAAACCTTTTAACCAGATAGCTTCTTTCACTGCCTCCGTTGCTGACATATATTCTGCCCTATTGTTGACAAACAATAGACTGTAAATTTGATTTCCAGCTAACGACACTGCCAACGAGAGTAAATATGTATCCAGTTGTAGACCTCCTTCAATCAAGATCTCCTGCATAGTTAGAATCTCCATAACCGAGAATTGAAGTACCTTCACTTTTTTGGAAGGTTAACCAACATCAGGAGCTCCTTTGAGATATCTCAATACCCACTTGATAGTTTCCAGTGCCTTTTTCCTGGATTTTCCATGTACCTGCTTACCACACTTACAAATTGGGCAATATCTAGATGTGTGCACACCATAGCATACATTATGCTACCAACTGCGCTCGCATAAGGAACCTTTGACATGTGCTTCACTTCATCCATAGATTGAGGCTTTTGTAACTCTGAAAGCTTGAAATGAGGAGGTAATGGTGTACTTAGAGGCTTGGTCATATGCATATTTCTCTAGAACTTTTTAGATGTACCTCTTTTTGAGAAAGATGCACAACACCATTTTCTCTTGAAATCTTCATTCCAAGAATTTTCTTTGCAACTCCCAAATCCTTCATGTCAAATTCATTGTTCAACAGTTTCTTTAAAAAATTTATCTATGTGATATTGTTAGCAGCAATAAGCATATCATCAACATACAACAATAGGTAAATCATAGAATTACCAGACATCTTCTTCTGATACACACATCTATCAAATGCACTCCTCAAAAATCCATGTGTAGTCATGAATGCATCAAATCTCTTGTATCACTGTCTAGGTGATTGCTTCAAACCATACAAAGACTTATTCAGTTGGCATACATTGTCTTTTTTTATTTATCTAGGAAACCTTTAGGTTGATCCATAAAGATTGTCTCTTCTAGATCACCATGTAAGAAAGCAGTTTTGACAGCAAGCTGTGAAGCTCTAAATCAAATTGTGTAACCAATGCTAGTAGCATGCGAATTGAGCTATGTTTCACGACTAGAGAGAAGATCTCATTGTATTCAATTCTCTCCTTCTGACTGAAACCCTTTGAAACCAATCTAGCTTTAAACCTAGCATCTTCCACTTCTGGAATAACTTCGTTCTTTCTATAGACCCATTTGCATCCAACTGTCCTCACCCCCTTTGGCCTTTTAACTGAGACTCATGTCTCATTATTGTGAAGAGACTCCATCTCTTCCATTATGGCTAATTTCCATTCTGCATTATCTTTGCTAGAAGTTACTTCAACATACGAAGAGGGCTCAAGATCTTTAATCTCTTCTTCTGCAGCTACGAACGCATGTGATCAGATTTTCTTGCTCTATAAGACATTTTGGTTTCCGTATCTTTCTTTTGTCCCTTTCCTTCGCAATTGTGTATGGTTCATTGGAAGCAAGTTCTACAAGATCTGCATCTTTTGACTCATCAATTTGAGTCTGTTGATCCCATTCCTTGGGAAGCTCCACCTGCTCGTTGTTCTCGTTTTTTGATAACTCCACAGAAACTTTACGAGGATCAAGTATAGAGGATTCATCAAAGGTAATATCTATACTAACTACAAATTTGAGTAAAGACAAACACCAAAGTTTGTACCTTTTTACTCCATCTACATAGCCCTTGGTTCAAGCTTTCCTTCATTAACATGATAATAAGCTAGACACCCAAATATTCGCAAGTATGAATAGTTAGAGGGTTCACCTGTCCATACATCATTCGGAGTCTTAAAGTCAATCGCTGATAATGATAACTATAATTAATGTGAGCTATGACTTAAAGATGCTCGTAGTATGTTTTGTTAATTCCTGTAATTTGTCATTAATAAGAACATAACAAATTAACAATCTCTCCCTTTTTTATAATGACAACTATAATTAATGAAAGTGTAAGACGACTTCCCTAATTGATTGTCCTTGGATGAATAGTCACTTGAGTGCTCCCCCTGAGTGTTGCTCCCCCTTTCTGTATTCCCATGTTGATATTCTTCCCCTTTGACATAATCAAAAAGGAAAACAAACAATGAGCAAGATAGAGAGAAAACAAAAACAACTAAACAGACAAAGGTATCGGATCAGAAGCCCCAGATATACAGTATGAAAAGATAAATAGACATCTCTGCAAAACTAAGTGTCTTAGAAAAAATCAAACGCAATCAAATTCTTAATTTTCTCCCATAAAGTACGTCAGAGTGTTGACCACGTTCCTGCAGAAAGTGGTAAGAGATTTCTCAATAATCTTAGAGAAAGAACAATATGAGGTTTTCATAGTAAAAGCCAATTGATTGTGTGGAGAGTCAGATACAGTCTTGATGAAGTTGACTTCCTTCAACATAGTGTTAATAGAACGACAGTCACCCTTCTTAAGTGATCCTATCTCAAGTCAAATTTTTCCAATATCGATACTGGAGTCCTTATGAAGTTGTAGCACCTTTCCAAGAATATCCTGTAACACCTGCATATGAGATTTAAGACCATCGACCCTTACCTTAATGTTTTAATCCTCCTTGAGAAGTAATGTTGCTGAGTCGGCGGAGATTCTAGTAACCCGAGGTGCTTCAGCCTTAGATTGGATAGACTGCTTCTTATACCAGTCCTCATTGATCAACAATTAGCTCATGCTCAAAAAAGTTTGAGTATCATATGTAGAATCAATCAAACTCGGCCTGTAGTTAGAGAGTTCCACAAGAGAATGGATAATATCCTACAAATAAGCAATCCATGGGGTAGACTTGCAGTGGAGTTTGTATCCTCAAGAATTTCAACCAGGTATTCACGCACCCACAAAGTCCAATTTATATTGATCTTCTTCGGTAGATAGTACACAACAAAGATATCTCTGTTAGAGATTTTGCTAAGGGATCCCTTTCGGGGAACTAGAGTGGTAGCTACGCAATGGGCGAGAATTCGAATCTCAATTCCAAGAGACAGGGGACCTAATTAGGAGATGTTATCCCCAACTTGAGCAAGAAACACTTTAGTATCCTTCAATGAGGTTTTAAACTTATTAGGCCATACACTTTCATGCATGAATGGTTTTTTTAGGGGGGTGGGTAGTAGGGGGTGGGAGAGCGGGGTCGAGGGTGGGATGAAAAAATTAATTTTGAAGTTGAAAATATATTTTAACCAACAAACTTAAATTTTTTTTGGGTGGGGGTGGGGGGATGGGGGGAGGGGTAGTAGGGGGTGGTCGAGAGTAAGGGTGAAAAATGAAATTTTCAAGTTGAAAATATTTTTTAAAAATAAACTTAAAACTTTTTTTTTTGCGGGTGGGAGGTGGGTCAACAGTAGGGATGAAAAAATGAAATTTTGAAGTTTAAAATATTTGTATCAACAAATTTAAAAATTGGGAGGGAGGGGGTGCAGGTAGGGGTGAAAAACGAAATTTTAAAATTGAAAGTATTTTTTAAAAATAAACTTAAATTTTTCTTGGAGGGGAGGGGGGAGTCGAGGGTAGGGTTGAAAAAAAATGAAATTTTAGAGTTTAACATGTTTTTCTAAAAAAAAATAATTTTTTGGGGGGTGGGGGTGTGGGCTGGTAAAGGGGTGTCGAGGATGATGAAAATATTTTCAACAAACTTAAATTAATTTTTTGGGATGGGGGCTGGTAGGGGGTGGTTGGTTGGGGGTTAGGGTTACAATTATAGCCCATACTGATAAAATGAGCACATTTTGACCATATTTAATGGCTTGGATCACTCATATTTGAATTAGTGAAATATGAGAGTCAAACTATTGGTATCCATTTGATCCATATTAGATCACTTATTTTCACTTTCACCCAAATTTTTTAATGTGCTAAAAAATAATATTATTTTTTCAGAAATTCAATTAATTTTCAAACTTAACTGAAAAACAGATTTTTTTGGTTGGTTGGGGCGGGGGGTTGCCCGAGCGGAGGGGGTAAACTTTTTTTTGTTGCAAAAACAGATTTATTTTTGTTTTTGAAACATTACAAAAATTAGGGGTAGGTTGGTAGAAAGTGGGGGGGGGGGTCAATTCTATTATTTTTGAAAAACAGAACCTTTTGTTTTTGGAAAACAAAAAACTTTCAGGGGGGCGGTTGGTGGGGGGGGTATAGGGGTAGGGGGTACCCATGGGAGGGGGTAATCTTTTATTAAAAAAAAAACAGTTTTTATTTTGTTTTTGTACAACAATTTTTTTTAGGGGTAGGTTGCTGAAAGGGGGGGGAGGGGTGCCCCGGGCGGTGGGGTATATGGGGAAGGGGCCCCACGGGCGGTGGGGTTATGTGGGGAGAGGTACATTCATGTTTTTGAAAAATAAATTTGTTTTGAATGGGTTAGAACAATTTTGCCCAAACCATATTTGACCAAATCTATATTTGCCCATATTATATTTGTATGGATTGTATTCGAAACCATCTTTTCTTCAAACCATGCAAATTCAATCTAATCCTACCGTTTTCCACCCCTAGTTAGGATGGAGTGGGGGGGGAGAGAAATGGTCGAGGGTAGGGGTGAAAAAAAGAAACTTTGAAGTTGAAAATACCACTTTAAATAAACTTTACAGTTTTTTAGGTGTGGGGCTAGTAGGCGCGTGGATAGGGGCTGGGTAGGGGGGGAAGAGGGGAGGGGGGTTTCAGAAGTGACTTTTGAAAATGTTTTCACTAAGTTTTGAATGGAAGTCATTTTCCTTAAATTTGAGGGAAAATGAGTTGATTTGAAAAATCTTTTCAAAATATTTAAACCCACCAAACATGAGAAAATCGAAAAATATTTTCCGGAAAATGTTTCATACCAAGCACACCCTAAGTGTTAAGACAAGGAGAAAACAGGAGAAGAGTTGAAATTTATTTAAATTAATGTGAAAGAGGGAAAATGGGAATGAATGGAAGGAATTTTCTCACTTAAATTATTTGAGAGTAAATAATTGTCATATTAATAAATTGGAGTTAATATCTCAAAATGTCACACAACTATAATAATTTATAGAGAAAATTTATTGAACTTTGGTTTTGTATCAATAAATTAAAAAAAAGAACTATTTATCATAAAATAATTTTTTTAAAAAAACATAGTTTATTATATATATATATAGATATATATATATATATATATATATATATATATATATATATATAATATATATATATATAATATATATATATATACACACACACACACACACACACCACACACTTACACTTATTTTAGACTACTTGTGACATGTTTAATGAACTTTCGTTAAGAGGTAATATTTAACTTTATGAATTGTTCTTAAATTCATACATCAACATTAACATATTAGTCGATTAAAATATTTCTCACTTAAATTATTTGAGAGTAATAATTGTCATCTTAATAAATTGGAGTTAATATCTCAAAAGGTCAAACAACTATAATAATTTATATAGAAAATTTATTGAACTTTATTTTGTATCAACATTTTTTTAAAAAAAAATCTTTATCATAAAATAAAATTTATATATATATATATATAAGCGTGTTAAATATGGGTGATATATCAATACCATTCACCAACCTATTTAAATATGAGAGATACAAATTAAGAGCACTGGGATCCTAATTATTATGTTTATTTGAAATCAAAACAGGTGCAGTACATCGCAAATTTGATAATCCGGTCCTGGAGACAACACAACTTATGGAATTCTTGTGTTTGATTGACATAGTCTTTTAATAATATCTCACGTTTCTTCGTGTGTGAAATTTCTCGCAATGTATTCTCGCATTGTTTGAAAGGAGAGAGCGGCAATGCAAGAGGAGGTATTTTCATCTATAGATTTATCTATCTAAAGTATAAAAATTAAACCAATGTACAATTTTTATTGAGAAACTTATATTAATTTACATAGAATTTTTACTAGAGAGTTCAAATTACAAAGAACCAGTGGAAAACAAATAAAAAAACTGTATTTTACTTCTTTAAGATGATGCTTTATCAAATTTTGACTTAAAAAACCAGCTTATATATATGCCTTTTGGCATTTGCTTTATCCGAAAAGTATTACTCTGTGTGTTGGCGGGGGGGGGGGGGGGGGGGGCTATTCTTCTTTCTCTTTTGACGTGTTTTCTGATAAATGTGACGTCGTTCCATCAAAAGAATATAATTGTTGCCTTAGCAGCGATATTTAAAAAAATATTATATTTCTTAAAATGATTTTACGATTTTATTTTTAAGGAATTAAAAAAATGATTTTTAGATTTTATTTTATTTTTAAAAAAAAGGTTTGCAACATTTTTATAAAAATAAAGTTAAATCTCTGCTTTTTTTGGTTTAAAATTTTTTAAAAAAATATTTTTTAAAGCAGCGATTTTGGTTGAGAATTTAAAAAATGTTAGATAATTTAAATCGCTACACATTCAGCGAATTTAATATAATAAAATAAAAATTAAACTGAAAATTGTTGCGAAGGATGAAATTTTTTTGATGTGTTTAATCTTCACCCTTCTAGAAGTTTTTATTTTTTTAATTCAATCATTCTTCTGTTATTTTTTATGATATATAATTCATTTTTTCTTATACTTCCACAATTGTATTAGAGTATACAGTTCGTGTTGTTTATCATTTTTATATTTTATTTTTCTACAATTTAATCAAAGACATGGATTTTCATTTACAATGTGTTCTTTAAGATATAATCCTAATAAATTTACATACACGGTCATCTAATATTTGTGGATATAAAGTTCTTTATCCCTTTAAAGTAATATACATGCACGTACACACATACTTAGTGATAAAATATTTTTGTCTTGAATAATAGTATTATTAATAATTAACAATACGCATGAAATTAATAGCATATATACATAAACCAATCAAGAATTGATACATATAATGCGTTTTCCCTCTTTCTTCGTTACAATCGAGTCATGTGCATCTTATGCGCTTTCTGTGCATTATATGTGCATTTCTTGTTAATTATGTAGTATTCTATTTTTTATAAAATATCACATGTATGTTGATTGAAATTAATTTATAGTTTATAAAGTCAAACTTTAGTAAAGAGTGCAAACATATTCAACAAAATTAGTATTGTGTGTCACATGTACATCTCATGTGCATTACACGTGCATCTTTTGTCAATTAACAATTTTATTTTAAAAATTACATATATAATAAAAGTAAATAAATTTAATATTTATTCCGTGACTACACAGTCTATTCATACAACAAGAATGTTTAATCAAATTTTTGACAAGAAATTGATTTATTAAAATCAAAATGAATTGTTTTATGTTCATTATGAAGTAAAGTAAGTAAAATATATTAGAAGTTCATCGGACAAAACAACTAAGAAAATCATGTAATTGTAGTATTACTTAAAATCATCAAAGTCGAGACGATTAAGTCACATTTAAATGCATAACTGTCTTCTTTGCAATAAGTAAAAACTAAAGTTACGTAGCTTTCATGACATTTCATTTTGATCACAATTAAAGACTAATTCCCTTAAATTATTTATTTACAGATAAATGCTGCTATTTCATCTTCTTCCAAGTCAATGACATTAGGAATAAATCCATGTTATCTAATTTCTTCAAGGTTAATGTTTTGAATTTCAACAAGGGAATATTTAATTCAAGCTATTAAGTACCTAATTGACCTCGACTTCTATTCAATTGAACTTCTTTATGTTTTGATACGCCTTAATTGAAATTCCGACTTCGCCATCATGTCACATTTTCATGTCCTTCAACGATAACATACTATATTATATGTGTTTAATAGAAGGATATTGTGCAGTGGTGCGTTCTCTTGATAACGAAAAGTCAGAGTCTAACAATTTTAGGAGGTTAGTTTTTCGAATAATAGTTTATTTTTTGTACTTCATTCAATATTCCAAGTTTCTAGTCATAGACTAAAACGAAAATGATTACTTGTTGTCCGCTGTGATAAATTGTTTGTTATGTCGTGATTTTACTATTATTTAGAAAAAATCATTATTAAAATGTTTTAATATAAAATAATTTAAGAAAATAGTTAAATAGAGTCGTCCTTTAATTTTTTTCAAAATTAAGAAAACTTAATTATTAGCAGATCAAATTTTTAAAAATTAGAGAAATACAGTAAATGGTTCTTATTCTACTTTAAATACTAAGAATATATTAACACTTAAAGTAGCCGCTAACACCGAAGATTTAAATTAAAATATTTGATTATGAGGAAATAATTAAGTAAAGAACATTTTGAGTTTTAAGGAAAATAATACTTAACCACTTCAAATAATTAAAAATAATTAAGACTTCAACAAAAATAGATTAAGTAAGAATTTATTTGAGTCAAGAAACTATCTTAACTTGATTAAGCCAAGTGGAATTTTTGACTAAAGATTTTTTAAAAGTAAATAAAGGACACAAGATTTGATAAAATCAAATTTATTAAAGCAGAGTAAATGGTAGGTTTAGCAAACATAAAAATCATATTTGAATGTTATAGCTCTAGTTTGTATAATTTCTCTCCATAGCAAAATTTATATTTGCTATGACTATTAATCTGTATATTTCGATATACATATACATAAAAAAAATATGTATTTGGGTTTATATTTCGATATACAAATGAGTCCTGCATTTCTATAATCGGTATAGAAATGGCTCCTACATTTGTATTTTTCGGTCTGTGTGTATATATCATTATACGAGTGGTCCTGCATTTGTATATTGCATTATATAAATCAGATGATAAAAAACATGGAATGTTTGTTGCGAATTACAAATAAAAGAAATTATGACTACGACATTTAATTTGAATTTATAAATTGTCATTTCATACAATTTTTCATAACTAGAGCAACTTTCACATATAGCAAATACAAAATTCATATTTGTATGCTATAACAAAAGTTTGTAATTATGCTCCATAGCAAACATAAATATTTATATTTCGCTATACATATACAAAAAAAAAAAACACTTGTATAATTCGCTATACATATACAAAGAAAGAAGTTGTATGATTCGCTATACATATACAAAGAAAACAGCTATATACAAAAGATCAATTGTATAGTCTGTGTATATATAAAACTAGAGAGAGAGAAAGACAAAGAAACTGGGTAGGGGAGTATTTGTATTGTATAATTATAAGTGTATAGGACGAAGATATATATATTTGCATGTGTATATATAATTTTCTCTCACTTTATACAGAACACAATTTATAAATTGTGTTTTTGTTTGTATAAGCGAGAGAGGTGAGGGTGGAGAGCGAGATTCGGGAGAGTGAAGAGCGAGATCTGGGTTTTGGGTCACCACATCATTCAAATGACTCTCAGTTTAACATCACGGGCAGGTACGATGGAGTGTTTCGAGAACAAAGTAAATTGTGCCCTATGCCCAATACCTAGAAAAGCAAAGAAACTTCCTCAATAAAGGAGTTTGGAACCACATTGCGAACCTTCTTGGATGTCTGATACTTTGAAGAGCATGGACGTTTCTTAGAGACAGATGAATGAATCACTGATTCTGACACAGAAGAGTTGAAGAGAGAAGTTCCACTTCAATAGATTCGAAGGGAGAAACAGGAGCCTTTTCCATAGAATCCATAGATCGAGTGTGAGTCATGATGAACAAGAAAGAGAAAGAAAAAAAAAAGGTCAGAAATAGAGACAAAAGGAGAGGATGAGAAAAGGACGGTGAAAAGATTGAAGAGACAGATGCAGGAACCAAGGTTTTTTTATGGAGAGTCGAGATAAACTACAAAAGGAAGAAAATAATTAATAATAATAGAAAAAGAAAACATGAAACATTAATTATTAAGTATGATAATACCAAGGTTTTCTCGAAGGAAACAAAATCGTTCCTCAAGTAAAGGTTTGGTAAAAATATCTGCTAATTGATTCTCAGAATCGACAAATTCAAGCATGAAATCACCATTTTCAACATGATCACAAATAAAATGATGTTGTATATCTATATGCTTAGCCCTTGAATGATGAACAATATATTTAGATAAATTGAGAGCACTTGTATTATCGCAAAAAATAGGTACTGCCTCAAACATTAGACCATAGTCTAGAAAGTGATGCATCATTTAGAGTAATTGAGTGTAACAACTTCCGACTTCCACATATTCGGACTTGGTAGTTGAGAGAACAATAAATGTCTGCTTTTTACTATGCCATGAAATGAGAGAATTTCCCAAAAGTTCGAATGTTCCACTGGTATTTTTTTTGTCATTTTTATCACCTACAAAGTATGCATCTGAAAAACCCGATTAATTCAAAATTTTCAGAAAAGGATACCATAAACCCATTTCGAAGGTGCCAATATGATATCGAATAATTCGTTTCATAGCGGTGAGATGAGATTCTTTCGGGGCGGATTAAAAACAAGTACATTTGCATATGGTGAATGTAACGATCCGAAAAAAATAAAATAAAATAAATATTAGGTACTTAAGGTGATTTAATTATTAATTAAAAAAATCTGGAATTTTAAGGGCGTAATGGTTTTTTCGCGTATTAATTAAAATAAACCAGATTTGTATTAAATTAATTTAAATTCTATTTGACTAAGTCTTGAATTTAGTCTACTAATCCTAATAGTTCTCTCTCTCTCACGCTTCTTAACTCTCTCGATAACGTTCTCCATCTTACTCACGTTGTTCTGCCAAATATCAACAGTTCTTCACGCTTGAAGAACTCACCTGAAATTTAAAAAAAAAAAACAAAGCAACCAAAAATATTAAGGCGAACAGAAGTTGTTCGTTGAGTTGTTTGGAGCAGTTTTCCTGGCAGCAACATCAACGTTTGAACATCGATTAAGGTATGGGTTTCTTCTCTCTTGAACATCGATTAAGGTTGTTCCCCGTTGCATGCCCCCGTCACTAGCTCCCTATGATCTTAGGTTGGGTATTCTTGTTGGTAGAATTTAGGGATACTTGTTTGTGGTGATGATCACGTTTCGAGTATGTGTTCATGACTATGTGTTTATACTTTGTGTCTTTTGGGAATATGTATGTAAATACGTATGTATTTGTGGAAGATTGTGATCATAATTTTGAGTTTTTCTTTAGCATGTTAATAGCATAGAGGTTATTCGTGTTTTGTGTGCAATTAGAGGCTCTTAAAATCGTAATATTCACATGGTTGAAAGGCTATAAATTCTAGTTAAAACAAATGATCAAATCATCCCTCTAAACTTGTCTTAAGAACTTTAACGAATTTATAAGAAACAAATGCTAAATTAACCCGTAAAATGAGGTAAAAAAATTGTGGAGTAATGTCCCAGAACATGGAAATAATTCGTAGATGAATTCTGGAAATTTTGAACACATAAATAAATAATAATAGGTGAGGTCTGCAGGGATCGAACACGAGACCTCACCAAAGTAAGCCTTAAATAAAGAAATGTGCCAGATGGGGCTCGAACCTGGGTCTGGGGGGGCAGGGAAATTCATAAAGAAAAGAAAAAAATAAGTGGCCTGGGGGAATCGAACCCTCGCCCCTGTATTGCGCTAAAAAAAGAAGAGAAAAGAAGCGGGGGCAAGGGGGCTCGAACACGCGATCTGGAGGAGAGACGAAAGGGAATAAATCAGGAAATTTAAATGAGAGGCGTGGGATTCGAACTCACGACCTCCATGTACACGCGAGAGAAAGAAGAAAATAGGAAGCAATAAAACGTGAGGCGTGGGAATCGAACCCACGACCTCAAAGACTGTAGCAGTGTACGAAAAAATATAAAAAAATAAAATAGAGGGGTTGTGGGTGTTCGAACCCACCACCTCACAGCCTCCCCTTCAGCAAAAAAGAGAGGAAAATAAGGGGGTTGTGGGGGTTCGAACCCACAACCTCCCTTATGAAGCGATTTTAATTTTAAAAAAAAGGATTTGAATTAGAATTCTAATTAAAATAGAAAATTAATTCTTTCATGTAAATATTGAGATTTAAATTAGAATTCTAATTAAAATAGAAAATTAATTCTTTCATGTAAATATTGAAATATAAATTAGAATTCTAATTAAAATAAAAAAATTATTCTTTCATGTAAGTGTTGAGATTTAATTTAGAATTCTAATTAAAAAATAGAACATTAATTCTTCCTTGCAAATGGTGAGCATTAATTTAGAGTTCTAATGTAATGAATAGTAGAAATAAAATCAATGAAAAATATAAATAATATCCAAATGATTCAAGAATTGGGTTCCCGTGCCCAAACTTCCGTATTGGTACATAAGTCATACGTGAATAAAATATTCAAGAATAATGTCATCTACTTAGATCAAAAATCAAGATCTTGGTATATATACAAGATGCATAAATCTTGTAATCCATAATCTTAGGAAAATAAGAATCACTTAACTAACTATAAATGAAGCCACATGGCTTGTATGTATAGACATATAAGTTTAACATACGTTCAAGAATAATTGAACCTAAGATATAGTAATGAAATAAAGAAATGAACATTCACGCATTAAGAAGTGAGTAACTATGAAAAATAAAGATTCTAATAATGAAGAATGTGGTGACAATCATGATATGAGGCTAATGTACATGATGAGAGAAATCTCAAATGAGCCTAAGTAAGTGTTACCAATACGAGCTCACAAATGGGAGTGTAAGATAATGAAGAGATCAGTTTCGATGAACACTCTAATGAAAATATTGAGTTTAAAACACTTGATACTAATGATAAGATGAGAAATCATCTATTGAGCTATGATGTCCTCATACTAGAAGCCAGCTTCCATGATTTATGGGTTGAATGTAATGGAACTTTATACTGAGCACCGATAGGCTAACTATGAGAGGTGGTGCCTTCTATAGGGAAGGGCGGAGGTTCACGTAACTCTCATGAGATGAGACTATCCGGCTTGCCAGGTATGGGTCCCCATACATCTCCTAGTCTTTGAACCTATATTGCCACTATAGGGATCTGACGGGGTTAAATTCCCATATACGCTAGCATGTTATTAAATCACTTTGGCCGGTGATTCCACCTCTTTTCGGTGTGGGGGAGACACTGGATTTTATGATGCTCACATGATCTATGTCGGTTAAAGTTAAAGTTCCCAATGAATGAATGAGGTCAGCCTCAAATGAATCATATAAAGAAATGAATGATACCGAATGTGTTAGGATAGGATAATTAAGAGGTGAGCTAGATTCAGGTAATGACATTAGGTTATTCCTGATCATTGCACATCAAACCCGATGAAAGTCTTAAACTACATCCTAGGTAAAACTGGTGTTCGCACTGGCCTATGAATGAATTGAAATGAAATACGTATGAAGGAATGAAGCAGACTCTGTGTTTGCTAAAGAAGGATCCCTAGTTGAGGTCCCATATGTTGAGCCCTCATTTTGGAAAGTCTTAAGGTTAAGTCAATGATAGTAAGGTCTCATGGTATATGAATGAATAATATGAAAGAAACTGTGTTATATGTTATGTGCTATATGAAGATGTTATGTGCTATATGAAGATGTTATGTGTTGTGTGCCATTCGATAATTATAATGATGCATGTCACTCTCATGGCATAACTTTCCCAATCTCAATTTAGCAAGTCCACTGACTTGACTTCCAAACATCATATTTTTAGTTTAGAGCTATTCTTCCTCATGCATGTCCCTGGTGTGTGCTTGCATATACCCATACTTAGTACAAGTGTGTACTAATTCTATACAAATATCTACTTTTATGTGCATGCACAGGTGGACGGTAGAGCTACAGGTTCGTTGTTGCAGCTATGCGGACGTCAGCATTCATTCGGAGTTTGGTAGGTCCTCATGCTTTCGAGGATGCTACTGTTTTACATTCTAGCGTAGTTTTAGAGTTGATCTAGTTGAGCATGTTCCACTGGCTTTTCTTTCCTATTTTTGTTCAGACGTTTTATTGGTGTTATTTTGGCCGATATACAATTAAAACTTAATGAATTATTTCTTTCAGTTGTTTATCTCTTAATTGTTAGATGGTTGATGATGAACGATTACTAATTGTAAAGAATGTTTGGCAAGTATGATTAAAGAATCAAAAATTTCAAATTTTCCGCTAAAATTAATCTATGTAAAGTAAGAATGTCGTAAGTAGGCTTGTTTGCGACCTCTGAGAGGTCAACGATGCCGATCTTGTCTGGGGTCTAGATTCCGATCGTGACAAAGTTGGTATCAGAGGACTAGGTTAAATTCCTAGAATAATGAGTTCACATCAACCACATTGAGTAGTTTCTAAGTCATGGTAGTGAAGTGCACCACTATCCTGGATTAGAGACTGCATGATGCGTAGGAAAAATTTCCCTTCTTCTGATCTTATCGTGTTTTTCCTAATGTTTGAATTATTGGTGTTATGAACGTGTCTAACATCAATCCTTGTTTTTTCAGAGAATGAACACTTGGAGAACTAAGGTTCTGAGGACGGGAGCAGCAGCAGCTAGGGGTAATCAAAATCCACCCCAGGCTCCACCTAAAGGAGTGGCCATGCCAGTTAACCCAGCTAGATTGACTGATGCGGAGGTGAGGTCATATCTAGCCCAGATGGAACAGACCATCACGATGCAGGCTCAGGCTATGACTGCCCAAGTCAACCGACAGAATGTTCAGAGGAAGAACCCATCGGTTCGCAGCATGGCTGACAGACTGCGACATTTCACGAGGATGAATCCTCATATGTTCACAGGAGCTAAGACTTCAGAGGATCCTCAGGAGTTTATAGACGAGGTTCATAAGATCCTAGTTGCCATGGGGGCCACTGATATTGAGAAGGCGGAGCTGGCTTCCTACCAACTGAAGGATGTTGCACAGACTTGGTGCAAGATGTGGCAAGATAGCTGTGTTCTAGGTGGAGTGCCAGTCACATGGTAGCTGTCCAAGACAGCATTTCTGGAAAGATTTTTCGCCAGAGAGATGAGGGAGGCCAAGGTTGAGGAATTCATCAACCTTTAACAAGGATCTATGACGGTCAGGGAGTATTCCCTGAAGTTTGTGAAACAATCAAGGTATGCCAATTCTCTTGTGTCTAACAGCAGAGACGAGATGAGTAGATTCTTCATGAATTACTGAGGATCTCGAAGAGGAGTGTAGGGCAGCTATGTTGCATGACAACATGAACCTTTCAAGACTTATGGTCCATGTCCAGCAAGTGGAGGAAAGCAGAAAGAGGATGCACACTAGGGTAGGGAACAAGTCAAGGCAAGCTGAGGAGAATTTTTCAAGGAAGAGTAGTACTGAAATCAGGGATAAGCCCAGGTTTAAGAAGGGACTCTCCCATCAAGGGGAGTCAAGTTCATCCAAGGGTCGCTATGATAGGGATTCTGAGTCCAGAGTTAAGAGAAACAATGAAGTAGATAAACCTCAAGAGAGACCACCTTGTAGGAAGTTTGGCAAACTACATGGAGGAGAGTGTATGATGGGCACTAACGCTTGTTACAGTTGTGGCAAACCAGGTCACATGGTGAAGGATTGTCCGATTAGGAGAAGTCAATAACAAGGGAAGGAGATAGTCAGTCTAATGGTCCAAGTGAAAAGGCTCCAAGGAGGCAACGATTCTTCGCCTCAAGTCTAGGGGTGCAGAGGAAGGCACTTCTGGGGAAGTCACAGCTGAGTAGCCTTAATTAGTCCTTCATTTATTTGATTGTGTGTGATGTGTATGCACTAGTATGAGATTAGAATTCCTACTCGTAAGGTTATAATTCCTTATCTATTTGTATTTTGTTGTTATTGGCTAAGTGTGCATAGCGATTAAATTATGATCAAATTGGCATTACGATGTGAAATCGTAGTGTCATTCAGGGACGAATGTTCCTAAGGGGGGGATAATGTAACGATCCGAAAAAAATAAAATAAAATAAAATATTAGGTACTTAAGGGGATTTAATTATTAATTAAAAAAATCTTGAATTTTAAGGGCATAATGGTCCTTTCGCGTATTAATTAAAATAAACCATATTTGTATTAAATTAATTTAAATTCTATTTTACTAAGTCTTGAATTTAGTCTCCTAATCCTAATAGTTCTCTCTCTCACACGCTTCTTAACTCTCTCTCTCACGTTCTCCATTTTTCTCACGTTATTCTGCCAAATATCAACAGTTCTTCACGCTTGAAGAACTATCCTGAAATTTTAAAAAAAAAAAACAAACAACCCAAAATATTAAGGCGAAGAGAAGTTGTTTGTTGAGTTGTTTGGAGGAGTTTTCCAGGCAGCAACATCAACGTTTGAACATCGATTAAGGTATGGGTTTCTTCCCTCTTGGCTCCTTTCCCAAGAGTCCCTTACGATTCAAACTATTCATCTCAAAACTACGGTTGTTCCCCGTTGCATGCCCCTGTCACTAGCTCCCTATGATCTTAGGTTGGGTATTCTTGTTGGTAGAATTTAGGGATACTTGTTTGTGGTGATGATCTCATTTCGAGTATGTGTTCATGACTATGTGTTTATATTTTGTGTCTTTTGGGAATATGTATGTAAATACGTTTGTATTTGTGCAAGATTGTGATCATGATTTTGAGTTTTTCTTTAGCATGTTAATAGCATAGAAGTTATTCGTGTTTTGTGTGCAATTAGAGGCTCTTAAAATCGTAATATTCACATGGTTTGAAGGCTATAAATTCTAGTTAAAACAAATGATCAAATCATCCCTCTAAACTTGTCTTAAGAACTTTAACGAATGTATAAGAAACAAATGCTAAATTAACCCGTAAAAATGAGGTACAAAATTTTGGAGTACTGTCCCAGAACCTGGAAATAAGTTGTAGATGAATTCTGGAAATTTTAAACAGAAAAATAAATAAATAAAAATAGGTGAGGTCTGCAAGGATCGAACCCGAGACCTCACCAAAGTAAGCCTTAAATAAAGAAATGTGCCAGATGGGGCTCGAACCAAGGGCTCGGGGCTGGCGAAATTCGCAAAGAAAAGAAAAAAATAAGGGGGGCTGGGGGAATCGAACTCTCGCCCCTGTATTGCACGGAAAAAAAAAGCGGGGGCTGGGGGGCTCGAACACGCGACCTGGGGGAGAGACGAAAGGGAATAAATCAGGAAATTTAAATGAGAGGCGCGGGATTCGAACCCACGACCTCCATGTACACGCGAGATAAAGAAGAAAATAGGAAGAAATAAAACGTGAGGCGTGAGAATCGAACCAACGACCACAAAGACTGTAGCAGTTTACGGAAAAAATAAAAAAAAATAGAGGGGCTGTAGGGGTTCGAACCCACCACCTCCCAGCCTCCTCTTCAGCGAAAAAAGAGGAAAATAAGGGGGTTGTGGGGGTTTGAACCCACAACCTCCCTAATGAAGCGATTTTAATTTTTAAAAAAAAGGATTTGAATTAGAATTCTAATTAAAATAGAAAATTAATTTTTTTCATGTAAATATTGAGATTTAAATTAGAATTCTAATTAAAATAGAAAATTAATTCTTGCATGTAAATATTGAAATTTAAATTAGAATTCTAATTAAAATAGAAAATTTATTCTTTCATGTAAATGTTGAGATTTAATTTAGAATTCTAATTAAAAATAGAACATTAATTCTTCTGTGTAAATTGTGAGCTTTAATTTAGAGTTCTAATGTTATGAATAGTAGAAACAAAATCAATGAAAAAAATATAAATGATATCCAAATGATTCAAGAATTGGGTTCCCGTGCCCAAACTTCCGTATTGGTACATAAGTCATAAGTGAATAAAATATTCAAGAATAATGTCATCTACTTAGATCAAAAATCAAGATCTTGGTATATGTACAAGATACATAAATCTTGTAATACATAATCTTAGGAAAATAAGAATCACTTAAATAACTATAAATGAAGCCCCATGGCTTGATGTATAGACACATAAGTTTAACATACGTTCAAGAATAATTAAACCTAAGATATATGTAATGAAATGAAGAAATGAACATTCACGCATTAAGAGGTGAGTAACTATGAAAAATAAAGGTGCTAATAATGAAGAATATGGTGACAATCATGATGTGAGGCTAATGTACATGATGAGAGAAATCTCAAATGAGCCTAAGTAAGTGTTACCAATACGAACTCATGACAAATGGCAGTGTAAGATAATGAAGAGATCAGTTTCGATGAACACTCTTATGAAAATATTGAGTTTAAAACGCTTAATACTAATGATAAGATGAGAAATCATCTATTGAGTTATGATGTCCTCATACTAGAAGCCAGCTTCCATGATGTATGGGTTGAATGTAATGGAACTTTATACTAAGCACTGATAGTCTAGCTATGAACGGTGGTGCCTTCTTTCGGGAAGGGCGGAGGTTCACGTAACTCTCATGAGATGAGATTGTCCGGCTTGCCGGGTATGGGTCCCCATACATCTCCTAGTCTTTGAACCTATATTTCCACTATATCGATCTGGCGGGGTTAAATTCCCATATACGCTAGCATGTTATTGAATCGCTTTGGCCGGTGATTCCACCTCTTTTCGGTGTGGGGGGGACACTGGATTTCATGATGCTCACATGATCTATGTCGGTTAAAGTTAAAGTTCCCAATGAATGAATGAGGTCAGCCTCAAATGAATCATATAAAGAAATGAATGATACCGAAAGTTTTAGGATAGGATAATCAAGAGGTGAGCTAGTTATTCCTGATCATTTCACAGCAAACCCGATGGAAGTCTTAAACTACATCGTAGGTATAGCTGATGTTCGCACTGGCCTATGAATGAATTGAAATGAAATACGTATGAAGGAATGAAGCAGACTCTATGTTTGCTAAAGAAGGCTCCCTAGTTGAGGTCCCATATGTTGAGCCCTCATTTTGGAAAGTCTTAAGGTTAAGTATATGATAGTAAGGTCTCATGGTATATGAATGAATAATATGAAAGAAACTGTGTTATATGTTATGTGCTATATGAAGATGTTATGTGTTGTGTGCCATTCGATAATTATAATGATGCATGTCACTCTCATGGCATAACTTTCCCAATCTCAATTTAGCAAGTCCACTAACTTGACTTCCAAATATCATGTTGTTAGGAAAGACTTATTCTTCCTCATGCATGTCCCTGGTGTGTGCTTCCATATACCCATACTTAGTACAAGTGTGTACTAATTCCATGCAAACATCTACTTTTAGGTGCAGGCACAGGTGGACGGTAGAGCTACAGGTTCGTTGTTGTAGCTATCCGGACGTCAGCATTCATCCGTAGTTTGGTAGGTCCTCATGCTTTCAAGGATGCTACGTTTTACATTCTAGCGTAGTTTTAGAGTTGTGCTAGTGGAGCATGTTCCACTGGCGTTTCTTTCCTATTTCTGATCAGACGTTGTATTGGTGTTATTTTGGCCGATATACAATTAATACTTAATGAATTATTTCTTTCAGTTGCTTATCTCTTAATTGTTAGATGGTTGATGATGAACGATTACGAATTATAAAGAATGTTTGACAAGTATGATTAAAGAATAAAAAATTTCAAATTTTTCGCTAAAATTAACCTATGTAAAGTAAGAATGACGTAAGTAGGCTTGTTTGCGACCTCTGAGAGGTCAACGACGCCGGTCTCATCTGGGGTCTAGATTCCGGTCGTGACGCTGAACATTATATCTCGTTGACTAGAAGTAAGGTATAACAACGAACCAATCATTCTTTTATGAAGTTTCTCGTCAACTGCTTTTCCTGTTGAATCATATTCCAGATATGTGGATGGACTCATTGGAAAGCAAAATGCTTTACCTTTTTCCATTCCAAAATTTTTTGATCAACTCTTTTTCATATTTCCCTTGATTTATGAAGATTTCCTTATCTAATTGCTTAATTTGAAGACTGAAAAGAATCAGACCTCACCCAAAAGACTCATTTCAAACTCACCTTTCATAAGATTAGCAAAATTCTCACAAAGATAAAGGTTAGAGTAGCCAAAGACAATATCATCAACATAAATTCGAATAATAAGAATGCAAAAATCAGATTTTTTTGTAAAAGAGCAGTATCAATTATGCCCCTTTGAAAATTATTTTTAATAAGAAAAGTGCTCAGTCTTTCGTACCACGCTTTTGGAGCGTGTTTAGCCATAAAGAACTTTTGATAATTTGAAAACATGCATTTTCAAAACCATGAGGTTGTTTAACAAACACCTCTTCTTTTATGAAGTAATTTAAGAAAGCGCTTGTAACATCCATTTGAAAGAGTCTGCTATGATTGAAAGAGGCAAAAGCGAGAAGAATTCGAATGGATTATAACCTTGAAACAGGGTCAAAAGTTTCATCATAGTCGTCTCCTAGTTGCGAGTAACCTTGAGCAACTAACCTGGCTTTGTTTCTGATAACATTACCGTTTTCGTCCAGTTTGTTTCGAAATACCCATTTAGTTCCTATCACAGAGCAATTTTTTGGTCTTTCAATAGGGGTCCACATCTGATCCTTTTTGAATTGATCAAGTTCTTTTTTCATTGCCTATATCCACGACTCATCTTCCAGTGCTTCATTTATTCGGTTTGGTTCCATTTGTGATATGATGACCAATGAAACTTGTTTTTTGAGTGATGACCTCGTCTGGATTTTATCGTCTAGATTACCAAATTTGGGTCCAAATTTGGTTTCTATCCGTCTGGACCGATATTTGGATCCATTTTTGTTTTTGGGAAATTAGACCCATTTAATTTGTACCTGTCCTAAACTAAACAAAATAATAAAGAATAAATAAGAAAAAGCGACAAGGGGGCTTAGACCCAAAAATAACAAAATACAAGTTCTGGAAATAAACTTGAGCCTTTTAGCCCAATCTCTTCGACTTTCTTCAATTCCTCATGCTATTTCGGCTTCAAAAATCTGTCAACCGATTTTTAAAACTGATTGACTCGGGTAAAGGAATTAAGCCTCTGTGGCGCTGTAAGAAAATGTGGAGATAAGGTCCATGGGTCCCGGACAAGTTTCACATGCAAAACGATAAACAAATCACCGAGTTAGCACTTTTTGAGAACGAAATGAAGTGATAAGATAGAAATTAATAGCTAAACAAATTAACATAGGCCAATCAATCATTATCAACACAACATCTAAACACCAATGTAAAGGAAAACTCACGAAGACATAGCATTTTTCATGTGGGGCCAGAGGAAAGTGATAAGACAACAGTGAAGGAAACCAGTAAATGAAACCAAAACTGACAGAAACAGAGAAACCAAAATTCTAAAACCTTAGCTGTTAATATTAGACACAAATATAATTGAGTAAGTTCATTTTTATTAAACAATATGATGAGTATATCAGTGACATAACATAATGAAGTTAATCACATGGACTAAATTAGATAAACAAAACAAACTAGACTCACATAGAATGATTAGCATCTAGATATGCGGCATGAAAATCCAAACGAGGTGGACACATGATGCCGAACAAACAAGCAAACCAAACTTTGATATCTATAGATCCTAGTTCATGGATTTGGCTAAGGCAAAATGACATAGCAAGATACTAAACTAACTGATTATTAAGCTAGACCTATGCAAAATAGTCGATAAGGAAATGGGTGGGCAGACTTGTCCAAATGGAGTCATTCACTAAGGGAATGCTTTAACAAATCGCGAACACAAATTATTGACCAAACATATCACCTCATCGCAACTCATCATGAAGATTAAGGTCTTACCTCATTACAAGGTATTCAAGACTTTTGATAAAGACTACACAACGATTAAATTAAAGGGAGCCCGCATATATATAGTCTTTATGAAGATATATTAGAATGGAAAAGGATGCAAAACAATGGATAAACAATGACGTTTTGTCAAAATCCAGATTTTTGACTCATGGACAACAAAAAAAAAATGGATATGTTTTCTTGTTGCCGTGTCACAAAAATTTACACACATATATATATATAACAATAGTAATAATATTTTATTTGAAAATCTCAAATGGCAAATGGCAGACACCTTTTAACAAAACTTTCAGCAAAATGAAAACATACAAAAGTAGCTTAAGCAGATCATTTGGGACAGTAAGACAACATAGATTCCAAAAATAGAGAAAACAAAACTAAACTAATGAATCAAGATGCAATTACACCACACATGATTCTATCAGTTGACCTCAAACATTTAAACCTACATGGATAGCAACACTAACCAGAACAGTCCTAAATGCAACACGAACGACACTAAATGGAACAGCAGAAACAACAATGCTAGATAATAAGTCCTAAATTTCGACTTGTTCCGGTAATGGAATCACGCAGCATACCCAAGAAGGAGAAAAACAAAGCAAAAAAAATAATAAGAAGTTTCCAACAGCCTAAAAAATTTTAAAGTTATTAGCTCGATATCATGTTTGACTCTAGTGGACCACTAAAACGATTAAGACAATATTCACGTCATACCCAAAACGTATCATTAACCCATCCACCGAATGAAGCCGAAACAGCCGCATAACAAAGATCAAAATAGCCGAAGGCAAAAATTCTCCCTTTTCTCACTTTTGCCCTAGTTAAATTTTTCATGAAAATTTCAGACCAAAAAAAGAACTCCTTAAACAGAGAAGAGAACCAGCTAGATAGAGGGGGAAATTCGGAACAGGACACGTGTAAGAACGAGAATGCCCATCCCCAAAATTTCAAAAATTCAAAAAAGAACCTTTCACCAAAATAGGGAGACACCCTTTTCTGCAGATTCGAACCTATTCTAGAAGAGGAAAGGGAGACGGACGAATGGGTTGAACCCATTGTCCTTGTCAAGCAACGCGTCTCGATCCCAAAGTATGAAGACGGTTTCGCGTACTTTCCTGCGACTGCCAGCCGAAAGAGATGGAGGAAGAGGACAAACAGAGACAGCGTACTATTGTACGCATAGACGCCGTGAAATCGTCCTCGCGTGAGGCGCGAATGGGGTCGTTCACGCGTTGCTATCGCTGTTTTGCCCTCACGTCGTGAGCGCTGATTTTGACGTTGGAGACGCATCAAGAATTTGCCAGCTGCTGGACTCTTTGCCTTTGAGAAAGGATTTGGGCCGGGTAAGAAGGTTGTTTGGTGGGCTGCTAGGAGAATTGGGTCGGAGGGTATTGGAGTGGGATAAAAGGGGCAACTTTCACATATAGCAAACAAAAAATTCATATTTGTATGCTATAGCAAACTTTGCATAATTGCGCTCCATAGCAAACATAAAACTGTATAATTTGTTATACATATACAATTGTATAATTCGATGGCCTAAATTGTATAATTCGCTGGCCTAAATAGTATAATTCGCTGGCCTATTTTGCTGCAATTGTATAATTTGTTTTGCATACAGTTGAATCGAATTAAAATGTATGTATATTGCATAATTATAAGTGTATAGCAAAAAGATATATGTTTTTCTCGCTTTATACAAAACAGAAACACAATGTATACACTTCTGTTGTATAAAGCTAGAGAAAATTGTATTTCACTGCAATTGTATAATTCGTTGGCCTTTTTCTCTGCAATATTTGAAGTAAAATGTTTGTAAATTGTATAATTAAGTGTATAACACGAAGATATACATTTTTGCATGTGTATATACAATTTTCTCTCGCTTTATACAAAACAGAAACAGAATTATACACTTCTGTGTATAAAGAGAGAGAGGCGAGCGAGGATGGAGAGTGGCGAGTGAGATTTTTGGGAGAGTGACGCTGGCAAATTTTAGCTAATGTTTGCTATGGAGCACAATTAAATCAAACCCTAGCTATTCCATTTAATTTAGGTTATTAGTTTGCTATATATACAATTTTCTCGATAAAAGGCGGGAATGATTTATTGAGTGGACTGGGTCGGAATTTTTCTGGTGTTTGGTAAAAGGGAGTTGAAAGGGAATTGGATCTGTAAATTAAGGGCTGCTGGAAGAGAAAAAAAATGCTAAATAATTTAAAGGCCCTAAAATTTGGTCTAGCCATCTAGACGATAGATCATCACAATTCCAAAAAAACGGACCTACGAATTTCCGTCCTAGCCAAATCGAATTATTATTGAAAGAGCTTTAGCTGATGATTCGGCCGAAAGCTAATTAAGGCGAATTAATAAAAAATTAATTAATGAGCTTATTAATCTTAAATAAAATAATTAGTTTAGATAATAACTAATTAATTCGCAATTAAGACCCTAACTCAAACGAAAAATATTTGTCTCAGAAATCTTCCCTACGATTTTGAATATTTATAAAAATATACTAATTACATATACATGTATGTACTATCTATGTATTATGAAATCTTCTAGCTTACTGAAAATGACTTTGAAAAGCATTTGCACTTTATAAGACTAACCATAATCTAATCTAATTTTAGTAAAGTATTTTCAAGAAAGAATAAAATCTTTTTGGAAGGATTTTCGAATATTTTATAAAATAAGCTATAGATATATATACACACACAGTAAAGAGCGACTAAAACAATTTTTACAAATGACTAAAGAAAGCTTGCATTTTATAACATCAATTATATCAACTTGTTTGGAAAAATCAGGAAGCTCGAGAATTAATTATATCAACTTGTTTGGAAATCAATTATATCAACTTGTTTGGAAATCAGGAAGCTCGAGAATTAATTATATCATCGGGGAAGGTCAAAATTGAGTGTTAACAACTGTCCTTCGTTTCACTCAGATTGATGCAAGAAATTCGAGGAAAACGAAATTGACTAATTCAATTTTGACCGACCACATCTTTCTCTTTAGGAAAAGGATTTGGTATAGACTTTAGGAATTATGGTCGGGCCCCGGAAGTGGGTTTCCTACATATCTCAGGCTATATGAGAATTCAGGTCACTTGTAGTTTGATAAGCTTGACTTAATGCACGAACGTCATCCTGATATCGAATTATGAAGGGACAGAAATGCTCGATAATAAGATTTTAGAGCGACTGTCGGAATACAACTAAGTTTTCAACATTGAGCTCGCCTACATATCCTTAAACTTCAGGAATCAGGCTGCTTGTAGTTCGACTCGATCGATTGAAAAGGAAATCTATTATGCTAGATAACCTTTGGTTCAGGAAGAGTGACAAATAAAATGAGTATGAAAAGGAGGCTTGCAACCTTTTAGCCATGAATATGGCACGCTTCACACCCATAATTAAGAACCTACACAGACATAATTTGCAAAACTCTTGGTGCACTGTCACTCAGATTGAAAACTTGCTTTCGGCAGATACCAAAAATCCGAATGCAAAATCAAAACTGACAAAAGACACAACAAAACCAACATGACTTTGATAGGGATGTGGTTTGATTGTGGTGAAAGTTGCTCCTATGCTCGCGTTTGAAGAGTTTGACACTCCTCTTTGGACTATGTCCCAGTTTGCTGCTAAGAAAGAGTTCCATGTGTGCTGCATCCTTTTTGATGTTACCATACCTGTGGTATGTTTTTGGATAATTCATTCTTTGGATGCTCTCGAGAAAGACTGAGATAAAATCATTAGTATAAAAAATGCAATTTAATTGGGAGATAATATTTTTTACCATGTTAACACTTAATTGCTCTCCTTCAACATTTGACGTCAACTCGATCAGTTTGACGTAAAGCAAATAAAGCTTATGTATTATGTTTGCAATATAATCTTCAATGTACTCTTCATTTGATGTCGAAATAAATAAAGGTTGATGCAGTGTGCTCATATTTCTCTTGATGTCGTCTTCGATGATTTTCTTGATGTTTAATCTTTTCAAAATAAAAAGGATGCGATTGATCTGATTTCTTATGATGAGTAAATATTTCTCTTAGGATGTACGATTTCCTTCTCGGGCAGTGCATGATTTCTCTTTCGCAATGCATGACATTTCTGCGATGCATGACTTTTTCGCGATGCATGAATTTTCTCTTCCAATGCATGACTTTTACTCTGCAATGCATGATTTTTTCATGATGCATGACATTTTCTCGCAATGCATGAATATCTCCTCGAGATGCATGATTTTCCGTAATGCATGAATATCAACTCGCGATGCATGATTTTTTCGCGATGCATGAATATTAACTCACGATGTATGATTTTTCGCGAGGCATGAATATCTTCCCGCGATGCATGATTTTCTGTGATGCATGACTTTGCGCGATGCATGAATTTTGGCAATGCATGAATATCTTCTTCCGGTGCATTACATTTTCCGCAAGTCATGAATCTTCCCGCATTACATGAATAACAATTCACAATGCATGAATATTTTCTCACGATGTATGAATATCAACTTGCGATGTATGATTTTCGTTATGCATGAATATCAACTCGCTATGCATGAATATCAACTCGCGATGCATGATCTTCCGTGATGCATGATTTTCACGATGTATGAATATCAACTCGTGATGCATGATATGTTTCTCTTGATGTCATCCTTGATACCAAATGAAGATAGTGCTTCAATCGAGAAACATAGTGATCTTCTGGGTGCCTTCTGGATAATGATATTGTCTCAATTGGCAATATGGTAAAATGACTCTCGATGTTGTGTATCATCTAAATCGACTGTACAAGTAAAGTGACCCTCCAGGTAGTGCATAGTCTCAATTGACAATGCAAATATAATGATCCTTTGGGTAGTATTACTATTATATCTAATAATATATGATGCAGATGACGTCCTTTACGAAAAATCGTAAACTGTCTTTCTTGAGATTTTCATTTGATTCATCTTTGAAAACAATTATATCTGTATTATAGACTTCATATTGTTGGGAATTGGATGAAATAATAATGTTCACATTTCCGAGCCTTCGGTATGAGCAATATAAAATAATTTCTGCTTTCACAGAAAAATTGCTAATTTGGGGAACTCTCTGCCCTTTGCCTTCTCCATAATCATCGATCGGGGGAATTTTGCTGATTTCAGAGTAAATCTATAAAACTGCGTCCACAGAAAAAATCGTTAGTTTTAAAACGAACTGATTTGTGTCAATTTCTCAAATTGTCTGCTCCTTGTTCTGTTATCTCCAGTTGATTTTCTGATCTCCCGAATCTTAATAAATGAGACAAAATATTTTATGCCCAAACAAATGAAACATAAATGGAAAATTTTAAGAAAAATAAATATTCAAAAAGTAGTATTTTAAAAAAAAGTAACTACCAAGCATCATGTCAGTCAGACTTAACGATCTTCTTTGAGTCTGATGCTTGGAGGTCTATCAGATTATTTGAGCTGAGAAGTATTCAAATTCACTCTAGACTATCGATAAACCCCAGTTTAAATTTTGAGGCCATCCTCAAAATTTCTGTTTAAGTTAACTATCTCGGCTCATCTTTAACTACCGATGAGTAAATCACAAATTTTTTGAGATCCTCTCAAAAATTCTGTCCTAGTTACAAACTTCAAATAACTTCAGTCTCGACTTGTTGAGGAAAAACCTTTTCCTCGAGAATTTTTGAGTTCAGCTAAAAAATTCTGTCCCAGTTTCTATTGTAAAGAAAAATAGAATCTTACGAGAGATATGACAGAACCCTTGTGGCGCCTACATATCCCGTTGAGGCAGGAATCAAGTCAAACGTAGTTCCTCTCAAAGACTAACAATAATAAGAAATGATAAAGAAATCGATCGAGGTCGATATAGGCCGCCTACGATCTCATTCTCGAGAATTCAGGTTGAACATAGTTTAAACAAAGAAATATTAACAGGGATAAATGGGGTGAGCGAGGCCGACATAGGCCGCCTACATATCTCATTCTTGAGAATTCAAGTCAGACGTAGTTCATCACAACAGAGATAAGATTATAAACAAAGCAAATGCAAGCAAATAGAATGATTACAAGTAAACGACAAAAAGGCAAACTGAAGCTTCACACATAGTATCTCTAGACAACATCTGAGTTGATCGGTTTCGTCCATGCGACGCCATCCATCTCCAACAGGACCAAAGCACCTTTTGATAATACTCTGCGAACCATGTAGGGTCCTTGCCAATTTGGTGAGAATTTTCCTTTGTAATCACTTTGATGAGGAAAAATGCTCTTAAGTACTAACTAACCAATTTCAAAAATTCTGGCTCTCACTCTCTTGTGGAATGCGCGAATCATTCTTTGTCGATATAGTTGACCATTACAAACGGCAACCATTCTCTTCTCATCACTCAATGTCAATTGGTCGATCTGCTTGCTTACCCACTCAACATTACTCAACTCAGTTTCCTGGATGATTCTCAAGAACGGTATCTCAACCTCAGCAGGTGTGACTGCTTCTGTTCCATATACTAACAAGTATGGAGCAGCTGCAATCGACATTTTAACGGTCGTTCGATAACCCAGCAAAGCGTATGACAACATCTCATGCCAACCTCAACAATTGTCACTCATTTTCCTTAGTATCTTCTTGATCCATTCATTTGGGGACGATAAGCGGTTGAATTTCAGCGAGTAATCTTAAATTGCTCACATATATATCTCATCAAGTGACTGCTGAGATTTGTATCATTATCAGTAATGATGGATTATGGTACTCCAAACCTGCATTTTAGATTGTTGCGAACAAAATCAGCTACAACCTACTTGGTTACCGACTTGTAAGAAGCTCCTTCCACCCATTTGGTGTAATAGTCAATGGCAACCAAAATGAATCTGTGTCTGTTAGAGGTGTCTGTCTCTATTGGAACAATGAAATCCATGCCCCAAGCTACAAATGGCCAAGGTGAACTAATGACATTGAGTTTATGAGGCGGCACTCAGATCAAATCACCATGCACTTGACATTTACGACATTTCTGCACAAGCTTACAACAATCATGCTCGATGGTCATCCAGAAATAACTGGCTCGAAGGATCTTCCTAGACAAAGTGAGTTCATTCATGTGCATACAACAAACTCCAGCATGTATCTGTTCAATAAGCTTTGCAGCTTCAACAACATCGAAACATCTAAGAAGACCTAAATCTGGAGTCCTCCTATAAAGGATTTCTCCACTTATAAAGAAGTTGAGGGATATACGGCGTATCAACTTCTTTTGGTTTAATGTTGCATTCTCAAGATAACTCCCATACTTTAAATACTACTTGATATCAAAATACCATGGCAAATCGTCTGGTTCTGCTTCAACATGTGCACAATGAATTGGCTGCTCTTTCATCTCTACATACAGAGGATCAATATAATCAGTATCTGGATGTTTAATCATTGAGGCGATGGTGGCAAGAACATCACCCAACTCTTTATGTGTTCTCGGAGTATGTCTGACTCAATCTTATGGAAACTTCTGCACAACCTTTGTATATACTGCACGTATGGCGTAATCTTCGAATTTTTCACATCCCATTCTCCTTGAACCTAATGAATCAACAAATCCAAATCTCCAATAACCAACAACTCATGGATATTCATGTCGATTGTCATTTTCAAATCGAGTATAAGAGCTTCATATTCATCCATGTTGTTCGTGCAATTAAATCGGATTTTAGCCGCCATAGGATAGTGTTTACCGAATTCTGACACTAAGACCGCTCTAATACCTTTTCCATGGTGATTTACCGATCCATCAAAGAATAACCTCGAACCCGTATATGTTTCAAAAATATCTTCACCCACAAATGATACATCTTCATCCGGGAAATAAGTCTTGAGCAGTTCATACTCTTCATCAATAGGATTTTCCACAAAACGATCGACCAAGGTTTATGCTTTTATCGCCTTCTAGGTCACCTACACAATATCAAATTCACTCAAGAGCATTTTCCATTTAGCCAATTTTCCAGTTGGTATCGCTTTCTGGAAAATGTACTTCAATGGGTCCATCCTGGAAATGAGGTATGTGGTATAAGAAGACAAATAATGTATCAACTTCTAAGGAATCCAAGTCAAAGCACAACACGTTCTCTCCAAAAGAGTATAACGGCCTCATATGGAGTGAATTTTTTGATCAAATAATAAATAGCTCAATCTTTCTTCTCTGTCTCGTCATGTTGACCAAGTACGCATCGAAATGCATTATCTGAGATGAACAAATACAACAATAATGGACTCCCTTCTCGCGGAGGAACCAACATTGGTAGATTAGACAAATAATTCTTGATAGCGTCAAAAGCAGTCTAACATTCTTTGGTCAACTTTGTCAAAGCATCTTTCTTCAACAGCTTGAAGATAGGCTGACACACTATAGTTGATTGAGTTATGAATTGACTAATGTAGTTCAACCTCCTTAAGAAACTCATCACTTCCTTCTTAGTCTTCGGAGGAGGTAACACTTAAATTGACTTAATCTTGGAAGGGTCGATATCAATACTCCTTCTGCTGACTATAAATCCCAACAACTTGCTGGCTGGCACCCCAAAAGCACATTTAGCAGGATTCAACTTCAATTTATAAAGACACAAATGATCAAAAAACTTCTTTAAATGCACAAGTGGTCCGAACTCTCGCTCGACTTGATTATGAATCATGTCATGAAATATGGTCGTCATTGCCCTCATATAAGTATCATCAACATTTTTGTGACCAAATGGAATCACCCTGTAATGATATACATCCCAAGCCGTAGTAAAAGCTGTATTTTCTACATCTTTTTCGTCCATCGGGATCTGATTATAACTTGCATAACAATCCACAAACGACTGCATTTCATGCTTAGAACATTTATCAACCAGAATGTGAATGCTCGGCAATGGAAAATTATCTTTTGGGATGGATTTTTTTGAGATCCCTGTAATCGACACAAATTCTGATCTTCCCATAGTTTTGGTGATCGGAACAACATTGTCCAACCAATTTGGGTATTGGCGTCACTTCCACTAATTGAGACTCGATATGTTTGGTGATCTCTTATTTAATCTTTAAACTTAACTCAAGCTTGAACTTTTGAGCCTTTTGTTTCACTGGACTGAACCTCGGATTAATCGAAAACTTGTGGGACATCACATTGGTACTCAACCCTAGCATGTCACTGACTTCCCTGACGACACAGAAATGTATTCAGTAAGCAAAAGAATCAGATTCATTCTTTGAGCTTCATTCAAGTGGACACTGATTTTGATCTCTTTGACACACTTTTGGTCTCCATGATTCACGGTCTCAGTTTCTTCCAAATTTGGCTTATGTTGATCTTAAAACTGTCAAAATTCCTCAGCGACATATTTCGATACCTCATTTTACTCTTCGTATTCTTCATCCTCGTCATCACCTGCCTCATTTTGTTCGTTCATCTCATGAAATGACATGATTGACAGGTTTAAAATTGATATTACTGAAATCATAAAAAGACAAAGTTATGTAAGTAGAATATAGAAAATAAGTAAATAAACAAGTTTTCAATAAACGAGACTTTCATTCAACAGAAAACAATGCAAACTTTGGTCATGGCAAAGGGACATGTTGCCTTTTTAAACATCACAAGGGTGGGGGGTTTAAAATTCAAGCAATTAAATAAAAAGCAAAATGGTGCGTCTCAAGCCTCTTCCGGACTACCACCGATTTTCAAAACATCCATAAACAATGTCTTTCTACCAAGATGATCGGGGAATAAAGATTGGTGTAGAAGTCCAGTTCTGCAGTTGCTCTCTAGGCTCAGCATCGCGGATACCAGCTAACTCGACCTCATCCTCTATGACAGCATCGATCTCTTCAAAAAACCGCAGATTCCTTTCTTGAGGCCATCAGGATTGGCGTACTCACAGACTGGAAATGATTGGTACAGGTGAGGGATTAGTCTAGCTAATGCTTGATCATCTTCACCTCATCATCTGTGGGGACGTACCCCAAACCATATCTTGCTCCTTTGATAGGAACTTGAATGGGCTCAATAATTCCTTGGGAATCCCTTCCCAATCCAAAACCTGGCTCGAACCCATTCTGCAGCATCACAGTGGTGATCATCTTGTACACATAAGGCATAGGAGGCTGTGTGGACAAATCCTCGCCGATGGCATTTACCAGCTCCACCATGTAGAAATTGGTGCCTCGTGAGACTTCATCAATAATTGGCGCGTGCCTACCGGAGTGACTCCATAACCAGTTCTTGGTCCTTCCAAACGAGCTTCATTATCTAGTTTTTGACTCACGGACAACACAAAAAATCGATCTGTTTTCTTGTTTTCGTGTCACAAATATATATAATATATATATATACTATATATATATATATATATATATATATATATATATATAATATTTTATTTGAAAAGCTCGATGGCTAATGGCAAACACCTTTTGAACAAAAAATTTGGTAAAACGAACACATAAAAAAATAGCTTAAGCAAATCATTTGGGATAGTAAGACAACAGAGATTCCAAAAATAGAGAAAACTAAACTAAACTAATGAATCAAGATGCAATTACAACACACATGATTCTATCAGTTGACCTCAAAGATTTAAACCTACATAAAGCAACGCCGACAAGGCCACATCAATTGCAAGTAAAGCACTACTTGAAGTATTATGATGATTTCTGTAGTTTATTATGTGAAGTATGAGCATATTTATCTACATGTGAAGTTATGTAAAAGTACGTATTCTTTCTATGTATATTAAGAGATCATGTTAGAATATGACTATGTGCTTATATGTGTAGTCTTAGATGTTGATACATGCTTGTTCCTAATTGACTATATGAGTGATGATGATTACATTGATGATGAAATGGTAATGTATATGATGACATAAAGATGATAAGGGTCATTACTAAGTGCTTCAAACAATGATATGTTATATGTGATAAAGTAAAGAATGTTGTGTCTTGCTTTGGTAGACTTATGTTCGTTACTTGATACATGTATGGATGATATGTGAATACGAGATGTCTTGACTAGGTAGGCTAGTGCACCATTGTTATGTATGAATGAATGATATGTGAGACCTTATATGATGTTAAGAAGGTCATGTACGTGGAACCTTAAGGTTATGAATGTTGAAGTGGAAGAGTTGTAATGGTATCCTTCATGTAAAGGATTATAGACTTTGGTTAGTTAGCTGGAACGACATCATATCATCCTTAGGAAAGTCATAATGAGCTTTCTTAGTCACCATCGAAAGATAGCCCTAGTGGACCTCTTTGGTAGGGTGAACGTGATTGGGTTATGAACTAGATACAGAACCTTTTCATGTGATCCTTTAGTGTCAATTACTCTATGAGAACAAAGGCTAGCACCGAGTGATTATGTCATGGGAAGTAGCTCTACTTGGGAAGGAGACTAGAATGCAATGTAGCTCTACTTGAGAATGAGACTAAAGTGCATAAAAGCCCTTCATATTCCTTAACCATATGCCTACATGGGATGTGTCCTAGTTCTACCCTTGGCATGTAGAACACCCTCATCGAAGTAGGTTAGAAATCCGGATTCCATGTCTAGATATCATGGTCTATGTCAATTATTGCCTATTCTCATCATATGAGATACCTACTAGCATTAAAGAAGTTCTATGAAGCTTAGGTGGTGGTATGTGACGCTATGTAGACATTGCACAATAGGCTTTGAAGGTGTTAGTTAGAGTCCCTAGGTCTTGTCCAAGACCATTACTTGAATGTGTTTATGTGATGAACGAGTCTTAAATAAACTAATGAAATTTAAGAAAGCATGTTAAATGAGTAAGTACTTACCTAGAGTAGTTGAGGGTTGTCTAATTAAGGTGTGAAGGGGGCACAGGAATAGTCACTTTGTATCTTACCTAGATAAGTCTTAAGAATGACTCTAGTTAGGGAAGCTATTGATTTTGTGGACATGATCTATGCCTTAGGTAGTCTTAAGGATTATTTAGGTAATCTTGAAGAGGTCAGTCATGAACATTATCTTCTTGATTTAGTTAAGTAAGTATTTTGATAGCCTTTGGCTCATATTATCTATGTTTGATGTATTTCCTAAGTGTGTATATCTCATTATAGGTGGTCTTAAGGATCATTTAGGTGTTCCTATAGAGGTTGTATAGGCGGTCTCTCTTTGCCTTACTTAATTGAGTCTTAGGATAGCTTTTAGTAAGGGGATTGCATGCTAGAAGGTGTCTTAAGTGAAGCTAAGGAAACTTCACTGTACCAGTGAAGGGGTTCACTGTACAGTGAAGTGGGTTACTGTAAGGTGGCTCCTAAAAAATGTGATAAATGGTCTAAGTGATTTCGTGTGTGTTTCTAAGTTGTTAAATGTTGTTCTTATGATTATACTACGATATTTAATTGAAAAAGATGCATATATATGATAAATGTCCATTTTCATAATCATATGCATTATGTCATACTTAGTACATGTGTTTTTACTAATTACATACATATTGTTATATCTAAATGTGTAGGTGAAAGGTGAGAAAGGCCGTGAAGGAGATATGAGCTTGGATTCTAGAGTCATTCAAGAAAAGTTTGGAGTATGTCCTCACTCGAGGGCATGTATACATGTCTTTTATTTCAAAGTATTGTAATAGACTAAGTACTTTCTATATTAGTATTGTATGGACCGTGTACCAAAGTATTCTTGTGTCTAAAAATTGATAAAATGAGACTTAGTATTTCCTATGAGTTTTATATGAAAGATTTTTTAAAGCCTTATAGAATGTTTATGAAAAGTTTTAATTCTGCACTACTTTTCATATGTTTATTTGCGATGAACGATACAGAAGGACTTGTACAAGAACTCTGAGAGGTCAAGTACGTCGATTGCATTCCAAGAATGCCATATCTTCTAGGGTGTGGTTTCGGGATGTGACACTTGTAGTTTGTCCCACATTTCTTTCGTAGTTTTACATGTTGATATTTTGTCATATTCTGATGCACTCACTGCACAGTACAACAAACTTATAGCTCCAACATTAGTTTGAATTACCTCTTATTTTTCCACGCTTGATGATTATTTGATTAAACAAAGATTTTGAATCTATCTTTCCAGTGAGAGTAATGTTGTCCATTGAAGTATGGTGGTCGAAGTGACGAATGTCCATGTGTGCCATTGGAACTTTGTTCACGTATGGTTAAACACTTAATTTTGTGAGACCTGCTCTAATACCAATTGATATTATGGGGGGGGGGGAGTGAATTGAAATTAAGCCTTAGTCGGCTCACCTACAAGTTAGTAGATAAATAGACAGTAAGAATAACTTGCAGAAAATAAATAACAAAAATTGTTTATACTAGTTCGGATCACCAAAGTGGTGCCTAGTCTAGTCTCCTTGGGTTTCCTTTAGAGAGTTTAAACTAAGTCTTGAGTAGTACAATTTTTCTGTAACTTGGTCCTATCTGAATATGCAAATGAGAGACTCCACATTTGACACTTCTTCTACTCATAAACCTACACTGAAAATCTTCCTCTCTCTCTCTCTCTCTCTCTCTCTCTCTCTTCTTTTTAATTGTTTACACTCGTGATTACAAAACTTTATGAAAGATAAAAAAATATTGTACTATAAGCTCAAGAAAATTTGCGTGTTTTTCGTCTATGATACAGAGATGTTTAAATAGTTGAGAGAGGTGATTCTCTATGAAAAAACCAAGGGAATTGTAAATCAAGTATCCTTGATTAAGTTGAATTGATTTGATGAATCATATCCATATTAGATATGTGCATGATAAAATAAATTTCTTCCGTTGTTGGATGATTTCCTGGAATTTGGCTGAGTTGTTCATATTTTCCATAAGTTGTAACTTCCTTCCTTTGCTAGATGATTCCCTGAGAACTTGTCTGATCTTCTTTGGATTAGGTTGAGTTGATATTCTTTTCCATACTTGTGACTGATTATTCTGTAGATACGCCTTTTCCTTCTTTAGTAGTTTGTTCTCCTTGATTTAAGATCTCTTGCCTTTTCTGGATGCTTGTTAAATCCAGACTAGATTCCGTTTGGTCTTGGCTTTGTATTGTTTTCTATAATGTGAGTTATGACTTTAAGCTGTTTGTATTATGCTTTGTTAATTCCTGTGATTTTTCATTAATCAGAATATAACAAGTTAACAACTCTTCCTCCTCCTCCTATTGTTGTTGCTACAAGTTCAAGGAGAAAGAAGAAATAAATCTCTTCCATCTCAAATACTACACTACTTGTTGATGATGATCAAGTTTTGAATCAACAAAACATCTCAAGTAGTAGTACTTGAAGGGGGTGAGGCAGAGTTAGAGTTAGAGGTAGAAGAAGAGGAAGAGAAAGAGGAAGAAGAGGATGTTCGCAAAATAATGCTAATGTTGATCATTTTCAAGATCCATCCATATTTAATGATGTTGTTGATCTTAATAGGGGAGATACACATCCAAGTAGTTTAACCATTCCTCTTGTTTTAGGAAAAGCTACTCAACATAACCAATAGGCACAATTGAGATCTACTTTATGTTTTAGTAACGATGCTAACTTGTTTGGGTTGAGGCGTGTGTATTAGTAGTTTTTCTATGGATTTTATTTATTTTTAGGCAAACTATAATGAAAAATGTAATTATATTTGATATAATAAGATAAGGAAGATCATCCAGGGAGTTCAAGAACTCCTCTTTCTTTCGGGCAAAGCTACTCAACTTAAACAATAGGTACTTAATTAATTGAAATTCACTTCACATTTTAAATAATCATATGCTAAATTGTACAAATTTTAACTTTTGATATTACACCTATGTCGTATTCTCAAATTACACTACTTTTGGAGAACACGATATACACCCATTGACATTTTTAAAGAGTCCAAGCAACATAAATTATGTCATACACTAGTTTTAGGTAATTATTTCTTCTCTACTCCTTCAACTTCTAATGTTCAAAATCGTCTACCACTGAGAAGTGTACCTTTTGGTCCATGCACACTCTTCTAATTAAAGATATTTTCTAATGATATGTATAGAGAAGTTAGTTTGATATGGCTGGAATTCGATCCAAATCTAGGTTGAGTATTGCTAGTTCAATTAAAATCATTATCTTTAAATTGGACTATGTGTTTATGTAGATCACGCTTATTCTCAATTTGTCGCAACTTGGAACGGTAGCGGGTAAATAATAAGTTCTAAATATTTTGTTAACTGTTGGACCCTAAGATTCATGGGCAAATCTATATTTGTCATAAAGAGAGTCAATGGACAAATCTTAGAGAAAAATTACACTATGTAGATAGATTAGTCGTTTCACTCACACTCACATTCACACTCAACTCTCTCCCACACACACTCACACACACACACTCTCTCTCACACACACACACATTAATTTTACCGCAACTGACAAGGCAGATTGCGGACTCCCTTCACATAGTGGACGACTACACTTTTCTAAGTGATCATACAAGTGTTTCGCTTCTTCATTAGGAGCTTCATCAGAATATTGTTCGGGTTCCATCCCACCTTGAACCTTGAAAACACCATTGATCATTCATGAACCTTATCATGTTCAACCCTAATTTTTCCATGTGATGTAAGCATATTATATTCATCTATGGGCATCAAATTCTAGAACATATAATTCAAGCCATCTCTTTTCTCATGATCAACCCATACAAAATATCTAGGCTTAAATCTAATGAGGTATAAATGAACCATGATTGTATCTGATTCAAATATTTTTAAGCACTTACATGCACTACAAGGACACCTAACCAATCCATTATTATTGTAAATATGAAGTGTCCTTATTTGTTCAATAAAACCTAACACTGTCAACAAATTCATGTTTTAAACCACTACCACTTTCATAATGCATATTATCATCAACAAACGATGATCTGTCTACAAAAATATAGATATGCAATAAAAAATTTAATAATAATTTGATTACATTAGACTAATTTATATTGTTAATATATATTGATAATTACTTAATATTTTATCTTATTGTTACTTATATATATTTATCTAATTTATATACCTAACAATCGATTAGTTCATAAATACTATATTCCAAGATATACAAAATGCTTCATTAATTCATAAACACTAATTAAGTTAAAATTAAGTTCAAGTTCTAATTAAGTTTATATTCCTAATTAACTTTTCAAGTTACTATACATTAATTAAGTTCAATAAAGTTCTAATTAAGTTCAAATTAATTAAGGTTAATAAGATTTCAAGTACTTCAAAGTTCTAGTTATGTTCAATAAATCCAAGTTTTAATAAAGTTCAAAGTTAAGTTCTACTTAATTAAGATCAACAAGATGTAAAGTTCATATTCCTAATGAAGTTCAAGTTATAATAAATTATACGTTCTAATTGATGAGTTGTAATTTAAGTTGATATTCTCTAACTTGAAAATCACTTGATCAATTCCCATCTCAATAGTATTTACACAATATAGTTATACTCAAAACTCAAATACTAGGGGTGTGGTTGGTATGAAAGCAAAAATGTTTTCTAATTTTCTCAAGTTTGGTAGGGACAAAAGTTTTGGAAAATGTTTTTCAAATCAACTCATTTTCGTCAAAATTAAGGAAAATGACTTTCCTTCAAAAGTTAGGAAAACATTTTCCAAAACTCTCATCAAACTTCAAATTACATTTTTTTTTTTGAAAAAAAATTAAATCCTAAAAAATTAAGTTTGTTTTTTAAAAAATATTTTTGACTTCAAATTTTAACATTGTCACCCCTACCCTCAACCTCTCCACCCAACGCCACCTCCCAAAATAATATTTCAGCTTGTTTTTTAAAAATATTTTCAATTTTTTATTTTTTCACCCCTAGCCTAGCCTCCACCCCTCCCTCACGCCCAACAGACCCCCCCCCCCCACCCCAATACACATACACACACACCCAAAAAAATCAATTTTAGTTTTTAAAAATATTTTTCAACTTCAAATTTTTATTTTTTTCACCCATATCCCTCCTCCACCACCCCCCACCCCAAGAAAAAAAAAATTAAGTTTGTTTTTAAAAATATTTTCGACTTCAAATATTTATTTTTTCACCCCTACCTAGACACCCACCCCCTGCCACCCCCACCCCACCCCACCTCCCAAAATAATTTTCATTTTGTTTTAAAAAAATATTTTCAACTTCAATTTTTTATTTTTCACCCCTACCTCCCACCCCCACCCAAAAAAAAAAAATTATTTTAAAAAATGTTTTTATTTTTCACCCCTATCTTCCCCCTGCACCCCCCCCCCCCCACAATTTTTTTTTAAAAAAAATTCAATTTCAAAATTTATTTTCTACTCTAGTAAAATTAAAAGATATTTCTCAAAAATAATTTTCATTCATAAATCAAACACTAAAAATCATTTCCTAAAAATATTTTCTACTCACCAACAAAACATGAGAAAATAAGTCATAGTTCTTTTGTTTTCCAAGAAAACATTTTGTAAGAAAACATTTTCCTTCATATCAACTTACCCTAGGTCAGTTACTAATTCAAACAAAATAAATCTTGGTCAATATATTCATGATATTCAAACATCCATCTTATACTGAAAATACTTCATTTACTAACGTCTAACTTCATATTAACAATATAATATCAACTCAAGAAATACCTTAATTCAAATTACTCTTATTCCAAATTCAAACTAGTCATAGAATTCCAGATTCAAACTAGCTAGTTGTAACGAGCCGAGAGCACCTCCAGTCGCGACTGGCGTCGTCGTCCTCTCAGAGGACTCAGACAAGCCCTTAGCGTTTGTCATAACATGTCATAAATTAAAAATGCGGAAAAATTAAAACTTTTGTATATACTAAGTGAGGTATACTTAGACCTCTCACATAGAAGCTTACTTAGGCTTTTCTTATAGCAACATATTACATATATACGATATCTAACACTTGTCTCACATAAAAACCATCTAAAGAGTATGAGCTAGACTTAGCCAATAAAATGTCAATACGTCATATAGACCTTACTACAATGAAATCCAAAGAACATAAAATAGAATAAAGAGTATTCTTAAAAACTACTTCATAAGCTAGAATAATGAAAATATAGCATCTTCGAACATGAGGACCTGCCAACACTTGGAGATAGAGTTCCAAGCTTCTTCAATCGACCTTCTTAATCTTCAATGGATGGACCCTACATTTGTAGTAATATAAAGTAAGGGGTTAGTACGCCATACGTACTAAGTATGGGTATATGCACATAAATATTTAAGTATATGCATGAAAAAAGACCATTTCTTTAGAAAACATGCTAAGTCATTGGAAGCCTTTAACGCACATACAATAGAGCATATGCAAGATAAAAATCACGACAACATAAAGCATAATCATAACCAAAGACATAACATCAAAAATCATATTAACCTTTCATGTTCAATAGTGCATATCAACTTAACATACAAAACACTTACCAATAATCTCATCCCAAATCTACAAGTGCAATGATCATGTGAAGCCCCATAACCCCACATAATCAAGTTAACATGATAGGAGACCATAAGTAATGATTTGGTTCATACAACTTACATCATAAGTGGTCATCATCACATATAGCAACATAGACCATTTCATGTTCATTAACATAGCCAACATTATATAAGAGTAACATCATATATCATAAGCATTATACATTTCATGTTATGATATTACATAAGGCAATCTCCTAGGACTTCCCTTAGAGTCAACTTGTGTCTAGGTAGAGTCTCACACCCCTACCTATACTTAGTAGACTCCTCAAGTCACCTTAGTCCATGTCCATTTACTTGTCTTTCATTTTACTTGAGGGAACAATCGCCTTAGCCCTCATTAGACCATGTGAGATAAACATGGAATCCGGTGTCATGAAACTCCACACCGAAAGAAGGTGGTCTACTGTCCAAAGTAGAACCAGAACATGAACATAACATTCTAGGCAGATCCACTAGCTAGTATTCCTATGGGCAACATAGTTCAAGAACAAGGAGATATATAGTAGAGACCCATAGTTCCAAATTACATGGGAGTCTCTATATAATGAGAGTTCTTGTGAACTTACCTTCCAACTAGGGAAGGAACATCTCTCATATCTAGTTCATCGATGCTAAGCTAAAACCCCTTTTTTGAATAACTTTTAAGTAATCATTTATCATAAAATTTATCGTATAAAAATGATCATAATCTCTTTAGGTTTAGGTGAGAATTTCCTTTCATCACAACCTTCATTTGTGAGATTAACATATCATAATCATAGTGTGTAAGCATACAAGGTAAACATCATCAATTTGCACTACTATATCCTTACCATGATCTCACATTCAACATATTCATGGGCCATCATATATTCATGGAAACATCATACATAATTCAATTTCATAACAACATCAATTATAGGCCAACATCAACATAATAGAGTAATCATGACTTTAGAAGACTTACCTAATTGCTTCCAAGAATCTCCATCAAGAACTTACACTCAATTCTTAACAATCATCCAATAATATAGTGAAATACTCAATAAAATAATCAATCCCAACAACTCTAGTAATACACAGACCGATTCATAGTTAGGGAGAAGGGAAAAGGTTCATTTATGAGTTCATTCAACTATAGTTTCAATCCCCACGTTTTTATGACATTAAGTAATAGATATAACCTAATCAAATTCATTATTTAGGGAGGGAACATGCTTCACACGAAAATCAAACATTACATATTAAGTAACCAACAATAAATACTTAATTAGCCATAGAAAATTATTGTTTTTCATCATCAGACATAAATCAAGTTTGGAAGAAAACCCGTTTGAAGAGTAAAAACCCTAGGAATTGAATTGTTGGAAATCATATTTGAAAGGAACTCTTGGGGAAAGGAATCCCAAGAGTGAAAAACCCATACCTTATTGACGATAATTCCACGAATATTGAAAGAAAATCTTGAAGTCTTCGTCTTCTTCCTCAAGCTTTTCTTGTTCTCCAATGGAGTTTGAAAAAGAGAGAGTTCTTGAGAGAGATGAGAGGGAATTTGTTTAATCTAATTTGGAGTGCATGAAAGTGGTCTAAAACTGACCTAAAATCATTATAAACTCTTCCCTTAAAATAATCAAAGACCCTTCACTTAAATGGGACCTTTTGTGAAGTTAAATTGACTTAAAAACAACGGGACAATATGAAAAGTTGTTGCGCTTCGCGGGGCCGATTCCAATTCTTTTTCTGAAATTTTGGGTCGAGGCAGTGGACCTAATGGAGGCCCCGCGTCTCAACGAAAATTTTTTCTTACCTCGTGTTGGCTGCGCGACGCGTGGCTGGCTCCACATGTTGGTTGCGCAAGCTGCTTTGGCAGCTTGCTCGCCAACCCTTCAGGCGGTCCTTGGGGAGTCGTTATCAGACATTTGGACCTTTCTACTATATTTTACCTATTTAAAGTCTTTTTACATGTTTTGGACATCATTTCACACTCCAAACCTTCACCAAACATAGGGATATCTTCTAGTTCAAATTAGCTAGTTTCCGGACGTCAAGGTCTTTCTTTGTCGTTTTGTCTCTTACCTTTTTCAATTGAGTTTAATACATTAATATAGATCCGGAAACATCATCTTAAATCATTATTTAGTGGGTGAAGTTCTAGTCTAAGTCATGGAGTTTTCGGATTGTTACACTAGTCCCAAAATACCCTTATTCAAACTAGTCCTAAACTACTAGATTCATAGTAGTCCTAAAATATCCTAATTCAAACTAGTACTCGAATCTCTAATTCAACAAGTCCTAAAATCCCAAATTCAAATTGATTCTAAAATAAATAATTTCAGATTAAAATTAGTCCTAAAATCTCAATTTTAAACTAGTTCTAAAATACCGTAATTCAAACTAATCCTAAAATCCCTGATTCAAACTAGTCCTAAAATCCCTAATTTAAACTAGTCCTAAAATCCTAAGATCAAGATAATCCAAAAATAAAAATAAATATCAAATTCACACACTAACTAACAATATTCAATAAACTTACTAACAAAATCAAATATAACTCAAATTGAAAAAAGTAAATAAAATTGATAAATTTAACCCTAACCTTAATGGTGAAGGATAGAATGAAGAGAGAGAAGCAGTCGACGGCGGTGAGCAGAAGTCAGGAGAGCGGCAGGGAAGATGCCGTCATCGGCAGCGGTTGGGACAGCGGCGTCAAACTTAGACGCAAAAGGTTAGGAGATCCAAGATAGAAAATATTTTTTTTTATTTTAAAGGGTAGGATTAAAGACTCATTTATGCAAATAATAAATAAAAAGCAACCTATACAAAAACAATATGGTCAAAATACCAACACCAAACAAAATAAAAAGACAAAACATAAAAAAACTATAAAAAAAAAAGAAGAAAATTAAAAGAAAAAAGCTAGAAGTACCTCCCTTGATTATGACTCAAATCTCAGAGACGCACCTTAACAAAACTAAGGTCCTATTACTTCCTGAGCTCAATTTTTTAAAATTTTATTCATCTTTTTGGTTTACATAGCATCTAAATATCTCCCACGCGTATCAACTGCGTGGAATCATGTGGTCTGGCATATAAGCCAAAAAATGTATAAAATTACAAAATAAATGAGTTCAAGGGGTAATAGGATCTTAATTTAGTTAAAGTATGGCTCTAGAATTTTTGTCATAGTCTAGGGGGTATTTGTGTCTTGGGAAGTGGTCTCATGGAGGATAAATCCATCTGGAAGAGAAGTGGAAAAGTTTGTCGGAACAACATCTCCTTGAGCTACGACATTCTTATCATCAATAATTTACACCATTAAAACATCTTCCTACTCAATGTAGAAGTGATATTCAAGAAGGAACACACTTCTCAAGGTTCATTTCCATCAGCTATCAAGCTTCAATCTGAACCAGGTGATAGAAGTTGATGATGTTTTTATATAATCAAACAACTTTAACCGACTCTTTAATATAAGCTTTTGTCTCTAATTAGATCAGTTGTAGAAGACTTGACATGGTGGCTCTCTTGTTCACTAGCTAAGTGTTCTTTCCTCAACTTCCTAATTGCCCTTTGCTATTCCATATCTAGACCTTACCATATCTATAGCTTAATGGATTGAACCTCAATTGATATTGATACCACTATCCGAGCTCCAAATTTGGGACAACAACGACAATTATAAACTATCAATAGCTACATCTTTGCAGATTATGCCAATCCTCATATGAAGGCAAAGATGAGTACCTTTCTTTCAATCCTATGTTTAGATGTGGTATCCCCGAACATCCCAAAGCTCTTACCAGATGCGAATACTCACATGATATGAACTTATGTCAGGCTATAAGAAATGAATGAATAATGCTAGATTATTAATTCGTAAGTATTATGCCTATAAGAATAGGGAAAGGGAAAATGAGAAAAGTTACGTCTGGTCTCCCATATATTTTAAGAATAGCGGCGACAACGTCTCTTTGTACGACACTTTTAAAGAAAATATTTGACCAATATTTTAACTAAAAAGTGATGGACTAAACCACATTGTCCATCCCTTTTTAAAAGTGTTTGACCAGTCATTTGACCAAAAAGCGACGGACTAAGAGATGTCTTTTGTCGCCTATTTAAATAAATAATTAATAAATTAATATAACTCAAAAATGATGGACTACGTGCTTATTGTTTTACTTAAAACTTATATTGAATAAATAATTATATATTTATTTGGTGCAAAAATACGCCAAACCAATAGACGGACTAAGAGATGCGGTAAGTCATATTTTTGTAATGATTCAAGTAATTTTTTTTAAAAAAAAGAGACGGACAGTGTGCAAAAATCGTCTCTTTTTGGAGCAACCGACGCTGTCCATCGTATTTTTGTCCGTTATTTTTAGCAATTTTTTAATAGTGGTTTATTGTCTCAAACACTCTTTTCATGAGTGCATGAATTATTATTGACCTCGTAAAACGATAAAGATTTAATTGATCCATATAATAATTTGTATAATATTTATCTGAACAAGTCAGAAGGACAATATCAGCTAAAATGAAGCATAAAATTACTATAGATTCTGAATAATAATAATAGAAAAACATTAAAATGCTATACAATGTCAACAAACAAGAAACTTAAACATTATATAATATATATATATATATATATATATATATATATATATATATATTATATATATAATATATATTTATATATAATGAGAATCATAGAGTGGTGATGTGGTACCTCTCTATGACCTCCATTCATTTTTCTTATTTTTCTTCTTTTACTTGACATTTTTTCTTTTTTGTTTTCAATTATTTTTTTCGTATTAACTTATACCTCTTCAATTATATAAATTCTATTCTTAAATTAGTATTAATAATACTCATAACTCTCAAACCTTTATATTCATAGCCTCTTAAGCCTTTCATATTCATAACTTCTAAATATTTAATGTGAAATATTACATTAACACTATAAAATCACATTAAAATTGTGTTTTATTTTGTAGTCATCTTTGGTTAGAGAATTAGTGGAAGACATGTTACAATATTTGTAAGCTTTGAGGTGCATTATCTTTTTCAAATATTATTTCGTATATTACTTTTAATTAACAAGTAAGGCTAATATGTCAGCATATTTTTATTTCTTCTAGATAAATTATTTTGTTTTGTTATCTTTGAGATTCATTTTATGAGTAACAATGTATTTGTTGTTATTTTTCTTGACTCTTGTATATAGGATGAAATGAGAACATCAAGCAATGAAGATTAATGGATTTTGAGCTATATATATTGATTATTCTTTATTTTTTTAAGTGCTTAAGAAATACTGTTTCTATTATATATTTCCTTTTTACTTAGTTATGTTTTGTCAAAAATGATTATGTAGGAGAATTTATGATTAAATGTAATTTCCCCTTATTCTCTATGAGATATAATATTTTATTTTGTTAACTTTGAGCTTCATTTTAGGACTAATAATTTATTTGTTATTATTTTTCTTGACACTTGTATATATGATGAAATGAAAATATCCAGAGATGGAGATTAATGGATTTTGAGCTATATATATTGATTTTTTTTTTAGGCGCTTAAAAAGTAATGTTTCTATTATATTATTTTCTTTTGAATTATTTATGTTTTGTCAAAAATGGTTATATGTGTTTAAATATAATTTTCTCCTTATTCTTTATATTTTTCTTCTTTTGGTAGATTAATTTTTAACTTATTTAATCAGATTTGCCGATTATAGGAGATATATCTATAATAAAAATGGTTAGACATTCTTGCATAATTTGAGTTTACAAGGAAAAATAATTTGATATGTCTAATATAATAGCAACTCTTTCTTTGTTGAAATCATACATTTAATATTATTAGTAGTTTGTGTTCATGATGATAGAAATCCTGAGTTTTTTAAGAAAAATATCTAATTTATTCTTTTTAGACCTCTATATGATTCTTAGATAATTTAATTATTTTATAATGATAACACTCTATGAATATAATTATTTGTTCAGGTAAATTCATCTTTAGTTTTTTTTATTGATAATATTAGTCTATTGTGTTTGTGGCGTATATTATTTTAAAACATAGAAGTAGAAAATCAATAAATGAATATCGATATGCTACTTAAAGAAATATGTACATATACTTTCACAGTCCGCTGAAACAATTTTTAGTAAAAAAAATGATAGAACATAAGAATGTAAAGTTAATTTATAATTTTAAAAATACACATGATTTTATTAAAAATAAATTATTTATTAATATGTAAAATTGCAATTCTTAAATTTTTTATTTTTGTTGTTTTTTAGAAGATTTCTAGTTGTTTATTAATAAGTCTTTGTATTTTCATATTTGTTATTTTTCGGGAGTTTTGAAGTTATTTCAGAATTGCAATTAATTTATAATTTTAAAAATATAGTTGGTTTCCTTCCTTTCTATTTACTTATAATAAAATATTTGTCTCAATAACTCTAATTTGTTTGTCTTTTTATTTTCTATAATTAATGTTCTTTATTAGTGTAATAATGTAAAAATATTACTCTTATGATGTTACAAAAGTTCAAAGTCATATTATTAATACTCTTAATTAGTGTGACTTTTTATTCTTAGGACTTTATTATATTAAATGTAATATTTATTTAAATGTAAATGTGAAATATACTTTCTAACATTTTGTGTTTAAGCCAAACAAAATTAAAAGAAATAAGAATTTTATATGTGTCATTTTCTTGAATCTTTTTTGCGTAGTTAATTCTCTCTTTTGTTCTCTTTTATGTTATTTTTATATTTTACATTTTTTCCCAATATAATTGTCCCAAAAATAATTGGATATCTAAACCTAATATAATAATAATAATATAATAATAATAATAATAATAATTAATAATAATAATAATTAATATATTCAAAATTTAACTAATTAAGATTGTTAAACATTTTTTATTTAAAATTTCATTATGAAAAAGTTATAATACAAAATTTGTAAATTAAAAAATATAAAACATGTGATGATTGGGTGATGACCATGACAAGTAATAGTAATTATGGATAATGATTTATAATAGTGTTGACTAACTATATAGTCATGAATACTAAATATTAATAGCAATTCGAGTTACACATTGCCGAAAAATTATACTAAGAATATAATTAAAAATATTACAAATAAGTATAAAAGAACGATCAGATTTCAAGTTTACATAAATATATATAAATTATACTAAAAAAATTCTCAAATAAAAAAGAAAAAAATGATCACAAGTTTACATTTAAGTAGTTCTAATAGTACCCAATTCTTCTAAATATTTTTCATAGCTTCTCTTCTATAAAATTATGTGATTAACAAAAAATTCTTTTTATTAAAGTAATTATTGATATTGATATGTAATTTTATTTTAATTCTTTTCATTTCGCGGCTAAGTACACGAGTGATAAAAAATAATAAAGAGATAAAAGAAAGAGCATAGAGTATTTTGTCTTTTCCTTTTCCCTCATGTTTTTAGAGTGTACAAAGTCGGGTCAAATGCCATTATTTATGATAGAGGATTGAGAGACTCAAAGAATATCATGCATATGACATTAACCCATTGACTAGTGTGGATTGATGATAACTCGATTATCTTTGCATAGGTGTGTTTGTGTATTCTAAACCTGAAATTTGAAGCAATCTAATGTTGTTAGGATTGCACCATCTGTAAACAAAATAATTATGTGTGTTGTTATGACGTATATGAGGTTATCATACCAAAAACTTCCTTACAGACGATGTTCTTTGTGTATGCTCACTTTGTCGTTTTAGTTGCTCTGTTTTATTTTTGTTGACAATCATGATCTTGCTGTGGACTAAACTATGAATATGTAGATCAATTGGATGATGAAAATTAAGCCATTTTTCTCAATAAAATGGTTGTCTAGATGTGATATCATAATTAAACTCCTCTTCAAAGGTTTAGAACCTTTCAACAAAGGGAGCATACACTATGTCGGCCTAATGCACTGTGTATCACACAAAATTTGGAACTGTCATCATTTGATTTCTGAAATACTGAATAAGAGGCACACAACTTCCTATATCAAATTAGATTGGTCGATCACATACTAGAATCTCATACTATGAAGTAGTTTGAGGGAAGAATAAGTCTGATGAATCTAACTTCTTAAAAGACAAACATAAAACAAAGTCAATAGAAAATATGAATAGAAGTATACTCCTACTATTGGAAGCATAAGTACTACTAAAAAGTTTCTACATGTTTTGGGAAGGAGTAATGTCGAGAAACATTCGGTCATAACAATTCTGACGAATCCAACTTGTTAAAAGCCAGACATAGACAGAGTCAGCAAATAATATTAATAGAACCTGGCTACTATTGAAAACATAACTACTACTGGAGATTTTTTGGAGAACCTGGCTGCTTTGGGAAGGAGTACTTTGAGAAACATTTGGTGATATATTCATCCACATGAAACCTCCGTTTCCCTAATTATTAGTAACAAATATAAACATGTAAAACAGAGATTCGTGATAAAAAGAATAAAACATGATAACTTAGATAAAATAATAAACAGAAAACGGGGAAAATAAAACGGCTCTTGATAAAGAAGAAAAAAAATTTACATAAGATAATACAAATAACAACCTGAAGAATAGAGTGACTCATGATAAAGACAAGGAAACAACATAAGCTAGAATAAAGAAATACACAGTAAATAGGAAAAAAAAAAACTCTTGATATAAAGACGAGAAAACAAATTTACCTAGGAATGATGTATTTTGACTGAGGCAGAGAGAAGAGAAATAGATTGATGAGACAATGAAATGTTGTTGGAGACATTTATATAAATAGATGAATTTGAAAAAGGTTTTGGAACAACTGATAATAAGGGAAATGGAACTTGAGCTTTGGAAAAGGATGGTTACAGTAAGGGAAGTTGAACAGCAACTAAACGTGTATGCATCATTAAAATAGGGTTCAAATTAGTAGCAAATAAAAATATTAATAAATTAATATTCAAGTAATAGTGTAGGAGCAATATGGTAATTGATCTTTTGTCTTTGAGCAGGCGCATTGCACGTGTATTTCGTATGAAAATAAACAAAAAGTTAATTAAATCCATATCATAACCTATTGGGAGGACATGTTACAACTGTTTCTCTATATATCCAATCTATTGCTCTATAGATAAGTCTCAAAATAGGTTTGGCCAAATTAAGCTTAGCCGTCTATAAGCAATTAAGTGTATATACTATAATCAACAACTAAAAAATACATAAAATTAATGCAAATTAAAATGTGATTAGATTTCAACATTTGTAAAAGAAGCACCGGAAGTTGAAGAACTACATTTGTTTGCATTTTACTACAGCAAGTACCTATATATCTATCAAGAAAAATCGAACCAAAAAATATGTGATATATATTTTGTTGAAATTAATGTATTCAGACTTTGATAGTTAGTTTTTCAATATCTTCTCTTAATTTCTCAAGAAGTCTTTTAGAATTTTATAATACATGTATCTAGTAATTTGTGATGCATGTATTTAGTTAATTGTGCAAAAAATTTTGTTTTATATTTTGAGTAGTATAAATAATGATGTAGTTGATGATTGTAATCATCTCAAGTGATCTTAAGTAACCAATATAAAACTTGAGCATTCTCTAAAATATAACATTTTTCTTCTATATTTCCTACAGATTAATTCTTAATCTAGGGTTAGGTGACATCCAAAACAAATGAAGGTGCTGATTCTTCAGTTGTTCTTACTCCATTTATTGATGGAACTGATTTTGAATACTGGAATAAAAATGAGAACACATCTAAAAGTTGAAGGTTTGTGGACTATTATTGTAAATGACTATGAAGAGCTAGAAAATGATGGTGAACTATCCATTGCAGAGATGAAAAATCTTGGGTCTAAGTACTGTCAAGATGCAAAAGCTTTGAGCAAAATCCAAATGAGAGTCTCAAGAGCATATTTTACAAAAAAATGCTACTTGTGAGACTGCAAATCAAGCTTAGGAGTCTTTGGAAATCGAAGTGTGTGGTGACGAAAAGGTACGCATTATAAATCTTTAAACTCTTAGAAAAGAGTTTCAAAACTTGAAGATATAGAATTTGAAAAAATAGATGAATATTGCACAAGATTCATGAATATTGTAAATAAAATGAGAAATCATGGTGATACAATTTCTGACCAACAAGTTGTGGAAAAGATTCTAATTTAGTGTCATAGAAAAGTATGAGTACATTGTTGCTATCACTGAGGAGACGAAAGATATTTCTAAGCTTTTTATCAAAGAGCTAGTCGAATCATTTTGTGCATACGAGAAGCGAAGATTTATTCGTGAAGATCAACCCAAAGAGACTACTTTTCAATCCAGAACAAATGAGAATATTCAATAAATCAACAAAAGAAGAATTACAATCCAAAAAAGAAGTAGGATCATGATGATTCTAATAAGAAGGTTGAAAAAAAAGGTGAGAAAAGTATTAGTCTTTTTTGTAAAATTTGCAAAAGGACTAATCACAATGCAGAAAAATGTTGGCACAATGATAAGCCCCAATGTAATTTTTCTAAAAAAAATTGGTCATATTGAGAATGATTGTTGGCATAAGCAACAGGAACAAACAAATTTCTGTAAAGAACGGGCGGAATGGAAGAAAATCTTTTCTTTGCTTCTCAATGTGATCTTTCAGCAGAAAGTAATGAATGGTATATTGATAATGGTTGTAGCAATCATATGGTTTGAGATGAAAAATCTTTTCTCTCAATTAATAGTAGCATCACTACTAAAGTGCGAATGGAGCCTTAGTTGATGCAAAAGGTAAAGGTACAATTTCAATCAACATAAGAGGGAGCGGTAAGCAAATTCCTGATGTGTTTTATATTTCTGAATTAGAAACTTTTTTGCTTAGTGTTGGTCAATTCATGAAAAATGGTTATTCTCTTGCGTTTAGAGATAATTATTGCAAGTTTCATGATAAAATTGAGTCAAATCAAGTCATTGTTGAAGTTCTGATGATAAAAAAAATTCCTTTACGATTTTATTACAATGCACTCAAAAAGGAAGTTGTAGATAATTTATGGCTTGGCACGAAAAATTTTGTCATTTGAATTTTCATGATTTAATGCTTCTCAAGCAAAAAGACATGGTGTCAGACCTTTCTGAGATACATACTAAGAATAAGGTCTATAATACTTCTATCATATCTTTAGATGTGTCAAATAAAGAATAGGTCGAGGAAGTGGAAGATGTCTCTCAAGGAGGAGACATCTCATATTCAGATGATGAAGAACCACTTCCAAGAGGAACAAAAATGTCGAGTGACATTTATCAAAGATGCAACTATGTCGGTGTTAAGAAAGAAAATTTTGAGGAGGCAAATAAAGTATGATGTTTTGAAGAAAGCCTTGACTGAAAAAATTTAGAAGATTGAGAAAAATAATACTTGGTAGTGCGTGGTATACCCAAAGAGAGAAAAGTTGTAAGTCTAAAATAGATTTGCAAAACCAAACCCAATAAAAAAGGAGATACTCAAAAACACAAGAGAAAGGTAAAATTCAGTTCCAATTATTGCCAGATAAGAGAGCAACATGCTGATATCTTCACCACAACACGTCCAAGTGAAAGGTTTTGTCATCTTCGAGAAGGCATTGGATTTTTCAGGCAAATGCATTAAGGGAGTGTTGAAATTAATGCATTCACACCTCGGTATTTAGTATTTCAATATTGTCTCTTAGTTTCTCAAGATGTTTTTTAGGATTTTGTAATACATGTATCTAGTAATTTGTGATACATGTGTCTAGTTAATTATGCAAGACTTTTTATTTTCATTTTGAATAATATAAATAGTGATGTAGTTGATGATTGTTATCATTTCAAATTGTCTTAATTAGCTTATATAATACTTCATCATTATCTAAAAGATAGTATTTTCCTTCCATATTTCCTACATATTTTTACTTGCAAAGCAAGTACTATTTCAATAAATTTAAAGTATAAAATTTATGAAGTATAGTTTCTTTTCTATATGAATTATCATAGCAATTAACTATCATGTTTAGTTTTTGGAGCACTAAAATAGTTTCAGCTGCAATTCTTAGGTTCAAAGTGTTCGAAAACATATATGCACATCAGAAGTATATTAAGGTATTTATCGCTTACATAAATAATAGATAACCAATATCATTTATGCTAAAACATATATCATGCTAGAACACATAAATTTAATGAAATTTAATTCAAGAATTACCTCTTGAAGCGTGAACAAATACCTTCAAGTGAATCCCCATGTTAGGCAGACCTTCAAGTGAATCTACAAGATAGTTATGATCTTCTAGAATGATCCCAAGTCACATCCGAACTCTCTCAATACTTGGGTGGGCAAGTATCGAATAGAAAACTAATTCCTCTGATTTCTAGGTTAGGAAAATCCCTATTTATAGAGATCTCTTGCTAATCCAAAAAGGAGTAGAAAACCTTGTTTTTAGAAGACTAGAAAAACCTACATTATTTTTCTTTTTCCCATAGAAATAGAATTTTGAGTTCTAGTTAAATATGGGAACTATATGGACCACATAATTCATTACCCATGCTTCCTATTATGGAAATAATTCCAAATAATGAATTTGAATTATTCTTACCATAATAAATTATAAATTATTCCACTAGAAATTCGTAATTGCACTCCTCCATTATATTTTATAATTCTCCACTAAACACTTGTGTAATTCCCCATGTTAAGATTTCTAATAATAACCAATCACTTAAATTACTCACGAATTTAATTTAATGATTAATTTCGTTTAGAGCACTGTGTAACTCATTTCATGTGTCGAATTCATAAATCTACTTGCAAGGTTTGACACGATGAAAACTTATAAATTTCTCAAAAAGACATATCAATCAATCTCTATTACGAGACTGGATTCCATCAACTAACTAATTATTTTACCAATATATATTATTATCATCCAACTTACTAGGCATGTTGACCCATCTCAGAATCTCACATTTTAATAAATCAAAATGATAATTAATATATACAGATCATAATAGTTATATCAGGATTAATAATATAAGTTTATTTAATAGTTTAGAGAATATGTCTTGTCAGTCAGTCTAAAACAACTATCTCTACTCGGTCCCGTTCAATACATACAAAATTTACTAGCACAAGAAGTTGGAACTATACCGTTTCCATAATCAGGATAAATTACATATAATCTTGTGCTACAATCTTACCCGATGGCATGTCCAAGATCCATCCTAGATTGTGAACAAAATATTTTATACTTATAAGAACCGATGATTTAATCCTCTGTGTATAAGTTAAAACTCTACACACTAAATCATCTATTATATATGTAAATAGACACCATAAAGGAATATATGATCTATTGAAATTGAGCAAATATTTATTCTCTAATAAATATTATTTCTAACATATGGTTAATAGTATACATCCCAACACAAAAAGAGTTGATCATCATTCGGCATGAAAGCACATATGTATAATACTCATTATTTCTTTACGTGTGATTATACATTTCAAGTTATCTCTTGCACCTATTAAAAATTTAGAAGATTATCATTTAAATGAAGTTAGCATATCAAACTGAAAAGTCTAGATTTAATAGAATATACCTGAAAATTAGAAGACACTTTTGTATTCACTTAATAACTGAAGCATATGCTGAATGACTAATATAAGGTATGTTTATATAGTGCAGTCTTGAAGATTTGATGATAAAAACTGTTATATATTCCTGCATATTTAATTTGATTCCTTTCAACTTCTTATAATTAGCAAAAATAGGTCTCAACTTCTACATTAATTGAAACTTTAGTGTTCATCCATTACCATAAAAAAAAAAAGCAAATATTTAAGGAGAATTAGCCTTTGAAAAAATATAATATTCAGCTGTTTCACACGTAATAAATGAGTAGGACTGCTGAACTTCTCATTGTACTCCCCTGTAATGTAACTGAATATTACTATTTAATTAAATTTATGTTTAGATTAATTATTTTATTATATTTTAATTTGGTATAGTGTAAAATCGTAATTCAAATTTACATTTTGGAGCTTCTCACTTTTAATAATATTAGTTTCTAAATTCATGCGTTGCACGTGTATTCCGTGAGAATTTTTTTAAATTTATTAGAATAATTAAAATTCTATGAAAACATATAGTGAGTAATAAAATACAATAATTACTAATATATCTTTAAAATATGGGAAAAAGTACCAAGTATGGAGCATATTTTAATGCTTAATCAAATTCTTTTAGGTAACAAACTTTAAGTTTCAAATTTTGGTTATTAGTTAGCAAACATTCAATAAAGCCACAGATGACTACTCAATTAGAAATTCATAGAAAAAGAAGTATAATAGACTGCATATATATATATATATATATATATATATATATATAATACAATGTACTCATCTTTCTTAAGACTTTAATCAAACAATATAGATGTATTTGAAATAGTACATAATTTTTAGAGTTTTTGTCGACTCTTTCTATCCTAGCCAATTAAAATTAAAAAATTTTCTTTGTTGAGTTAAACTAAAGAATGATTCAATAGAACAAAATTGATATAAATTTTTCACTACATTAACTATAGAGTGAAAAGGATACCTAAGGATCTCATGAAACAAAGAAGATTTATATAAATAAAATTGGAGGAACACCAAAAGTTATTTTAAAATCTTAAATTAAATATTCAGAGACCGTGAATATGAAATGTATGAGAGTTATAAGTATATATTAACAGTAAAAATTTAATAGGTACTAAAAATGACAACTATAGTATAATAAGACATACAAAAATATTTGAAAAAAAATATTCATAGTGTTGATTAAGCTGAAGAAACACTTCAGGAAGAAATAAGAATAAGTATGCAATAAGCATCATAAATGTATATGTCACTACCATTGGGTATGCAATACTTTGAGAAATATGCCGCCAACAAATGTGGGATTTTGGTTATTAAAATTTCATGGGTTGTAATTATAAGAATTTGTTCTACTGAAGAAGCAAAAATATCAGGGGGTTTAGGTTATTAGAATTTGGAGGCTGTAGTTATTTCTAAGTGGTAATGCAACCACGATGTATCATATTCTCTGGTGCTAAGTCTAACAACTCTCGCTTCTTCTTGGATCAGTGGCAATGACAAATTATTGTCTCCTTTATGTGGACAAGAGGTTCATGAATATCCTCTCCATAACTTATTCTATTTTCTCAAGTACACATTTGGATGGAAGCATGCGTCATAATTTAAAACTAAAAGTGGAGATTTATTTGTTATTTTAAATCTCCACCTTTAGTTTTTAATTATGACACATGAGCTCCATCCAAGTGTGTACTTGAAAAAATTAAGAGAATACGTAATGGAGAGGAGTTAAATCCGTTTACAATCTATATTATTCATAGGCCTTAAAGGTACTACGAAGCCAACTGGACTATCTTAATATATTAAACAACTCTTACAAGTTTTGACGAAAAAAATGAAAACGAAAATCTAACAATAAAGAACATCAAGTTTAACAATGAAAAATCCTTCAAATCGAAGGTAATCACCACAATCGACAAGATCCGAATTGCTTCACTATACCAATAAGAGGGTTACAAATATTCTTCTAATGGCTACACAACAAGTGCCAAAAAAGAACAAACAATAGTTACACCAACAAAAGATAAATAAAAAGAAACACCACCTAATCCAGCTTCTGTTCGGGACCTAAAAAAGGATCTTTCTGACCTCCGAATTCGAACTTCACCGTTCAAATCAACCACCACGATGTCAGGAACAGTCATTCCAAATTTCAGCTCGATCCAACGGTTAATTAATTGAGAAACACGATTTGAATGTTGCTGATCGGAGAAAAAGACTGCAGCAAAAGAACCCTTTTCTTTCTCTCTTTTCTCTTGTTGAAAGCTCTCTCAAAAAACCTCTCTTATGTTCCAATGTCTTTCAAACACAATATCAATGATCAATTAATTATTCTCTCAAGACCATCCTCTATTTATAGAGTTGTGCTTTTCCTTACAAAGTCAAAACCAACTACAAATAGGATTACAATTCCAATCCTTTTCCTAATAGAATTGGAAACCAAATAAAGAGAATAATTTCAATTTTTTTTTCATGTAGGATTAGGCCATGGGCCTTTGGATGGAACATGGGCAATAGCCCAACAAACTGCGCCTCCAGCCAAGGGGCCTAATGGACTTTAAGTGAAGTAACTTTTGACTGGCTTCCTGCCTGCCACACTTCTACAAAACTCATGATTGTCTACGATAAGTTCTTTTCACTTATCTCTATGAGTATCTAACATGACTTCATCATAACCTTCAGGTTCTCCCATGTCAGTCAAAAGGATATATTCATTAGGAGAATAACGTGTTGAGCTTCGCTTTTCTTTAGTAGATCTTCTACAAGAGGTTTCTGGATCATTCGAAGTGGTTATCTCACCGTGAGTTGGTTGATTATCAACCACAACATCATAAGTAGGAACATTATATGTTCTACACTCTGATCATTATCTGGATCATTACCTTGCGTTCCCTCATGTGCAGAAGATGTATCAATAATAGGAATTGGATTAACATCAAATAATCTCTCATCAGTATGAGAATCTAGTTTCTCAGTCTTGTCAATATCTTCAATAGTTTGATCTTCAAAGAACACAACATCACGACTTCTTATGAGTTTCTTATCAATTAGATCATAGAAGCGATATCTAAACTCATCTTGACCATAAACAATGAAGATACATTGCTTAGTTTTATTTCGACCTCTCATCTTTTGGAACATGTACACAAGCTTTACACCCGAACACTTTCAAGTGATCATAAGAAACATCCTTATCAAACCAAACTCTGTTGGAACATCACCATCCAAAGCAATAACAGAGACAAATTGATAACATAAGCAACAGTGTTAAGTGCTTCAACACAAAAAGAATTTGGAAGTTTAGCCTATGAAAGCACACATCTAACTCTCTCAACTAACGTTCTGTTCTTTCTCTCTGCCAAACCATTTAATTGAGGAGTCTTTGGAGGATTCTTCTGATGACGAATTCCTTGCGATTTGCAGTAGTTATCAAAGGGACCAATATAATCACCACCATTATCAGTGCGAATACATCTTAATTTCTTTCCTGCTTGTCTCTCTGATAAGGCTTGAAACTGTTTAAACACATCAAGCACTTGATCTTTCGATTCTAAAGGATACACCCAAATCATCAATGAGAGTAGTAAAGTAAAGTGCACCACCTTTTGGCTTCACTTTGAAAATACCACACAAATCTGAGTGTACTACCTCCAATAGGTCACACTTTCTTGAAGGAGGATGACTGTGAAAAGAAACTCTTTTCTGTTTCCTTGCTAAGCAATGAATACATCTTTTCACCTTTCTTTGTTTCATACCAGCAAGCAAATTCTTCTTAGCCAAATAGGTGATCCCCCTCTCGCTCATATGACTAAGACTCTTGTGCCACAATTCTGATAAAGTCTCGCTATCCACCAAATTTATAGAGTCACCAAGAATCGATCCTTGTGTCACGTATAAATTTGAATGTTTTCTTCCTCGAGTAAAATCAGTGAGTCTTTGGTGAGCTTCCATTGACCATTGCACAAGTCATTATGATAGCCATCATCATCTAGTTTTCCTATAGAGATCAAATTTAAGGGAATGTTTGGAGCATGCTTGACATTCTGAAGGACCAACGTTGAACCGGTATTGCTTTTCAAACAAACAGTGCCAACACCAAACACCTTAACCTCACCAACATTACCCATCTTTAACACCTCAGAGTTAACAGAAGTATAAGATGAAAAGAAGTCTTTTCTTGGTGTGACATGTGATGTGGCTCCAAAATCTACTATCCAACTTGTATCTTGAGGTACAAAATTGATGACGTCTTTATCACAAGCGAAGAGAAGGTCATCTTGTACAACAACAACATTATTTTCATTGTTTTCTTCCTTCTTCCCTTCTTTAAGATCTTGCTTCAATTGTTTACAAAATCTTTTAATATGTCCATTCTTTCCACAATGATAGCATATAATATTTGGATTCTTGAATTTTGACTTTCTTTTGCTTTTACCTCTAATCCTCGGATCTCTTGTCTTATGTCTCCCTCGATCTTCTGTATATATAGAACATCTGAATGTGAAGATGTGTCTTGAGATTTTCTTTTAACCTCTTCATTCAACACACCACTCTTTGCATATTCCATAGTCACCTTTCGACCAATGGCAGAATTTGTTAATGAAACACGAAGAGTTTCTCAAAAATCCGGTAGAGTATTAAAAAGCCAAAGTCCTTGTATTTCATTATCAAAATTAACACCCGTTCCTGATAGCTGATCAAGAATACCCTAAAAATCATTTATATGATCAAGAATAGGACTGCTCTCCTTGTATTTAAAGGTCATCAAGCGTAAAGTGTCTCCAACTTTTGCCACAATGTTCTAGCATGTGTCTCATTCACAATATGGTTGCGCACATTATCTTCAACCCATTGTCTTATATATCCACATACTTGTTGGTGTTCAAATTCCCAATTTTCATCGGTCACATTCTCGGGTTTATGAGCAGAAAAAACCGAAAGATGCATCTTCTTCACGAACAATAGATTTTTCATCTTGCTTTTCCATATGTTGTAGTTTCTTCTGTTTAGACATACCATCTTTCTCATATTACCCTCCATATATATAACCTTAGCTCTGATACAAGTTGTTGTGACGAAAAAACAAAAACGAAAATCTAACAATAAAGAACACCAAGTTTAACGTGGAAAAACCCTTAAAATCGAAGGTAACCACCACGAGATCGACAAGATACGAATTGCTTCTCTATACCAATAAGAGGGTTACAAATATTCTTCTAATGGCTACATAACAAGTGCCAAAAAAGAACAAACAATAGCTACACCAACAAAAGATAAATATAAAAAAATACCACTCAATCCCAGCTTCTATTTGGGACCTAAAACAGTATCTTGCTGACCTCTGAATCCGATCTCCGCCATTCAAGTAAACGATAACGATGTCAGAAACACTCACTCTAAATTTCAGCCTGATCCAACGGTTAGTTAATCGGAAAATACGATTTGAATGTTGCTGGTCGGAGAAAAAGACTGCAGCAAAAGAACCATTTTCCTTCTCTCTTTTTTCTTGTTGAAAGCTCTCTCAAAAAACCTCTCTTATGTTCTAATATCTTTCAAAGACAATATCAATGAGCAATTAATTATTCTCTCAAGATTATCCTCTATTTATAGAGTTGTGTTTTTCCTTACAAAATCAAAAATAACTACAAATAAGATTACAATTCCAATCCTTTTCCTAATAGAATTTGGAAACCAAATAAAGAGAATAATTTCAATTCTTTTTCAAGTTGTTTAGGCCATGGTCCTTTGGCTGAAACATGGGAAATAACCCAACATAGTTGTCTCCTTTATGTGGACAATATGGCTCAAGAGGTTGATGAATATCCTCTCCATAACTTATTCTCTCCATTTTCCCAAGTACACACTTGGATGGAAGCATGCGTTATAATTTAAAACTAAAAGTGTGTTGGGAATTAAACACACAACACACACAAATAATCTAGAGAAAAGAGAAACGGAACACAAACGGGACACACAAGAATTTAACGTGGTTCGGTTTCCCTACTCCACGACTGTAACAGGAGGATTTTATTTCACTTGTGCTACACAGAATTACAAATACAAGGATCATATTTATAGGAAAACCAAATGGTTAACCTAGGGTTTCAGTAATGGGTCGGGCCAGCTCACAAGCCTCCACAAAGCCTAACAATCTCCCACTTGGAGGCTTGAAGAATTTCAACTGTCATCCACTTAGAACACTTGTATGTCTAGTAATCTTTTTCAACTCTCTCCTGCTACAGCGGCCTTCTCATCAGTCAACTGAAAGGCCCGTTGAAGCTCCCCGAAGCTTCAACACATCAGTCACGGCTGAAACTGCCCTTGACTCGTCCTCGGTCCCTACCGGCTCCCACTTGAGACACGAACTGCCGGATCCTAGAACTCCCTGAGAACAAACACTCTCCATACTCAGCAAGAAATTTTCTGGAGACGTATCAACAGCTGGAATACTGGTTCTCTTGACCCACTGTCTTCTAGGAGCCTTGGCTGAAGCACGGCCGGTGCTCCCACTGCCACAAACGCCTCTGACTGGTCTTCCTGAACCTTTCCTTGCTCGTTCATCCTGAATCTGACCTGTGGCTCTGGGTTTCTTTCTTGCAAAGACAACCTTCTTCTGCCCACGAGATTCTGTGAACCGGACTTTGTTTTTCTTCTGAACTGGGACGGTCACTCCCTCAGACGGTAATCCGACAATATACAACGATCCTCTTTTTGTTCCACGAGCCATGACAAGATTGCCCCTCACGACCTTCCACTGCCCATTTCCGAACTTCACATGATGTTCCTCTTCATCCAACTGCCTAACAGAAATCAAACTTTTCGTCAAGCTTGGAACAACTCTGACATCCTTCAAGGTCCAGAAACCGACTGGCGTCTTCAGCACCATGTCACCCATGCCCGTAACATCAAGAGCTCTATCGTCTGCAAGCCTTACCTTTCCAAAGTCTCCAATAACCAGATTCTGCAATGCTTCACTGCTGTGGGTAGCGTGAAAAGAAGCACCAGAATCCATGACCCAGGAATCCACATTGCTCTCCGCGCAACAGATAAACAAATCCTCGTTGGCGCTGTCTTCTGCAATGTTGACTTGTTTGTCTTTCTGGCATTGATTCCTGAAATGCCCCACCTCCTTGCAGTTCCAACATGTTACACCTGAGCCATCCCGAGCCTTCGACTGACTCCTTCTTCGGTTCCTGCTCCCACTACCTCTGTTATTTCCTCTGCCTCTGACGACGTTTAGCATATCACCTGATGATTCTCCAGAACTCCTTCTTCTGACATCCTCACCAAGAACGAGATCACGAATCTTCTCAAAGGTGAATCCATTAGGTCCCACTGAACTGGCAACTGCTGTAACCGTTCCGGACCAACTGTCAGGCAATGATGATAACAGTAGTAAAGCTTGAACTTCATCATCGAACTTAATGCCAACTGACAAAAGTCTGGCTAAGATCAATTCAATGAGTTGATGTGCTCGGTAACTGAACTGCCTTCCTTCATCTTTGTGTTCACCAACTCTCTAATCAGAAAAATTTTGTTTGCTGCAGATGGCTTCTCGTACATGTTAGACAAGGCTTCCAAGATGCCTTTCGCTGTCTTCTCCTTAAGAATGTTGAACACAACATTCTTGGTCAACGAGAGTCGGATAACTGACATAGCTTTCCGATCCAAAACTGCCCACTCTGCATCAGACAATTTTCCTTGCTTGTCACCCAACACTACGTCCAAATCTTTCTGAACCAGCAAATCTTCAATCTGCATCTTCCACCAACTGAAATCTGTACCATCGAACTTCTCAATTCGGAACTTCCCATCTTCTGCCATCTCAAAGGACTTCGGCAATTCCCTTAACGGCGTCTACAGACAGCGGGCGGCGATTTGGACGATGCTCACGATCTGGACGCTCGCGGCTGGATCTGAGGCTCCTCGACGCGGCGGCCACTGAACGGCAGCGGCGTTCTCTGCCTCGCTACTGCTGCGCGGCTTTCTCCCTCGCTGGGCTACGATCTGCGGCAGATCTCCTTCGATCTGGGCTGCCTGGTTCGCGGCGGCTGCTGCTCGCGAATGGCGGTTCCAGATCCTCGGCGTCTTGCACGGCTGTAGCTTGCGAACGGCGGCGGCACACTCCTTCCCGACGCGGCGGCCAACGGAACGGCGTGACGGACAGCACACGGACGACGGCTGTTCGCACCCTGCGCGGTTCTCCTAGCCGGCTGCTGCTTGAGGTTACCCACACGGTAACGGCGGCTACTCCTCCCTGCACACAGTTCTTCACACAAGAACCCTAGGTGACAATTTCTCACAGTTTGTGTTACAATGTTGTTGAAACCTCGCTCTGATACCAATTGTTGGGAATTAAACACACAACACACACAAATAATCTAGAGAAAAGAGAAACAGAACACAAACGGGACACACAAGAATTTAACGTGGTTCGGTTTCCCTACTCCACGACTGTAACAGGAGGATTTTATTTCACTTGTGCTACACAGAATTACAAATACAAGGATCATATTTATAGGAAAACCAAATGGTTAACCTAGGGTTTCAGTAATGGGTCGGGCCGGCTCACAAGCCTCCACAAAGCCCAACAAAGTGGAGATTTATTTGTTATTTTAAATCTCCACCTTTAGTTTTTAATTATGACACGTGAGTTCCATCCAAGTGTGTACTTGAAAAAATGAAGAGAATAAGTAATGGAGAGGACTTAAATCCGTTTACAATCTATATTATTCATAGGCCTTAAAGCTACTAAGAAGCCAACTGGACTATCTGAATATATTAAACAACTCTTACAAGAATGACTGATGATTTTTACCACATTACTTCTGGAAAATAAATTAACACTATAAATAGGTGTGTTGAGTAGAAAATATTTTCTAATTTTTCCATATTTGAAAAATATTTTTCAAATTAACTTATTTTCCTCAAATTTAAGAAAAATAACTTTACTTTCAAATTTATGGAAACATTTTTCATAACTCGTCTTCACAGCATTGTTGGATTGCAATGTCACGCTTCAAATTAGAAGAGGCACAATTGTCACTCTAATTTATTCAATCGAACTAGTCACTGAAATATAACTAAAAGGAAACAATAAGGACCGCCAAGGCTAGGCAATATAATAGCTGAAATACTTTGTTTGCACTGGCAAGGTCACAACCATAATATGAATAATTCAATGAAAGAGCTGGCAAGACCAACTGAATAGAGAATTGTCAAGCCAACACGACTGCGACCGGAGACGTGTATGCATGTTACAGCAACAAGGCTGCAAACTGAAAATTGTTAAAGACCCAACATAGTACGTCCACAAATCCTATAGGAGTGTTACACATCAGCTGGTCGGAACAAGGCCCCAATAATTAACCAAAATTGTATACAAAAACCGAAGTATGCAAAACCTACAAATGACCAACAACTCCAAGAAGAACAGAACTTACTAATTATGAGTTGAGACAACACCCTTACTACAAAGGCTGATCAGGACCTCTATCTAGACCTGCAAAACGGAATGCAACATCCCTGGACAACTGGATGTTTGTATAATAAATATGTACTGATATATAAGGCTAAAAGTAGAACAATAAATGGCTACGATAAAAGAGGTAACGGAGATGCCATCTACAACAAAAACTCTAATAGCCTCCATGGCCGACTCTGACCACAAATTCATATCATACCCAACAAAATACTAGCAATGATGGTGTCTTTCGTATGTAACTGGTTCATCATCTTGGCCAACTTGTGGCCATCTACGTCTCATATGTATAAATATAGGCAATACACCTCATACCTCCTGATTATAGATTGAGAATGTAATAGATAACATGTCATATCTTGGATTTGTAGTGCATATATGTCATCATAATCGTGTTGTCAATCTTGTCCACTTGGTATTCTTATTCTCATAATATTGTAATCACTTCCATATAATATGTTAATGTTCATAAAGATCTTAAGGTATTTCACTTAGCTTATATCATGTTTTCTTAATAGTTTGAAAAAGAAAGTATTTCGGAAACTATGTCTTTTAATATTTTGTACATACAAGTTATATTTAAGAGTTTTGATAATCGATGTATTATTTAAAGTTCTACAAAATATCCTTTAGTGAGGAAAGAGGACTAGCTGCAAGTTATTAGTGTTCTTTCATAATCATTTAAGTCACAACACCCAAATAAGAATACGAATAAAATACATACATATGGATAGATAGTCAAGAAAGTCGACAAGACAACATATCGATATTGAAATCCTATATATAACAAAACGACTGACATATCAACATAATGAAATCATGAAAATACTTCAGCTGCAATCCTAATGCCTTTCAGACTGCTTGCATCAGTTCCTTTGGGAACCTTGCAACATTGCTATTGACTTGCGATACACTTTGGAGGCATGATCCAAAATACGTGGACACACAAGTTAGAAGAAACTTCATAGAGTTAAAATCTATCGCACGAACTGTAGTATGAAAGAGGGATAGTATTTTCTAATGTGTTATAGTCTCCCTGTTATAGATATGGCGTGCATCACACTCATAAGAAGGACTCTACTAGTCAGGGTTTCATAGACACCCTAGAACACTTAAATTCTATGCCTTGATACTAAGTTTTTCACTCCTCGATCTTATACCTTGTGTGTGACCGGCACTCAGAAACCATTACTAGTCCTGGAAATGAACCCTTGACTTGGCTTTAATTTAACAAATGACTAAATATTTATGTGAAAGCTTCAAAAGTGATAAACATTCACACCCCTAACATTAGTAGATCAAGACTTAATTGAATCCCTAACTTGTCTATGAAGCCTATACTGAACTAGGATAGGTGCCCAAACAAGATCCACGACTTCTGTCAAGCCCCGAGCTTATACCCTGGACGTGGCCGACACCCAATGGCCATTGATGGCCTTGAGCGGACCCTTTGCCCGACTTACTTAACTCAGTATATGTATGTATGTATATATATATATATATATATATATATATATTATATATATATATATAATATATATATATATATATATATATATATATATATATATATATATATATATATATATATATATATATAAGAGTAAGCTTGTGAACATCCTTCTGGGTGAACACATACTGAAGGCTCTTATGGTCAGTGAACACATCTACGTGAACACTATACAAGTAGTGTCTCCATATCTTGAGTGCAAACACCATTGTTGCAAGCTTGTGGTCATGAGTTGGATAGTTCTTCTCATGCACCTTAAGATGTCTAGAGGCATACATTATAACCTTATCTCGCAGCATCAACACACAACCTAGGCCAACTTTGAATGCATCACAATAGATCATATAACCATCTGAACCCTCTAGTATTGTCAAGACAGGAGCTGTAGTCAATCTAGTTTTCAATTCTATGAAACTTTTCTCACAATCATTTGACAATTGGAACTTGACCATCTTCTGAGTCAACCTAGTCAATGGTGAGGCTATGGATGAAAATCCTTCCAAAAACCTTCTGTAATAACCCACTAGATCTAAGAAACTTCTGATATCTGTATTGGAGGTAGGTTTGCGCCACTATTTTAGTGATTCTATCTTGCGTGAATCCACTCGGATCCCTCCGCTAGCTACAATGTGACCAAGAAAAGCAACAGATTACAACCAGAAATCACATTTGCTAAACTTAACGAATAACTGGCGATCCTTGGGAGTCTGCAGAACAACTCTCAAATGACTTGCATGTTCTTCCTTACTCCTAGAGTAAATGAGGATATCATCAATAAAAACGATAACAAACAAGTCCAAGTATTATTTGAACACTCTGTTCATCAAATCCTAGAAAGTTGCAGGAGCATTAGTTAGTGCAAATGATATAAGTACAAATTTCATAATGACCATACGGAGGTTTAAAGGCTGTTTTCAGAATGTCACTATCTCTGACTCTAAGCTGATGATATCCCGGTCTGATGTCTATCTTTGAGAAATGCTAGCACCCTGAAGTTGGTCAAACAAATCATCAAACCTGGGGATGGGATACTTATTCTTTATTGTGACCTTGTTCAACTATCTATAGTCAATGCACATTCTGAGAGAACCCTATTCTTCCTTACAAACAACACTGGTGCACTCCATGGTGAAATACTAGGTCTGATGAAGCCCTTATCTAGAAGGTCTTTCAACTGATCTTTTAATTCCTTAAGCTCTACTAGATAAGTAGTAATAAAAATAGGTTGGGTATCTAGAAGGAGATCAATTCCAAAGTCTATTTCCTTTTTGTGGAGGGACTCCGGGAAATACTTCTGGAAATTCACAAATTACTGGAACTAACTCAAGAGTTCGTGTTTAAAATCTAGAATCCTTAACTTGAACTAGATGATAGATATAAACCTTAGATATCATCTTTATGGACTTAAGGTAAAAAATAAATCGACCCATAGGCGCTAAGCTACTACCCTTCAATTCTAAGATTGGTTCGTCTAGAAATTGAAAATGAACAATCCTAGTTCTACAATCGACTAAGGCATAACATGAATGTAACCAATCCATGCCTAGAATGACATCAAAGTCTACCATTTCTATCTGTACTAGATCTGCTGAGGTGACTTTCTGAGATACTGTGACAGGGTAATTTCTGTATACTCGTCTAGCTATAACTGAGTCACCAATCGGAGTAGAGACTGAGAATGGTTTTGAGAGTTTGTGGACTCACACTGAGTTGGACTGCTATACTGAGTTACAAAAGACAAAGTCATGTCTGTTGTCTTCCCACTGAGTGAACCATATGTGAGTCACATCCATGAGTTTGTAGGATGCCAATCTACCTATCACTACTAGCTAGTGACATCACACCAAATATTTTCATGACCTTATCAATGAACTTCTGTGGGTCTTTACCAACTTGTGACCCTAAAAACTTAGGCGGATTCATCCTAACAAAATTACAAACTCCGGCTGCCACTGATCGATCATTTGTATAAGTAGGAACTAGAACTTGTTGATTGTTCTGGTTGGTCATACTCTGAGCCAAAAGTTGAATTGGTATTCTGAAACTCTGCATTTAAACTTCCTTATCTGCTACTAGAGGAACTGCGGTAGCATAGCGTGCATTAGCATTCCATGTTTAAGCTCTATAAGAAGAATGATCTTAAGCGCACAATGTCAAGTTATAATGGAATTTGATGATACCTTACACATGATAAGAGTAACAAGAAAGTGAAGTTTTTTTCCTAAAACACTTCATAGCCTCATTCTCATTAGATGTGGTGCACTTCACACCATGAAAAGGACTCTACTTAGTGAGGCTTTTTCATACGTCGTAGACGCTTGAACTTAGTGCTCTGATACCAAGTTTTGTCATGCCCCCAGCTACCCCCGTAACGCAGACATGGAACCTAGGACCAAAAGTGATCCCAAGCTAACCTTTCTAGCATGATCATGAGCATACTATAGATAATAAACTGACGCAGAATCTAAATCATTACTTATAATAAAAAGATGGGGAATACTCATATGCTAAAACTGATATAATATGAAGATTTATGAGTTTAATACAATAGAAATATTAAATCGACACTAAGCTTAAACTAACTCTGTCTTAAATAAGCCTCCAAACTAGACTAGAAATACTGGGACAAGCTCCAGCTAAATCTAGCAAAAACTGAAACTAAATGACTAAAGACTGAAATGACACTCATGACTGTTATCCTCAGAGAGAGGACTCCCCATTGAATCTACTGAACTGGAGATCGAAAGTAGATCTATGCATGATCTGGATGCTGAGAACCTGAACCTACATCACGAGAAGATGTAGCGCACGTATGCGTCAGTACTTAAAAGGTACTGAGCATGTAGGATTAAATAAATCTAAAATAAAATATAAAATACAACTAAACAAGCACAAAAGCAAGTAAAATAATCTGAACATGATATGCTCATTTCTGAGCTAACTAGATGCAATGACCAATTTATAACATGCTGAAACTGAATATACTGATAAATGATCAATACAGAGAGTCTGACTGAACTGTAGGAGCTACTAATAACCGATAATATAAACCACATGAGCTAAATGTGGAGCCCGATGTATACGCCCCATCGAGAGGACCCAATATACCCTACCAAAGGTATAAATGCATGCTGGCATGATCACTAACTGATTGCCCACAGAGGGGACTTACAACTTATTTGGCTAGTAGTTCTGGGACTATTTGGTACGCTAAACCCTAGTCCAACTCGGTATTATGCCACTCCAAATGAATTCTGTAAATTTATTGATTTTGTTTGAGTTTCTGTAAATACTGGATAGCTCGAAACTGAACATGGACACTGAGAATGCAAGAATTAATCTGGTAATTATGCATTTATAATTGAGGCATGTATATCTGAAGTGTCTGAAATATCTGACCTAGCATGTGTTATTCAAGAACTAAAGAAATATAAAGCTAGGGTTCTGAAATTAATGCGATAATTTGAGTAATAACATGATAATCTGATTTGGAGCATATATTTAATAAATACATGAAGTTCTATCAAAGTTCTAGAAACCCTAAGTTTAATCATGACAAGAGAATCAAGAATATGACTGAAAACTAGGGACCCGATGGGTGAAAGGAACCCACTAGTGAAATTTCACATACCTGGTGATGAAATTCACGGAAAAATACTTAGGTTTCGGGGCTGGAACTGCTGGAACTTGTTGCGTTCTTGAACTAGTATTCTTGAGCTTTTTATCCTCTCTTGCTTCTAATTTTCTAAGTTCTGATGATTTAGGATTAAAACGATGCAACTTAGGGTTTAAACGAAGTGGAAAAGGTCCAAAAGACCCCTGTGAAAGTTTCTATTGGACCAATCAATGGCCAGGACTGACGGTCTGTCGATCGACCGACGCTCCGTCGGTTGGGTCTATTTGACAAGCCTTTACTAAAATGGGCATAACTTTTTATTCGAAAGTCTGATCTTAGCAAGGTTGGTGGATATAGAAAGCTAATTCAAATATCTATCTGTGGGTAGGTCATGGTATACGTAACTCATTTTTTGCTAAGACCTATGACCATTTAAAGTTGATCCAACTACATTTTCCCTTAACTATCTTCTAATTTCCTACCTAACATTTAGGCGTAGGTCCACCTATGAACCGTGCTGGTCATCCGTAGCTCTTGTCCGAGGGTGGGTGAAGGAAGTATTGATAGACGTTCATGGACTACGGATCGTAGTCTGACCTACGGATCATAAGTCTGTCCGTCGATCAACACTTAACCAATTTTTCTAGGCTGATATTTTTGAGAATTTATGATCCCAGCGATAGTTGTGCAGGACGGAATGTGGGTCAGGCTACGGTCCGTCGATGGTCTTGTATGTTGCACCTGCAGATTTTCTGAAAAACTAATTTTTTTGTCTGTTTTATCTACGGAATGTTACAGATACTCTCATGAATGCACAAGAAGAAGCAGGATCAGAACATTTTAGTGATGGAAAGGCAGATGAGATTGCTCTCACAGCTATTGGAGAATCAGATGTGAAAGAAGAAGAAGAAGAAAACTATGAGGTTAGTATCGTTGATCTTAAAGAGAAAATGCATCTATTTTCAAAAAATAAATTAATTGAATTGTTGAATGAATTAATTGATGTCTTTGAAGAATTAACATCTGAAAAATATCAGTTGTTTAAACTCTTTGCATACCAAAAATTTGAATACATGAAACTCAAAGATGACAAAACAATTATTGATAAAAAAAATAACAGTCTAATGAAACATGTTGAAAAACATGAGTCTTATAACCTAGATCAAAAGTATGAAATTTTAAGGATGACAATTAGAAAAAAGGAAAAAAAGGAAAAATGAGTGAAACTGCAGAAACCTTGAAAAAGAGTTGGAAAAAAAAAAGAAGGAAAAATGACTATTTTTTGAAAAAGAAAAGGTGAGGAAATTAAATATAGAAATTTCTCACATAAAGTAAAGCTTGAGAAGGCAAATAGATGGACTCACCTATCTAGAATTGTTAACAAATTGAGTGATAGATGACACAATGAGAAGGCTGACATAGGAATTCGTAAAAAAATTAATTTCTGAAGATTTGTTCTTTATTTGTGGAAAATTTGGTCATCAAACCACTGAGTGTCCAATTGCTAATGATTTTAGAAAAAGAAATACTAAATTGGGAAATAGAAACAGATTTATACCTGTTGACAAGTGCAAGTCCACTAACTTAATTCCTAGATGGGCGAGAAGAAATCTGATTCACCCTTTTGATCATAAGAAAGGAGTCGAGCTTGTCTAGTTTCCTAAGACTATGTCACGACCCAAAATCGAGCCGCCAGTGGCACCCACATTTACCCTCCTATGTGAGCGAACCAACCAATCTAACCCTTAACATTTCAATATTATATCGACAGAAAGTAATGCGGAAGACTTAAACTCATTAATAAAAACCAATTCATTAACTTCTAAAATTCAACATCTATTATTCCCCAAAATCTGGAAGTCATCACCACAAGAACATCTACGATCAAATTACTAAACTAAGAGTATTCTAAGAAGCTAAAACAAGTAAAAGCTAGTCCATGCCGAAACTTCAAGGCATCAAGACATGAGGAAGAAGATCCAGTCCAAGCTAGAAGCATTAGCTCACCCTGAAGATCCGGTGTGACGAAGACTGACTAGAATTGCGGTTGAGTTGAAGACGACGGCACGTTTGCTGCACTCCACAAATAACAAAGAAGAAAACATAAAAGTAGGGGTCAGTACAAAACACGAGTCTTCATCATCTTTAATCCTCTTGTGTCGGTACGTGACACTCCGCTCCCTCATTATCTTTATCCCTCATGTGTCGGTAGGTGACACTCCGATCCCCTACTACTATGTGTCGGAACATTACACTCCGATCCCCTAATTCTACGTGTCTGTTCGTGACACCCGATCCCCTAAATCTACGTGTCGATTCGTGACACCCGATCCCCTAAATCTACGTGTCGGTTCGTGACACCCGATCCCCTAAATCTACGTGTCGGTTCGTGACACCCGATCCCCTAAATCTACGTGTCGGTTCGTGACACCCGATCCCCTAAATCTACGTATCATTTCGTGACACCCGATCCCTTAATTCTATGTGTCGGAACGTGACACTCTGATCCCCTAATCTCATTCTATCAACTCATCAAGTCTTCTCTTATACCAATGCATCATCATTCTCATTACTTCAGTTCATCAAGCCTTTTCTTATACTAAGGCATCATCAATCTCGTTATTTTAGTTCATCAAGCCTTTTCTTATACCAAGGCATCATCATTAACAAAGAGATTAGGGTTTTACAAGATTTGAGATTCAATAGCTTCATCATGCTTATTTTATCACAATTCTATAATCACATTCATGCAAGCATACAATTAAGCATATAGAAGATGAGATAATATTACCAACACATATCATTCGCTATTAAGAGTTTACTACGAATAGCATAAAAACTATAACCTACCTCCACCGAAGATTAGTGATCAATCAAGCAAATTTCCCAAAGCTTTGTGTTTTCCCCTTCTCGATCGATCCTCTCTCTCTCTCTTTTTGTTCTTTCTATTTTTCTTATTCAAACCCTCTTTCTTTTACCCTAATTAGCATATAATTAAGTATAAAAGATGGCAATAATAACCCACTAATTAACTCAAGGTTACCTCTTTCAACCCCCAAGTAATTAGACTTATTAACATTAACCCACTAACTTTATAATTAAAGCAGGAATAGTCCAAAATGTCCCTTAAAACATTTAAAGAAATCCGACCCAGACTGGGATTACGCAACCTGTGACGGCCCGTCGTGCCTGCGATGGTCCGTCCTGCAGGTCGTCGCAAAGTTCAGAGACCCAATTTCCACCAAAGAGTCTGTGACGGTCCGTCCTGCCATGTCGTCACGAAGTTCAGAGAGTCGATTTCAGTACCCAAATTTCAGAATTTCTAAGTGTTTTGAAATGAGACCCTGCGACGGTCCGTCGTGGGGTCCGTCGTCTCAGCCAGTTTTCCAGAAATAAAATATGCTGCTCAAAACGACTAAACAGGTCGTTACAATAGATACCAATTTACCCATCGTTCGTCCTCGAACGATCACAAGAAGAAAAACAAGGGCGAGAAGGAGTACCTGAATCTTTAAACAGATGTGGGTATCTTTCTTGCATATAGACCTCCTTCTCCTAAGTGGCTTCTTCAACCGGCCGATTCTTCCATTGCACCTTGATGGATGCAATCTCCCTTGACCTTAACTTGAGAACTTCTCTATCTAAAATAGCCACAGGCTCCTCCTCATAAGACAAATTTTCATCAAGCAGAACTGAATCCCAACGAATGATGTAGTTTCCATCCCCATGGTATCTTTTCAACATAGACACATGAAATACTGGATGCACTCCGGACAGCCCTGGAGGCAAGGCTAATTCGTAAGCCACCTCCCCTACTCGCTTAAGTACTTCAAAGGGACCAATATACATTGGGCTTAGTTTACCTCTTTTACCAAACCGCATCACCCATTTCATGGGCGAAACCTTCAACAAGACTTGTTCACCCTCCATGAACTCTAAGTCTCTAACCTTTCGATCTGCATATTCTTTTTGCCTACTTTGCGCCGCCAAAAGCTTCTCTTGAATAGATTTCACTTTCTCTAAAGAATCCCTCAAAAGGTCCGTACCCCAAGGTCTTACCTCAAATGCATCAAACCAACCAATGGGAGACCTACATCTTCTCCCATACAGTGCTTCAAATGGAGCCATATCAATACTTGAGTGATAGCTATTAATGTATGAAAACTCCGCTAAAGGTAAGAAGCTATCCCAATGGCCACCAAATTCTATCACACATGCACGAAGCATATCCTCCAACACTTGAATCGTTCGCTCAGACTGACCATCGGTCTGAGGGTGGAATGCGGTACTAAGATCCAACCTACTACCCAATTCAGCATGCAGTGTTTTCCAAAACTTTGAAGTAAACTGCGTACCTCTATCTGATATAATGGAGAGTGGAACCCCATGCAACCGAACAATTTCTGAGATATAGATTTTGGCTAACTTCTCGGCATTGTAAGTCACCTTGACCGGAATAAAGTGAGCATACTTAGTTAACCTATCAACAATCACCCAAATGGAGTCATACTTACCCATTGTATTGGGAAGACCAACCACGAAGTCCATTGCAATTCTCTCCCATTTCCATTCAGGAATGGGCATTCTCTGAAGCGTTCCTCCGGGCCTCTGGTGTTCATACTTTACTTGCTGACAGTTTGGACATTTGGCAATAAAATCAACAATGTCGCTCTTCATTCTACTCCACCAAAAGTGTTGTTTTAGGTCACTGTACATCTTGGTTGCACCAGGATGTATAGAATACCTTGAACTATGAGCCTCCGTCAGGATAGTGTTGATCAAATCATCGACGCGGGGTACACATACCCTTCCCTTAATCCTCAAAACACCTTCCTTATCGATTGTTGCTTCTTTAGCCTCTCCTTGCAACATTTTATCTCAGATCCGGATCAATTTCTCATCATTAAACTGTTTTCCCATAATCTTGTCAAGGAAGGAAGATCTTGCCTCCACACAAGCTAACAATCCTCCCTTCTCATTTACTTCTAACCTCATAAGGTCATTAGCCAGAATCTGAACCTCTCTAGCTAATGGGCGTCTAGAAACTTGCAAGTGAGCTAGACTTCCCATGCTTCCCGCCTTTCTACTTAAAGCATCCGCCACAACATTCGCTTTTCCCGGATGATACAAGATAGTGATGTCGTAGTCCTTCAGTAGTTCCATCCATCTCCTCTGTCTCAAGTTCAAATCTTTTTGGGTAAAGACATACTGTAGGCTACGATGATCCGTGTATACTTCACACTTAACCCCATATAGATAGTGTCTCCATTGCTTTAATGCAAACACTACTGCAGCCAACTCCAAATCATGGGTCGGATAGTTACGTTCATGCACCTTTAATTGCCTTGAAGCATAAGCAATTACATTCTTCTCTTGCATTAGCACTGCGCCCAAACCCGAATAGGATGCATCACAATAAACAATGAAATTATTACCTTCCACGGGCAAGGTGAGAATTGGTGCAGTAGTCAACAAAGTCTTGAGCTTCTGAAAGCTTTCCTCACATTCGTCCGACCATACAAATGGAACATTCTGCTTAGTCAAGTTCGTCAATTGGGAAGCAATGGAAGAGAATCCCTTGACAAATCGACGGTAATAGCTAGCTAAACCAACGAAGCTCCTTATTTCTGACACATTCGTGGGCCTTACCCAATTCTTCACTGTCTCAATCTTAGAAGGATCTATCATCACTCCATCCTTAGAAACTACATGTCCCAAGAAGGACACTGCATCTAGCCAAAACTCACACTTAGAGAACTTGGCATAAAGTTTTTTCTCCCTCAACATTTCCAATACAATTCTCAAATGCTCCTCATGTTCCTTCTTACTTTTAGAGTATATCAGTATATCATCAATAAATACGATCACAAAGAGATCCAGATATGGCTTAAAAATCCCGTTCATCAAGCTCATGAACGCAGCAGGGGCATTCGTAAGACCAAAAGACATCACTACAAATTCATAATGCCCATACCTGGTTCGAAAGGCAGTCTTTGGCACATCCGTTGCCCGTATTTTCAATTGATGATAACCGGATCTCAAGTCAATCTTAGAGAAGACACAAGCACCTTGTAACTGATCGAACAAGTCATCAATGTGAGGAAGAGGATACTTGTTCTTAATAGTTACCTTGTTCAGTTGTCTATAGTCTATGCACATCCGAAAACTCCCATCCTTCTTCTTCACAAACAAAACCGGAGCACCCCAAGGAGATGCACTTGGTCTAATGAAGCCTTTGCTCAACAACTCTTGAAGCTGTGCCTTTAACTCTCTTAACCCCGCGGGAGCCATTCTATAAGGGGGTATAGAAATGGGGCGAGTACCCGGTTCAAGATCAATACAGAAGTCAATATCCCTATCTGGTGGCATACCAGGAAGATCTGCAGGGAACACATCCAAAAACTCACGGACTACCGAAACCGACTCAATCGAAGGTACTTGGGTAGTATCATCCCTGAGGTGTGCCAAGAAAGCTAAACAACCCTTACTAACCATTCTCTTAGCACGAAGAAAGGAGACGATACAAACCGGATTGGAAGTGTAGTCGCCCTCTCACACTAACGGATCTGTCCCAGGCTTGGCTAACGTCACCGTTTTAGCATTACAATCCAAGATCGCAAAATTCGGAGAAAGCCAAGTCAGACCCAGAATTACATCAAAGTCAACCATTTCTAAGATAACCAAATATACATAAGTGTTGCTCCTCACAAAAGTCACCAAACAAGACCTATATACTTTTTCAACTATCACAGACTCACCCACCGGAGTAGAAACACGAATAAGCATGTCAAGTAATTCACAATGTAAATTTAGACCATTAGCAAATGAAGAAGATACATAAGAAAATGTGGATCCAGGATCAAACAAAACAGAAGCCATGCAATCACAAACCAAAAGATTACCTGTGATGACAGCATCAGATGTCTCCGCTTCAGACCGCCCAGGGAAAGCGTAACAATGGGCACCATTACTTGTCTGTCCGTTGCCCCTACCATGTTGTGTTGTAGTGGCTCCAGTTTGCCCATCACCTCGGCCATTTTGGTGACCACCATTACCTCGACCACCGCGTCCTCCAGAATGACGGCCTCTTCCATGACCACCTCTACCTCTAACTATTGGAGGTCTATAACTCTATTTTGGAAAATTCCTCCTAATATGTCCAGTCTCCCCACATCCATAACACTCTCTAGAGTCAAGCATAGGTCTCTCAGAGAAGTGTTGACCGGTCTGAGGTGGACCCCCCAACTACAGTCTGTAGTGAAGACTGAATTGGTCGAACTGAGTAACCTCCGGAACCCTGTACTCTAGAGTAAGAACCGTTAAACTCACCTCCCTTTCGAAACCTTTTTGATGTCGATGCCATGGTGAAGTCATCTGGCTTCACTCCTTCAACCTCTATCACGAAATCTACCACTTCTTGGAAGGATTTTGCCGTAGCCGCTACCTGTAAGGCTGAAATCCGCAATTCTGACCTCAACCCCTTCACAAAACGGCGAATCCGCTCTTGTGGACTGAAACAAAGTTGGGTGGCATACCTGGATAATGCACGAAACTTAGCCTCATATGCAGTAACCGACATCCTACCTTGCTCTAAGCTCAAGAACTCATCTATTTTCCTATCCCTCAAAGTCCGGGGGATATACTTCTCCATAAACAAACTAGAGAATGAAGCCCGTCATAGGTGGTGCCTCTGTTGGTTGACACTCAACATGTGACCGCCACCACATTTTGGCGTTCCCTTGAAATTGATAAGTCACAAACTCAACACCAAACCGTTCTACTATACCCATCTTGTGTAGTAGCTCATGACAGTCAACCAGAAAATCGTAGGCATCCTCAGATTCAGCACCCTTGAAGACCGGAGGTTTCAATTTCAAGAACTTACTGAAAAGTTCGTGCTGATCATTTGTCATTATAGGCCCTCTATTTCCAATGAGGCGTCCATGCGGGGAGCCCCAACGGTGGCCTGTCGTACCTCCGGAACCTGAGATGCTCGTGCAGAAAACACTGGAGCTGTCTGACCTTGATCATATAACCCGCTAAGATAAGCAAGAACCTGATTAATCATCTCTGGGGTAGGTTGGGGTGGCAATTCCTCATTCTGCACTTGTTTATTCTCCCCTTCCTCACCCTCTCTTACTACTTCTTCAATCGGTGGATGAGTCACCGCCCTAGTACCAGATGGGCTAGGTGCTTGTCCTCTTTCTTTAGAGGACGTCCTCCCACGACCTCTTCCACGACCTCTTGCCACTGTTCCTCTCCTAGCTACAGCCCCAGTGGCTGGCTCAGACGCTTCCTGTCTTGCCGGTGTTGGTGTTGGTGCAGTCGTTGCTCTAGTTCTAACCATCTGCGAAATAGAGTGAAGATGGTCAGATACCAATTTGTATCACCTAGATACCAATTGGATCCAAGTAATAGCACGAAAGAAAGAACGAAAGAATGAAATTTTCCTAAAGTCTTATAGCCTCTCAAAGAAAAGTAAAGGCGTCCCCCTACCGTTCCTTAAGACTCTACTAGACTCGCTCTTGTGTGATGAGACCAACGAACCTAATGCTCTGATACCAAGTTTGTCACGACCCAAAACCGAGCCGCGACTGGCACCCACATTTACCCTCCTATGAGAGCGAACCAACCAATCTAACCCTTAACATTTCAATATTATATCGACAGAAAGTAATGCGGAAGACTTAAACTCATTAATAAAAACCAATTCATTAACTTCTAAAATTAAACATCTATTATTCCCCAAATATCTGGAAGTCATCACCACAAGAACATCTACGATCAAATTACTAAACTAAGAGTATTCTAAGAAGCTAAAACAAGTAAAAGCTAGTCCATGCCGGAACTTCAAGGCATCAAGACATGAGGAAGAAGATCCAGTCCAAGCTAGAAGCATTAGCTCACCCTGAAGATCCGGTGTGACGAAGACTGGCTAGAATTGCGGTTGAGTTGAAGACGACGGCACCTTTGCTGCACTCCACAAATAACAAAGAAGAAAACATAAAAGTTGGGGTCAGTACAAAACACGGGTACTGAGTAGATATCATCGGCCAACTCAAAATAGAGAACAGTATATATCAAGTAATATTATAAATCAACTACAATACTTAACATGTAGCAACAACAAATACTTCCATCATTAATAAATACCGCCAAGTTCACACATGAGGACTCAAGCCTCAATACCATACTCATTTGGGAATTAGGTTCATTAGATTGAGTATATTAGCATCTTTCAAGATTCATTATCTTTAATCCTCTTGTGTCGGTACGTGACACTCCGCTCCCTAATTATCTTTATCCCTCATGTGTCGGTACGTGACACTCCGATCCCCTACTACTATGTGTCGGAACGTGACACTCCGATCCCCTAATTCTACGTGTCGGTTTGTGACACCCGATCCCCTAAATCTACGTGTCAGTTCGTGACACCCGATCCCCTAAATCTACGTGTCGGTTCGTGACACCCGATCCCCTAAATCTACGTGTCGATTCGTGACACCCGATCCCCTAAATCTACGTGTCAGTTCGTGACACCCGATCCCCTAAATCTACGTGTCGGTTCGTGACACCCGATCCCTTAATTCTATGTGTCGGAACGTGACACTCCGATCCCCTAATCTCATTCTATCAACTCATCAAGCCTTCTCTTATACCAAGGCATCATCATTCTCATTACTTCAGTTCATCAAGCCTTTTCTTATACTAAGGCATCATCAATCTCATTATTTTAGTTCATGAAGCCTTTTCTTATACCAAGGCATCATCATTAACAAAGAGATTAGGGTTTTTCAAGATTTGGGATTCAATAGCTTCATCATGCTTATTTTATCACAATTATATAATCACATTCATGCAAGCATACAATTAGGCATATAGAAGATGAGATAATATTACCAACACATATCATTCTCTATTAAGAGTTTACTACGAATAGCATAAAAACTATAACCTACCTCCACCGAAGATTAGTGATCAATCAAGCAAATTTCCCAAAGCTTTGTGTTTTCCCCTTCTCGATCGATACTCTCTCTCTCTTCTTGTTCTTTCTATTTTTCTTATTCAAACCCTCTTTATTTTACCCTAATTAGCATATAATTAAGTATAAAATATGGAAATAATAACCCACTAATTAACTCAAGGTTACCTCTTTTAACCCCCAAGTAATTAGACTTATTAACATTAACCCACTAACTTTATAATTAAAGCAGGAATAGTCCAAAACGTCCCTTAAAACATTTAAAGAAATCCGACCCAGACTGGGATTACGCAACCTGTGACGGCCCGTCGTGCCTGCGACGGTCCGTCCTGCAGGTCGTCGCAAAGTTCAGAGACCCAATTTCCATTAAAGAGTCTGTGACGGTCCGTCACACCTGTGACGGTCCGTCCTGCCATGTCGTCACGAAGTTCAGAGAGTCGATTTCAGTACCCAAATTTCAGAATTTCTAAGTGTTTTGAAACGAGACCCTACGACGGTCCGTCGTGCCCATGACGGTCCGTCGTGGGGTCCGTCGTCTCAGCCAGTTTTCCAGAAATAAAATCTGCTGCTCAAAATGACTAAACAGGTCGTTACAGACTAACCCTTAAGCTATTTTTTATATGAAGCTTAAAGGAAGTAAGTGATATTTATTGCTTGCTTAAGTGATCTAAATGAAGACAAACAAAAGTTCATCTCGCTCATTTCACAAAAAGAGAAAATGTACCCTTTTTTTTAATTAAAAAAAGGTATGGAGATAATGCATGTGTAGGGGGGGGAGAAAGTGAGACTATTTACGAAAAGAAGAAGAAAAAAAGGTGAAAAAAGAAAAATGAAATCAAATGAGCATTAGAGTTAAACTGATTAGAGTGCATTGGAACACGTTGTACCACATGTTTCATTTGTTGAACAGACTAAGGGCATATTGATAGGGGGAACAATGAATCTTGAAACTGATTTATCAACAAAAGTACGCGATTGCTGGATCACGTTGTTCTTTGTCAAACAACAATGATGAATTGTGACACTAAGCCCGGAGCATTATGAAAAGAATAAGTTAGATTTGGGAATGTTTAAGTTTGCATGAACTTCCTTCAATGATTGGCTAGAATAATTTTTCTCCTTACCTTTATGAGCTAAAATGATATTTAATTCAATCTTACACATTTTATTGTGTGTCCCAATTCTAGTCCTTGACTTATTATAACGTAATTTTGTATTAGATTCTGCATAGAAACGGTGAAAACAAGTAATGATGATCACAAAATTGCTCTTATCAAGTAAGTTATATATTCGTGAATGTTAATATTGTCTAAAGTAAAACAGTTGAGCATTCATATTCCATGTATTACTTTTTCTAATATAGAATAATATATTTGTCCAAGCGCAAGAGTCACATTCTTTCGAATTGTTCACTTTGTCTTCTTGGTGTTTTTTCTTTTTGCAAGTTTAAATTAGATGTTTTCTCATTTCAGTTCACGAGGAAGAATCAAGTCCTAAAACATATCTTTTACTTCTATTCCACCTTGAACTCCCATCTAGAAATCAAAAGTGTCAACAAGATGCCATTATTAAAGAAGACCTTAGAGCTAGCATGAAAAAATGATAACACGACTCCCATTGTAAGTTTTGAGAAATACTCAATTCCAATTCAAGTATGATAAAAAGTTATGGAATAGACGAAACATGCTGATCCACATTCTTCAATGAGGAAAACTGATACTCAACGAAAAGATTGAAGTAATACTTTCACTGATAAGATTGTTGAACTGGAGTTTGGTCATATTGCTTGTAAAAAAATAAGATATGAATTTAATCTCTACGGAATGTTATTGATAAATAAAGGTTGAAGATACTAAAATTATTTGTTGGTTGACACTATTATCTCCACTTCCAATGTTAGTGCCTCTAGCTTTATTCTACTCATTTCAAGTATTTTTTTTGACTAGTGCTCAATAATTTGTGCTTAATTCGGTATGACTTCGATCTTATATAGAACATTATCTGAAAATTTAATGGAATGATTATTAATGACTCATGTTCTTGCTCTCTATAATACATTATTATGTTGCATGAAGTTGTTATCTAAGTGTCTAGGTGATAGCCAGTGGCTATAAAATAGTTTAACTTATCATTCTAGCTCAAATATTATAGGATTGACATAACATTTTAATGATATCAAAAGGGTAAACATAAGAGTTGTGCAGTGTTTATAACCTATTGATTAACTTGTTTCATGTTAGTATTTCATGATTCAGTGTCTGTAGATAAAATCTTTTGAATGCGCAAAGAAAAGAGGTTTGTCATCATCAAAAATGGGGAATTTGTTGAGATTTATGCAGTTTTGTTGTTTGACAAAGAAAGATGAAATACGTCAGTCAACATGGTCTAAAAGTGCTCTGTCATGAGAAGTTAAATTCGAGAAAGTTGTTAGAATGAATAAAGACAAGATTGTAGAAATAAAACAATGGTTAATGTTAATTTCGTGAGAAAATTAGTGGAATAAACATCTGATTAATTGAAGAATCAATGAGTTTGATTTGAAGAAAGAGTCTAAAGAGGCAAGGAGTTTCACTTAAAAGTTACCGTTTGATAAAGTGTTGGAGTTTGACTACAGTACAAAAAAATCAACGAATGTAATTTGAAAGAGTCTAAAGAAGCAAGGAGTTTAAATTGCAGAAGGAGGCTTACTTGAAGTCAACAATAACTCTATCAAGAATTTTGCTTAATTAAAAGTGAAGTCATTTAGAATACTTGTGCACTTACAGAGCAAAAAGAGCAATTGAGAAATTAACTTCGCAAGTACTACCAATGAACTGAAGGAACACATAGAAGAAACATATGTGGAACCTGATCCTTTTATAGAGTTTATGTGTTAAGAGTTTTTCTTTGTGAATGATTCTTGATGTAATCTTAGTTCAATGAGTTATAAAATGAATAAAGAATGGTGTCTTCAGGTTGTGATAACTTTAAGAGTTTGAAACACATACCTTGGGAGGTTTGTGTTGAAGGTTAGGAATTAGAGTTAGTTCCAAGGATTACAATAGTTGTAGTCCAAATCCATAACTTGAAGTTATGGTAGGTTGCAATATTTGTAATATTTTTCTCGTGGAGGCTCGTAGTAATTTAGGGAAGTTGGAGTTATATCTTGTAAGGATACAAGTCGTGGTTTTTACACCTTTTGAGTTAGGTATTTCCACGTAAAAATATTGTATTTTTACTTATTGTCCTTACTAGCCTAGTTGGAACACGTTAGACAACCTGTTTCACACTTAGGTGAAAAGTGAAACTCAGTAAATTACTAGGTCGTGCAGACTAAATTAGTAAATTACTAGGCCGTGGAAAATAACAGAATGCATATGTGATAAACCATCAATTCGAAAGGGACACTAAAGAAAGATTGTAAAGAAAGTTGTGATGGTAAATAGAAGAAGCTCAATTCATACATGATAAATACAGGAATAATTATAAGAGTTTGTACTCGAAATAATATACGCTTGATGATCTGATAGGTAAATTGTTTGATAATTGTTAGATGTTAACAATCAAAAAATTTATTAGAAAATTAAAATATTTGATAATTCCTAAAATCACTCCTCATATTTGAAAAGAACTCAATGAAGTGTTTGTTCTTATCCTTCAAAAAATTTATCTGAAATATAAACTATTTAATAACTTGTGTAAATTAATTCTCTCCTCATATTTAGGCAAAAACTAAAAGTTTGCTTTAGCTTAACAACCAAACAAATTATTTCAACGTTGTTATGGACATGAGCAAGGTGAGTATTGCGGTTTCACACTTTTATTGAGTTTCTTATAATAAAAAAGTATAATCAATTACTTGTTGATTATCATTACTCTGTTACTTAACTCCCTTATATAACTAGGTTTTTTAAAAAAAGAAAACGGTAGATCAATATATTGATCTGTATGTCAATAAAATATAACACTGTTAATTTGAAATTTTAGGCATGAAATCATTTAATTATATTTGGCTAGAAAAGTAGGGTAATTTGATTTCAGAAAAGAAAAATAAAGGTAATTTTGAATTGTTTTTTTAAGTTGGGCGGTGTAAATAGTTCATTCAAAGTTTGTCATTCAGTTCATCAGGTTTAGGCAACAATTAATAAGTTGATCCAGGCAACAATTAATAAGTTGTTGGGTGAACTCCCACATAGAAATCAAAAGTGTCAACAACATGCTATTATTAGAGAAGACCTTCGAGCTAGCATGAAAAAATGATAACACGATTCCCATTGTATGTTTTGAGAAATACTCAATTCCAATTCATGCATGATCTTTCCAAACTAAAAAAGTTATTGAATAGACGAAACATGCTGATCCACATTCTTCAATGAGGAAAAGTGATACTCCAACGAAAAGATTGACGTAATACTTTCACTGATAAGATTGATGAACTGAAGTCTGGTCATATTGCTTGTAAAAAAAATCAGATATGAATTTAAGCTCTACGGACTGTTATTAATAAAGAAAGGTTGAAGATGCTAAAATTATTTGTTGGTTGACACTATTATCTCCACTTATTCCATTATTCTCTTCACTTCCAATGTTAGTGCCTCTGGCTTTATTTTACTCATTTCAAGTATTTGTTTTTGACTAGTGCTCAATCGTTAAAGCTTAATTCGGTAGGACTTCGATCTTATATAGAACATTATCTGGAAGTTTAATGGAATGATTATCTATTGGTTTAATGAATCATGTTCTTACTCTCTATAATACATTATTATGTTGCATGAAGTTGTTATCTGAGTATCTTGGGCATAGCCAGTGGCTATGAATATTTTAAGTGATCAATCTAGCTCGAATATTATAGGATTGACATAACTTTTCAATGATGCCAAAAGGAGAAAGATAAGATTTGTGCAGTGTTTATAACCTATTGATTAACTTGTTTCATGTTAGTATTTCATGGTTCGGTGTCTACATATAAAATTGCTTGAATGCGCAAAAAAAAGAGGGTTGTCTTCATCAAAAATGGGGAATTTGTTGGGATTTATGCAGTTTTGATGATTGAAAAAGAAAGATGAAACACGTCAGTCAAAATGGTCTAAAGGTGCTCTGTCATGAGTAGTTGAATTCGAGAAAGTCGTTAGAATGAATAAAGACAAGAGTGTGGAAATAAAGAAATGGTTAATGTTAATTTCGTGAGAAAACTAGTGGAGTAAACATCTGATTAATTGATGAATCAATGAGTTTGATTTGAAAAAAAGAGTCTAAAGAGGCAAGGAGTTTCACTTAAAGTAGAACTCCTCAAGTTACTATTGAATTAAAGTGTTGGAGTTTGACTACAGTACATAAAAATAAATGAATGTAATTTGGAGGAATCTAAAGAAGCAAGGATTTTAAATTGAAGAAGGAGTCTTACTTGAAGTAGAACTCTAAGTCAATGAGGAGTTTGAAGTAAACAATAACTCTATAAAGAATTTTTCTTAAATAGAAGCGAAGTCATTCAGAATACTTGTGCACCTACAGAGCAAACAGAGCAATTGAGAAATTAACTTCGCAAGTACTATCAGCGAACTGAAGGAACACATAGAAGAAGCACATCGTAGAACCTGATTCCTTTACAGAGTTTATGTGTCACGAGTTTTTCTTTGTGAATAAGTCTTGATATAATCTTAGTTCAGTGAACTATAAACTGAATTAGGAGTGGTGTCTTCATGTTGTGATAACATTAAGAGTTTAAAACACATACCTTGGGAGGTTTGTGTTGAAGGTTAGGAATAAGAGTTAGTTCCTAGCATTACAAGAGTTGTAATCCAGATCCATAACTTGAAGCTATGGTAGGTTTAAAAGTTTGTAATCTATTTTTTTTGGAGGCTCATAGTAATTTAGTGAAGTTGGAGTTAAATCTTGTAAGGGTACAAGTCTTGGATTTTACACCTTTTGAGTCAGGTATTTCCACATAAAAAGGTCTATGTTGGAACACGTTAAACGACTTGTTTCACACTTAGGCGAAAAGTGAAACTTAATAAATTACTAGGTCGTGTAAAATAACAGAATGCATATGTGATAAACCATCAATTCGAAAGGGATACTAAAGAAAGATTGTAAAGAAAGTTGTGATGGTAAATAGATGAAGCTCAATTCATACATGACAAACATAGGAATCAAAACAAGAGTTTGTACTAGAAACAATAAATGCTTGATGATCTAGAAAGGTAAATTGTTTGATAATTGTTAGAGCTTAACAATAAAAGATTTATTAGACAATTTAAATATTTGATAACTTTCTAAAATTACTCCTCATATTTGAAAAGAACTCAAAAAAGTGTTTGTTCTTAACCTTTTCAAGATTTATTAGAAAGATAAACTATTTAATAACTTGTGTAAATTAATTCTCTCCTCATATTTAGGCAAAAACTAAAAGTTTGTTTTAGCTTAACAACCAAACAAATTATTTCAACTTTGTTTTGGACATGGTAGCAAGGTGATTATTGCAGTTTCAAACTTTTATTGAGTTTCTTATAATAAAAAAGTATGATTAATTACTTGTTGATTATTATTACTCTGTTACTTAACTCACTTATATAACTAGGTTTTGTAAGAAAAAAAATGGTAGATCAATATATTGATCTCTGTGTTAATAAAATATTACACTGTTAATTTGACATTTTAGGCATGAAATCATTTAATTATTTTTGGCTAGAAATGTAGGGTGATTTGATTTTAGAAAAGAAAAATAAAGGTAATTTTGAATTATTTTTAAGTTTGGCGGTGTAAATAGTTCATTCAAAGTTTGTCATTCAGTTCATCAGGCCTAGGCAACAATCAATAAGTTGATACAACCTCGGACAACTCACATATCCAGGCAACATTAATAAGTTGTTGGGTGATAGATTTTCTATTAAGGACCTTGGTCCTCAACATTTTTTTGTATATGTTGGAGTTATGTAGCATGATCATGGTCGACTCTTACTCAAAGTAGATTCATCGCGAAGATACTCAGCAAGTTCAATATGCTGGATGATAACAATGTGAGTACATTTCTATCCACAAGTGACATTTTATAGGCTGGTCACTGACTCATTGCAATACATCATCTTCACTGGACCCAATATACCCAGTAAATAATCTAGATCAGTTCCAACACTCTCTATCAACTAAACATTTGCAAGCTAAAAAGAGATTCTTAATTTTTTGAAGGAAGAATAACATATGACCTTCACTTCAAACTTGGTAAATTTTCTCAGTTACTCGCATACTCGATGCAGACTGGGGTTGTATTACCGACACTAGACACTCCACTTCAGCCTATGTCATTTTTATTGGAAGGAATTCAATTAGTTGGATCTCTAACAAGCAACTCACTCTTGCCATATCTTCCACAGAAAAAAAATACAGGGTTGTATTAAGTGTTGTAGCTAAAACTAGTTTCCTGCAGAAACTTCAGGTGAAGTTGTCTTGTCCTCCTACAACTTATTTCAATAACATTATATTGGTGTAACTTATCTGTATCACAATCCAGACTGTTTTCTACATTCGAATGAAACATTTTGCAATTGAATTTCATATTATCTGTGACCAAGTTAAAACTAGAAAAATTTAAGTTCATTGTATAACAATTTGAACTCTAGCAGATGGCATTACTAAGACACTTCTCAGAAGGTCCTTTGTCAACTTTGTTAGCAACATTGGTCTCATGCAAATTGAGCTAATTTTGAGGGGTCATGATAAGGATAAGGATACAAACTCTATTAGTTTAGTATATTGATTACAGTCCTGGTATGTTAGTATGCATGAGTTATATACGTAGTTAGTTCCTCTTATTTTTAGGTTTCTTATATTCAAAAAAAAGATCCTTTCTCTTCTATATTTGTGTAAGTATAAATCCCACACATTGTATCAATAAAGCTTAAACTTTCATAATCATATTCAACTCTTATAATAAGTGTCTTGTAGGAATATAATTCTTGTATTCGTACCATATACTAATGTTTTAATAGTAATAGATAATATTGGTTATGTATATTAAGTAAATTTTGTATTAAAGAATGGATTAATTACTTGAGTGAGTCCTTTTTAAAAATAATTACTTATTTTAAATATACTTTTTAAATATTACCATTTATAGCAATATAAAAATAATAGTATTATATATTTTATTGTCAGATTTTTTTTCTCTCTCTCTTCTCTCTCTCTCTCTTCTTTCTCTTTTTTTTCTCCCAATTTTTTTAATTTTTCTCTTTTTCTCGCTCTTTTCTTTTTGTTGTTCTATCTATCTTACTTTTTTTTTCTTTTTTTTTCTTTTTGTTGTGCTCTCTCTCTCTTTCTGTTACTTTTTTTTCTTTTGTTTCTTTTCTTATTTTCTTTCGTAGAGTGGCCAATGATTTGTAAAATAAATAAAATTTATAGCAAAATTTAATTAATTAAATAAATAATTTAATCATAACAAATGAAGAGACATAATAAATTGCAGAATAAATTGAACTTAAATTAAAAATGTATTACCCACATATTAAAGTTGAATTAAAAATGTACTACACGCAATGATCTATAGAGTAAATTAAATTTGTATTAATAATGAATTAAACAAGTAATCCAATAGTAATAAATAAATCAAAAAATTGCGAAATAAATTAAATTGCTTTAAAACTGCGAAGTTGAATTAGAAGATAATTTAGAATGAATGAAAATGTGACTAACAAAAGATAAGAGAACAATCTATAAACTGAATTAAACTCATATTATGCATGAATAAAACTTATATCATATGTATCTTATAGATTATCTTTGCTTTTATCACTAAGATAATCAATTAATTAGGCAAATAATCTAATTGTAACAAATGAAGAAAGATAATAAATTGTCAAATTAATTAAACTTGAATAAAAAATATATTACACACATATTAAAGTTAAATTAGAAGCGAATTAACTATGAAAGCAAAATGTAGCAAACGAAAGAGCATTATGTAATTTGTAAATTGAATAAAACTTGAACCAATAATGAATTAACCATGTAAATCAATCATAACAAATCAACCAATAAACTGCAAATTGAATTAACTTGTATTAAAACTGCATATACAAATATTAAAGTTGAATTAAGCATAGATTAAAAAAATTAACTAATGAAACATCATACAATGATTTATAGAGTGAATTAAACTTATACTAATAATGAATTAAACAAGTAATCTAACAATAACAAATGAATTAAACTTGCATTAAAAGTGTATTACACAATATTAAAGTTGATTAAAAGAGAAAAATAATAACAATTGAAAAATTAACTAATGAAAGACAAGAAAATAATCTAATGATTGAACTAAACTTGTATTATTCATGAATAACACATGTATTATATTGTCTTATAAATTATTTTACTTTATTTCCAATATGTATTATATGAGAACATGAGTGATATTTGCAATATGTATTACAAATGTGTTAATTTATTTTAGTTGATATAACTAAAAAAAGAGAGAAGTTTGTAGTATGTATTAGAAATGTATTATTCGTGATTTTAATATAATTTTAATACAATTATGAAACATATCTAACACAACTTTAATACAATCACGATACCTTTCCATAAACTTCACCTTTTTCGAGTTTCAAAATTTTAAAAATTTTAATACAATCATGATATCTTGTTTCTAAAATTTTAAAAATTTGAAATTTCCATTTGAGAACATTATATTCTACAATTTTCTGTTTTTTCTATTCTTTTTTTGTCATGTTTTTGAATTAAAATTGTGAAATATGGAAAAAAAATTGAGTTAAAAATAATTATTTTTTAAAAAAGGATGAAGAGCGATTGACACAGAAAGAGATGGATGAAGAAGTTATAAAAATAGGGATAATGCACAAGTACCCCCTCAGCCTATGCCTGAAATCCCAGAGACACACTTATACTATACTAAGGACCTATTACCCCCCTGAACTTATTTTATAAGTAATTTTCTACCCCTTTTTAGCCTACGTGGCACTAGTTTCAAAAAAAAGTCAATCATCGTTGGGCCCACAAGATAGTGCCACGTAGGTCGAAAAGGGGTAAAAAATTATTAATAAAATAATTTCAGGGGGGTAATAGGACCTTAGTATAGTATAAGTGTGTCTCTGAGATTTCGGGCATAGGTTGAGGGGGTACTTGGGCATTATCCCATAAAAATATAAAAAGAAGAAGAGGAAGAAAAAAAGGACAGAGAAAGAGGCGAAGAAAGATCAACTGTACACTTTTTTAATTCTTAAAAATTGTTATATTTAGTTAGAAAAATTATATTGAAATAAATGGTAAATATTATCTTTTAATATGGTACATTTATGTGATTTACCCTTAAAGAATTAAACTTATTAATAAGTTATAGGAATAGAACTCATTGAGGGTATAAAAGTCATTCAATATTTAAAGAATCTTATAGTATGTTCAATAAGAAATAGAATTAGAGCCAACGGTGTAAAAGTTATTCAATATTTAAATGAAATTTCGGTCGACCAACATTCATATTTATTCTTTAATAATAATATAAATAAGCAAATAGATAAATAATTCAGCTGAAATCAAATCTGTTTTTTGAATTATAATTTCAAAAATCATAATTAGACTTTAATCATTTTAGGAAAATACATAAATATTTCAATTAAAACCAAATCTGGTACTTAAATAATTCACCTAGAACCAAACCTGCTTTTTTGAATTATAATTTCAAAACATAATTAGACTTTAAGCATTTCAGGAAAATACATAAATAATTCAATTAGAACAAAATCTGGTTCTTATACTGTAAATTCAAAAATCACATTAATAAATAATTCACTTCATTATGTGGTATTTACGTTCCTTGGTGTGAATAAAATTATGGTATTAATATTATTATTGGTTATCTATAAATAAACTCATAGTCCTTATTTAACTTGCTCAATCATAATATCCCTGCTTTATAAAAATTAACAAGCTTGTTCAAGAAAGCACAAAAGTTTTCAAATCTATATGATGTACAATTTTTAGTTCAAATGAAGTTTTTTTTGGGCCATCTGAAACTGAAGCCATGAAAAAGATCGAGTGGTATTAATGTTAATTTGTAAAGAAATGGAGAAAGAACATGATTGTCATTCATGGTGGAACCCTAGTTCTCTAAGTCGGTGGGAGAAAAATATCTCGTATTCATTTTAGAAAAATGAGAGAATGCACCATCTAATACAACTGAAAAAGAAAAAACAATATATATAGATTACCTATAGTACATACATATGAACTAATTACTATGATCGTGGGCCGGTATCAATTGGGCCGTAATGCCAACCCTCCCTCAAGCTGGAGGGTGACAAAACACCCAGCTTGGACCAAAAAAATCGATGCTGGACACCTGAGAGAGTCTTAGTGAGAATGTCGGCCACCTGAGAACCAGTATGAACATAGTGCAGAGAAATAAGACCCGTGGCAAGCTTTTCCCAGATAAAATGGAATTCTAATTCAATGTGTTTCGTGTGTTCGTGAGCAATTGGATTCTTGGCAATGCTAATGGTGGATTGGCTGTCACAATGAATGGGAACATGTGAAGACACAGGAGCACCCAAATCTCCAAGCAAACGAACTAGCCATGTGATTTCAGCCACAATCTTTCTCAAAGCTCTGTATTCAGACTTCACAGAGGATAAAGAGATAGTGGGTTGTTTCTTAGACTTCCAAGAGATGGGACTGCCACCCATAGTTATATAAAATCCGGTAACAGACTTCCGAGATGTAGGGCAAGCAGCCCAGTCCGAATCGGAGTAAGCCTTAAGAGTGAAATCCTGAGAATTATTCAACAAAATGCCCCTATCGGGCTCCTTGACAAGATACCGCAAAACATGTAACCCACCATGAAGGTGGGCAGAACGTGGAGCATTCAAAAGTTGACTGAGGTGTTGGACAACAATAGAAATGTCTTCTCCTATGCTGAAGAAAATTCAGTTTCCCAGCAAGTCATAAGTGGAAGGATCAGATAATAAGTCGCCAGAGTCAGGAGATAACTTGTGGTTATGTTCAAGCGGAGCAACAACTGAAGAAACAGATGAACAATGGAACTCAGCTAGGAGCTCCTTGGTGTATTTGTGTTGGTGAAGAATGACACCCTAAGAAACCTTAAACACCTCAAAACTCAATAAATAATGGATGTCGCCGAGATCTTTGATCTTAAACTGTGAATCCAGAAAAGACTTGAGAGAGTTTAATTCAGGCACATCGTTCCCAACAAGTACGATATCATCAACATAAACCACAATGGTAACAACGGAATTGCCAGCAACCTTAATGAACAAAGAATAGTCATTGAGACTAGATGAAAAACCTTTAGATATCAAGGCACTAAATAACTTGGCAAACCACTGTCGGGATGCCTGCTCGAGACCATATAAAGACTTTTTGAGTCGATAAACAAGAAGGGAAGGGGAAGGAAATGAAGAAGTAATAGTGTGGCCAGGGGAATCTTCATGTAAACTTCTTCATCAAGATCCCTGTGTAAAAAAGCATTATTTACGTCAAGTTGGTATATAGTCCACGAAATCTTGATAGAAAGGGCAAGAAGGTATTTGATGGTGGTTAACTTCACTATAGGAGAAAAAGTCTCTATATAATTTAACCCAACCTTCTAAGTATCCCCTCGAACAACAAGCCTGGATTTATAACGTTCGATGCTGCCATTAGACTTCTTTTTGATCTTATACACCCACTTACAAGAGATAACTTTCTTATGAATAGGTAGTGGTACGATATCCCATGTTCGATTTGCCTCCAGGGATTGGAATTCCTGTGACATGGCAGTCTGCCAAGCAGGATTGGACACAGCCTGATGGTAAAACAAAGGTTCCTATAGACATGCCTCAAAGGACTGAATAGAGAGGGAGGAAGGAACAGATAAACAAATATAGTCACGAAAATGAGAAGGAGCAGATACCCTGTCTAATAGACCTTTGTGGAGGTGGTGGAGATGAAGGGGAAACAGTAGGAGGATAGGGAAGAAAAGACGGGAGAAGGATCAGAATAGTGAGAAGAAGGGGTCGTGGAAGGAGGAAAAAATAGGAAAGGAGAAGAGATCGAAGGAAAAATGTGTTCAACAAATGATACATCCGTAGAAAAGAAAATGGAATTGGACTGGAGATTGAGAAGTTTGTATGCTTTCTTACCAAAAGCATAACCCAAAAATATAGAGGGCATGACTCTAGATATGAGCTTGTCTCGGAGAGGAAGGGGAACAGTAGCATGTGATAGACAGCCGAAAGATCGCAAATGATAATAAGAGGGAGCGCGACCATACAAAACTTCATAGGGTGATTTATGAGAGAGAATTTTGGAGGGAAACCTATTAATTAAGTAGGTAGCAGTAAGAACACATTCCCCCCAATACTTGGTAGGGAGTTTGATTGGAAAAGAAGAGCCCGAGAAGTTTCTAAAAGGTGTTTGTGTTTTCGTTCGACCACTCCATTTTATTGAGGAGTGTGAGGGCATGAAGTTTGATGCAAGATTCCAAGAGAAGAAAGGTACTGGGCATGAGACGAAGCAGATCCTAACTCGAAATCATTATCTGTTCAAATAGTTTGAACAGAAGTCTGAAATTGAGTAGAAACTATGGCAATGAAGGCTTTAATTATAGTAAAAGCATGCCTTTACAAGATAGGAGATGAGTCCATGTCATTCGACTCTTATCATCCACAAAAGTTAGAAAGTAACGAAAACCATCATATGTAAAAGTGTGATAAGGGCCCCAATGATCAATATGAACAAGCTGAAAAATGGAAGTGGGTTGTGTGGATCTCTTAGGGAAAGGTAAGCCGTGTTGGCGAGCCATGGGACAAATAGGGCAAGTGAAAGATTGTTTAGGGGAAAATTTGCATGAAATATGAGGAATAGAAATCATTTTAACAAAAGGTAAATGACCCATTCGTTGATGCCAATGAATATCAGTTTTATTCAGGTGAGACAAAGTATTACATTCTAGAGGAAAAATAGGGGAAATATTACAAGGAATAGCAGAAGGAGAAGAAGAATCAGTAGAAATAGATGCAGCTAATGTAGTAGAACCATCACATGATGAATCAGAGTCAATATGAAGAACTGCAACAACGGAGGGGATACACAGAATGTAGAGGCCATGTTCAACTTTACCAATCACCAGTGGGCTCTTCAGAGAAGGACTCTGCATATAACAGGTTGAATTAGTAAAGAGAACATAAGTATTAAGCTGCTTAAGAAGTTGATGAATAAAAATGAAGTCGTAATGAAAAGAAGGCACTAACAACACGTTGTGTAAGATAATAATATAAAAAAGAAATAGATAACCAAAAAAAGTTACTCGCACTTTGTAACCATTAGGCAAGGTGACCAGAGACGGGGAAAGTAAAGGTTGAATATTATGTAAGAGATGTTTGTTGGGGGTCATGTGATTTGTGGATCCAGAATCAAAGATCTAAGAACTAAAATCCTCAACAGAAGCATGACAGATAGTGTGACCAGAAGATTTATAAGCAGGAATTGAGTGCCAACCTGCAAAATTGGCATGAGCATGTGAGGATGATCCTGCATTTGATGTAGAGATCTGAACATTATGGAAGAGCTTCATGATATGATCATATTGTTCCTTAGAAAAACCATGTGGATGTGGATCAACCGGAGAAGGATCAAGTGAGGAAGAACTGGGAGGATTCTCCACTTGAGTGCATGTAACAATCCGTTTACCCTTGGTGAACTTAAACTCAGGTGGGAAGCCATGAAGTTTAAAACACTTATCAATAGTATGACCAGTCTTCGTGCAATATTTACAGACAGAATCATTCCGTTTGGAATAAAAATTTACCCTCTGATTGAAAGATCTGTTAGTAGATTGAGGAGCACTGGGATAAGAACTGGAGCTTGCAGAACACGACACTGAATCAGGGGGAGAAAATAGGGGAATTAGAATGAACTTCCTTTTGTTTTTCATCCCTAATCAGAATAGAGTATGCCTTTTCAACAGAAGGAATATGTACCATCATGAGGATTCTACTGCGAACAGTGGAATAAGAGTTATTCAAACTAGAAAGAAACTGTATCAATTTATGAGTCTCATTAGACTCATGCATAGCTCCACAAGTGCATGGATTACTAATAGACAAAGAATGTAGTTCATCCCAGTATCATTTGAGCTTAGTGTAATAATGAGCAATGTTGAAAGAACCTTGAGAAGTTGATGAGATGGCTTTTTGAATACCATAATATTGACAAATGTTAGCAACACCATATCTGTGTACCAAATTATTCCAGGCTTCCTTTGCAGTCTTATAGTAGAGAACGGTTTTAGCAATGTCTTTATAAAGGGCATTCAATATCCAAGCCTTCACCATATTGATACATCTTTCCCAGTGGCGAAAAAGTTGTGAATTAGAGTTAGGTTCAGGAAAACTACCATCGATGATCTGAATTTTGTTCTTTGCAGAATAGAAATAAGCATCCCTTGTTTCCATTCTTAAAAACCCGTTCCGTCGAAAGGAATCATTACCAGTAAAGTTCCTGGAGTATCCGATGGATGAAGATATAATGGATGAAACGGATCAATAGCCTCAGATCATGTAGTGTTAAGCTCAGATTGTGTATTAGTAGGCATCTTGAAGTAATGAATTAAGAAAAATCAAATGTCACCAGATGTGTAAAAGCAGGAGTAAACCAAAAAACAAACTCTAAGCAGCAATGGAGGAAGAACAAAACTTCGATCTCTAACTCGTCGAAGCAGAAAAAAAACGTCAAAACAATAACCACCAACAAACAGAAATAACGAAATATGTGGAGAACGATGCGAACTATCAGGAATTGCTCTGATACCATGTTAATTTGTAAAGAAATGGAGAAAGAACTTGATTGTCATTCATGGCGGAACCCTAGTTCTCTAAGTTGGTGGGAGAAAAATGTCTCGTATTCATTTTAGAAAAATGAGATAATGTACCATCTATTACAACTGAAAAAGAAAAACAATATATATAGATTACCTACAGTACATACATATGAACTAATTACTATGATCGTGGGCCGGTATCAATTGGGTCGTATATGCCAACAATTTAAGCCTTTTTGAATTTGAAAGGATGAATATATAGTTTTAAATGAAAGTCTTCTTACCAAAATTGTGAAGGATCGAGAAGAAAGAATTAGGAAATTGGAACAAAACTTGAGGAGAAAAAAATGGAGTTGTTGTTCAATAAAGTTTTAGAGGGAAAAATTACTCATGAACTTGATGCTAAAGAACTTAAAGGCTTGATTAAGTTATGTGCTCTTAAGAAGGCTAAAGTTGTTGAATGGGAGAAGCAACTTCATGAACATGATCAACCAATAGAAGTTAATGTCAACAATGTTTGAGAGAAGAATGATGGCGTACCCAAGATTTAATTATGATTAAGCATTTACTGTTTTTATTGTGGAGACAATAGTAATTTTATATTTGTTTTTAACAGTATTTTATATTTCATATAGTTTACCTATCTTTGTTATCATGTTATTTGTTTTATTGATATATATATATATATGTTGACGTTATTTTGTTCTCTTGAAAGAATTTTCTTACCGTTCTTCATTCAATATTGACATGGGTACAATTTAGAATGTTGTTGAATTTTTTTGAGTGTCATATATACCCCTCCCCCCTCCCTCTTTCTCTTTAGCTTGAAAACTTTAAATTAATTTTATTCTATACAAATATTGATTGAGACATTTTGATTATTTATAGAATTAATGAAATTTTTTTGATTCTTTGTTAAATATTTGTGCAGACGAAAATATATTATGGATTTCTCATATCCGAAAACATGATTAATCTATAGTAGTCTACAAGTGTGAAATCAAACTTATGTAAATAGATATTTTCTATTCAAACTTTCTTCAGATGGATGAAGACTTCACTGGCCAAAGTATATGTAAAAATATAATTTTGAGTATTTAATTATTTATTCAATAAAATGGAGGCATATCATAAAACTAAATCGAAATATTTTTTCTAAATATTCTTCTCTATTATCGAAAAATTTAATCAAGAGTGTTGATTAGTTGTCAATCAAGTGGTAAGAGAATCAGTACTTCTATGATTCAAATTCTAGGAGAGACAAAAACGTAGTTGGTGACGTTACTAAACTTTGATTGATACAATTATTTTCTATATGTATTAATAGAAGGTTGCACATAGCTGGTGCTGTTGGGTTATGGGTCTTTTTCCCTTCCTATGTCGATAAATAAAAGCCCAATTTGGACCAACCCATTTTTGCCCATAGGCCCATTCTTATGAGGCAAATATAAGCCTATTTAGGTCTTATTTTTATATACACAAAGAGTTTTTTCAGCAGCCAAAAAGAGAGAAAGAGAGCAATTTACGCAGTCAAAATTCAGCCCTAACAGCCAACTTCAAATTGCGATTGCCGCTTCGTTTCTTGTCCGATTGAGATGATTTTTGGACATCGTATTATATTCATCTCAATATTTGATTAGGAACTGACAGAGTTGGATTTGGTGGCCTGCAGCTTCAGTTTTGCAGTCGTGAACAGTAGCTGCGAAATTGGTGATTTTGCTCCTTTAATTCTTTAGATTTGGTGCAATCTTATTTTGTTGTTGCTCGTTGTTTGGTACTTATTTTGTGGCCAATTTTTGGAGAACAATATTGTAACTCTTGGTGATTATAGTGGAGCTTTTGGTCAGTGGTTTTTTACTCTTCACATCGAAGGGTTTTCCACGTAAATCTTGGTGTCTTGTGTGATTGGTTCATTATTGCCTTGTTATATTTGTTTGATTGAATTACTTGCTGCCTTACTATCATATTGCTTGTGGTTGTTTGTCTTCTCTTGGTTCAAATCGAGAAGGGAAAGTATAGACTTGGATATTCTTCCGCTGTTATCCTGTCAGGCATTCTTTGTTAGTGCCTTGTCTTTCCCAACAAAGTGGTATCAGAGCATTGGTTATTGATGATTGTTGTTTTGAATGATTGAGGTAAATATTATCAAAATTGTGTGTTAAATGGTAGTAACTATCATATTTGGAAAGGCAAGATGAAAGATTTTCTATTTGTCAAGAAGATGCATTTACCTGTGTTTGCTTCTAATAAGACTCAGTCTTTGAATGATGAAGAATGGGAATTTGAGCATCTGCAGGTTTGTGGCTATATTAGACAATGGGTTGAAGATAATGTTAGAAATCATATTGTGAATGAGACACATGTCAAAAGTTTGTGGGACAAGCTCGAGACACTTTATGCTTCGAAGACTGGCAACAAAAAGTTGTTCCAATTGAAACAATTAATGAATATCGGTATAAAGAGGGCACTCCTATTTTTGATCATATTAATGATTTTCAGGGTGTTCTTGACCAGCTGTCCGGAATGGGTGTAAAGTTTGATGATGAGATACAGGGACTTTGGCTTCTTAATACTCTGCCAGACTCTTGGGAAACTCTTCGAGTTTCTTTGACTAATTCTGCTCCCTGTGGTGTTGTAACCATGGAATATACTAAGAGTGGTGTCTTGAATGAAGAAATGAGAAAAAGATCTCAAGCCTCATCTTCTTCAGCTTCACACTCTGATGTTTTGGTTACTGAAGTTAGGGGGAGAAACAAGTCCAGAGGTCAGAATGATAGAGGTAAAAGTAGAAGCAAGTCAAAGTCTAAATACAAGAATATTACATGTGACTATTGCCACAAGAATGGGCATATCATGAAATATTGTTACAAGCACAAGAGAGATATGAGACAACAAAAGAGAGAAGGCGATAATGAAAATCGTGTTGCTGTTGTTGCTAATGATGATCTTCTTGTTTCTTGTGATGCAAATGCCATTAATATTGTTCGTGATGAGTCTAGCTGGTTTGTGAATTCTGGTGCTACTTCTCACGTCACGCCAAAGAAGGAATTATTTTCTTCCTATACTCCAGGTAATTTTGGAACGTTGAAAATGGAAAATAATCATGAAATTGAAGTTATTGGCATTGGGACAGTTTGTTTGGAAAGTAACAATGGTTCCAAACTAGTTCTCAATATGTTAAGCATGCTCCAGATGTTCGCTTGAATTTGATTTCTGTGGGATATCTTGATGATGAGGGTTATGTTAATACACTTGGTGTTGGCCAGTGGAAGCTTACTAGAGGTTTGATGGTTGTGGCCCGTGGTGACAAGTTGTCTAACTTGTACCTATTTCAGGGCTCCATGTCCAGAGACTCAGTAAATTTGGTGGAGAATGATACTTCATCAGAGTTATGACAGAGAAGGCTGAGTCATATGAGCGAGAAGGGGATTGATAGTTTGGCTAAGAGAAATTTGCTTTCTGGAGTGAAACAAGCAAAGTTGAAGAAATGTGTTCATTGCTTAGCCGATAAACAAAAAAGAGTTTCTTTTTAGAGTCATCCGCCTTCAAGAAAGCTGGATTTGGTACATTCTGATTTGTGTGTTCCTCTTAAGGTAAGATCTCATGGTGGTGCACTTTACTTTGTGACTTTTATTGATAATCATTCTCGCAAACTCTGGGTATTTCCTTTGAAGTCCAAGGATCAAGTACTTGATGTGTTCAAGAGTTTTCAGGCCTTGGTTTAAAGACAAACAGGGAAGACATTGAAATGCATCCGCTCAGATAATGGTGGTGAGTATATTGGTCCTTTTGATAGATATTGCAGAGAGCAGGGTATTAGGCATCAGAGAACTCCTCCAAAGACTCCTCAGTTAAATGGTTTAGTAGAGAGGATGAACAGAACTCTAGTTGAGAGGGTTAGATGTATGCTTTCAGATGCTAAGTTGTCAGATTCCTTTTGGGAAGAAGCACTTAATACTGTTGCTTATGTTATCAATTTATCTCCTGCTGTTGCTTTAGATGGTGATGTCCCTGACAGAGTTTGGACTGGTAAGAATGTTTATTATGATCATCTTAGAGTCTTTGGGTGTAAAGCCTTTGTACATGTTCCTAAGGATGAAAGGTCAAAGTTGGATGTTAAAACTAGGCAGTGTATCTTCATTGGTTATGGTCAACATGAATTTGGCTATCGTTTCTATGATTCTGTTGAGAAGAAACTTGTTAGAAGCCGTGATGTTGTGTTCTGTGAAGACCAAACAATTGAAGATTTTGACAAAGCTGACAAGGCTGATTTTCAGAGTAGTGAGAGCTTAGTTGATGTTGATCCAGTTCCTTTGACTATTGCACCAGAAGAAAATCTTCATAATGATGAAAATCAAGTTGATAATGAAGATGGTGATCATGTTCAGAATGACCGGCATGATGTTGTTGATGCTCCAGTGCAAGATGATGTGGTTGTCCAACAACCAATTATAGATGCTCCAGAGAGTTCTCTAAGACGATCTAGTAGAGAGAGAATTCCTTCATCTCATTATTCTCCCAATGAGTATGTACTCTTGACAGACGGGGGAGAACCTGAGAGTCTTGATGAGGCCATGGAAAGTGAAGAAAAAGAAATGTGGTTTGATGCTATGGAAGATGAGATAACATCCTTGCATGATAATCATACCTTTGATTTGGTTAAGTTACCTAAAGACAGAAAAGCTTTGAAAAACAGGTGAGTTTTTCGGGTGAAACATGAATATGGTAATCCAGCTCCACGGTACAAAGCTAGATTAGTTGTCAAGGGATTTAATCAGAAAAGGGGAGTTGATTTTGATGAGATATTCTTTCCAGTTGTGAAGATGTCATCCATTCGTGCGGTTCTAGGCTTGGCTGCAAGTTTAGATTTCGAGGTTGAGAAAATGGATGTTAAAACTGCTTTCCTCTATGGTGACTTAGATGAAGAAATTTATACGGAGCAACCAAAAGGTTTTGAAGTCAAAGGTAAAGAGAATTATGTTTGCAAATTAAAGAAGAGCTTGTATGGTTTGAAACAAGCTCCCAGGCAGTGGTACAGGAAGTTTTGTTCTTTTATGAGTCAGCAGGGCTTCAAGAAGACTTCTTCAAACCATTGTGTTTTTGTGCAAAAGTTCTTTGATGGTGACTTTATTATTGTGTTGCTTTATGTTTATGACATGCTTGTTGTTGGTCATAATACTTGCAGGATTGAGAAGTTGAAGTAAGAGTTGAGTAAGTCTTTTACTATGAAAGACTTAGGACCAGCAAGGCAGATTCTTGGCATGAAGATTGTCCGTGAGAGAAAGGCCAAGAAATTGGTATTATCACAAGAGAAGTACATTCAGAAAGTACTTCGCAGATTCAACATGGACAAAGCTAAGGTTGTCACTACACCTTTAGATATGCACTTCAAATTGAGCACGAAACACTGTCTTTCTAGTGATGATGAGAAGGAAGATATGAAGAAAGTTCCTTATGCTTCAGATGTTGGTAGTTTGATGTATGCGATGGTTTGTACAAGACCGGATATTGCTCACGCTGTTGGAGTTGTTAGCCGTTTTCTTTCTAATCCGGGAAGAGAACATTGGAATGCTGTGAAGTGGGTTATGAGATATCTCTGTGGCACTTCTAGTCTGAGTTTGTGTTTTGGTACAGGGAAGCCTATTCTTTGTGGTTATACTGATTCAGACATGGTTGGTGATGTTGATACTCACAAGTCTACTTCAGGGTACTTGGTTACTTTTGCAGGGGGGGCTGTATCTTGGCAATCTAGGTTGCAAAAATGTGTTGCTCTATCTACTACAGAAGCTGGGCTTATTGCTGTCGTTGAAGCTTGTAAAGAATTGCTTTGGATGAAGAGATTCTTGGGGAAACTTGGTTGTGCTCAAGACAGGTATGTGCTTTATTGTGACAGTCAAAGTGCTATACATCTTGGCAAGAATTCTACGTTCCATGGTCGATCTAAACACATTGATGTGAGATACCGTTGGATTCGAGATGTGTTGGATTCTAAGTTGATTAAGCTTGAAAAGATTCATACAAATGACAATGGTTCCGATATGATGACTAAAACTTTGCCAAGAGGGAAGTTTAAAGATTGTTGCATGGTCTCCGGGATGGCGGTCTCCTCCACATAGTCGTGAGGGGGAGAATTGTTGGGTTATGAGCCTTTTTCCCTTCCTATGTGGATAAATAAAAGCCCAATTGTTGGGAAAGACAAGGCAATAACAAAGAATGCCTGACAGGATAACAGCGGAAGAATACCCAAGTCTATACTTTCCTTTCTCGATTTGAACCAAGAGAAGACAAACAATCACAAGCAATATGATAGTAAGGCAGCAAGTAATTCAACCAAACAAATATAACAAGGCAATAATAAACCAATCACACAAGACACCAAGATTTACGTGGAAAACCCTTCGATGTGAAGAGTAAAAAACCACGGGACCAAGATATCCACCATAATCACCAAGAGTTACAATATTGTTCTCAAAAATTTGCCACAAACAAGTGCCAAACAACGAGCAACAACAAAATAAGATTGCACCAAATCTAGAGAATTAAAGGAGCAAAATCACCAATTTCGCAGCTACTGTTCACGACAGAAAAACTGAAGCTGCATGCCACCAAATCCAACTCTATCAGTTCCTAATCAAATATTGAGATGAAGACAATATGCTGTCCAAAAATCAGCTCAATCGGACAAGAAACGAAGTGGGAATCACAATTTGAAGTTTGCTGTTAGGGCTGAATTTTGACTGCGAAAACTGCTCTCTTTCTCTCTTTTTGGCTGCTGAAAAAACTCTCTGTGTATATGAAAATAAGACCTAAATAGGCTTTTATTTGCCTCATAAGAATGGGTCGATGGGAAAAAGGCCCATAACCCAACACCAATTTGGACCAACCCATTTTTGCCCATAGGCCCATTCTTATGAGGAAAATATAAGTCTATTTAGGTCTTATTTTCATATACACAGAGAGTTTTTTCAGCAGCCAAAAAGAGAGAAAGAAAGCAGTTTTCGCAGTCAAAATTCAGCCCTAACAGCCAACTTCAAATTGCGATTCCCGATTCGTTTCTTGTCCGATTGAGCTGATTTTTGGACAGCATACTATCTTCATCTCAATATTTGATTAGGAACTGACAGAGTTGGATTTGATGGCCTGCAGCTTCAGTTTTGCTGTCGTGAACAGTAGCTGCGAAATTGGTGATTTTGCTCCTTTAATTCTCTAGATTTGGTGCAATCTTATTTTGCTGTTGCTCGTTGTTTGACACTTGTTTTGTGGCCAATTTTGGAGAAAAATATTGTAACTCTTGGTGATTATAGTGGAGCTTTTGGTCTCGTGGTCTTTTACTCTTCACATCGAAGGGTTTTCCACGTAAATCTTGGTGTCTTGTGTGATTGGTTTATTATTGCCTTGTTATATTTGTTTGGTTGAATTACTTGCTGCCTTACTATCATATTGCTTGTGGTTGTTTGTCTTCTATTTGTTCAAATCGAGAAGGGAAAGTATAGACTTGGGTATTCTTCCGCTGTTATCTTGTCAGACATTCTTTGTTAGTGCCTTGTCTTTCCCAACAGGTGCAATAGTCAATATGCCATAAATGAGTTGAGAAGTCCCCATTATAAAAAATAAAAATATTTGTCATAAGCGTGTGCCAAATCTTTTTTCCAGAATTCTTCATGGATAGTGGAATAACTATAATAAGCAATAATTCGTTTATTTATTTATAACATAAGGTAAGGTTTGAAATCATATAATTATGGATGATTGTATCAAAATATTGAACTTACAAAACCAGAAGAAAAATTAAAGAAATACATTTGTTTTTTGTTGTGTCTACTCCATAGAGATATTTGGTAAATATTATAGAGTTAACTAACTTTCAACTACATGGATTATTTATATCTATATCTATGATCTACAACATATTAAAAGCATAAAATATTTGGTAACAGGAAAGTATGATGAATAATACTAGGAAAATTGATGATTATTGAGTCCTAAATTATGTGGTAAAAATATTGGGAGAGTTAATAATTGAAAATTCCTAAAATATATGATTAAAAAGAATAGTTTAAAAAATAAGGAGTCCTTAACTATATCATAAATCTACATCATGGATTATCATATCATATATTATTATAAGTGGGAAGCCTCCAAGTCCAAAGTTGAATTACGAAAATGTCCATATAAATTTTTATTAACAATTTTATTCTACATTAAAAAATAAAAAAAATAATAAAAAGAAAAACTTTTAAACAGAAAACCATTCATTTTCTACATTTAATTTGAATGTAGAAATTGTTCCATCTTCCCACAATTATTAAATATTTGAATTACTTAATTATTTCCGATATTTATTTCAATTTTAATGTTTCGTCTCTTTCATTTTCCATGTTAGTAATAACTTTTTCATATTCTTTACAAAATTTTATAAATTTGCATAGAAAAATATATACATTGATCAATCAAATTATCACTCACACATCTAATTTCTTGACAGAAAACAATGTTAGAAAAGCAATCATAAGACAATTTTATATATTTGTTTCTTCAAGCATATATAATTGCCATTTTCCTTCACTTCTCAGTAATCCTTTTAGATTTGGAAACCTTTTCATAATTATCTATTTTGATGCTGAATTGATCCTTTCCCTAGCAAGTCGTTCCAGGTATGAGAAAGTTGGTGCAAAAAATATTATGCTTCTTTGGGTTTTGATAATTGTTGTACTCCCATATTTATGTATTAATATATGTTAATTATTTTTGAGTTTATATGATACTTCTTTTAGGATGAGTTGTAATAATAATTGTGTCCTCTACATTTTCTCTAATATTCCTTGCAATTGTCTTGCTGAAAATCCCTTCATTTTTTCCTTTTGTATAAATTTAACCATTTATTTTTCTCGGTTTGTATATTTTGATAAATAGGTTTATTGAGTTGCAACTATTTTGGTCATTTGATAGGCTAATCTCCTGAATTATATGTCATGAGTTCTCTTTTTTGTAATTCTGCTTCTTCAATAGAGAAGATGTGGGATTAAATTATAAATTAGAAATTCTTTATAGTAGTGTTTCATATGTTTTTAAGTATGTAGTGCGAAGGATGATGGCTCAAAAATTGTTTTCAGAAAGTTATACTATAAAGTAAAGTCATAAGTTTTACATCGACTTTGTTGTTTAGGTGATACAAATAATTAATAAATAAGAGTAAACAAAATAATTAATAAATAAGATTAAAATTTCAATAAGTGAAGCAAGTTGTTGTTGATACTCTTCTCTTAAGGACTATGTAGTATAGTTTCTCATGTTAAATTTTTATTTCATCTTGTTTGACTTGTGCAAATTAGGTTTGTTAAGTTTACTTATGCTTTTAAGTGACTTGTACAAATTAGGTATGCTAAGTTTCATTATGCTTTTAAGAGTAAACTTGAATTATCATTTTACCTCTGTGCTAAACTAAATATCTAACTAATTAAATAGTAAACAATATCATATATATTATACCAAATACTAAGAGTGTAAAGATGTTAAAAGTAAAAATTTGAATATGTTATAAAGTCAAGCTCATAAGAATATAATTATAAAGAGAAGAAGACAAGAGAAGTAGATAGAAGAAGGAGAATTTTCTTCTTATTCAAGTGTATGTAAATCTCATATGTATATATTACAATAGTGAATGAACAACCCTATTTATAGAATGAGAAATCACTCCAAAGGTCACCATATTAAGTATCATAATAAATAGATACATTCTTATCCAAAAAGGTTCATGTAACCTAGTGAATATGAATGATTGTTCATGTACCAACCTTATGGACTATCCACTTAATTCAATGTATTTATAACACTCCCCCTTGGATGTCCATAGATAATGTGCCTCGTTAAAACCTTACTAGGAAAAACCCCGTGGGAAAAAATTCTAGTGAAGGAAAAAGAGTACACATATCTTTTGATACGCACTATTTGTTGGCTCATTAAAAACCTTGCCAGGAAAACCCAGTGGGAAAAAACCTCGGTCAATGGAAGAAGAGTACAACGCGTATTATATTCCCCCTGATTAAAACATCACTTAATTTGTTGTGATGATGTCTCCAATCTTCTTACATTGTGGTTGGTATATTCCTTTTTTAAAACAAAAACCACACATTTCTTGAATATGGTGTGTCATTTATCTCAACCAGACGCACTTTTGACTTGCTTTATGGAGGACTTTTATTTCTGCATAGCAACATTTGATTCATTGATCGACACGATATTATTGTGCCTCCACATGCAAACACATAGCGTGCTTGAGATAGAGCTTTATGCGGATCAGATAAATATTCTGCATCTGCGTAACCAATCAATTTTGTCTTGGATTCCTCGGAATAGAATAAACCCATAACTATGGTCCTTCGAGGATATTCAATCGTGTGCTCAACACCATTTCAATGTCTTTTTATCGGGGAGAAACTGAATCTTGCCAGTAAATTTACTGCAAAACAAATATCTGGTCAAATATTGTTAGTAAGATGCACTAGTGCCCTGATTGCACCAAGATAGAGTTTCATCACCAAGAAACTCTTCATCCTTCTTTTGAGATCAAACTGAATCATCATTTATGTCAAGTGATCTCATAATCATTAGGGTACTCAATGAATGCGATTTATCCATATAAAATTGCATGAAAACTTTTAAGTGTATGTGCACTGTTAGACAAATATTTCATTTGTCAAATTAACAATCTGTAGGTCAAGACAAAATTTTTGTCTTACCAAGATCTTTTCATAAAAATACAAGGACAATTACGGTAATTAATTTGTACCATTTTTCTTCCTTGACTATTTCAATCCACATAAGGATTCTTGAAGCTTTATTGAAAAAGTTTCTTTCAAACTCTTATATGCTTCAGACACCTCGATTGTTTCAAGGATTTTCATATAACCTTCATTGTCTAGCTAAACATTACAATATTCATTTACATGCAGTCAAGTTTTCATATGCTGCCACATCAAAACAAACCTCATTGCATCCACCAAAGGAGAAAACATCTCCACTAATGTCAGGATTTTTTTTTTGCGATAAACCTTTATGCCCCAAGGCACAAACCGTATTTGATATCTTACGATTATACTATCGCATAATAATTTATTTGTACCCCACTGACATTATACCTTGATTTATGGACTACCAGTCCAAATTGTCACTTTTCTAAGTGAAATAAAATATACTTGAATTGTGCAATTTTACTTGGCCAACCATTTATCTGTCCACACTATATGACAGATTTGAATTCAAGATCCTCGTGACAATTTATATCATTGAGCGCTACCTCATATCAGAGATACCGTTGACGGTTATTTGATATCGATTCCAACAAGACATAACTTATCGAGATCTCTTCGTTTTTCATTATTTCAGGTACTTGAATCTTTTTCAAGATTTTCTGAAGTGTTATATCAATGTGCTCTTTTATAGCACTTGCCTCATTATCATGACCATATTGATCATTGCTCCTTCCTTCTTCAAGGAATTTTATATTTGGAATCGATTAGCCTATTACGCTTCCGGCGTATCATAGACTCTGTCCTTCAAAGACTTCACATTGGAGCATTTGCAGCTGAATTATATCATAGGGTCAGTGCATTCATATGGCAACTGATTTGCAACATTATGCAACTGAGTTATCCCTTGAACTTTAAGTTCACATATTTATTTAACGAGGATCTAGATAATTCATAATTAACATCACACATAATTTTCAGCTGTCAATCATCTCTCCCCCTAATGTTAGAAAATCTAACATCCATTCCAACCTTATTTTGAAGTTCATCTTTGTGCGTGGTGGAGCAACTAAAATCATAACCGCACATTCAATATTTTAGATGAAAATTATATGGTTCCTGACCCTGAACCAATTTTAATGGGGAAACCTTGTTGGTTTGATGCATACATGTGTTGGTACATATTAAATAAAATTATCTCATACCAAATCTTATTTGGGAGTTTTGTTCTCATAACCATGATTTAGCTATAATTGGAGGCATACAATTTCTGCTAAATCAACCAGCATTATCAATATAATTTCATAGTTTGGAACTTTGCTCTTAATTTTAACAATTCGAGCAAACAACCTTACAAAACCAATTTGTAAGTTGACAACAAAATACATGTGACCATCGCATAGATGCATCAATCATATAATTGCAAATAATCCACATGACAGGTGAATGGGCCCATATTCACCCTTTTATATGTTCCAAAAATTTAAGGACATTACAATCCCAACCTTAGCTGGTACAATGATCATTTTATCAAAAGAACAAGCAACACAAGAGAATTCTTGAAGAATCTTTATTTCTTCATCATATAAATCACCTGAATTCTCAATCACGTTTGCATCACATTTAATCGGAATGGTCAACCAGTCGTGCCAACTGATCTTTATTTTAGTACACTTATAATTTACTTTTACATGTGATTTCATCAGCATGTACATGTTTGTATGGAACAAACAAGAGGAAAAGTGGGGTAATCTTTTACATAAACATTTATAACCCTCTTCGTTGTAGTGATTTATAGTCTCAATATTTATTTTCAATTCATCCGAAACTTAAAAAGTTTCTTTTGAGACTTACTACAACCCCAATATTAATCCTCTGATAATAGCACAACTCGTTAGAGCTTGCAATTAATTTTATGTACTATCACATATTGCATGACACCATCCATATGGTGAGCATCTCCTTCAAGGAGGAAATTATATTATTATTGTCATGGTCAATATCATTACGAGCAAGACGTCTTTCTTGATTTACTTTTGTTGTACCATAGGTACACAACCAATGACAAATTTGTATTGCCACACAATAATGACCACAATCCTTATCGGCAAGAACTATTTCTTTCTTTTGCCCTTTCGGTAGTTCATACCATAGTGAAGTATAAAACATACAATACAATTAGCCATTTCTGCCAAATAAAATTTATTTCCTCTCAAATCTCCCGTAGAGATGAGAAGTGACATGTATCATTTTTTTCTCAAACCTTCCATAGAGGTGAGTTGTGGCATATATCCAACCCATAATGATTTTATCACATTTGGACCCATTCTCTTATAAAATGGTTGAGCATTCACCATACTCATCACAAGACACATTCTCTTCAAGGAATGGACTAATTATTTATTTATATTTCATAAATTTGCATTATAAGCACATTGTCATGGCTTTAAAATTCATCATATTTCCATGACACACCTCAACATCACTTTGAAAGATCAAGTGTACCATCACTTTATCTTCTTGTCTTTTGATGGAGGATTTATAAATTATTGGGTCGACAACATTCACAAGTCCAATGTCTTTTCATACCATTTTGATAATGAAAACTGCCTTCACATTTTGAAGGACTATTTGGAGAACCCATAGTGTTCTTCCTTTTATAATTACCACAATGATGACTATTATAATTCCGTCCCTTCATGCCCTTTTTCATATCGCTAATCATTTGCCATCTTTCAGACTAATTATTTACTGCTACCACATTCATACGATAGAATGGAGCAAGTCAGCATCAGATTTCAAAGTTATCATATGTTGCTACCACATTCTTTTAAAGGAATGGAGCAAGTTCAATATGACAAATTTCAAGACTTTTCATCAAAACCTTAGTCATCATTATATCATCACTATGATGCATTGACTCAAACTCAATGTCTTATTCATATAAGGCGTGTTACTCTATAATTATATGAGACTTGAACCCAATCACGGTGCATCAAAACTCAAATTGATGTCTTACCCTTTCGGTGCGATAGATTTTGAATTTATCGTCTTATCCTCAAATATTTTTCATTATGGTACATCCGGACTTTAACCTGATGTCTTACCTTTTTGGTGCGATGAAACTTGAATCCATCGTCTTACCCTTAACAAATGGAATAATAGACCAAAGTACAACATGACTCACCCTTTGAGTCTTTCAAAACAATCAAAATAATATTCAAACTCATGCTATTAAAATTTTACACCTTCTTCTATTGAAGAAATTTTGTATAGCCTGTCATATTCAACCAATAGTAGTATATGTCTTCGGTTCCTGATAATTGTTAGTGACTGAACACTATTTTATTCTAAATCATAAAATATTTTAGAAAATACATACCTGACGTTATGCATACAATACTTTGATCTTCATAACGAGATCAACCAAAATATGAGCTAAAGAAAAACAAGAACTCACTCTCAATTGGATAGAGACTCGTGCTGATAACGTGTTATAAAATCAAGCTCATAAGAATATAATTATAAAGAGAAGAAGACAAGAGAAGTAGATAGAAGAAGGAAAATTTTCTTCTTATTCAAGTGTATGTAAATCTCATATGTATATATTACAATAGTGAATGAACAACCCTATTTATAGAATGAGAAATCACTCCAAAGGTCACCATATTAAGTATCATAATAAATAGATACATTCTTATCCAAAAAGGTTCATGTAACCTAGTGAATATGAATGGTTGTTCATGTACCAACCTTATGGACTATCCACTTAATTCAATGTATTTATAACAGAATAGACTTTTAGTTGCAATAAATCAGAAAAACATTAACAAAGATGAAAGATCAAAGATCAACACTTTTCATTTAATTTCTACAAATTAAATTTTAAAACTTCATCTTCCATTCTCTCATATTGTATGAAGTAAAAAATTGGACTGCAAACTATAAATTATGCATTCGGTAATATCTTATAAATCATAAGAAATGGTAGTAATTAATTATTAATTTTAAAATCTTTTCTTTTATTTGATTCAATCTTCATATGTGTTTTACCATATTTAGTTGTGTTTGTGTCATTTTTTTCTTCTCTCAGTTGTAGTGGCATCATATAAATCATAAATATAGGACAAGATATAGTGTATAACTATATTTATATGTGATAATTCAATGATTAACTATATTTGGTAAGACTCTCTTATTTCTTTATAACATTTTTTTATGTTCTACAATATCAATTTCTGAACTTTTAAAATTTGTTGATTGCGTGAAAAGTATGATATTCATACATTATTATTTGAAATAAATGTGCAACACGCGTTTCTAAAAATCATACGTCATTTTTTATTTCTCTCAATTTTGGTGGAATCATATAAATCATAAATATAGGACAAGATATAGTGTATAACTATAATTATATGTGATAATTTAATAATTAACTATATTTATTTGGTAAGAATCTCTTATTTCTTTATAACATTTTATTTATGTTCTACAATATCAATTTCTGACTTTTTAAAATTTATTGGTTGCGTGAAAAATATGATATGCATGCATTATTATTTCGAATAAACGTGCAACGCACGTTTCTGAAAACTAGTATTATTATAAGTGGAAAGATTTTAAGTTTAAAGTTAGATTACGAAAATGTCATTCACCAATTTTTTAAACTAAAAAATCATTTACTAATTTTTAAAATTAAATCAATAATGACAATTAAACTAGACCAAATACACGACTAGATGTTACAACTTATCATTTTCCATTTCTTAATGAATTTGATGTTTCTACGATTAAACACATTTATGCACAAACCTTTCATGTACTTAATTTCTCCCTTTATAAATTGGATAAAAATATTAATCCACCACACTTTGTTTTCATCATCTAATAGTTCTTCTGTCACGAGTATTTTTTATTGGTCAATATTTTTCTTATTGATTTGTGCATTTGTTCATTTTTTATTTTCATGGTTGTTGGAGAAACACATAATCTAATAGTTCTTGTAATATTTTTTTTTATTGGTCACTATTTTTCTTATGGGTTTGTATCCTTCATTCATTTTTTTTATTTTTAATGATTGTTGGAGTATTTATATCCCAAGAAATTTCAGCTTTGGGGCTTAGTTCTAGCCTTACAAGTTGCTCATCATTCACCTAAAAAAATGTTGATATTTAAGTTCTAGGCAAAAAGTAAACACTAAAAAAAGTTTATTTTATATGAACAAAAAGACATATAGGAGTACGTCAGACAATGTCAAGCAATTTTATATCTTGGACCTATATAAATTATAACAGTAACTGAGGTCAAACGTGCAAGACACGTTTCCAGAACTAGTATACCTAAACTATGAGAATTAAGAACAAAAGTTGTCAACGCTATGTGATGTACAACTTTGGCCAAAAACTTTTTAGCCTAGGACAAGTTAGGGAAACAGATGAGAGGTATTTAAGCATTCCCAAGTTTAAAGGGGTAAATAATATAGCTATAAATAAAACACCTTAACAAATTGTGAAGGCACAAGAAGAAAGCATTAGGAAAATGGAATAAAAGAATGAGGATAAAAAATAGAGTTGTTGTTTAATGAAGTTGATGAAGGAACTAACATCTACTAACTTGATATCGGATAACTTAAAGTCTTGATAAATTAAAGTTATTTATTCTTAAGAAGGCTAAATTTGATGAAATGAAGAACCAATTTCATGAACATTATTAACTAATAGAAGGTAATCACAACGTATACATGTTTTAGTAAATCTCTTTTATGCTTGGCATACAGATGCTACTTCATGATGTTAATAAAAACGAATCTAGTTCAATTTGGCGCAGGCGTAGCAAAAAATAATGAAGAAGTTCAAATAGATAAACTGAAGATTGGTACTTTAAAATTTAGAGAACTTTCACTTTAGTTGTTGCATGCAAAATTTCTATATGAATACATAAATTTTTTTGTTACCTTATAATGTTGTGATGTATTGATCAATGAATATTTAAAGAGTGAAAGATAAGTAAGATAGGAATATATGGTATCTATTTGCATTTGTGAAAACTTTTCGTTCAACCAATCATCTAGTTAAGAAAATATTTTTCATGATAAAATGTACTTTGGACATTGATCTTAAACTCGAAAAACCTAAAACTTCCTTACTTCAACCCTAATAATTAATTACCCTAGTTTCATCAAAAGGTATCTCGTAAAGTTACATCTTATAATGCCTCAATAATTTTTCAACCAATTTATAATTTTGTAGCAAAATTGAAATGTCAACCCACCATACTGCTAGGATTACTTTTGTTGCTACTTGCGAAAAATAACAAAATAAATGTGTAGAAGCTTAAAGTTGCAGTTTTAGAGAGGATAAATGTCCAACAGTAATTGAGGAATAGACTGCAGGTTTGTTCATATGCATTTTGTCAATCCTCTCTAATAAGTTAGCTTTGAAAGGAGTATTTTTCAAGTCCATATAAGCAGACCATCATATTTATTGGGGAATGGATTAGTGATATGGTTACCTGAATTTTGGCAATCTTCTACTCATGAGCTAAATTTTTGGGTTGAATTAATGCAGGCGTCATTAGAGCTAGGTTCGTTCATTTGGGCTTCCACTCCGCTCTAGTAGGGCCTGAGTGTGAAAGAGGGTGTTAGAGCTGGCAAAAGTCCCACATTAGTTGGGAAATTGAATGGTTGTTTGGTGATATGAACTTGATAAATATTTCTCTCATAATTAGCTAGCTTTTGGAGTTTCGTTAGACTCAAATATCATATCTTTACCGGCACCAACTTCTGGATCAAGACTTAAACTAAGCTAGTGCTCACACATTCTTGGCGGAAGTTTTTCCTTGAAACTCCTGAAATAAGTAAACCGCACACATGTAGTTAAAATATTATTGACATGTCAAAACAATGAATCACAGAATGCATGTGTGATAAGAAAAGAGAAATAATTTTTATCAAACAAAAGAATATCTTAAAAGGAAAAAAAAAAGGAAGAAAAGAAAAAAAGGAAAAAATAAAGAGAACTTTCACTTGTTTCCTTTTTGAGGTAATAAATAAGAAAATTAGATCTTAAAGATAAGAAGGAAATTAACATATTTTCCTTTTTTCATGTTAAAGAATTCATATTTTTAAGGATAATTATCTGTATACAAACTATAACATCTCGTAACTCGAAAGAGCCACGAATAAGCCAATAAATAAAAAATAATCACTTTTGAAAATAAAGGGAAAAATCTGTAAATTTCCTAAGTTTGAAAAGTGACTGTTAGTCCTTTTCAAATGGTCATAACTTCTTGATCAGAAGGATTTAGGTTCAGTTCTTTATATGATTGGACATCCCTTGGAAGATTTTTCTAACGGCGCCAAGTTTGCTCGATTTTGAATTCGTATGAAGGGGATACACCTTTCGGAAGTTGGGTTGTAGACTGAGGAAAGTCCAATGCACAGTTTAGCTAGTATGGGTACAATATCTTTTCAACCTATTATTTTTTAATTCGTTTTAAGGTTTATTAGGGGTAATACTAAGTCTTAGCTCAGTTTTAGAAAAGCTGAATACACTCAGGCTTGGGGGAAAAGAGAAGATAAGAGGAAGATAAAGAATCATTCAAGAACACTAAGGTTTCTCGAGAGGAATTCGTCGTGGGTGATCTCTAAAATGGTGTGTGAGATCTTTCTGTGTTGGGTTAGTTCACCCACACAACAACTTGTTTAATTCAGTGAATTTTGAGTAGATTGAATGATGAATATTGAAGGTCTTGAAGAACAATGGTTGAATTCTAGTTGGTTGAGTTGTAGTATGCTTTTAATTGATTTGTTTCATGTTTCTGAGTTGTTTTTTGAGTCGAATATAATTAATATTGAGGGTAATAGTGATTCTAAGTGTTTTGGGAAAGATCTATGGAAGTTTAGAAGGTTTAGAGTTGAAACGGAGAAGAAAAGTCAAAATGCGCATCCATAGGGCTCTAGGACGCCGCGCCTCCCATAGCCCCACTGGATAGTCTCTGTCCGTAGGGCCTTGGGACAGTTCCAATCAAGGCGCCCAACTTGGCCTTTGAAGTTTGGGTCCTGGTACCCCACGCCTCTCAGAGCGCAAAGGACGCTAGTTCACTCCATTCATTCTCCATCTTTTTGTACTAGTTCCTAAATGATATGCCCATGTTTCGTAGTTGATATTAACACTCTAAGGTACGTCTAAAGATGATGAAATCATCCATAAACATGAGATCATGAGCCTTGAATTCATAATCCAATTTAAGAAAAGTTAAGATCAAAGTCAAAGAAGTTAAGAGTCAAGTCTAAAAGTTAAGATGCAAGTCAAAGCAAATTTTAAAGTTTCCAAGAGTCTTTAACAACCATGTTAACCTTGTTTTGAGGCTGAAGTTGCAAGTTAAGCAAAGAATAAAGAGTTGAGTTCAATTTTCAAAAGTTATAAGGGAACTAAGTATTCCTAAGAGTTAAGTTTCAAGTTAAGTAAATAGTAAATAGTTGAAGTTCTTCCTTCAAAGAAATATATGGGAACTATGTATTTCCCAAAGAGTTATTTCAGGACTCAAGTTTCAAGATAAGTAAAAAGTAAAGAGTAAAGAGTTAAGTTGAAGTTCTTTTCTTTAAAAGTATAAGATGACTAAGTATCTCCAAGGAGATTTAAAATGTTTTCACATTTAAATAAGTAAGGAACTAGGTTTTCCAAATATCCTTCGGGCTAGTTTTCAGAACAGGTTATAGCTATATAAAATGAAGCAAGCACAAAAATCGTCCAAAATAGCTTTTGAGCTAAGTTTTTGAGCACTTATCTAAAATTACAGGAAAAGTTGTTTTTAAAACATACAAGATAAGTATATCTTTCGGAGTAAAATATTGAGCATCGATGTGGAGATGTGAGTTTCATATTAACTCAAGTCTCCATGAAAATCATCACGCCATCATGGGTATAAAAGGGTCATACATTTTAGATGAATCCTTTCCACAGTTTACTAGTTAATCCATTAGGCAGTTCAGATCCTATACTTTGGTAGGTTTAGAATGGTCCTTGGCAGCGTGAGGTAAAATATTGTATCATCACTATAGCTATTAAGTGAATGTTTTCGGTTAGAGAAACTCCAACAACAGTAGTTTCATGGTTCCTCAAGAGGTTATACTTAGTATGAATGATGGTATGAGACTTCATTCATACATTGCACGAGTAGACCTTGAGAGGAAACATGATGTTTTTTTATTAAGATTATGAGTTACATTAGCGTATTTTATATTTTTACATACATGTCAGAGTAAATTGTATCTTTACATACACGTAGTTTAAAACCATGCTTTAAACAACTTTTCTTATATTGCATATGTCATTAAACTGCTATATAATGAAATGAGTTAGTTCTATTGAGTTATGCTATTCATGAGTTGAGTAGAGCCAACATAAGTGTTCATTCTTACTCCTTTTCAAGCTTAAGTTGTTTTAGAATTCAAAATCGGATACTCGTACATTCAATGTACCGATGTCAGTTGGCCTGCATTGTATCATGATGCAAACGCAGGTAACTAGAATCGACAATCCAGTGCATCGTTGATCTAGTGAGCAGTTCAGAGTCAGTTGGTGAGCCTCCTTGCTTTCCAAAGAATTCATTTTTATACTTTCTAGTTTAATTCATTAGGATGTTGTGGGGTCTGTCCCGACATCCATCTCAATTATAAGAGCGGAAAAGGGCCTAAAATACCCTCAAAGTATTGGAAATGGTACAAAATTACCCTCCATCCATCTATTGGCTCCAAAATACCCTTCCCACCAACCAATTGGGTCCAAAATACCCTTGTCATCCACCTTTTGGTTCAAAATTGACAACTTATTTAACAGTTTTATATTTAAACTATTTAAATATTTTTTAAAATACGTGGCGCTCAACTATGGCGCTCAACTATATGTTATGATTTAACTTAACTTATTAGTATAATTTATAAATCAATCCACTACCCCCACCATTAATAATTGAAGCCCTCTAAATTAATGAACCCGTCACATTATTAATGCAAGCTACTGCCAATTGAGTGTTTTCAAAAATTATAGAAGTGAATTATCATACATTCAAGTGGCTAAATAATAATCACCAATAAACTTAAAAGTTTGACTATGTTCATCTTAATTATTCTTACGTCTCAATTATGTGATGTTACTTCGTAGGTAACTTTATTTCAAAATAATATATTAAAGGTTTAAAACAAATCATAAATATTTATAAAATTATATTTAAAAAAAGTGCATGAATCAATTCGGGATGTATTACTTCTTTACCTTTAATCATAAATTTCTAATTCTATTTTGAAAGAAAGTGTCCTCCTAAATAAGCGGCTCAACCTAAATTTAATTGGGGCTCCGATTCGGACTCTAATTGTAATGACCCAAAAGCTCCTCTTTAGAATTTTTGAATAATTGTTTAACTAAAGTTAATTAATCGATAGTTTATGGGCTAAAGTGATAATTTATTTAAGACCCTATACCCTTTAGCCTATATTTAATAAAAATAAGTGAGTAAAATTTATCATTTTTAATACATAATTAATTGAGAAAAGAAAAAAAAAGGGGGAAAAGGAGCGAACAAGGGTTCGGCATCGGAAATTGCAAACTCCCTCCAGGTGAGATTTCAATTTGTAACTTTTCAATTTCGTAATGAATGGTAATTTATGAGGCAATTCATATCTTTTCTAAGGTGAGGATAAAGAGTAGCATATTGCTTTTCAAAGTTATTGTTGTTACACGTGACTTCTTGGAAATTGGGGGACATGTTTTTGTGGATAATTGTTTGGTCTAATTATTGGGATGATTATAAGTAGTCATAAGGTGATAGAGGGGTGTTTTGGCCCACATCAAAAGTGTTGCAAATTTTTCCTAAAAGATGAATAAAGTTACTGCCTTTAATTTATATACATGTTAGTATGTAGGTTGATTTTAGTGTTTCTCCAAATTCTTTATCATTATTGTTATGATTATTGTATTATGTTGACAATTAAATTATAAGATAAACAAATTGTGGGGAAAGAATTGATATGTGAAGTGGGTTAAATAACAATCTGGAAAGTTAGAATTTGTTTCAGAATAGTAGTATATGTTATTATTATTATTATTATTATTATTATTATTATTATTATTATTATTATTATTATTATTATTATTATTATTATTATTATTATTATTATTATTATTATACATATATGTTAGTGGAGAACCATGACATGTGGTTGGCCATCAATGGCCTTATGAAAGTGTAGTTTGGAGGGTAAGGTGATACTAATCTGCAAATTATTTCGGTCACTAAATTGGTTATATTTTTTTTTATTTTATTTTTTTTCTCTTTATCACATTATAATTTTAAGTTTTGATATATTGATATAGGTAATTAAATATCAGATGAATTATATTATATAAAAGCAATTAAAGTTGTAGTCTTAACCTTTTTCTTGAATTTGATAAATATGAGAGTTGGAATATTAATTGGCATCAAGACTTAGGGACTTTATTATAAATTTGGGTGAAGTTTTGGGTCTAAGATAGACATATAGGTATTGTTAGTTTCAAAAATCTTATCGTGGTTACTTATTTGAATAGATTGTTTTGAGTTGGAAGTTCAACAAAAAGGGAAGACTCAAGTTCCGAAGTGATTGTTCTACTATTTGAGGCAAGTGGATTTCTAAACCCTTGCTAAGCGTATGAAATTCGTGTATTTCTTGTGTGTTATTGAGAATGACTTGGAGACTTGTTGCTTATTTTTTGGTGTCGTATTCCTGGTTGTAAATTGTGTTTTGTTATCAAAATGTTTCTCTACTCATTTTCAATTGAGCATGTCATTTGCATTGTACCTGCGACATGGTTGTGGGGAGAGGATGTACCTTTTCGAGGGTCGTATCGCGCGCCGCGATGGATATTATATTTCGAGGGACGTATCGCGCGTCGCGAAGGTTACTATTATCGAGGGTCGTGTCGTGCGCCACGACAGATGCATGGACAGATATGTCCCCCATGGGTCCCGGACTGAGAGACAGCGGGTGTGTATCGTTAAGAAAGACATGCATCACGATATTTGACATTGCATCTCATGGCATTGCACATTTTTATTATTGATGAACTTGAACATGTATTTTGCTGATCTTGTGATTGTTTCTCTGTGAAGCTTGTGACTGTTAAATATTGAGTTGTTATTGAGAATGTGTAAACTGTTAGAGTATGATTATTAAGTGGTGTGTTTGGTAAACTGTTATGCTGTAGCGTGGAGGTTTAGATAAGGCGTAAGGAGTACCCGTATTTTGTTCACTTAACTTGTGTTTAGAGGTTTGCTTGTTGGGTACCGCGTGGTTTGGTACTCACCCCTTGCTTCTACAAATTTTTGTAGGTTACGAGCCTGAATTTTTGTGATACCTTCCATTCTCTCCGTTTCCGAGGCATCTTGTGGAGGATTGTGAGGTAGCTGCTTGTCATCTCAGCGAACTTTCCTATTCCAGTTTATGACTTTGTTTTTACTTGAAAGACAACTTCATTTTAGACTTCTATTTTGTTTCAATTCTAATATTTACATTAGAGGCTTGTGCACGTGACAACCTGGTTTTGGCGATTGAATTAATATGACTTGGTTTTTTTTTATAGAAATTATTGTTGGATTGTCATTGACTTCCGCACATTGTTAGATATTGGGTTTTAGGCTGACTTGTCTTGGTGGGATAAGACGAGTGCCATCACACCCATTTCGGGTCGTGACAAAATGGTATCAGAGCCCCAGGTTCATAGGTCTCACGTGTATACAAGCCGAGTCTACGTAGAGTCTCAAGGATCAGTACGGAGACGTCTGTACTTATCTCTGAGAGGCTATAAGGATTACTAGGAAACTTCTTTTTATTCATTCTTTCTCATCGTGCGTAGTCACCTTCTTTAGTACTGAGTTGTTGTATACTTTTTTGACAGATGACGAGGACAAGAACTAATGTTACTGGTGGTAGAGGGGAGGCACTTCCCGAGGCAGTTGTTGAGGCCCCAGCTAGAGGTAGGGGTAGATCTCGAGCTAGAGGTCGTGCTAGTAGTGCGACAGTAGCCAGAGGTCGTGGACGGGGAGCAGCACCAGTGAGAGGTCGTGCTAGAGAGGTCTCTACCGAACCTCAGATTGATGACAGAGAGGACCAGGTTCCTCCAGATCCCGTAGTCACACCTTTGCTTTAGGATACGCTATTGAGGGTGTTAAGTGTGCTAGAGGGCTTTTCTCAGGGTGGTGGTGCAACTACCACACCACATGACTCTCGTACTAGAGAGGGGGCTCAGACCCAAGAGCAGAAACAAGCTCCAGTTGTTCAGGATGAGGTGGGGCAACTACCAGTAGATCCCGCGGTTCAGAATGATGTTGCACCAGCAGTTGGGGGTCAAGTTGCATCGATGGTTGTTCTGACAGAGAATGAGCAGTGTAGGTTTGAGAGATTTCGAAAAATGGACCCACTTCAGTTTCAGGGTGGGAAGAGGGAGGACGCACATGAGTTTCTAACTACCTGCCGAGAGTTACTAGAGGTGGTTGGATTAGTTGAGTCACCTGGGGTCCGATATGCAACACTCCAGCTTCGTGGACCAGCGGGAGACTGGTGGAGGACTTATTCGGGATGTTTGCCAGTTGGATCTCCTCCAGTGACTTGGGAGCAGTTTGCTAGTGCACTCCAAGATCGTTTTGTCCCATGGAGCGTGAGAGAGGAGAGTCGCTTGAGGTTTGAGAGTCTGAGACAGGATGGTTTATCGGTTACATAGTATGAGGCGCGTTTTTGCTAGTTGTCTAGGCATGCGTTGGCCATTATTCCAAATGAGACAGAGAGGATCCGCAGATTTGTGAGGGGATTGACTTTCTCTATCAGGTCAGCTGTGTTTCGGGCATCTAGGGAGGGGGATTCTTTCCAGTACATTGTGAGCGCCGCCAAAGAGGCGGAATTGATGGAGAGAGAGGAGTTTGGGGACCCTAAAAGGGCCCGTATATCAGGACAGTTTCATGGTGCCTCATCTGGAGGTAGGGGATCACCAGAGAGTGAGTGGTTCTTTTCAGCAGTGGGGACCTATTCATGCATCTATGCCGACATTTGAGGGTGGCCAGACATCTAGAGATTCTTATAGCTCGGGTCAGAGCTCGTACGGTTCACAGCAGCGACCTACAGGATGAGGAAATTATAATGGGTTTTCAGGGTCCACACAACAGTTCCCAGGTCAGAGATTTTGTTTTACTTGTAGAGATCCCGATCATCTAATGCGGCAATGTACTTCGCAAAGAGGTCGTGGTGGGCCTCGACCTAATTCTTCATTCCACACTAGACAACCAGCACCACAGGGTAGAGGTCGTGGCAGAGTTCAGTCAGGTAGAGGTTATAGAGTTTCTAGTAGTGGTGTTGCAGCTCAGCAGAGTGAGGGTAGAGGTACCACCCAGGATGGAGGTGGACGAGGAGGCCACTGCTATGCTTTCCCCGGGAGACCTGAGGCGGAGACCTCTGATGCTGAGGTATCATCCCACTGTGCCATCGACCTGCGTCTGTGTTGTTTGATCCAGGTTCTACATTCTCTTATGTGTCTACGTATTTTGCTGCTAAATTTGATATCACATGTGATAGCATGACTGTGCCTATTCGTGTTTCTACACCCGTGGGTAAGCCCTTAGTGGTGGATCGAGTGTATCGATCCTGTCTTATTTCATTGGCTGGGTATGACACTTGGGTAGACTTAATCATTCTGGGGATGGTAGACTTTAATGTTATCTAGGGTATGGATTGGCTTTCTTCTTATCATGTTGTCCTTGATTGTAATGCTAAGACTGTGACTTTAGCAATGCCTGGTGTTTCGAGGGTTGAGTGGAAGAGTGTTAGTGGTTCTTATCCTAGCAAGGTCATCTCTTTTATCCGTGCTCAGAGATTGGTGGAGATGGGGTGTTTGTCTTACTTAGCTTTTATTCGGGATACTAGTGTTGAACCACCTCCCATGGACTCTGTTCCCGTGGTTCAGGAGTTTCCCGATGTATTTCCTTCTGATCTTCCAGGTGTTTCTCCCGATAGGGATATCGATTTTGCTATTGATTTGGAGCCGGGAACTAAGCCTATTTCTATCCCTCCATACCGTATGGCTCCAGCAGAGTTGAAAGAATTGAAGGAGCAGCTGCAGGATTTATTGAGTAAGGGTTTTATTCGCCCTAGTGTATCACCTTGGGGTGCCCCTGTATTGTTTGTGAAGAAGAAGGATGGGACTATGAGAATGTGTATTGATTACAGACAGTTGAACAAGGTAACAGTTAAGAATAAGTATCCTCTTCCGCGTATTGATGACTTATTTGATCAGTTACAGGGAGCATCATTGTTCTCTAAGATTGATTTGAGGTCTGGGTATCATCAGTTGAAGATTAGGGCATCAGATATCCCTAAGACAGCTTTTCGGACCCGATATGGGCATTATGAGTTTCTAGTGATGTCCTTCGGATTGACTAATACCCCTGCAGCATTCATGGAGTTGATGAATGGGGTGTTTCGACCATACCTTGCTTCTTTTGTGATTGTTTTCATCGATGACATCTTGGTTTACTCTAAGACTGAGGAGGAACATGTCCGACACCTGAGGATTGTACTTCAGAGGTTGAGAGAAGAGAAGTTGTATGCCAAGTTCTCAAAGTGTGAGTTCTGGCTTACTTCTGTGACATTCTTGGGACACGTGGTGTCCAAGGAGGGTATTAGAGTAGATCCGGCCAAAATTGAGGCAGTTAGAGGCTGGACGTGACCTACTTCACCTACTGAGATTAGGAGTTTTGTGGGATTGGCAGGCTATTATCGACGATTTGTTCAGAGTTTCTCTACTATTGCAGCTCCATTGACTAGATTGACTCGACAGGATGTGGGTTTTCAGTGGTCTGATGAGTGTGAGGAGAGCTTTCAAAGGCTCAAGACTTTGTTGACTTCTGCTCCTGTGTTGATTCTACCTGAGGAAGGTGTAGACTTTACTGTGTACTGTGATGCTTCAGGAGTTGGTTTGGGTGGTGTGTTGATGCAGAAGGGGAAAGTGATTGCTTATGCTTCTAGGCAATTGAAGTCCCATGAGAAGAACTACCCTACTCATGATCTGGAGTTAGCGGCTGTGGTATTTGTACTTAAGTTATGGCGTCATTATTCGTATGGAGTGCATTGTGAGATCTTCACTGATCATCGGAGTCTTCAGTATATCTTTAGCCAGAGGGATTTGAACTTGAGGCAACGGAGATGGCTTGAGTTGGTGAAGGACTATGATGTGACCATTCTGTATCATCCAGGAAAGGCCAATGTTGTAGCCGATGCTCTGAGTAGGAAGACTCCTAGCATGGGGAGTCTTGCAGCGCTTAGTATTGAGGAGAGACCATTGGCTAGAGATGTGCAGATATTAGCTAACAGTCTTGTCCGCTTGCAGATTTCAGAAGAGAGTGATGGGATGATTGCTTTTATTGAGGCTCGGTCTTCTTTAGTCGAGCAAATCCGTGCACAGCAATTTGATGATGAAAAATTATGTCTCATTTGAGACAAAGTATTGAGAGGGGAAGCTAAGGAGGCTGTCCTTGATTCTGATGGTGTCTTGCAGATCGGAGGCAGAATTTATGTGCCCAGGACATGCGATTTGATTAGATTGATTCTTGAGGAGGCCCATTGTACTCGGTATTCCATCCATCCGGGAGCGGCGAAGATGTATCATGATCTGAGTCAGCATTACTGGTGGTGTGGGATGAAGAGAGATATTTCAGACTTTGTTTCGAGGTGTTTGACTTGCCAGCAGGTCAAGTGTGAGCACCAGCGGCCCGGGGGGGGGGTATCTCAGAGGATGCCTATTCCTACTTGGAAGTGGGAGAGGATTACTATGGACTTTGTCATGGGTTTGCCTACCACAGTGGGTGGTTATGACTCTATTTGGGTTGTTGTTGATAGGCTGACCAAGTCTGCCCACTTCATCCCGGTTCGGGTGAAGTATAGAGCAGAAAAGTTAGCCGAGTTATATATCAGTCAGATTGTGCGACTACATGGAGTTCCTATTTCTATCATATCAGATCGAGGTTCACTATTTACTTCTCATTTCTGGAAGGCATTACAACATGGTCTGGGTACTCAGTTAGATATGAGTACGCATTTCATTTCACACCTCAGACAGATGTCAATCTGAGCGGACCATTCAGGTATTGGAATATATGCTTCGAGCGTGTGTGATCGATTTTGGTGCTAGATGGGATCAACATTTAGCCTTAGCGGAGTTTGCCTATAATAACAGTTATCACTCTAGTATCCGGATGGCCCCATTTGAGGCGTTGTATGGGAGACGGTGTAGGTCTCCGATTGGTTGGTTTGATTCGGCGGAGATGGACTCTTTGGATACAGACTTGCTTAGAGATGCTATGGAGCAAGTCCGTATGATTCAGTATAGATTATTGACACTCAGAGTCGATGGAAGAGTTATGCAGACCGAAGAGTTAGAGCCTTAGTGTTTATGGAGGGTGATCATGTTTGGCTCCGAGTATCACCCATGAAAGGTGTAATGAGGTTTGGAAAGAAGGGCAAGCTTAGTCCTAGGTTCATTGGACCTTTTGAGATTTTGAGCCGAGTGGGAGAGGTGGCCTATAAGTTGGCCTTGCCACCTAGTTTGTCGGCAGTTCATCCTGTTTTCCATGTCTCTATGCTTCGGAAGTATATTCCGGATGAATCTCATGTGATTTCACTCGATTCTGTGGAGCTGGGTCCATGCTTGACATATGAGGAGGAGCCTATTGCTATATTGGATAGGCAAATCCGAAAGCTTAGGACCAATGAGCTTGTTTCAGTGAAGGTGCAATGGAAGCACCGTTCAGTAAGAGAAGCAACTTGGGAGACAGAGTCTGACATGCGTGCCAGATATCCTCAACTTTTTGAAGCTTCAGGTAATTACTTTTACTCTATGTTCGAGGACGAACATGATTTTTAGTGGTGGATAATGTAATGACCCAAAAGCTCCTCTTTAGAATTTTGAATAATTGTTTAACTTAAGTTAATTAATCGATAGTTTATGGGCTAAAGTGATAATTTATTTAAGACCCTATACCCTTTAGCCTATATTTAGTAAAAATAAGTGAGTAAAATTTATCACTTTTAATACATAATTAATTGAGAAAAGAAAAAAAAAGGGAAAAGGAGCGAACAAGGGTTCGGCATCGGAAATTGCAAACTGCCTCCAGGTGAGATTTCAATTTGTAACTTTTCAATTTCGTAATGAATGGTAATTTATGAGGCAATTCATATGTTTTCTAAGGTGAGGATAAAGAGTAGCATATTGCTTTTCAAAGTTATTGTTGTTACACGTGACTTCTTGGAAATTGGGGGACATGTTTTTGTGGATAATTGTTTGGTCTAATTATTGGGATGGTTATAAGTAGTCATAAGGTGATAGAGGGGTGTTTTGGCCCACATCAAAAGTGTTGCAAATTGTTCCTAAAAGATGAATAAAGTTACTACTGCCTTAATTTATATACATGTTAGTATGTAGGTTGATTTTAGTGTTTCTCCAAATTCTTTATCATTATGTTATGATTATTGTATTATGTTGACAATTAAATTATAAGATAAACAAAATGTGGGGAAAGAATTGATATGTGAAGTGGGTTAAATAACAATCTGGAAAGTTAGAATTTGTTTCAGAATAGTAGTATATGTTATTTATAATAATAATATATATAATAATAATAATATAATATAATAATAATAATAATAATTATTATTATTATTATTATATTATTATTATTATTATTATTATTATTATTATTATTATTATTATTATTATTATATATACATATAAAGATGTTAGTGGAGAACCATGACATGTGGTTGGCCATCAATGGCCTTATGAAAGTGTAGTTTGGAGGGTAAGGTGATAATAATCTGCAAATTATTTCGGTCACTAAATTGGTTATATTTTATTTTATTTTATTTTTTTCTCTTTATCACATTATAATTTTAAGTTTTGATTAATTGAGATAGGTAATTAAATATCAGATGAATTATATTATATAAAAGCAATTAAAGTTGTAGTCTTAACCTTTTTCTTGAATTTGATAAATACGAGAGTTGGAATAATTGGCATCAAGACTTAGGGACTTTATTATAAATTTGGGTGAAGTTTTGGGTCTAAGGTAGACATATAGGTATTGTTAGTTTCAAAAATCTTATCGTGGTTACTTATTTGAATAGATTGTTTTGAGTTGGAAGTTCAACAAAAACGGAAGACTCAAGTTCCGAAGTGATTGTTCTACTATTTGAGGCAAGTGGATTTCTAAACCCTTGTTAAGCGTATGAAATTCGTGTATTTCCTTGTGTGTTATTGAGAATGACTTGGAGACTTGTTGCTTATTTTTTGGTGTCGTATTCCTGGTTGTAAAAATTGTGCTTTGTTATCAAAATGTTTCTCTCCTCATTTTCAATTGAGCATGTCATTTGCATTGTACCTGAGACATGGTTGTGGGGAGAGGATGTACCTTTTCGAGGGTCGTATCGCGCGCCGCGATGGATATTATATTTCGAGGGACGTATCGCGCGCCGCGAAGGTTACTATTATCGAGGGTCGTGTCGTGCGCCGCGACAGATGCATGGACAAATATGTCCCCCATGGGTCCCGGACTGAGAGACAGCGGGTGTGTATCGTTAAGAAAGACATGCATCACGGTATTTGACATTGCATCTCATGGAATTGCACATTTTTATTATTGATGAACTTGAACATCTGTTTTGCTGATCTTGTGATTGTTTCTTTGTGAAGCTTGTGACTGTTGAATATTGAGTTGTTATTGAGAATGTGTAAACTGTTAGAGTATGGTTATTGAGTGGTGTGTTTGGTAAACTGTTAGGCTGTAGCGTGGAGGTTTAGATAGGGCGTAAGGAGTACCCGGATTTTGTTCACTTAACTTGTGTTTAGAGGTTTGCTTGTTGGGTACCGCGTGGTTTGGTACTCACCCCTTGCTTCTATAAATTTTTGTAGGTTACGAGCCTGAATTTTTGTGATACCTTCCATTCTCTCCATTTCCGAGGCATCTTGTGGAGGATTGTGAGGTAGCTGCTTGTCATCTCAGCGAACTTCCCTACTCCAGTTTATGACTTTGTTTTTACTTGAAAGACAACTTCATTTAAGACTTCTATTTTGTTTCAATTCTAATATTTACATTAGAGGCTTGTGCACGTGACAACCTGGTTTTGGGGATTGAATTAATATGACTTGGTTTTTTTTATATAAATTATTGTTGGATTGTCATTGACTTCCGCACTTTGTTAGATATTGGGTTTTAGGCTGACTTGTCTTGGTGGGATAAGACGAGTGCCATCACACCCATTTCGGGTCGTGACACGAATAATGTTGAATGTCATTTTCAGAAATTTATAATTTCATTGTGTTTTAGAAGTGTTTATGGCGATTTTGATATTATAATTGGATTATTAATTGGGTGAGGTTTAGTTAGTAAATAGTGGGTAGTGGGTTGGTTTATAAATTATATTAATAAATTATAATAATAATCAATAATTAAATGCCAAGTATTTTAAAAAATATTTAAAGAGTTTAATTTTAAAACAATACAATTAAAAAAGTGGTCAATTTTGAACACAAAGGTGGATGACAAGGGTATTTTTGAGCCAATAGGTGGATGAAAAGGGCATTTTGGAGCCAATAGGTGGATGAAGGGTAATTTTGTACCATTTTCAATACTTTAAGGGTATTTTAGACCCTTGCTGTTATTAGAGGCTTCATAGATAGTCAGTCAGATGTTAGTTCTTTCATCAATTATTTTGCTATTAAGTTATTTTTCAGATTTGAATTGTCATTTTGGCTAAGGCAAATGTTTAATTTAAAAACATTTTGATTTCAGTTCCAGACAGTTGAGTTAGTTAACAACTTAATCCTTGTATTAATGCTTTAAGTCTTTCGCTTCATAAGTAAGCTAGACCAAGGGTTCGCTTGGGGCAGTGATGGTCTCCGAGTGTCGACCACGTCCAGGGTGTAAGCTTGGGCGTGACACACATCTTTATTTTCCATAATTTTCATTATTCCCTACTATTTTAAAATATTTCAAAAATCTCTTATTTTCCTCTAATTTTCAAGTCATCCAGATACATAGTGTCGATCCTTAACCCACGTTATTCCTTCCTTTTTTCACTTCTTTAATCTCTGCCTAATTTCACTCCACAATCTTATGAGTTACAATTTTATCTCAATTTGAACTGTGAAAGGATTCTATCTCTAGCAACCAAATTCATACCAATTAATCGGTAGATTTTTGTATTCTCCATTCTTGCCTTGTCCACTGCCATCTTTGTTTTCCAACAAAAAATTCATCCATATTTCCTGATATGGGTCATGCTTATTCAAACAAGAAAAGGTAGAAATGTTTCATCTAAAATTTCTCGGCCTATTTTACCCAAGTTAATAATTTTTGATTTATTTCTACGCTTTTTTATGTTCAAGATTGCATCTATTACTTGATTAAAATGCATGATACACTACTGAAAAAAGGGGTATAAAAGTTTCATCTACAATAATTTCTTGACTCACTCTACTACATTTTTTTAAATCTATTTTACGTTATTTTTTATGTTAAATCTTGCATTTAGTAGTTGATTCAAATGCATCATACATTACTCAAAAGTAATTTTATTATATTGCAATATATTATCATTCAATTTAATTGTTTGATACATAAAACTCTAAGTTTATCACACTGCAACATATCAAGTTATAAATGTAATGTAGTATGTATCACTCACAACATTTGTTGTATTGATACAAAAATATAATGTTCATAGTTATTCTCAATGTATCAAGTTATAAATATATTGTAATATGACGAATTATGTATCACTCTCAATTTATGATATATAATGTGTTGTAATATAATGATTCAAGTATCAATATCTACATACCATGTATTTTTATACAAAATAATTATTATTGAATGTATCTTTTTTAGAACATGAAAGTAAATGAGAATTAGATTCGAATCTATGATACATTATACATTATATTAAGTTGTGGTGTATCATAAACAAAATATTAGTACCATGTATCGAAGCGAGTTGACTGGTAATCAGTGGTTGCTTACAAGGAGAAGAAAAATTGAAGATTATTAGAATCACATTACTCATTTCATGTTGGATTTGTACAAGATATTATGCAACAAGAAGACGACATACTATAAATTTTATACGTTCAATGATATTTTATAATGTATCTTCTGCATTTTGAAAGGACTGTAAACTATTTGTAGTTGATTTTGCTGAATTCCTTATCAACGAAATTTCAATATCTTTTAAAGGTTTATGATTCAATTATTTTTGTACAAGATATGCAGCAATCTATAAAAAAAAATATGGTAGAGAAAAAATAAAGACATGATATGTTAGTGAAAATGATGATTCACCAAAGTCTAGGGTCCAATTCACACCACCAGACCAAGAGGATTTATTCAATATAATATAGGCATTATGTTTATGTAGATAAATCCATTTGGATATTTTACTATCTTTAAGATACATTAAATTAAAAGTTTATTCTTTGTATCTTGTTTGTAAGTATAGTGCTTGTGCACACAATTCAAAATAGGACAACGTTAAAAATTATTTGATACAAAATAACTTCATAAATTTAAGTAGAACACAATTTATCCTTCAAGAGGTTGTTCATTAAGTTGTTGATAGATACTGAACCACTGCAATGTATATTTTAGCATGTATCAATTACATTAATTAATGCATCAAATATATTATTTTGTCTTTCTTTTCATACGTGATACTTTAACATAAATTATAGTTAACACAATTATTTACAATCATGATGTATCAAATACATTATTATTAAAATTTTAAAAAAAACATACATTATATAAACATCGTACAAGATTTACAAAATTTTATAATTTAAGAGTATTGTTAAATCATAATTAAGCAGAAATATACTCAAAGTTGAACAATATATTATTTATTAATATTAACTTTTCAATATATTAAGTTGAATGTATTTTTCTAAAAAGTAATGTATCAAGTTGTAATCAGTCATGGTAATGTACCATGACTTATATATTCATATACAAATTCAAAAATCAAAAGTTATTTACTTAACACAAATAAAAAATAATAATTTCAAGTGTATCTGATACTTTATATATCAACACACTAACTCACAGATCTTAAAACACTATAAATATACGTCAAACTAGTTATGTATCAATTTGAAATACGTAATGTATCACGACTTACAATATACAAATTAAATAATAAAAAAATTGTAACAACCTTAAAAAAATGAATAGGATAAATACTTAAGGTGATTTATTTATTATTTAAAATCTGAGATTTTAAAGGCAAAGTGGTCCTTTCACTAAGCTAATTAAATCAGATTTTTATTTAAATTAATAAGGAGTCCTAGTTTGACTAATTCCCAAACTAAAACTCCTATTATTTTACTACTCTCACGATCTCTCTCACATTCATCATTCTCTCTCTCATGTTGGTTTCTACCAAAAACAACTTCAAGAACTGAAAATACATCAAGAGTTCTTCACACTTGAAGAACTCACATGAAATTTTAAGAAAAAACAAAGTAACCAAAACGTTAAGGCAAAGAGAAGATTCCGTCGAGTTGGTGGTGAATCTTTAGGTGAGTTGGACGTGGTTTTGTAGAAGGATTAGGGCAGCAACTTCACGTTTGAACAAGCAAATTAATGTATGGGTTTCTTCTCTCTTGGTCCCTTTCCCAAAAGACCCCTTACGATTCAAGATATTCACTCCGAAAGTAAGGTTGTTCCCCGTTGCATTTCCTTGTCACTAGCTCCCAATGATTTCGTAGGTTAGGTATTATGTGCTGGTAGATTTAGGCATATATAATGTTTTTTTGTATTTAATGTGAATATGTTTATGTGCGTAAAATCACGAAGATGACAATCAAGGTGTGATTGAAAAATGAGGTGTGTGTGTGTGTGCACGTTTGGCAGTGTGTTTTTGCCACTGTTTTAGAGACGTGTAAAGCATGTTATTTCTTATATTTTATGTGCTAAGGTTGTGCAAAATGTGATGTTCATATGGGGTGTGAATTATTGATTTTGAGAAAAAACTATTCATGAAAGTAACTACTAAACTACACCTAACTATACACTAAAAGCTTGGTGAAATGCCCTAAGAAACTAACATAAAAAGGTTGATAAAAGGAAGCTAAAGTTGGGATTAAATTCCCATATTTGTGTACTCTAGTTTCGGTCAACAATGAGGCTAAAAATCTGGGTTTTTAACATGAAAATAAAATAAGTGAGTTCAAGGGTAATTGAACCCAAGACCTCACATGTTAATGAGGCTAAAAACGTGAAGGGAGTTAAGGGGAATCAAACCCTTTAGATACTGGTTTCGCGAGAGAAAAAAAAAAGGAAAAAGGGGGCTGGAGAAATCGAACTCGCGAGCTGGAGGCGAAAGAGGAGAAAAATAAATTCAAAAAATAGATGGGAGGCGTGGGATTCGAACCCACGACCTCCAGGCAAGCGTGAAAGGCGAGAAAAATAAAGAAAAGAAAACGTGAGGCGTGGGATTCGAACCCACGACCTCAAGGCTGGAAAAGGAGAAGGCTAAATTAATTAAGAAACAAAATGACGCTGTGGGGGTGCGATCCCACAATCTCACTGCCAAGGCTCCTAGTCAAGGAAGATTTAATTAAAAATAAGATAGGAGGCTGTGGGGGTTTGAACCCACAACCTCCCAAGCCTCTAGCGAATTAAGTTGAAATAAGGAGGCTATGGGGCTCGAACCCAAAACCTCCCTATTCCAGCAAAATATATTACAAAAATACAAGGGGCTGTGGGAATTTGATCCCACAACCTCTTGGTTTGGGCGAATATCAGTAATGAAATATTAATGAAAAATAAAAAGAGGTTGTGGGGGTTCGAACCCACGACCCTTCAGCCAACTTAAGAGGAAAATTAAGTATAAAATTAATAATATGATGTTAATGTTTGGATTAAATCTAGAGATATTTTGTTATGGATACTAAAAATAAAAATCAATGAAAAATGCAATGACATCCAAGTGATTCGAAATTGGGTTCCCTTGCCCAAACTTCCGTATTGATACATAAGTCATACGTGAATAATATATCCAAGAATAATTCCACCTACTTAGATCAAATTTATGATCTTGACATACATATAAGATGCATGTCTTTTACAACATAATCATAGGAATGTAAGAATCACTTAACGAACTATGAATGAAGCCCCATGACTTGTATGTATAGACGCATAAGTCCAATATACGTTCAAAAGTAAGTGAACCTAAGATGTATGTAATGAAATGATGAACCCTAGAAGGGTTAAGGATAAGTGTAAGATACACTAATTGCATTGGCATATGATGAGATAAACAATGAAATAATGAAACCCTAGAAGGGTTAAGTAAGGGTGTGAAACACACCAAATGGCCAAGTGCATTGGGATATGATGAAATGAACATTCGTGTAATAAGAGTTGAGTAACTATGAAAAGCAAAGGTGCTAATGAAGATGAATGTGGTAACAACATGATAAGAGGCTAATGTAAATGATGAGAGCAATCTCAACTGAGCCGAAGTAAATGTTACCAATACGTATTCACCTATGAGAGTGTAAGATAATGAAGAGACCAGTCTCTATGAACGCTCTAATGAGAGTATTTATCTTAACACACTCAATACGAATGATGAGATGAGAAATCGTCTATTGAGCTATGATGTCCTCATACTAGAAGCCAACTTCCATGACGTATGAGATGAATGTAGTGGAACTTTATACTCAGCACCGATAGACTAGCTATGAGCGGTGATGACTTCTTTAGGAAAGGGTGGAAGTTCACGTAACTCTCATGAGATGATGAGAGTGTCCGACTTTCCAGATGTGGGTCTCCTTATATATCCTACTCATCGAACCTATACTGCCAATTTAGGGATCTGGCGGGGTTCAATTCCCATGTACGCTAGCATGTTATTGGGTCACTTTGGCCCGTGATTCCACCTCTTTTCGGTGTTGGGAAGACATTGGATTCTATGATGGTCACATGATCTATTTCGGTTAAAGTTAAAGTTCCCAATGAATGGATGAGGCCAGCCTCAAATGATGCACATAATAAAATGATTGATACCAAAGGTGTTAGGATAGGATAATCAAAAGGTGAGTTAGACTCAAGTAATGACATTAGGTCATTCTTGTTCATTGCACAATGAACCCGATGAAATTCTTTAACTACATCCTAGGTATAAGTGGTGTTTACACCGGCCTATGAATGAATAAATAGAGTACGTACGAATGAACGAAGCAGACTATTTGTTTGCTAAAGAAAACTTCCTAAGTGAGGTCTCATATGTTGAGCCCTCATTTGTGGGAAGTCTTAATGTTAAGTTCATGATTCCAAGGTCTCATGGCATATGAATGAATGATATGAAAGATGTTATGTTCTACATGCAATGTGATATGTGCTAAGTGTAAGATGTTATTTTTTGTGTGCAATATGATAAGTATGATGATACATGTTATTCTGATGGAATAACTTTCCTAATCCAAATCTGGAAAGCTCACTGACTTTCCTATTCCAAATATGTAAAGCTCATTGATTTTCCTAATCTCAATTTTACAAGTCCACTGAGTTGACTTCCAAAAATCATGTTGTTAGAAAAGAGATATTCTTTCTCATGCATGTCCTTGGTGTGTGCTTGTATATACCCATACTTAGTACAAGTGTGTACTAACCCTATACAAACTCTACTATTTTAGGTGCAGGCACAGGTGGACGGTAGAGGTATAGGATCATCGTTGCAGTTATCCGGACTTCCAACATTCATCCGGTTTTGGTAGGTCCTCATGCTTTCGAGAATGCTGTTGTTTTATATTCTAGCTTAGTTTTAGAGTTGATCTAGTGGAGCATGTTCCAATAGCGTTTCTTTCTTGTTTTTATTCAAACTATGTATTGGTGTCATTTTGGCAATTATACACTTAATAAAAATTGGACTATTCCATTCAGTTGCTTATCTCCTAATGTTAGATGGTTGTCGGTGAACAATTATGTATTAATGAGAATGTGTTTATAAGTATGTTAAGAAACAAAAAGTTTCAAATTTTCTGCTAAAATTAACCTATGTAAAGTAAGAATGACGTAAGTAGGCTTGTCTGCGACCTCTGAGAGGTCAACGACGCCGGTCTCGTCTGGTATCTAGATTTCGATCGTGACAAAAATAGAGGGGATACTAAGCGAATTCAGATAGTTGGGGATGCATATATGTAATATTCATGTTCTGCAAACATGTATTATATATTAATGTATCTGATATATATTCACTCTAATGTAGTAACTAGAACAGTGAGGATGCAAATTAGTGATAGTGTTGCTTTGAGAAATAGCTATTGTGTGTGCGTAAGATATTCTCCTAGTTTGGATCTCCCACACTTATATATTTCTTGCTCAAGGCTTTCAATGTGTCTTCAAGATTCATAAACTAAAATAATAAATTCGGACGATGCAACAACCTGCAAACATTAAATAAGTCAATGATACATCAAAACAAATAGATTTTTTTTTATGTTTTCAAATCAGATTAAAGTTTGATAACTCTTCAAGCAATGACAAACATGAATAGTTAGAAAAATCATGCTTGAGTTCTTAGCGAGACAGATTGAGTGTGAATATTAACTTGGTGGCATATCCACCAGTAAGAAACCGTTTCCATCTTTACTAAATTAACAATTTCAACATTGAAAAATTATTTCTTTAGGTCTTTTTTTGCACAAAAACATAAATAAATAACACGAATCAACAACGTTGAACCTAGATCTCCTCGTGTTGTTTTGAAAATCGACTAATGAGGGTTGATAGATTGCCAGATGTAGCATCAATGCATCAATAATGAATTTGAGATTCAATTCAACTGTAATGGCTGATTTGAGATTCAAAAATTAAATTGTTTGCCAACAAACTATTTCAGCACTATAATATCATACATAACTTAGATCGCTCACCCGGATTCTTGAATATCTCAACAAAAATCGATATATTAATCATGTTTTTTGGATCTGTTATAATATGGAATCGATGGAGGAAAAAAGTGAATTTTTAATTCTTCGAATATGGTACAAATTTGAATTTATTGATATCAATTTGTTTTGCATGATTCGTGGGATTAATAACTAATTTTACATTTAGGTTCCTTTTTAAGGGAACCTGTTAAGTTATTCAATGTATCCGAATTTATGTATCCGGATGCTACAATTTTAAGGGATTTGTGTAAAATAAAAAACAGTAAGGATAGAATGTAATTTAGATTTTACACTATGGGGAATGTAATTTAGATTTTACACTATGGGGTTTATGAAAGTTATAGTATATTTTATATTGAGATATAAAATTCATGTTTTGAATATTGTGATATAATAATAGAAAATGACTTCTTTATACAAAACAGAAATAAAAGGCTTGTTTAAGAAAGCACAAAGTTGTCAACTCTTTTCCTGACTTCATCCAGCATAATTTTGTAGCAGAAAAAAATGTCAACCCCCATACTGCTATGATTGCTCTTGTTGCTAATTGAGGAAAAAGAAGAAGATGAATGACAAAATACATGTGCAGAAGCTAAAAGTTGCATTATTAGAGTGGGTAAATGTCCCATACTGGTTGGAGAATAGGTTGGTAGTCTTTTTATATAGACTTGGACAATCCTCTACTCGTAAGATATTTTTTAGGAGATGATTGCCCACGGTCATATAAGGAGACAACCTAAGGCAATCATTACCTCATTAGCTAGTTTTTCGAGTTGACTTAGACTCGAATGCCATATCTTAACATGTTAAGTTAGCTTTTTGGATGTAGTTAGACTCATATGTCATATTTTCACATTGTATCAAAGTCAGATTAATCTCATTTGGGCAACCTAATACGTCAGTTGGACCTGAGCGTGAAGGGGATGTTTGAACTGGTAAAAGTTTCACATTAGAAAGGGAATAGATTGGTGGTTCTACTTATATGTACTTTAGAAATCCTCACATCATAAGTTAGATTTTGGAAGTGAATAGTTAGGTCCATATATCATATTTTTACAGACATCATCTGTCGGATAGATACTTCAACTATATATGGTATTACCCAAATAAGCACCTTTTAATTCGTTGCAGAAATTTTCCCTTGAAACCGTGAAATTAATAAACCTCATACATGAAGTACTAATATTATTGACTTGTATAATATGCAGCAGATAATGTGTTGGGATTTATGCAGCTTTGATGATCAATAAAGAAAGATGAAACACGTCAGTCAACATGGTCCAAAGGTGCTCTATCACGAGCAGTTGAATTCAAGAAAGCTGTTAGAATGAAAAAAGACAAGAGTGAAGAAATAAAGAAATGGTTAATGTTAATTTCATAAGAGAACCCAGTGGAAATCAACATATGATTAACTGAAGAATCAATGAGTTAGATTTGAAGGAGTCTAAAGAGGCAACGACTTTCACTTAAAGTAGAACTCTTCAAGTTACTGTTGAATTCAAGTGTTGGAGTTCGAATGCAATACAAAAGAATCAATGAATATAATTTGAAGAAGGAGTCTAGACAAGGAGCTAAAATTGAAGAACGAGTCTTACTTGAAGTAGAACTCTAAGTCAAGAGAGTTTAAGTCAATAATGAGTTTGAAGTGAACAATAACTCTATGAAGAATTTTGCTTAAATAGCATTGAAGTCGTTCAGAATACTTTTGCACTTACAGAGAAAAAAGAGCAATTGAGAAACTTACTTCTTATGTACTACCAGTGAACTGAAGGAACACATCGAAGAACAAATAATCCCTTTACAGAGTTTATGTGTTAAGATATTTTCTTTGTGAATGAGTCTTGATGTAATCTTAGTTCAGCGAGCTATAAATTGAATGAGGAAAGTTGTATTTAGGTTGTGATAACTCGAAGATTTGGAAACACATAACTTTGGAGGTTTGTGTTGAAGGTTAGGAATTAGAGTTAGTTCCTAGGATTACAAGAGTTGTAGTCTAAATCCATAACTTGAAGTTAAGGTAGGTTGCAAAGTTTGTAATCTATTTTTTGTGGAGTCTCGTAATTGATTTAGTGAAGTTGGAGTCAAATCTTGTAAGGGTACATGTCGTGGTTTTTACACCTTTTGAGTCGGGTGTTTCCACGTAAAAATATTGTGTTTTTACTTATTGTCCTTACTGCATTGTTGAAACACATTAGTCAACCTGTTTCACACTTAGCCGAAAACTAAAACTTAGTAAATTACTAGGTCGTGCAGACTAAATCAATAAATTACTAAGTCCTGTAGAATAACAATTATTATTAGAGCATGTTACTTGTCAAAAGTTTAGTCACTTAAGAATAGATCGAGATGAGTTCTGCACCACTACTTGGATATTGTGAAGGACAATATATCAACAAACCTCCATCATTCAGTGGACACTATTACTTATAATGGAAAGAAATGATGGAAAATTTTATTTAGGTTGAGGAGTATGAACTTTGGAATATAGATGTTGATGGACCAGAAAACCCAACTTAGAAAGATGTTGAAAATAATGACGTACAGAAGGAAAAGAGTGAATACAAGGAGGCTAACTTCAAGATTCTTGAAAAGAATGTCAAAGCTAAGTTTATTCTTATTTGTGGCCTTGGACAAGATGAGTATCATCGAATATCTATTAGTCTAACTGTGAAACAAATTTTGGATCCTCTCATGGATGCACTTGAAGAAATAGGATCAGAACATATTGGTGATGGAAAGGTATATGAGATTGCTCTCATGGCTATTGGATATCCAGATGAGAAAGAATAAGAAGAAGAAGAAGAAAAAGAAGAAACTCTGAGGTTAGTATCATTGATCTTAAAGAAAAAATGCATCTATTTTCACAAAATATATTAATTGAATGGTTGAATTAATTAATTGATGACTTTGAATAATTAACATGTGAAAGATATAATTTGTTTACAGCTGTTGCAGACCAAAAATTTGAATACATGGAACTCAAAGATGAAAAAATTGTTATTGATAAACAAAATAACTGTCTAAAGAAACATGTTGAAAAACTTGAGTCATCTAACCTAGTTCTAAAGTGTGAAATTTTAAGGATGACAATTACTGAAAAAGGAAAAAAAATGAGTGAAACTAAAGAAACCCGGAAAAAGAGTTGAAAAAAATGCAAAAAATGACAATTTTTAAAAAAGAAAAGGTGAGGAAATTAAATATAAAAATTTCTCAGATAAAGTAAAGCCTGAGAAGCAAATAGATTGACTCAATCATCTAGAATTGTTAATAAATTGAGTGATAGGGTGCTAAATGAGAAGGCTGACATAGGATTCCGCATAGAAAATATTATTTTTCAAAATTTGTGCTATATTTAGGGAAATATTAGTCATCTAACAACTGAGTGTCCAGTTGCTAATGATTTTAGAAAAAGAAATAACTAAATTGACAAATGGAAACATATTTATACCCGTTGACAGAAGCAAGTCAACTAACTGTTTGCGTAGATTGTGCGAGAAGTTATCTGATTCACCCTTTTGATCATAAGAAAGGAACCGAGCTTGTCTGGGTTCCTAAGACTAACCTTTAAGCTATTTTGCAGTTGATGCTGAAAGGAAATAAGTGATAGTTATGCTTGCTTAAGTGATTTGAATGAAACAAACAAAAGTTCCCTTTGCTCACTTCAGAAAAAAGGAGAATGTGTCATTTTTTTTTGAAAAAAAAAAGAGTGTGTGGAGATAATTCATGTGTAAGGGGTAAGACAGTGAGATTTTTACGAAAAAAGGAGAAAAAAAGGTGAACAGAGAAAAAATAAAAAATGAGGATTAAATTGGTGCATTGGAACACGCTGTACAACATGTTTCATTTGTTGAACAGACTAAGGGCATATTGATAGGGGAACAATAAATCTTGAAACTGATTTTTCAGCAAAAATATGCGATTGTTGGATCACATTGTTCTTTGTCAAACAACAATTGATGAATTGTGACAATAAGTAGGGAGCACTATGAAAAGAATAAGTTTGACTTGTGGATGACAAGATTGTATAAACTCCTTTCAGTGATTAGCTAGAATAATTTTTATCCTTAAATTTTATGAGCTAAAATGATATTAAGTTGTATGTCTCAATTCTAGATCCTTGAATTAATTTAACCTAATTTTGTATTAAATTATGCGGAGAAACGGTAAAAACAATCAATGATGATCACAAAATTACTCTTATCAGATATTTGATATATTGGTGGAGGTTAACGTTGTCTAAAGTGAAATAGTTGAGCACTCATGTTCCATGTATTAATTGTTCTAATAAAGATTAAAATATTCGTCCAAGCGCAAGAGTCTCATTCTTTCAAATTCTTCTCTCTCACTTTGTGTTCTTGGATTTTTTTTGCAAGTTTAAATCATATTTTCTCATTTTCAGTTCAAGAGGATGAATAAACTTCTAAAGCACATCTTTTTCTTCTAATCCACCTTGAACTCCCATATAGAAAACAATAGTGTCAACAAGATTCCATTATTGAAGAAGCCTTAAAGCTAGCATGAAAAAATGATAGCATGATTCCATTGTAAGTTTTGAGAATTACTCAATTCCACTTCATGCATGACCTTTCCAAATTAAAAAAAAGTTATTGAATAGATGAACCATGTTGATCTACATGCTTCAACGAGGAAAGTTGATGCTCCAATGAAAAGACTAAAGTAATACTTTCACTGGTAAGATTGTTGAACTTGAGGTTGATCATATTGATTATAAAAAAAATCAAATATGAATTTAAGCTCTAAAGATTGTTATTTATAATAAAGGGTTGAAGATGCTAAACTAATTGATGGTTGACACTATTATCTCCACTTATACCATTATTCTCTTCTCTTTTAATGTTAGTGCCTCTGGCTTTATTCTACTTATGTCAAGTATTTGTTTTTTGGTTAGTGCTCAATAGTTTGTGCTTAAATCAGTATGACTTCGATCTTGTACAGAACATTATCTGAAAGTTTAATGGAATAATAATATGTTACTTGAGTGACTCATGTTCTTGCTCTCTATAATACATTATTATGTTGCATGAAGTTGTTATAAGATTGTCGTGGTGATAGTCAGTGGCTATGAATAGTTTTACTGATCAATCTAGCTTGAATATTATAGGATTTGAATAACTTTTCAATGATGCCAAAAGGGGGAAGATAAGAGTTGTGCGGTGTTTATAACCTATTGAGTGACTTTTTTCATGTTTGTTTTTATGCTTTAGTGTCTACAAATAAAATTGTTTGACTGCGCAAAGAAAAGGAGTTTGTCATCATATAAAAGGTGGAATTTTTTGGGATTTATGCAGTTTTGATGATTGACAAAGAAAGATGAAACATGTCAGTCAACATGGTCCAAAAGTGCTCTGTCACGAGCAATTGGATTCAAGAAAGTTGTTTGAAGGAATAAAGACAAGAGTGTAGAAATAAATAAATGGTTAATGTTAATTTAGTGAAAAAATCCAGTGAAAATAAACATCTGATTAGTTGAAGAATCAATGAGTTTGATTTGATGAAGGAGTCTAAAGAGGCAAGGAATTTTAATTGAAGAAGGAGTTTCACTCAAAGTACAACTCTTCAAGTTACTGTTGAATTAAAGTTTTGGAGTTTGACTACAATACAAAAAATCAATGAATGTAATTTGAAGAAAGAGTCTAAAGAAGCAAGGAATTTAAATTGAAGAAGGAGTCTTACTTGAAGTAGAACTCTTAGTCAATGAGGAGTTTGAAGTGAATAATAAGTCTTTGAAGAATTGTGCTTAAATAGAAGTGAAGTCATTCAAAAAACTTGTGCACTTACAAAGCAAAAAGAGCAATTGAAAAATTAACTTCGCAAGTGCTACCAGTGAACTGAAGGAACACATAGAACCAACACATCGTAGAACCTGATTCGTTTACAGAGTTAATATATTAAGAGTTTTTCTTTGTGAATGGGTCTTGATGCAATCTTAGTTCAGTGTCCTATAAACGAAATTAGGAGTGGTGTCTTCAGGCTGTGATGAGTTTAAGAGTTTGAAACGCCTACCTTAGGAGGTTTTTTTAAAAGGTTAGGAATTAGAGTTAGTTCCTACGATTACAAGAGTTGTAGTCCAAATCCATAACTTGAAGTTTAGATAGGTTTCAAAGTTTGTAATCTATTTTTTTGTGGAGGCTCGTAGTTAGTTTAGTGAAGTTGGAGTTAAATCTTGTAAGGGTTCAGGTCGTGGTTCTTACTCCTTTTGAGCCGGGTGTTTTCACGTAAAAATATTGTGTTTTTACTTATTATCCTTGCTGCTTTGTTGGAATGCATTAGACAACCTGTTTCACACTTAGGCTAAAAGTGAAACTTAGTAATTACTAGGTCGTGCGGACTAAATCAATAAATTACAAGGTCATTTTGAATAACACAATGCATGTGGGATAAACCATCAATTCGAAAGTGATACTAGAGATACATTGATAAGGAAGATGTAATTGTAAATAGAGGAAGCTCAATTTATACATGATAACTAGAGGAATAAAAACAAGAGTTTGTACTAGAAATAATAAACGATTGATGATTTTGAAAAGTAATTGTTAGATCTTAACAATCAAAAGATTTATTTGGAAAGTAAAATACTTGATAACTTCGTTATATCGCTCCTCTTGTCCGAAAAGAACTCAAAAAAGTGTTTGAGCTTAGCCATCAAAAGATTTATTAGAAAGAAAAAATGTTTAATAACTTGTCAAAATTACATATTATGGAAAAACCAAAGTTTGTTTTGAGCTTAACAACCAAAAATATTGTTTGAGCTTTGTTTTGGACATTTTAGCAAGGTAATTATTGCGGTTTGAAACTTCTATTGAGTTTCTTATAATAAAAAAATCATAATCAATTACATATTGATCATCATTACTCTGTTACTTAACTCACTTATATAACTACATTTTTTTATAAAATTGTAGGTTAGTAACGAGATGTTTGTGTCAACAAAATAATACGCAATTTATTTGGAATTTTAGGGATGAAATCATTTTATTATATTTGGCTAGATATAGTTGTGTGGTATGATTTCACAACAGAAAAAATAAATGGAATTGGAATAGGTTTATTAAGCTGGACGTTTTAAATAGTTCATTCCAAGTTTGTCAATCAGTTTATCAGGTCCAGACAACAATTAATAAGTTGTTTCAACCTCGGACAACTCATCCAAGCAAAAATTAATAAGTTGTTATATTAATTTTTTTATTTGCGTCTACAACCTTGGTCCTCACATTTTTTTCTAGATGTTGGAGTTATATAGCATGCTCATGGATCGACTCTTACACAAAATAGCTTCATTGCGGAGATACTCACCAAGTGCAATATGCTTGATGACAACAGTGTGAGCACATTTCTATTCGTAAGTGACATTTTATAGGCTGATCATTGGTTCATTGCAATACATCACCTTCACAACACCCAATATACACTTTGTAGTAAATAATCTAGATCAGTTCCAAAACTCTCCATGAACTAAACATATGCAAGATATAAATAGTATTCTTCATTTTTTAAAGGAACAATAACATATGACCTTCACTTCAAACATGGTAACTTTTCTGACTTACTCGCCGCATACTCGATGCAGGCTGGGGTGGTATTACCGACACTAGAAACTCCACTTCAGCGTATGACATTTTTATTGGAAAGAATTCAATTAGTTGGAGCTTTAACAAGCAACACACTCTTGCCAGATCTTCCACAGAAGCAAAATACAGGGTTGTATTAAATGATGTAGCTAAAACCAGTCTACTGCAGGAAGTGTTAGGACCGAAAATAAGCAGGTGTTAATGCGGAAGCTAGCAATGCAAACCTAAAAAAACTACGAGTAAGAAGACAACGAGAAATATACCAAAAGACACAAAGATTTAACGTGGTTCGGTCAATCGACCTACGCCCACAAAGGAGATGAGCAATCCACTATAAATATGAGAGTACAAAATACAGAAGGAAACAACCTCAACCAATTCACTCGGAATACATGGGAGGTTCACACAAGTGATAACGTATCAAGCTTGTGACCCATAAATTCTCCCCCTAATCAAAACTCTCAAAGCCTTTAAGACTACATTGTGATTGCTGATTAAGTTAGAAGGAACATTCCTCTATTTATAGAGTCCTAAACCTTTTCCTACCAGAAAAAGGATTAGTCAATCCAAAACTTTTTTCCTAAAAAGAAAACCTATTTATGGTAAGAAATCAGGGCAAATAAAACCCAACAAATCTCCTCCTTGACCGGAATTTCTAACAAAATAAATTTGTCCACCTTCTTCATTTAATCTTCTACAACTTGCTTCTCCTCTCCATAATCTCCTTTGGAAAATTTATGTCTCAACATAGAGAACCTCTCCGAAACAATTTCTCCAACAAAATATTTATTACTGTCAAAAAGGTTGTGGCTAGAACTACACCCGCCAAGATGAACACCTCTTTCTAACCTGGTTCAATGATCGATTATCGAACCACTGAACCTGACCCCGTCATTCAATCTGGCTCTGATACCACTTGTTAGGACCGAAAATAAGCAGGTGTAAACGCGGAGGCTAGCAATGCAAACCTCAAAAGACTACGAGTAAGAAGACAACGAGAAATATACCAAAAGACACAAAGATTTAACGTGGTTCGGTAAATTGACCTACGTCCACAAAGGACATGAGCAATCCACTATAAATATGAGAGTACAAAATACAGAGGGAAACAACCTCAACCAATTCACTCGGAATACATGGGAGGTTCACACAAGTGATAACGTATCAAGCTTGTGACCCATAAATTCTCCCCCTAACCAAAACTCTCAAAGTCTTTAAGACTACATTGTGAATGCTGATTAAGTTAGAAGGAACATTCCTCTATTTATAGAGTCCTAAACCTTTTCCTACCAGAAAAAGGATTAGTCAATCCAAAATGTTTCCTAAAAGGAAAACCTATTTATGGTAAGAATTTAGGGCAAATAAAACCCAACAGGAAGTTCAGGTCAAGTTTTCATGTCCTCCTACAATTTATTTCGATAACATTATATTGGCGTCACTTATCTGTATCGCAATCCCGTCAGTATTCTACATTCGAATACAACATGTTGCAATTGAATTTCATATTGTCGTGACAAAGTGAAAACTAGAAAAATTAAAGTTCATCATATTACAATTAGAACTCTATTAGATGCATTACTTAGGCACTTCTCAGAAGGTCCTTTGTTAACTTTGTTAGCAACATTTGTCTCAAGTAAATTGAGCTAATGTTGAGGAGTCATGATAAGGATAAGGATGCAAACTCCTATTAGTTTAGTATATAGAGTGTACAGTATTAGTATGTTAGTATGCTTGAGTTATATACGTAGTTTGCTCCTCTAATTTTTAGGTCTCTTATCTTTCAAAAAAAATTCTTTCTCTTCTATACTTTTGTATGTATAAATCCCACATATTGTATCAATAATACTTACACTTTCATAATCATATTCAAATCTTATAATAAGTACCTAGTAACCATATAATAATGTTTCTAATAGTAATAAATAATATTTGTTATGAATATTAAGTAAATTTTGTATAAAGAAGTACGCTTATACTAAGTTATAGAATTAGAGCTCATTAAGGATATAAAAGTCATTCAATATTTAAAGGATATTATAGTATGTTCAATAAGAAATAGGATTAGAGCTCATGGGTATAAAAGTAATTCAATATTTAAATAAAATTTCGGTGAACCAACATTTATATTTATTTTTAATAATAATAATATAAATAAGCAAATAGATAGTTAAATAGATAAATTATTCATCTGAAACCAAATCTGTTTTTTCAATTATAATTTCAAAAATCATAATTAGACTTTAAGCACTTATAAAAATACATAAATATTTCAATTAAAACCAAATCTGTTACTTAAATAATTCACCTAGAACCAAATATGCTTATTAGGATTATCATTTCAAAAATCATAATTAGACTTTAAGCATTTTAGGAAAATACATAGTAATTCATTTAGAACCAAATCTGGTCCTTAGACTGTAAATTCAAAAATCACATAAATAAATAATTTACTTGATTATGTGGTATTTACGTTCCTTGGTGTGAATAAAATTATGGTATAAACATTATTATTGGTCATGTATAATTTCTTGTCGTACAAAGAAAGTGCACTCTATTTTTTCTCGAGTATATGAAAATATGGCTCACAAGAAGTTTACTAATAGCACATACCCAAGTGTAAGCGAAAGAAAATCTCTCCTTTATAAAAAAGTAACAAGCTTGTTCAAAAAGCACAAAAGGTTTCAAATCTATATAATGTACAAATTGTAATAACTATTTTTATTTCAGAAGAAGTTCTTTTGTGGTCATCTGAAACTGAAGCCATGAAAAATATCGAGTGACATTTAAACCTGTCTGATGAAAGGATGTATCGTCTAGTTTTAAATGAAAGTCTTCTTACAAAAATTGTGAAGGATTGAGAAGAAAGAATTAGGAAATTGGAACAAAAGTGTGAGGAGAAAAAAATGGAGTTGTTGTTCAATGAAGTTTTAGAGGGAAAAATTACTCATGAACTCAATACTAAATAACTTAAAGGCTTGATTAAGTTATGTGCTCTTAAGAAGGCTAAAGTTGTTGAATGGGAGAAGCAACTTCATGAACATGATCAACCAATAGAAGTTAATGACAACAATGTTTGAGAGAAGAATGATGGCGGACCCGAGATTTACTTATGATTAAGTATTTAGTGTTTTTGTTGTGGAGACAATAGTAATTTTATATTTATTTTTAACAGTATTTTATACTTCATATAGTTTATCTTTCCTTGTTGAAGAAACTTTACCCTGATACAAGAATCAGGTTCTTGTAATTTTGTCGCAACACAATAAAACAAAGATTTATCGTGGAAACCTTCCCAACTCAAGGAAGGGAAAAATCACACCGAAGTTTTTTATTAATTAAAGATTTATAACTCAGTTAATCAATGAATATAACTCTAAACTTCTAACCTTTTTGATTAACTATAATCGAAAACTCTCACCACTCACCAAGAAGTCAAAGTCGCTTCTTGTTTACAAAAAATCGCAACTCTTCTTAACTCTAACCACCCAAGAAGTCAAATTCACTTCTTGTCAACAATTCTCACACCTCTTTCCCAAGAAATGAAACCCACTTCTTGTTACAATTCTCACAAGAATATACTCACAAGAAGTCAAACCCACTTCTTGTTACACAACCTAGGAATTATTACAACTCAATAATAAATCTAGAATAAATCAACAAAGACTAATAACCCTAGACTTTAATTGATCAGATTTCAACATTCAATAATTCAGTGTGGAACAAATTTTGTGGACCTGGTCCTTACGTTGCTATTACAAAGATCTGCGTTTTTTCTCCAGTAAATACTGCTCTCAAGATGATATATTACATGAATATGCAATAACTATTGTTCTGGCTTTGCTAGAAAAATTCTCTCGATTTTTATTTATGAAAAGACGTTTTTTTCTTCAACTTCTTGATCCTTTTATAAAGTTTGATTTGCCTTCAACTTCTACAAGGAAAGAAATTACAAATCCTTTTCCTTATTGAATTTGTCTATATTTAGTTCTTTCCTTATTTGACTTGAATTGTAACATCTTTATTTCTTTCCTTTTTTGACTTGAATTGCTACTTTTTTATTTCTTTCCATATTTGTTTCCTTCTTTATTTTTGCATTTTTTCTTCTTTGCCGCAATACTTTGTCTTTTTTGCTGCAATCTCTCATATTTGTACACATACGACACCATGCCTTCACTTTATCAATCATCAAAACTACTTTATTTATTTTCCATCTTCCCGACATTTTCTCCCTTTTTAGTGATCATAACCAATGATTTGTTACACATCATTGTTAGTCATTAAAAACTACAACTCTTTGTCAGCCATGAAAACTAAAAACTCCATGTTTTCTCATTCCCCAACAATTTCCCCCTTTTTGAAATGACAAACTATGCATATTATGTCTATCTACATTATATAATTTTCTCCCTTTGGCATCATTGAAAACCAATAATCAAAGAACGTCATTAATCATTCAATGAGTGCAATATTATTTTAACTCATGGCCACTTGGGAAATACTTTCAAGGACATTTCTGCTAACAATATCGTAAGTTAATTTGAGAATATTAGCCATCTTAAACTCACACACAATCAAGATCTTCAATGAGAAATAGAATAAACAAATGTGTACCAATTTAAGCCCTTAGAGACCTAAATCAAAAGCTTATAATATCATGAGTATGAGACTGACATAAGCACATCAACGGGTTAGAGAGTCTAAAAAATTAAGGATAAGGATTGGGACAATGGTTACTAAAGTAAGGAACAAAGGGATGTTTAATTCCATTAATAATTTTTTCTAGTATGCCCATTGTGCACCAACTTCTTCGTTCTAATCAATTTTCTTAGAATGTGAAATTCATCAAGAGAAACATGAGGTACAACATCAACTTTTTATAAAAATCTACTACATAACATTTTTATTCCTCCATTTTTTTGATATCCTTTTTCTTGATGACATTTTGAAGGAGTACCAAATACAAGTAAGAGATTCACGACATTTTGGTGCACAAAGAGATGTGTTTATCGATAATGAAAGCAAACAACAATTTATTTCTATGAGAATTGTTTCCCCTGAGAGATAGAAAGGTTATACACTTGGAATGGATGAAATATCAATTTGGAGTTTGTGAACCTGGTTCAGAAGTGAGAGGTAAAGCAAAGTTCCTTTTGAAATAAAGCATGAGTGGATTCAATAATAAGATTTTCATCATTAGAGCAGTTTGAGATTGAAGAATGCTTATTATCAAAGAGGGTTCTTGGTGATTTTTTAGAAAGTTGAATTTTTGATGATCGACCAGGTTCATTAATGCTTATGTTTGACCCAAACTCAGGAAATTCATGCATTGAAAAAGGATGGTGCATATATAAGTATTACAGAGAAACCAGGTTCCCCCTTTCTGTGATCCTCCATGATTTATTTAATGGGGTTAACAAAGAGTAGAGATAATATCCGCACACCTTCTAAACATTGTTTGAGATGTAACTGGAGTGTGTACCTGTTATAGTATAAGGCTGAGTTAGTAGATATTCATTGTATGATTACTCAAGCATAGGATTATTTGTTTACTAGCCAATTATTAAAGGAAATCATGACATGCATCAGCTTGTTTCGATAGGCCCAGGCTTTGGTTGATTGGTCCCAATTTCTTCATATTCAAGGCCTTCATGAGTATGTCTGCATCATAATACTCTCCCAGATCAAAACCTCTCAAGCTAAGACACAGAGAATCAACCCTTGTAAATTTTCAATAACTTCCAATGAATAACAAGGACCAGGTTCACACAACGAAGTTCTCCCTGAAGGAATACCACACTCTAACTGGCCCCATTGCTCTATTTTCCCCCCTATCTCCAAGACCATAGGTTAGTACAGTAATTCATCTTTCAGGTGCATCAATGATTGTTAGATGTGAACCAGGTTCATATACGATGTTTCCTAAATTTGCATCATTAAATATGTTTGATATCATGTCGCTTTCTTCAACCTTTTTTTTTTATCTGGTCTCTTTTATTTTTTTCATCCTTTTAAGGACTAAACTACCGCCTTGAAAGTCAAAGAGCAAGAGGAAATTTTCTACCATTTTAGCACCTGTTTGGAGCATGCACTATTCTTGTACCAAGTTGACCTTTTCCCTCTCACCTTCACCTGAAACACTAGTCAAAGATTAGTCTTGGGAACCCATATTAGCTTGGTCCCCAAGATTTCTTCTAGCCCATAAAGGCAAATAAGAAAACCTTTTATCTGGAGCATTTTTATTTGGAACCAGATTCTTAGCCGTATAAGTCTTTTCCTTTTTGGTGAACTTAACCTTTTTCTGAAAAGCCTCAAATAGAGTTTTACATTAATTCTTTAAATAAACTAATTTTCCATAATGAGTGCATAAACTTTTAGACATGTGAATAGTATGTGACACAAGATTATTCTGTTTTTTAAAACCTATCCCACTTCGACTGGTAGTTTGCCTTTCTTGAATCTGAGTTAAAATTTCAGAGGACCTGGTCCATCTAAGATTTCGTTCTAGATCAAGTTTGGTATGATCAAGATTTTCTTGTAGCAACCTATTTCTTTCTGTTAGGGCTTGACAATTTATGGTTAATAATTTTATTTTTTCTTCCAGACCTAATTGAAGTTCACTAGCAGAGTATTTGCCTTTGTGACTTAATTTTAATATGTTCTTTTAATTTATTTTGAAGAAAGTGATTGTGTTTCTCTAAATTGTCATTGTCTTCTCTTAATGATGTATAGTTTTCCATCATTTGTTCTCTTTCAGAATTGATTGACTAATATGCATCTAGAAGAGAACTCAATAGGGACTCTAGTTCTTTTTTAGAATATGATTCAATATTTACATTGATGTGATGAAAACTTACCTTGCTTTGTTTGTCATCTTCTTCATCATATTCGGAATCTATTTCAGTAATGTGTGCAAGAGAATCGTACCTATTTGATTATTCTAAAGCAAGTAGTGATTGATTTTTCAAACCCTCCATCCTCATATTCTTCTTCTGATAAGTCCCCCATAGTGGCAAAGGCCCTTTTTATTGAAACATCAGCTTCTTGATTGGTCATTCTTCTGTTTGTAGGAATATAATTATCATTCGTGATTTCCTTTTTTTCTCCGAACTATTCCTCTTTTCATCTAGGTCTTTTAATGGACAAAACTTGACAAAGTGATCCGGACTTCTACACTTGTGACATAGTTGATCTAGATAATCAGTGATTTTTTGAGAGTTCCTTGCATGGAACACTTGTCCCTTTTTTAACATTCTTAAGAACCGTTTGGTCATTTACGCAATGTTTTCGTCCTCAAAATTTTCTGGTGTTGTGCATGTAAGAACCAGGTTCTTCTCCTTTCTTTTGCCTTCAATTTTCTTTCTTGTTTTTTCTTGATTTCATAGATCATGAGATTTCCGATGAGTTCATCCATAGCTAACTGATCCAGATCACGGGCTTCAGTAATGACTTCTACTTTGTTTTACCAAGATTTTGGAAGAATACTCAAAAGTTTCTGACTGCCTTCCCATTGGAAATCATTTCACATACTGAGTAGATTTCATTACTTATATCAGTGAACCTGGTGTGCATCTCTTTCATTGTTTCATCTTCTGCCATTTGAAACAGTTCGTATTATCTGTTCAAATTATCTATTTTAGACTTCTTTACTTGAGTTGTTTTTTCATGCGCAGTTGTCAAAGTTTCCATATTGCTTTTGCATCTTGAAATGATGATATTCGATTTTATTCATCTAGACCTATTCTGCATATCAAGATCTTTTTTGCTTTAACATTGTTCTGAATTGCAAGTTTATCTGCAACATTCCGTTCTTTCCTATCCTTTGGTACTTGAGTGTTTCCATCAATTTCATTCTTCAAGCGTATGGATGGACCATCCAACACAACTCCCCATAGGTCTGGATTTTCAGCTAGTAAGTGATCCATCATGCGATTCTTCCACCATCTATAATACTTTCCAATAAATAGTGGTGGTTGAGAAGCTCGGTCCTCTGGTGTAGGTGATGCAGCCATTGATCCTATTCAAGATGTTAGTCATTTAATGAAAAGACTTGCGCTGATACCAATTGAAGAAACCTTACCCTGATACAAGAACCAGGTTCTTGTAATTCGTCGCAACACAATAAAATAAAGATTTATCGTGGAAACCTTCCTAACTCAAGGAAGGGAAAAACCATACCGAAGTTTTATATTTGTTCAAAATTTACAACTCAGTTAATCAATGAAGCTAACTTTAAACTTCTACCCTTTTCGATTAACTATAACAAAAAACTCTCACCACTCACCAAGAAGTCAAACTCGCTTCTTGTTTACAAAAACTCTTAACTCTTCTTAGCTCTAACCACCCAAGAAGTCAAACCCACTTCTTGTCTACAATTCTCACAGCCTCTTTTCCAAGAAGTCAAACCCACTTCTTGTTACAATTCTCTCAAGAATCTACTCACAAGAAGTCAAACCCACTTCTTGTTACAATTCTCTCAAGAATCTACTCCAAAGAAGTCAAACCCACTTCTTGTTACACAATCTAGGAATTATTACAACTCAATAATAAACTTAGAATAAATCAACAAAGACTAATAACCCTAGACTTTAATTGATCATACTTTAACATTCAATAGTTCAATATGGAACATATTTCGTGGACCTGGTCCTTATGCTATGTGACGAAGGCCTACGTTTTTTATCTAGTCAATAATGCTCTCAAGATGATATATTTCGTGAATATGCAATAGTTATCATTCTGGCTTTGCTGGAAAAATTCTCTCGATTTTGATTTATACAAAGACACTTTTTTCTTTCAACTTCTTGATCCTTTACAAAGTTTGATTTGCCTTCAACTTCTACAAGGAAAGGAATTACAAATCCTTTTCCTTATTGAATTTGTCTATGTTTACTTCTTTCCTTATTTGACTTGAATTAGAACTTCTTTATTTTTTTTCCTTTTTTGACTTGAATTACTATTTTTTTTCGGATAAGGGCCTAAAATATCCTTAAAGTATTGAAAATTGTACAAAATTACCCTTCATCCACCTATTGGCTCCAAAATGCCCTTTTCATCCGCCTATTTGCTCCAAAATACCCTTGTTATCCACCTTTGTGTTCAAAATTGACCACTTTTATAATTGTTTTAATATTAAACTCTTTAAATATTTTTTAAAAATATTTGGCGTTCAATTATTGATTATAATGATAACTTATTAATATAATTTATAAACCAACCCACTACCCACTCATTATTAACTAAACCTCACCCAATTAATAATCCAATTATAATATCAAAATCGCCATAAACACTACTAAAACACGATGAAATTATAGATTTCTGAAAATGACATTCAACATTATTCGAGTCCGAATCGGAGCCCCAATTAAATTTAGGTTGACCCGCTTATTTAGGTTAACACTTTCTTTCAAAATAGAATAAGAAATTTATGAATAAAGGTAAAGAAGTAATACATCCCAAATTGATTCATGCACTTTTATAAATATAATTTTATAAATATTTATAATTTGTTTTAAAACATTAATATATTATTTTGAAAAAAAATTACCTATGAAGTAACATCACATAATTGAGACGTAAGAATAATTAAGATGAACATAGTCAGACTTTTAAGTTTATTGGTGATTTTTATTTAGCCACTCGAATGTATGATAATTTACTTCTATAATTTTTAAAAACACTCAATTGACAGTAGCTTGCATTAATAATGTGATGGGTTCATTAATTTAGATGGATTTAATTATTAATGGCGTGGATAGTGGATTGATCTATAAATTATACTAATAAGTTAAATTATAACATATAGTTGAGAGCCACGTATTTTAAAAAATATTTAAATAGTTTAAATATAAAACCGTTAAATAAGTGGTCAATTTTGAACAAAAAGGTGGATGACAAGGGTATTTTGGACCCAATAGGTGGGTAAGAAGGGTATTTTGGACCCAATAGGTGGATGAAGGGTAATTTTGTACCATTTCCAATACTTAGAGGGTATTTTAGCCCCTTTTCCGTTTTTTTTATTTCTTTCCTTCTTTATCTCTTTCCATATTTATTTCCTTCTTTATTTTTGCACTTTCTCTTCTTTGCCGCAATACTTTTTCTTCTTTGCTGCAATCTCTCATAATTGTACACATACAACACCATGCTTTCACTTTATCAATCATCAAAACTACTTTATTTGTTCTCCTACCTCTCAAACACTAGTTATCATGTTATTTGTTTTATTGATATGTTGCAGTTTTTTTATGTTTTCTTGAAAGAATTGTCTTGCTGTTGTTCATTCCATATTGACATGGGTATAATTTAGAATGTTGTTGAATTTTTTTGTGTGTTATATATACACCCCCCCCCCCCCCTCTTCTCTTTAACATTAAAACTTTAAATTGATTTTATTTAAATTGAGACGTTTTGATTAATTATAGAATTAATGATTTTTGTTTCTTTATTAAATATTTGTGTAAACGAAAATATATTATGGATCTCCTCATATCCAGAAACCTGATTAATCCATAGTAGCTTATAAGTGTGAAATCAAACTTATGTAAATAAATATTTTGTATTCAAACTTTCTTCAGATGGATGAAGACTTTACTGGACAAACTATATATACAAATATATTTCCGAGTATTTATTTATACAATAAAAAGGATGCATCTAATAAAAAAGATCGAAATACTTTTTAAAAATATTGTTCTCTTATATTGTAAATTTAATCAAGAGTGTAGATTAGTTGTCGATGAAGTGAAAAGAAAATCAGTAATTCTACGATTGAAATTCTAGGAGAAACAAAAACGTAGTTGGTTAGTTTTTTCAACGTGACTAAAACTTTGATTAACGATACAATTATTCTATATATGTAATAGTAGAAGGTTGCACATAGCCGATGCAATAGTCAATATGCCCATAAATTGGTTGAGAAGTCGCCATTATAAGAAATAAAAATATCTCTCATAAGTGTATATGCCATATATGCCAAGTTTTTTTTCCAAAATTCTTCATGGATAGTGGAATAATTATAATAAGCCATAGTTCTTTTATTTATTTATAATATAATATAAGGTTGATTTGAAATCAAATAATACATGATTGTATCAAAATATTTAACTTACAAAACCAGAAGAAAAATTAAAGAAATACATTTGTTTTTTCTTGTTCTACTCCATAGAGATATGTGTTAAATATTATAGAGTTTACTAACTCTCAACTTTATCGATTATTTATATCTATATTTATAATCTATAACATATTAAAAGCATAAAATATTTGTTTACAGAAAAGTATGATGAATGATACTAGGAAAATTGATGTTTATTGAGTCCTAAATTATGTGGTAAAAAAAATTAGGAGCGTTAATAATTGAATATATGATTAAAAAGAATAGCTTAAAAAATAAGGAGTCCTTAAACTATTTTAGCCTAGGAGAAGTCAACGCTATGTGATTTACAGCTTTGGCTAAATTTTTTTAGCCTATGAGAAGTTAGGGAAAGAGATGAGAGGTACTTAAGCATTCCAAAGTTTAAAAGGGTGAATAATCTAGCTATTAATAGAACACAACTTACCAAATTGTGAAGGCAAAAGAAGAGAGCATTAGGAAAATGGAATAAAAGAATGAGGATAAAAAATAGTGTTGTTGGTCAATGAAGTTGGTGAAGGAACTAACATCTACGAACTCGATATTGGATAACTTTTAAGCTTGATAAATTAAAGTTATTTATTCATAAGAAGGCTAAATTTGATGAAATGAAGAACCAATCTCATGAACATGATTAACCAATAGAAGGTAATCACAACGTGCATGTTTTAGTAAATCTCTTTTATGCTAGGCATACAGATGCTACTTCATGATGTTAATAAAAACTAATCCAGTTCAATTTGGCGCAGGCGTACCAAATAATAAAGAAGCAGGTCAAATAGATAAATTGGAGATTGGTACTTTATACTTTAGAGAACTTTCACTTTAGTTGTTCCATGCAAAATTTCTATATGAATACATAAATTTATATGTTACCTTATATTGTTGTGATGTATTGAATGAATTTTTAAAAAGTGAAAGACAAGTAAGATAGGAATATATAATATTGATTGGCATTTGCGAAAATTTTCGTCCAACCAATCATCTAGTTAAGAAAATATTTGTTCATGATAAAATGTACTTTGGACATTGATTTTAAACTACAAGAACCTAAAACTTCCTTACTTCAATCCTAACAATTAATTACCCTAGTTTCATCAAAAGGTATCTCGTAAAGTTACATCTTATAATGCCTCACTAATTTTTCAACCAATTCTATAATTTTGTGGCAAAAATGAAAGTGTCAACTCACCAAACTGCTAGGATTGCTCTTGTTGCTACTTGTGAGAAAACGACAAAATAAATGTGTAGAAGCTTAAAGTTACGGTTTTAGAGAGGGTTTGATTATATAAATCTTGGCAATCCTCTCGAATAAGTTAGCTTTGCAAGGAAGGATTTCTCAAGTCCATATAAGCAGACCACCATATTAATTTGGGAATGGATTAGTGATATGCTTATCTGAATTTGGACAATCTTCTCCTCATGAGCTAATTTATTGAGTTGAGTTAATTCAGGTGCCATTAGAGCTAGATTCGTTCATGTTTAGGCTTCCACTCCTCTCTAGTTGGGCCTGAGTTTGAAAGAGGGTGTTAGAGCTGGCAAAAGTCCCACATTAGTTGGGAAATAGACTTGTGATTTGCTTATATGGACTTGAGAAATCTTTGACTCATAATTAGCTAGCTTTTGGAGTTGAGTTAGACTCAAATATCATATCTTTACCGGCACCAACTTCTGGATCAAGACTTCAACTATGCTAGTGCCCACACGTTCTTGGCGGAAGTTTTTCCTTGAAAATCCCGAAATCAGTAAAAATCACACATGAAATGAAAAAATTATTAACATGTCAAAACAATGAATCACAGAATGCAAATGTGACAAGAAAACAGAAAAATACTTTTTATCAAACAAAAAAATATCTTAAGATAGAGAAAATAATAAAAGAAAAAAAAGTAAAAAAAAGAGAGAATATCACTTGTTTCCTTTTGAGGTAATAAATAAGTAAAATAGATCTTAAAGATAAAAAGGAAATTAACATAATTTACCTTTTTTCAAGTTAAAGAGTTCATATTTTTTAGGATAAATTACCTATATACACATTGTAACATCTTGTAACTCGAAATAGCTAGGAATAAGACAAGAAATCAAATTAATCACTCTTGGAAATAAAGGTAAACTCTGGAAATTTCCTAAGTTTAAAAAGGGAGTTTTTTAGTCATTTTCAAACAACCATAACTTCTAGATCAGGAGGATTTAGGCTCAGTTTTGTATATTATTGGGAAGCCCTTGGCAAGATCGTTCCAACGGTGCCACGTTTGCTCAATTTCGATGTTGTATGAGGGAGATATACCTTTCGGAAGCTGGGTTGTTGGATTGAGGAAAGTCCAATTCAAATTTTAGTAAGGGTAAAGTAGTCTTTTCACCCTACTATTTCCTAATTCATTTTAAGGGTTTATTAGGGATAAAACTAAGCCTTAACTCAGTTTTAGAAAAGTTGAATAAACTTAGAGCTTGGAAGAAAAGAGAAGAGAAGAGGAAGATCAAGAATCCTTCAAGAACGCTAAGATTTCGCGAGTGGAATTTCTCGGGGTGATCCCTAAAATAGTATGTGATATCTTTCTATGTTGAGTTAGTCAACCCACAGAAAAACTTGTTTAATTCTGCGAATTTTGAGTAGATTGAATGATGAACATTGAAGTTCTTAAAGAACAATGGTTGAATTCTTGTTTGTTGAGTTGTAGTATGCTTTTAGTTGATTTGGTTCGTGTTTCCGTATTGTTTTTTCGAGTCGAATCTATTGGGTATTGAGGGTATTATTTATTCTAAGTGTTTGGGGAAAGATCCATAGAAGCTTAGAAGGTTTAAAGATGATAACGGAGAAAATAAATTAAAACGCGTGTCCTAAGGGCCCTAGGGCGCCGCGCCTGCCGTAGCTCCACTGGACATTCTCTGTCCTTAGGGCCTTTGTAACACTCCGAATGTCCATGACTTGGTCTATATCCTCAGATGATGAACTAAGGCTTGAAATACTGTTTACAGGACTAATATAATGTATTTAAATGAATTAGGAAGTTTTAGAGTCAAAAGATCAAGAAACTTCCATAACGTTTGGAGACTAGTGAAATTGAGGTTAGTGTGTCTTGCCATGTTTCATGGGGTGTAAAGATTCTTAATTTAAAGAAAATTTGTAGAAACGTGTTAAACATGTGTTAAAGTGTGTTTAGCGTCGAAACGTCTAAGTACGACTCCCCAAGGACCACTTTAGTTTTCCTCGGAGAGGACCATTCCATTTGACCCAAATCTGCAATTCTGGGTAGTGTGCATCGACGAGTCGTTGATTGGTCGATGCCCCATTCATGGCTCAGTCGTTTTACACTTAGACAAATGGCCAAAGAGGTCCAAAAACCAGTCTCTGAATCATCGATGCCTTGCCAGTACGGGCCGTCAATGGACCTACGGACCGTTGGTCGGAGTCTCGTAGGTGGAGGGTCTAATTTGCTGTCTAGTTTCGGGTTCAATCAATCAATTAGTTAGTTGGTTAGTTAAGGGTTAAGGGCTGGTTAATCAAGACCAATGCCCAAGTCCTTGACATGTCTACACGTAGTTAGATAAAGTAGTTTGCGGGTCTAACAGACCACCCACACCACTTGAACTCGATGTCCTCATCGATACTGTTTTAAAATAGTCCTTGATTTGAGCATCAAACTGCCTTAAGGCTTTCGCCTTCTCCCAAACTGCATCAACTGCACTCTTGCCTTTCTACTGAACCAAGAATTCTGTCTTAGTATTCTTCTTACTTGTTCCCAAAACCCGGTGATCAAGGATCTTCTCAATTTCAGCATCATACTGTGTAGGTAATAATGGAGGAGCCCTTTTTGACATGTTTCTGTCCGGATCATCTGCATCTGCGCCGTAAGGTTTCAAGAAACTCACATGGATAGTAGGATGAATTTTCAACCTTTCTGGCAACTTTAATCTATAAGCAACTTCGCCCACTCGTTTCACCACTTCGAATGGACCACCATACTTAGGAATCAAACCATGATGTCTGTTCTTACTTACAATTTGTTTCCAGATTTGTGGGATAAGTTTCAGTAACACCTTGTCACCCACATTGAACTCAACTGAGCGAGGATGTTGATCATCATACTTCTTCATGCGCAGCTGAGCCTTGCGCAAGCTATCCTGTGCCTTAGATAACATTTCAAGTCTATCCCTTGCAACCCTGTATGCTGCTAGACACTTTCCCCTATTTTTAGATTTGGAAACATCTAGTGGCGTCATAGGCTGTTTGCCTAAAACAATTTCAAAAGGGCTCATTTATGTTGCAGACGACTTGTGGAGATTATAGCAAAACTATGCAGTGTCTAACAATCTCACCCAATTCCATTGACTTGATGTCACATATTGCCTCAAGTATTCTTCCAACAAGTGATTAATTATTTCCGTCTGTCCATCTGTTTGTGGATGCTTTGCAGTAGAAAATTTTAATTCAGTTCCCATCATATTGAACAAAGCTCTCCAAATTCTACCAGTGAACCTTGTATCTCTATCACTCATAATGTCAGCCGGAACACCAAAATACTTAACCACATATTTGTAGAACAAATCAGCAGCAACTTCAGATGAAATCGATGCTTACTGTCAACTACCACCATGATAGATGCTTTGCCATATACTTTAGGGAATCCAGAAATGAAATCCATGCTTACTGACCTTTCAGGACAGGCAAAGGTTGCAGCAAACCTGCTTCCTTCTTACGTTTAGTCTTGTCAACTTGACAAACATGACAAGTCTTGACGTATGCCTCTATATCGTCTTCCATCTTTGACCAAAAATAAACACAAGACAGTAAGGCTAACATCCTTTTAACACATGGATGTCCAGCCCAAGCAGAATCATGCGCTTCTTTCATTAAGTTTTTGGTCAATCCGCCCTGATTTGGTACAACGATTCTCCCCCTTTAAAATAGAGCAGATCGTCCTCGATCCAATACCGTCTCATTGTGCCATCTTGAACTCGACCCATCCATTTATCATATAATGAATCATTTGCAGCACACAACCGGATTTTATCATAGAAATTAGTTTCGAGTTTTGAAATTGAATATACTGCAACAAACACTTCTTTTCTACTCAGCCATCAGCAACCTGGTTGTGTTTTCTTGGTTTATGTTCCCACATGAAATCATATTCTGCCAGGAATTCTTGCCACCGTGATTGTTTAGGACTCAACTTTTTCTATGTCTTGAAAAATGTATTTGCTACATTATCAGTTCTTACTACAAATCGAGTACCCAGGAGATAAACTCTCCAAACCTGCAAACAGTGTACCACCGCAACCATTTCTTTTTCATGTGTTGAGTATCGCTGTTCAGCATCATTCAATTTTCTACTTTCAAAGTCCACTGGATGACCTTCTTGCACTAATACGCCACCAATTGCCTTGTCTGACGCATCAATGTGCACTTCAAATGGTAACTCAAAATCAGGCAATTTAAGTATAGGTTCAGATGCAATAGCGTTCTTCAAATTCTGAAATGCTTCATCACATCGTTCAGACAAGACCCACTTTGTATCCTTCTTCAACAAATCTGTCATAGCCGCTTCCCTTTTTGAGTAACCAACATGAATTTTCTGTAATAGTTAGCCAAGCCAAGAAATGACCTCAAATCCTTCACATGACGAGGTGCCTTCCAATCAACAATGTCTTGCACTTTCTTAGGATCCATTCGAACTTGGTTTTTACTAACAAGATGCCCCAAGAATTTTATCTCTTGTTGAGCAAATTCACACTTTTCCTTCTTGACATAAAGTGTGTATTTTCTCAACTGAGACAGAACCAAACTTAAGTGATTAATATGTTTCTCCAATGTTCGACTATAAATGACAATACCATCTAGATAGACAACAACAAAGTCATCAAGATAGTCAAACACTACATTATTCATTAAGTTGCAAAACATTGTCGGAGCATTAGTCAACCCTAATGGCATTACAAGGAATTCATATGAACCATATCTAGTTACACATGTTGTTTTTGGTTCATCACTTCTGCTATCCTAACCTGCCAATAACCCGCCCTGAGATCAAGTTTTGTGAACCAGCATGCCTTACTCAACCTGTCCATCAAATCGTGCACCAATGGAACCGGATACTTGTTCTGTATAGTTGCCTTGTTCATCGCCATGTAGTCTACACACATTTGCATCATCCCATCCTGTTTCTTTTGAAATAAAACAGGGGCACCATATGGAGCCTTAGATGGCAGAATCAATCCATCATCCAACAACTAGTTCAATTGTTTGCGTAATTCAACCAATTCCTTAGGAGCCATACAATAAGGAGACTGTGCAGGAGCAACCATACCAAGCACCAACTCAATTTTATGATCAATATCCCTCATTGGTGGTAATTTCTTTGGTAATTCAGGCAGCATAACATCAACATATTTTTTAAGTAATTCAGCAACACAATCAGGCACTTCCATTGTAACATCAGGTTTCACTTCGACCAAGGCAGCAAGTATAGTGTCATCACCTTTGTCGATTGACATAGCAGACACGAACATTGCCTTGTCTTTCTTCTTTGCAACTTTATTAATGTTCCCAAATGGATGAACTCCTGTATGAAATCCAGTAGTGCTTCCATTCATGACCATCACTCCATCTAAATGAGGAAATGGAACAAACTGAAATTTTCTTAGAAAATCAATCCCAAGTATGATTTCAAATTCACCAAGCGGCATCACCATCAAATTATGTTTTCCCACCCAACTTCGAGTCGACATAGACACGCCATAAGACATACCCACAATGTTCTGTGCCTTAGCATTGACTGTTTTGATGTAGGAAGGGCTTTTAGACAACTTTAGCCCCAATTTTGTAGCAACTCTCACATATACAAACGTATGAGTGGCTCCAGTATCAACCATTGCCATAACACGTTGTTCTTTCACTGTCATTTCTATATTAATTAGGTAAGCATGAGGATTCGAAGTACTAGACGTTTCTCCAACATTATTAATTCCTGTAATATGGTTGAAGGACAATCCCAATGGGTTTGCCATTACAGCCACGATTTCCTCATCTTCCTCCCTCTGATTCATATTTCCAGCAAGCAAAGCATTTACCTTTTACCGGTTTGGAAAAGACTTGGCCAAATAAGGACCACCACAAGTCCAACATCCCTTAGAATTACCATCTTTATTCTTTGGTTTGTCTTTTCCATCTTTCATTTGTGCCTTTCCTTTGTCATTTGTACCGTCCTTACGACTATCCTTTTTCCATTCCCTTTTTTTTATCGTTCTTTTTCTTAGTTTTTGAAGTGGAGGGAATATCTATCAAAGGACGAGTCGTCCGGAAATCAACCAACGAATCTGGAAATTGCACCAGGCAGATCTTTAACATTCTGCCTACGGAGTTCGTTTTGATCCCAGCCTTGCATACAAGAAATGAAATTGTGTAATTTATCCTCATCAGACATATTCTTTATGTCTAACATCACAGAGGATAATTCTTTAATGTATTCCCTCACCGAAGTCGTCTGCCTTAGCCTTTTCAATTTATCCCTTGCAAGCCAAGATGCGTTGCTAGGAAGAAATTGATCACGCATTTATTTTATTAACTTATCCCATGTATCAATTCTAGGACGACCAGCACTTACATCATCTTCATTTCGAGTCCTCCACAAAAGTTTAGCATCACCCGTCAAGTACATTGTGGTAATGTTTAACTTGTTAGCGTCAAGCACCCTTGCAGCAGTAAAATACTGTTCAATGTCCCAAATGAAGTTTTCCAGTTCTTTATCACTTCTTACACCATTAAAGACCTTGGGTTCTGGAATTTTAACCTTAGATGATTCAACACAATTTGAACTCAACTTAGCCATAGCCCGACACAATACAACGAGATCTGCACGACGCTTCTCATTTTCCTTCTGCAGTCCCTCAAGTTGTTGCGTAGTTATGGTACGAAAATCCAAGATTTCAATGATATGATTATCAACATTCTGTCGATATACACCAATCTCCCCCTGAACTTTCTTAGCATCAAGTCTCAAATCAATGACTTGTGTAAACAAATCCACAAATGTAGAGTCTCAAAACATATCATCTGTAAACCCAACGAATGCTTTAATTTTTCATGCAAGTTCCCACAGTTCTGCATTCTTCACCATCGTTCAACCGTGCTCTGATACTAATTGAAAGAGGGTCGATTTATTTTTATCGAACACCACTCTAGGCAGTCTTACAAACGTCTGTAACGCTCAGCCTATTTTACAACCACGAATTTGACTAAGTATAGAAATACTTTAGCAGCAAAGTTAACAACAAACAGACTTTACAGGATCTTGTAACCAACCTTTATTTATTTGATAATTAATACAAAGGAAGGCTTCACGAATTTTTCTAAGGCTAGAAAACACTCTGTCTAAGCCTTAGACGAATTTCTACCCTTGATAAAACTTCTGCACATGGCAGTTACATGCGGCAGTTACAAATGACACTTGTCAGACACTTGTCATCACAGGGTTCAAACTAAGTTTCCAACAGCTATATTTCTAACAGATAGAATCTAATTCAAATTACATTCTTATCCACACGAAATACTAATAATCTAACACTTAGAATATTTCAGGCTACATTCAAATACTAAGAATATTTCAGCCAGCTTCCAACACTTAGAATATTTTAGCTGCCCTCTAACACTTAGTTTTATTTCATCAATTCACGTGAAATGCCTTTGTTCTTGCCATCGTCAAGTCTTCACAGCTTTGCCTTGTCAAGCCAACATGCTGCCTTGCCGATGACTCTAGCCCGCACGTAAGCCTTGCATGTTCAAGTTGCCTTGCCAACACACAAGCACCTTGAACCTGTGTTGCACTGTTTTGCCATCATCCATGTCAAGACCAATGCCAAAGTCCTTGACATGTCTGCACGTAGTTAGATCATGTAGTTTGTGGGTATAACACCATACCACCAATAAATCTTCTTAAGATAATGATACATCTTGGTAGAAGCTGGATGTATGGAATATCTGGGACCATGGGCCTCTGCAACAATCCTGGTCGGCAAATCAATACACAACCTGTCTTGATACCTAAGTATGCCATCACCTTAAAAAACGAAAGACTCATTCATCTTTATCAACATTAAGTCCTTAAGCTCCATAAACACAGGATAAAGATCCTGACCCCTTCTTGAATTCAACTACCAAGGATGATTCAGAACTAGGATAAATTGAAGCAACCCCACTAGTAGAGTCAACCAATCGCACACCTAGTCTAGCCAGTCTGTGTACATCTTTTGCTAACTCCTTATTGTCATCCTCAATGTGGGTTGTGCTTCCCATGCTCATCCTGCTCAAAGCATCAGCTACAATATTAACCTTACATGTATGGTAGTACATTCATGTCATAATACTTCAATCGCTCCAACCATCTCCGTTGACATAGATTCAACTCCCTCTGTGTGAACACGTACTGGAGGCTCTTGTGGTCTGTGAACACATTCACATGCACTCCATACAAGTAGTGACTCCATAGCTTCAGTGCAAACACCACTGCTGCTAACTCCAGGTCATGACTGGGATAATTCTTCTTATGAACATTGAGCTGTCTGGATGCATAGGCTCTCACCTTACCACACTGCATAAGAACACAACCCAAACCAACCCTAGATGCATCACAATAAATAGTGTAATTATCACCACACTTAGGCAAAGTAAGCTCCGGGACTAAAGTGAGTCTGTCCTTGAGCTCCTGGAAACTCTTCTCACAAGCCTCCACCCATTCAAACTTGGCCTTCTTCGTAGTTAGAGTTGTCAGTGGGGCAGCAATGGAAGAAAAACCCTCTACGAACCTGCGGTAGTAACCAACCAATACTAAGAAGCTACAGATATCTGTGAGATTAAGAGGTTTTGGACAGTTCTTAACACCCTCAGTCTTGTTGGGGTCCACCTCTACACCTTGATCGGACACAACATGACCAGGTTGGTCACTGATCTAAGCCAAAATTCACACTTGCTAAATTTGACGTATAACTAATGTCGTCTAAGTACCTGCAAGGTTGTCTTAAATGATGTTCATGATCTTCCTTGGTCCTAGAGTAGATAGAATGTCATCAATGAATACTATGATGAAAAAATCAAGGTATTCACGGAAGACCCTGTTCATGAGATCCATAAATGCAACAGGTGCAATCGTGAGACCAAATGATATAACCAAGAACTCATAATGACCATAACGGGTACAAAAGGCTGTCTTTGGTATATCTCCATCCCTAACCATAAGTTGATGATACCCTGAACGAAGGTAATCTTAGAGAAAAAGCTAGACCCTTGGAGCTGATCGAACAAATCATCTATTCTGGGAAGTGGATACTTAGTCTTTATAGTGACTTTGTTGAGCTGTCGATAATCGATACACATTCTTAGGGTTTCATCCTTCTTTTTCACAAACAATAACTGGAGTGCCCCAAGGAGACATGCTCGGCTGAATGAAACCCTTATCAGTGAGATCTTTAAACTTCAGCTTCAACTCTTTCAGTTTAGCTAGAGACATTTTGTAGGGAGGAATCAAAATTAGTTTAGTATCAGGGTCTAAGTCGATGACAAAGTCAATCTCTCGAGGAGGAGTTACTCCAGGCAAATCATCAGAAAAAACATCTAGGAACTCATTCACAACAAACACTGAGTCTATGGAAGGACTGTCATGATCTAAATCATTAACACTCACAATATCGCATAATAACCCCTTGGACATCATTTTATTGGTCTTAAGGTTTGAAATCAAGGGATTAGGATGACTTGAGTTGTACCCCTCCCAGAATAGTTCCTCTTCATTAGGGAAACAAAATCTCACCATTCTACTACGACGATCCAAACAAGCATAACATCGATGAATCCACTTCATGCCAAGGATAATATCAAAATCATGCATGGGTAACTTGACCAAGTCTTCACACATAGTCTTACAACTTACAACTATAAGGCAATCCTTGTATACTCTATCAGTTCTTACATTTTCTTCTAAAGGTGTACTAACCACTATAGGATCATGCAGAACTTCAGACAATATTTCAAAAGTGAGAGTAATCAAAGGAGTTACAAAGGAAAGTGTAGACCATGGATCAAGTAAATCATAAACAGCAGTTGAGAATACTTGCAGCATACCTACGACCACATCAGTGGACTTCTAGTGCTCCTCCTTTGCCTTTAGGGCATAGAACTTGTTCCTCTTAGGAGGCTCGGTTATTGCTGCATCTTGTGGATTAGGCCTAGGCTGAGCATTACCTCCAGCCTGACCCTTTTTTGAGGGCGGTCTCTAACCATATGCCCACTCTTACCGCAACCGAAACAGGCATTAGGGCCCTGTCTGCACTCTCCACTGTGAGCATGGCCACACTTAGCAAAATTCTTTTTAGGACATTGCATCTCACCTCCAATTCCCCTCTTGGGCTCAGGTTTGCCTCCTCTAAGTGTTGTACTCCTCTAGCAATTAGAATTCCCTGAACTCTACTGCCCTTTCTTGAACCTGGGCTGCTCACGGACGCCAAAATTGTTTCTATGGCCTCCATGGCAGGGACCTACCTGATTCTGAGGGTTCGGCCTCCTAGCATTACGAACGCCCCTCTTTTTGCGGTTGTCCTCTACCTTCTGGATATGCACCATCAACCTGGAGAGTTCCATGTTCTCTTGGAGCATCGCAGACCGATACTTCTCCTCCAGATCTCTGTTGATTCGTGTGAGGAACCTGCTAATCTCATCCTTGTTGTTAGATACAAGGGAAGTAGCATACATGGACAATTTAATACTTCAGGGAATACTCCCTGACTATCATGGATCCATGCTTAAGGTTGATAAACTCCTCAAACTTGGCCTCCCTCATCTCTCAGGGAAAGAATCTCTCAAGAAAGGCTATCTTAAACAACTCCCAAGTTATCCGATCTCTGCTTAAAGCTCGGCTATCATGCCACATCTTGCACCAAGTCTGTGCAACATCCTTGAGCTGATAGGAAGCCAACTCTACTTTCTCAGTATCTGTGGGCCCAATAGACACCAAAATCTTATGCACCTCATCCACAAACTCATGGGGGTCTTCTGAAGTGTTAGACCCTTTGAAAATAGGAGGGTACATCCTCATGAAGTCTCTTAGGTGTCAGCCATGCTACGCACTGGTGGGTTCCCCCTCTTAACATTCTCCCGGTTGACCTGGGCAGTCATGGTATGGGCCTGCATGGTGATGGCCTGTGCCATCTGGTCCATAGATTTCCGTACCTCCGCATTAGTCGACCCAACAGGGTTAACCGCCATAGCCACTCCTTCAGCTAGAGCCTAGGGTGGAACTTTATTTCCCCCAGCAGCTTCACCTCTTCTCTTCTGACCAATATTCCTCCTAGTATTTATTCTCTGAAAATAATAAGAGTTGATGTTAGACACACTCATAACACCAAGAAATCAGACATTAGGAAAAACACGATAAGATCATAAGAAAGGAAATTTTCCTACGCATCATGTAGTCTCTAATCCAGGATAGTGGTGCACTTTCCTATCATGACTTTAGAAACTACTCAGTATGGTTGATGTGAAATTATTATCCTCGGAATTTAACCTAGTGCTCCAATACAAACTTTGTCATGACAGGAATCTAGAACCCAGATGAGACCGGCATCGTTGACCTCTCAGAGGTCGCATACAAGCCTACATACGTCATTCTTACTTCATCTAGGTTAATTTTAGCAGAAAATTTAAACTTTTTATCTTCTTACTTCATGCTACACAATTTAAACTTACCATTATAGGCATTCACAGATCAACCATCTAATATAGAGATAATCAAATGAAAAAAACAGTTCATAATTGCCTTAAGTGTATTTTTTCTAAAACGGAACCAATACAAAGTATAATATGAAAGTGGAAAGTAACCCTAGTGGAATATGTTCCACTAGCTAAAGCCTACATCTAATCTAGATAATAACGGTAGACATCCTCGAAAGCATGAGGGACAACCAAGTCCAGATGAAAGCTCCATGTTCGGATAGCTGCAACGTCAACCTGTACGCTCTAGCGTCCACCTGTGCCTACACCTAAAAATATACAGTTGTATGGGATTAGTACACAGTTGTACTAGGTATGGGTATATGCAAGGATATGCATGAGAAGAAATATCTCTTTCCTAACAACATGATTTATGGAAAGTCAAGTCAATGGACTTGCCAAATTTGGATTAGGAAAGTGAATGGACCTTCCAAATTTGGATTTTGAAAGTTTTGCCATGAGTGTAACACGTATCATCAAACTTTTCATTTTGCAAACAACACATACCATATTTCACATATGATGTCACGTAGTTCATATCATTCTTTCATATGTCATGAGACCTTGGCATCATGGACTTCATGTTAGGACTTCTGCAAGTGAGGGCTCAACATATGAGACCTAAACTAGGGAGACTTTTTTAGTAACCACATAGTCTGCTTCATTCATTCATACGTACTTCATTTTTAATTCTTTCATATACTAGTGCAATCACCAGTTATACCTAGGATGTAGTTTAAGACTCTCATCGGGTTTGTTGTGCAATGACCAAGAATAACCTTGCGACATTACTTAAGTCTAGATCACCTTTTGATTATCCTATCCTTACACCTTTGGTATCGTTCATTTCATTATGTGCATCATTTGAGGCTGGCCTCATTCATTCTTTGGGAACTTTAACTTTAACCCACATAGATCATGTGAGAATCATGAAATCCAGTGTCTCCCCCACACCGAAAAGAGGTGGAATCACCGCCCAAAGTGACCCAAAACATGCTAGAGTACATGGAAATTGAACCCAGCTAGATCCCCATATTGGCATAATAGGTTTGATGACAAGGAGATATAAGGAGACCCATACCCGGCATGCCGGAGATCTCATCTCATGAGAGTTACGTAAACCTCCACCCTTCTCGAAAGAAGGCATCACCGCTCATAGCTAGTCTATCAGTACTAAGTATAAAGTTCCATTACATTCAACTCATATGTCATGGAAGCTGGCTTCTAGTATGAGGACATCATATCTTAATAGATGATTTCTCATCTCATCATAAGTATTAAGTATACATTAACTTTAATACTCTCATCAGAGTGTTCATAGAGATTGGTCTCTTAATTAACTTTACACTCTCATAGGTGAGTACGTTCTGGTAACATTTACTTAGGCTCATTTTAGATTGCTCCTATCTTTTAAATTAGCCTCATATCATGTTTTCACCACATTCATTAACATTAGCACATTTGCTCTTCATAATTACTCACCCCTTTTTACGTGAATGTTCATTTCATCATATGCCAATGCGCTTGGACATGTAGTGTGTTTCACACTCTTACTTAACCCTTCTAGGGTTTCATCATTTCATTGTTCATTTCATAATTTCATTGTTCATTTCATCATATGTCAATGAACTTGTACATTTAGTGTATTTTACACTTGTACTGAACCCTTCTAGGGTTTCGTCATTTCGTTACATACATCTTAGGTTCACTTATTTTTTATCGTATTCTAGACTTATGGGTCTATATATACAATACATGAGGCTTCATTCATAGTTAATTAAGTGACTCATAGCTTCCTAAGATTATGTAGTATAAGACTTATGTATCTTGTATGTATGCCAAGATTTTGATTTTGATCTAAGTAGGTGACGTTATTCTTGAACATTAAATTCACGTATGATTTATGTATCGATACGGAAATTTAGGCAAGGAAACCCAAGTTTGAATCCATTGGACGATACTTACATTTTCTTGACTTTATTTTTAGTCTTCATTACATTGGGACTGTAGATCGAGCCCCAACATAAACATTCTATCTTTGTTTTTTTCCGCTTGGATTCTCCTCTTATTTGGCCGAAGGGTTGTGGGATCGAACCCCCACAACCCCTTTTTATTTTCCATTTAAAATTGTGTCGCCCAATTTGCCTAGACTAAGAGGTTGTGGGATCAAACCCCCACAGCCTCTCATTATTCACTCTTTATTTCGGTACTGACAGGGAGGTTGTGGGTTCAAACCCCCACAACCTCCTTATTTTAATTTTTACTTAAAAATTGACTTACTATGCGTTTGGCAGTGAGGTTGTGGGATCGATCCCCCACAGCCTCACTTTATTTTGTTATTTATTTTGTCCCTTCCCCTTTCCAGCCTTGAGGTCACGGGTTCGATTCCCACGCCTCACACTTCCTTTCTTTTATTTTTCTTTCCCTTCATTTTTTTCATAGAGGTCGTGGGTTCGATTCCCACGCCTCCCATATTATTTATTTAATTTTTTGCATTCTCCTTACTCGCATGTAAACTCCATTTTGAATCCCCCCAACCCTTTTTTTCCCTTTTTTCTTGCGAAATTAAGGTTCTACACGGGTGAGGTCACAGGTTCAAATCCTGGTGGCCTCATTTCTTTTTAAAACCAATTAAATTTTCAGATTACTCCTCTATACTTTACCCTAAACAAAACTTGTTGTTTTTGCTGGAAAATTAGTCATTTTCTTACCTTATTTTCACCAATATTTCCACTTGAAAACTTAGGAAAAGTCATGGACCATTCAACACCTATTTGGGGTGTATTTCGTTGATTAGTTTAACACATTCTTCGGTGTAGATTTATTGTTGTTTTAGCTGCAACTTTCCAGTTAAAATCAGTCACATGTACCTCATATGAACATCAGAAATTACACATTTTATGCACGTTAATTTCAGCCATCAAACTAACCATTTTAAGACTTCAAAACGGATAACAAATACACCAAACATTTACATATTGCACCACATCATTTTAAGTTGACATCATTGAGCATGCATGCTCTTTCCAAACACAAAATCACAAAGAATATCATATTTCACACTTAGCTACCATAAATTGTACCTTATTTTGACGTTCAAACCTTGAAGATGCTGCCTTGACCCTCTCCAAAACTCACGCCCAGGCCAAGTTTTTAACACAAAGTTTTTGACGGAACTCTCTTTGCCTAACTTTTTGGCTATGTTTGAATAAGTTTTTTAACGTGAAAGTTCTTCAAGTGTTAAGAAAGATTAATTGCTGATCAGTTCTTGTATTTTTCTTGCAGAGAGAACGTGAAAGAGTGGAGAGAACGTGAGAGAGATGAGCGTGAGAGAGAGTTAAACGAGGTGAAGTAGTTTAGACTTAGTCAACTAGGAGACTTAGTCATAAAAACATATTAATTAATAAATAAATAATAATTAATAATAAAAATCTGATTTTCCTTTTTAAATCAGCCATTAATTATTAGTTTATTAGATTAATTCACCAATAAAAAATATCACATAAATCATTGCTCCCACCTAGGTTCGACCTTGGGTGGAGCAAGACTTAACTTCAAGAGCTCAATTTCATCTCTGTCTCCCCAATTTCCCCCTCCACCTTATTAAATAAATAATTAATTTATATATTTAGGGTAATTACGATACTACCCTTATCCAGGAAAAAGATCATTTTACCCCCTAGACCCTTCAAACCTAAGATTTCCTCTTTTTAAGTTCGGTAAAGACTCCTTCAAATAATTTTTCGTATTCGAGAGCCCTACATGGTTGGACTCAACCTTTTCTAGCTCAACTAACTCCCCAAGTTAGTTGGCTTGGCTGTAGCAAGGGTTTCGAGGTCTGGTTCTACGCGCATTAATCTGTGTGAACCCTAGTCTAATCATAGGCATTCTTGACACATTAAGCATCACTTAGTATATACATTTTTAGGGTTGTTACAATATATCCAGTAGAATGAAATTACTACTATTTTTAGATAGGTTTGCAAATTTTTCATATCTTGCTTATAGAAAAACTTTATTGGATATGAGAAATTTATTCATCCTTCTTTCATGTGTGCATCTTGTGAAGATGGACAATTACCTTTAATATAATAGAAAGTTAACTACTCAAATGTTATAATTTGTATTTTTGGAGGTTTCTTTTTTACTTTTTATGTTTTTCTGGTAAAATGCAAAGATGGATTAATGAGTTCCATTTGAAATTATTTCTTTCTTATCGTTCATTAATAAATTTGATTTAAACAAATGTATGGTCTAAATAAAATCATCTTGCTCTTCTGCACTTCCACTTCCCTGTCTAAGGTCACTTACTGTCTACAAGAGCACTGAAAACACATTCCTAATTTCGGATGAATGGGTAATATCCATTATACGTTTATCTTAATAACATAGTTAACAACGCAAGTAAACATGTTGTAGTCTCCGTCATAGCTTAGTTGATTCATAACTCTCCGTCACCTCTCCTTTACAATTTCTGAAATGTATCTCTCATATGAAAGCTTTTACCATATTGTCATCATTTTTTTCTTTACTTTCTTTCCAAAAGTAACCTGAAGCTCCTATGCTATTTCTACAATCAAAAAACTGATTACTATATGTATGATATTAAAGCTAAAACTCATAAAGAAAAATGTATGAAGACTTAGTAGAGTATTCAGAGAAAAAGTAGAAGAATTAAAACTGATATTCAAAAAAGAAACATATTTGGAAAGGTTGCAGCTTTTATGTATACAGTTGAATTTAAAAAAAGGGGTCTTCCCCATGCCCATTTTCTCATTATTCATATGGATGGATATAAATTGTTTTCTAATTAACAGTTTTTGTACTATCATCTGACAATTCTCTATAGATTTCTCTATCCTCCTTGCTAAGCTTGGTCTTTTTTCTCAATTTTTTTTCTAATGACTTTGGACCCTTGATGCACATAGTGTATCCTAAACTTTCATTTTTCTCAATAGCTTTGGTGCACATAGTTATGGTATTTCTATATATTTTAGGGTTAAAACTTAAAAGGTGAAAAAGAGGAAATAGTTGAACTTGCAGATGAAGTTAGACTTATTTTTGGGGACAAAAAAATGGAGTTAAGTCAAAGTTTGCCAGTGTTGTTCTGGCTCTAGAGAGATTACAGTGGAGGGCAAAGTTAAAGATGGAATCCTTCATTTTATGGATATGAAAATGTTCTCTTAATTGATTATTCTTCTCATGCATGATCTTTTTCTTATTATTTTGTAGTATCAACTATCAACTTCTTAAATACTAAATTTTTTTGCAAATATTATATTTTTGCAGATATGGATGTGGTCATGTGTTTGACAAAATTCACCAATGAAGGCAATTGTTATGTGTTATGAAAATTGATTAGTTTCAACAGCTGGTTGTCTTGGCAGATGTTAATAGAAGTTGAACTATCTACTAAGGGTGAGTAGATATATATCGTCTTTATATCTTTTTTCATTTAGTAGCTTTCTAATAAAATTGATAAATTTACAACTCTCAGGTGATTCGTTGAGCAAGAATTGGAGTTGTCAAATTTTTTGGTGTTTCCATGAAATTACCAATTATATCAAAGGCTGAAAACTCAGAGTAAGCTTTCATTGTTGATCTTTTTGTTGTTGTACTAACTTTTCGAAAAAAAATCAGCTACTAATATAGTAATTTGAGGGATATATATATAGGAATAAGAGATATTTTATTAAATGTGACTGTATTTGTTATTACTTGATATCCTCTGAAGTGTTGACCATAAATGGCTTGTTTAAAGTGGTAAAAATTTTACTATTCAGGGGGTGGGGGTGGGCTAGCGTTTTGGTCTTGGGACTTCCATGTTGGATGTCTGAAGTTCCAAAGCTCTTGAGAGATATTGCATAGGAGCAGAATTTTACCTTGTGCTCACTAAAAAGGTAGTGGCTGCGGGTTTCCCTTTGTCATGAAAAAGAAAATTGTCATCAAAAAGTGATAATTTTTTTTGCTTCTTCCCATATTAAAAATATTAAGAAGAAATTGATGGCTGTTGGTGGGTATCTTCAGCACAGGAGATTCATTAAGTATTGATACAGGAATGACGAGGACAGGGGAAAGGGTTCTGGCCTGGGAATAATTAATAAGCTAATTATTTTGTGTGGAAATAAGTTGCTTTATTAGATTTCATCCCTCATATTAAGTATTTATGTTATTTTTCAGATTAACGGAGATGGGGTTGTCTTTCACTAAACTCTTTAGTCGCATCTTTGCAAAGACAAAAATGTGAATTCTTATGGTTGGTCTCGATGCTGCTGGTAAAACCACAATTCTATACAAACTCATGTTGGGAGAGATTTTTACAACTATCCGAACCATTGGTATGCTTCGTTCTATGGAATCTATTTTAGTTTTCTTTTACTTTTTCTTTTTTTTACCTATTTTGATTCGCCATGTCGCATGTTTAGAAATTTAACCCATTATGGGGTATGCTACTTGAAAGTAAGCTTATATTGATCTGTAAAGCTAAAAAGAATGTGTTATGTCTATCCATTGATTACTATTATTTGATAGGTGTACTTCCAAAGATTGGCTTACTCTACAAAAAATATTAGACATTATTCGCATTTACAGGTGATAATATGGAACATATTCTATTCTCTAAGAATGGGGATGATATGTTGGAGAATCAAACAATTTTCGCAGATTGCTATTATTGACTGAAATTATGAATCTTAATGAAATGCTTATCATGGTTGTTCTTAGGAAAGATTTCTTGATCATGCCATGTAATTTGAACCATTTTCTGTTTCAACGATAGGCTTCAATGTGGACAATGTACGAGTAGTTCATATGCCCTGATTAACTGCTTTTGTCTTATACTACCTGGGGTCTTGCAGTACTTCAGTTCTTCATGACTCAAATTTCTGGTAATAGTTTATCAACTCTGAAGAAGCTTTTTAGCACGCGAAACCTTTCTGTCACTCTCTCCCTCTACTGAAAATTTGTGTTGGTTGCATGATTTTCTTGCAAGACTTTTTCATCTGAAACAAATTTCAAAATTATTCATTTATTCATTAGATAAACTATTTGTTTAACTAGGAATTAGAGATGTCTTTTTAAATGTAACTTAATCTATTAACACATTATTACAGGAACAGAAACACAAACAGAATACAATGGATAACAAATTTAGCAACTCCCTCTGCCAACGCCGTAATGCGAGTCTCAATTTCTGTGTCCTGCAGTTTTATCTAAGAAAGACTACGTGGGTGTTTGGATAGACTTATTTCTTTGTGACTTCTGACTTTAAGTTATTTTTAAGTTTAGAAAGTGTTCATAAACATAAAACCGTTTAAAAGCATTTTCTTGATAGTCGAAAAGGTAACAAAAGTGGTGCAACATGCCGAATTTCTTTCAAAAACCCTTGACTAATAGAATTGTGAAATCAGGATAGGCTGAAAAAAGGGCTAAGAGAGAAGCTTAAGACGCTATATCTCTCTGTGAACGTCTCCTCAAGTTTTTTGTTCATTTGGGATGCCTTATTGTAGTATTCTTCATGATGATTTAAGTCTTTGATTCTAATATTCAAAGAGTTGTTTAAGGTCCTTCTACTTCCTGTACTATGCTTCAACATAAAAGTACAAGACCAAAAAATCCAACATTGTTGATGCAAGTTCTTCCATTATTAATTTGTCTTGTGAGCTTTATACTATGAGTAGGTTCCTTCTCTTTGTGCTTTACTGCTTTTATATATTTTTGTATAGGAGTTTGAAATGTTTATTTAAAATTTGAAAATTGGGTGAACTATGAAAAGCGAAATTCTCCTCCCATATCACTACGAAGCAATGAAAAAATTAATATATGAACAGGAATCCCCACCCCCCACCCCCTTCTCCTACTGCTTATGAAAATTAGAGGGAATTAAATGTTTAATGGAGTAACATGAACCATGAGATTCTGTAGTCAATTCTAATTTATTCGAGTTGTTGTTATAGGCTCTCATTTTGACAATTGTCAAGATTCCATTATAGAATTATTTGGTTTAATATAATTTTAGTATTTGAATGTATTAATTCCTTATTATCCAGTTCTATATAAATTTGCATGTTAACATGATTATGTAAATTTATTAGGATATTCATTTAAATGCTTTCTAATTTTCTCCTTTTGTCTTTGTTGACAATAGTAAGATCAAAATTATGTTTGAAAAAAATAGTGTTCCGTCTCCACTTCTTCATTTCTATAATCTTTTCATCTGTTCTCACTATAACACAACTCTGACATTGAGCTCTATCTATTGATTGTTGAAAACTTGGGTCTCATTACTATATGTCGATGATTTTACTTGATTTTTGCAAGACACTGTCTTTTTTGAATAACACTTGCTGATGTTACATTTTTTGTTTGCCCATACTCAGAGTAGGTAACTATAGACCGTTTACGCTCAGCAACGATGGAGCTTCGTCTAGAAATTGTAAGTTCCTTCATAGCCACAATAGTGCTCATCATTTGATAATTCATATTTTACCAAATGAAACATTGCACATTACATTCATTTAGATGTAGTTGGCCTCTTCAAATGTGTATGTGCCACAATTCAAACTTCCAACATATAACTTCTAAAAATGTTGTGATCTTCACTTCTTCATTAAGGTTAGGACTTGGGTCTAGGATGAATATATTCGTTCAAAAATTGTGTTCATTGTTACTGCTCTATGTTAGAGGGCAAATTTTATAGCACATTTATTGATATGTAATTTATATATTTGTATGTTTGATTCATGGTATGATCTTATGTTCTTATTATAATAATAAAAAACCCTTATAAGGCAACTATTGCACATAGACTATAAATTATTGGTACTTCAACATGAATGAATGTTTGGTTCTATCATGATGCAAGATTGAAATATGATCAATGTTGTTTGATGGCACAAATAGCTCATCTCTTTCTCACATGTATATGAAAATGCTTTATTCAGGTTACAGAATTCACGGTGAGTTAGTTTACAGGGAATTTGCACGCTATGTACTTAAATGAATATAAAATTGTTTTTACTTTTTTCTTGGTTGCTTTTTTGCTTCGAGACATAGACTTCATAATGTTGAAGAATACAGTGACAACCTCAGTAGAACATTAGACAAATTGGAGCATGTCAATCACTAATTATATCTGACCTGGTTCACTAGCAAATTGTATAGTCCTCCCAAATTTAAAGAATAAGTTTTATTAATTTTATAATGTCCAGGTAATAAGATGTGTGTTATCTCAAGTTGTAATTTATTGGTTTTTACAGAGATGAAAGTTTTATGGATATGCATACCAATTGTAAAATTAAACTTTGACAGGAGTTAAAACTTACTGCATGGACATTTTGTTACCTCAAAAATAATATACTGCTTTTCAGTTTATTTTTATAGTTACATATTATATAGCTTATACAAATATCTAAAACATAATTATCAACTTTTACAGTTTTTCTATTTTTAGAGAATTAAAAGTCATTTGCTAGCATTTTATTTGTTGAAAAAAGATAGAGTGAGATGTACCACCTCATACGCTAGATTCATAAGTGAGGTAAATTCTTTAACAAGTTACAATTCACCTATTGAAGTTATTGTACATCTTGCACATCCACTCTACCTTTTCAACAATGAAAATGATATTCCCATAACTCTTAATTCTCAAATAAATTCTCAAAAAATCCTAAGAGGCAACTTCATAGAAATCACTCAAGATAAAATATACAATAGAGATACTTGAACAAATATAAGTGATTTCCACCACTTTTATTTTCTACTCCATATTGATGACTCAATTCCTCCTATGCTCTTCCTCAGTCAATTCATTTAATAATACAAAAAACAAAAATAAATATAGATAATTATGCCATCTCACTCCCATCCACAAACACAAATGACAGAACTTCCAAATTTATATATCTAATAAAATTATGGAACTCAAAAAGAAACTTGGACCAAAGGCTATTCAAATTCTACTGTCACAATGTAATAACTATTTTTTTTAGCATATATTATTAAATTTTACTATCAAATGAAATTATTTTTTTCTCTTTTTTTTGGCACAATCACATTGGCTGCCAAATCCATCAATTTTAAAGAAGACACCTGTACTTTTACATAGTATAACGTGCCTTTTGTATTGTATTATATATATATATATATATATATATATATAGATATATATATATATATATATATATATACACACACACATTATTACTCATTATTCATTACTCATAAAGCACAAATTTTTCATCCTTTCCATTGAAGAAAAAAACTATTGCTCCCTTTGTCAGGATTTTTTTCCCCTTTTCATGTTTCCCCTCTTCCCATTTTCAATTTTTCTTGCAGATTTTGGTTGTTATCAAAGGAGAAAATCAATATGGGACAAAATTAGATTTGTTATTTTCACTTAACATTCCAATGTTATTACTAGCAGACAGATTTGAGGATATTATATTTTCTAATGTTTCACTAAGTTAGGGATAATTATTTTCTTGCATGTTCTAAAGTTCATTACAAATATTCGTATAGTATTTCATTACATTTTCTGACTTTTAGTATGTGGAGGACAATTATGTTCTTGCATGTTCTTCCTAAATTAATTGTTCATGTTCATGCAACCACATAAATGAAAGGACTTTCACTCAATAGTGATGCTATCTTGCAGATACTACTGCTTGGACAAATATTTCTAACAAACATGGTACTAAGATTGAACATCGATCAAATAGCATTAGCAACACGAGATTGAATTTGCAAAGTTTAAATTGTGAAAATCGAACGCCAGAGAGAAAGCCCTGACAACAAATGTAGATTCCAAATTTGATTTTGGAAGATGAACATGTGATCTCATTACATTTTATCTCATGAATATTCTCCTTTATCTATATTTACCTCATATGAACATTTTTGCTTTGTTTTACTGTTAGTAAATAGTTTGAGTTATTATCAGCTCTCTACAACTCTTACTTTCAGGAATGCCACATAAAGGTAGTACTGTATGCCGATGAAATTGAACAGAATGCAGAAATGCTTATACACATGAAAGTTTCCCAAACTTGATACGGCAAGCCGATACATAAATTTTACTGGGTTCTTGACAAAGAAACAATAATTGAACATATCACACCATCTAATGGAGTTGAGAAACCACTTCCACCACCAACCAAGCTGAATATCACAACCTTTGACCGCATTCCTTACATCATGCTTGATTCTGCTGTTGAAATAGGTATATACATCCTAATAACTTCTACAACACTAAAATATTCTTCGTTTCGTCCTCAAAAATATGTAGGAGAAATTACCATTAGTGACAATCAGTAAGCACAACATTTTGCCTTAGATTTTCCCATTTAATGAAAATATTTTGAATAAGTAAAAACTTTTATTTTTTTCTCAACACTTTTATTTTTGTTTAATCATACCATCACTTATCATTTGGTAATTATCATGGTACTTAGCCTTCTCTCTTCACGTTCTCAGGAAAATAAGTTTCTCCTCACTCTATGGGAGGATTTCGGAGAAATAGAAGAAAATGAAATCCAAAAACAGACGGATCTTATTGTAATCCTTGGCAGGAGTATAGGCATCTCTACTTTTCAAGGTACATGCATTGAATTTTTTACCAACATAATTTAGATAATAACAAAACGTTATGCAACCTTTCTGTCGTATAGGTTGTCACTGCAGAGTAGGTACAATTCAACAATACGTGGGGCTCCTAATTACCCACAGGCAGTAGAACTCACATTCCATCTATTATCTAGCTTTAATTTGCATTTAAAGAATCTACTAAACATACTATCTGTTGTAATAATAGGGCAAAAGAAAACAAATCAATGTTGTTAAGTCGTGCGTCGGACAAAACCTCAACAAGATCATCTACCCCTCTCGTGGTATTGACTCCTGCCGGCCAACAAGTTATATCTATTGAAGAAATTTCATCACCAGCTTCTGTAAGTCATACTTCAAGCTGATCATTTAAGAGTACGCATATTCATTAAATGATAAAAACAAATTTTATTTATTCATAAGTAACTTAACACGTATTATGTATATGATATTTCCCAACAGATGGGAATCTTCTATGTTGAAGCAGAAATGGCAATATTAGATGAATTGCAAGAGTTTTGTGTACTTGAATGCTCAGGATGCAAACAAAAGAAGCGCACAAAACATAGAAAGTATTTTCATAGTCTAAAATGCAATTGGAAAACAACATTCATTCCTCGGTACTTCTCCGTTTCCTTCATTTTTGTTCAATTAATATATCTACTTAAGAATGCATACTATGTGCTATTGATAACCCATATATATGTTAGATGTTTTATTGACCTCCTTTTTAGGTGAGAAGTTAATGAACACAATTTTTGGTAGAAGACTATCCTTCAACTTCTCGAACTAATAGATCACACACATAACAATAAACATTATTGATATGTATTAAGAATGAATCATAAATTGTATCTTTGATGATAAAACATAAAAGCACCTTTAATCAAATCTCAAATAGTCTATAAAAAGGAAGTGAGAAACACTCACATTATAAACTTATCATGATTTCAGGTGTATCTTTCAAATTTATCTTACTGACTGTAGTGCTACAGTCACAACATCTATCACTGGTGAATTGGGAGAAAAACTACTCTCCATGACGGCAGAAGACATATTTGACATAACATGTGCCAAGGTGATCTCGTATTCCTACCTACATGATATACCGTGGTTTCACGGTATTATTAATACTTTTTACTTAAGTTTAGTGTGTCCAAAAGCCTTTTTGTGCTAATTTTTATATAAGTTTCTTTTTATTTTGCAGGAAATCTGTCCAAAGCTGAATGCGGAGATTTTGAGCGGAAAATGCAGAAGAGACCACCTACGGAGCTTATGACGGTCCATCGTGCTTGTGATGGTTCGTAGGTGGCAGCGTAGTGCAGCTGCTGAAGGAAGATAGGGAAGTCTGACCAAGTGTGGGGTTACGAAGCTTGTGACGGTCCATCGTGTCTATGACGGTCCGTCCTGCAGGTTCGTCATAAAGTTCAGAGAAGTGATTCCAGTACCCAGATTCCAAGAGTTGAAGTGTTTTGGAAAGAAGACCCTCGACGGACCGTTGTGCCTATGACGGTCCGTCATACTTGTCGTCGAGGGTGGTGAAGAGAGCAGCAGAAGAAATTGCATAAGTATAGGACGACGTAGTCCATGACGGTCCGTCGTGACCACGACGATCCGTCGCGTGGTCCGTCGACCCAGCCGCGTTTTGGCAGATTTCCAGCAAACAGAGTCCTTGTTTAATTAGGTTTTTTATTTTTTATAAATAGTTCAAAAAACCTCGTTTTTGGGGTTAGACTCTGTTATGTTAGACTCTGTTACGTTAGACTCTTAGATTGTTAAACTCCGTATTGGTAAACATTGTATTGTGAGATTCTTGATAATCATTAGACTTTGTGTGAGATTATTGATTACTTTGAGATTCTTGCAAGTGAATATTGGTGATTAATCAAGCAAAAATTCGGATTTTACTCTTTCTCATTGAAGTAAGTACATGAATTCTTATTTCATATATTTGAATATTGTGTTTATGGCCATACGTAACTAAACTCCATAACTAGGGTTGTTGGAACCATAGGCAAATAATGAGATAAACCCTAACTAAAATAACAATTCTAGAATAGTGTCTTGCATGTATTAATAATTCTTTCGCTTAGAAGTCTTTTTAACGGATGGCCAACGTTAAAACTCGCCTTAATGCTACTTGCCGGACCATGGAGGTAGATAATAAGAAAAGAATTATTAACATAGATTTAGTGTATACTATCTAATAGGCTAGTATTGATTGGTACGAGGTAATAACTTAGTCAAATATCGAATACGATGTTTAATATGAGTTAAGGATAAGGGTTAGGATAGCAACACACGTAGCCGGACCAAGGTGCGGAGTGAGATTTTCTAGATGCCAGACCAAGGATTTAGAAATACATAACTTATCACTTTCCATGCAAGATACTAGGAAAGAATTGTTATAGCTAGAATTATCAAGTTATGAACCTGTGGGGAACACGTAAACCCTAGTTACTTTGATTAAAATCTAACTGTCAAAGTTGTTAAGTGTCTCTTTCAAGTTCGTTATTTATTTTTACTCATTTAGAAATAGAAACCCCCCTTTTTATGTTTTTACTTTCCAAGGAAGTCATTGACCAAAGAATAGTAATAACAGGTTGAAGTTAAGTCTAGACTATTTTCCTCGTGGGAACGATCACAACCTCACTAGTGGGGTTATTTACTTGACACGACCGCTTTACTTCTTATTTGAGAAGTAAGTTTGAGCGTATCAAATTTTGGTGCCGCTGCTGGGGATTATAGCTTTTATATTAACTTGAACCTATTACTATAGTTTAGTTGATATTTTCTTGATTTTACTTTGTTTTATCATTTTTGATTTTTTGTAGAACTATCCTCCTTGTATGCCAAATACACCGAGAGGAAGAGAACCCTTGTTTCTCTACGATCACGAGTTAGAGCGTACACTGCGCAATATGAATCGAAACTTGGGAATAAATGATCATGATCCGAACCAGAACATCCCAGCTCCGGTTGATGTTCATGGTCAGATGTTACCTGATGCTCCGGGTGAACACCAACAGAGGGGACACAATCCTATTCCACAGCCCCAAGCATACTACAGAGGCTATGATAACATAGCAGACTCGGATGGGCCACTGGTTTTGCCTCCTCTACCCACAGGCCAAACCTTTGTGGTAACTAGTATCCTGATGCAAATGCTCACTGTCAGAGGTTTGTTTTCAGGGCTACCTTCTAAGGATCCACATGCCCATATAGTTAAGGTAAGGGCAGTGTGTAAAAGCTGTGTAGGGAGGCCTGATTTGGACTTAGATGTAAAAGGTCTCAGAGTGTTTCCTCTCTCACTGACGCGAGAGGCTGCTATGTGGTTCACTGAGCTCCCATACAACTCAATCTTCACTTGGAACCAACTAAGGGATGTCTTCTTAGCATGCTACTATCCCGTCTCCAAGAAACTAAACCACAAAGACAGAGTGAACAACTTTGTGGCTCTACCAGGAGAGTCAGTTAGTATGGCCGGAGTTGAGGATATGTTGCACAAAATGATGAGGAGGTTCGATGCTAGTGATGAGCACATTAAAGAGTTAAGGGGTGATTTAGCTAGTATTGGGCAAAAAGTTGATACACATGCAATTTTGATTAAACAGATCGAATTGCAAGTGGCCCAATTATCTGCGACAGTGAACACACGGCAACCGGGCAATCTTCCTAGCAACACTATCCAAAATCCAAAGAATGATGTGCAGTGTATGGTAATCACTACTCGGGGTGGTAAGCGAACCATTGACCCACCTATGCCATCTACTGAGGAAAATGTGAGAAAGGATAATGATAATGTGGTAAAGGGTAGTGGTGAAGCAGAGGACAGTAATGGAAAAGATGCACAAGTACCTATCAAGGTAATTCCCATGCCCAGGCCACCAGCACCCTTCCCTCAGAGATTAGTGAAAAAGACCGAGGATGGTAAATACCGGCGTTTCATAACAATGTTGAATCAGATTTCTATCAATGTCCCTTTGGTAGAAGCTCTAGAACAAATACTCGGTTATGCCAAATTTATGAAAGATCTGGTCACAAGAAAAGATCGGTCACTTTTGACGATGATGATAGATTGCAGCATTGTAGTGCTATTGCTACAAGATCCCTCGTACAAAAGAAAAAAGATCCTGGTGCGTTCACTATTCCTTGTACAGTTGGGTCATTACATTTTGCAAAAACATTATGTGATCTGGGGGCAAGCATAAATCTCATGCCCCTCTCGATTTACAAGAAATTGGGTTTGGGGGATCGAAAACCCACTGCGATGTGGCTACTGATGGCTGATCGGACAGTGAAACGGTCTATAGGGATACTCCATGATGTGCTAGTAAAAGTGGAGTCATTCATCTTTCCGGCTGATTTTGTTATTCTTGATTGTGAGGTCCTTTTGAAGTGCCTATTATTCCTGGGAGGCCATTCCTTGCTACAGGTAGAGCATTAGTTGATATGGAGAAGGGACTGATGAAATTTCGGTTGAATAATGAAGAAGCGACTTTCAACATTTGTAGGACCGTGAGGCAAAGTGGTGAGCTCCAATCGGTATCTGCCATATCCCACAATGAAAAGATGAAGAAGGAGACTGAACAAAAAAATGCAAAACAAGAGTTTATGATTGGGGATTTGGTGCTTGTAGACAGTTCTGGGGTGCCTTGTCTTCCGGGCAAGCTCAAGTCCAAATGGACTGGCCCTTACTTGATTACTTAAGTATTCCCTCATGGAGAAGTTGAGTTAAAAGCCAAGGAGGGAGTGCGGTTTAAGAGGAATAGAGATAGAATAAAACTCTATTTTGGGCATAAAGCATCGGGAATGAAGTGATCGAGGCATACCATCTTGATGAAGTCTGAGTAGTCAAGTGTCCTAAGTCGTGACGCGACATTAAATTAGGCGCATGTTGGGAGGCAACCCAATATTTATAGTCTTTTTAGTAATGGCAGCATTTTTCTACTAATGAGTTTTTAAATTTGCAGGCACATCAACAGGAAATTCTGTAGAAAATTACTCTGCAGCAGTCACTGACGGATACATCGACAAACCGTTGCGCCTGCGACAGACCATCGTATTCCTCCGTCGTACTAGGTATGTCTATTTTCAAACTAGGGCACACACGATGGAACCAACGACGGGTCGTCACAACTGCGACGGATCGTCGTCGGGGAACCATCGCGTGATAAATGAGTCGTACCCGACCCGACCCGGATGGAGTCATTTTCTAGACCGTTTAAACTCCCCAACCCCTCATTTAACCCCCATTCCTTCATTATTCCTCCTACTACTCTCTCTCTTTCAACTTCCACAATCTATTCCTCTATCAACCACCGATCATTGCCCCCTACAATTCTCCAAAGCCCTAAAAGTGTTAATCTACTAGTCGGAGCTGCTGCTGTGGGTGTTTGCCTAACCACCGAGTACTTGTCTATTTGTTTTTCTCCATTTCTAAGGTATGTGTCTCAAATTTATACTCATTTATCTTGCATTTTTTTATTAGTTAGTATTAGCTTAGTTCTTCGTCGTATGTTGTTTCTTTTATATGATTCTGTCTAACCTAGGTTCAAAATGTTCGAAATTTCCATGTTGACAACCCTAGACATAGGTGCTTTTGCATTGCTAGTTACCTAGGTAGTTGGGATGGACAAATGTAGGTCCACAACACTATAAGTTTGATGTGGGTTCATCGAGGATGCAAAGGGTACCCCAGTTCTGTCACTGTTATTCAGAACGAGACCCCGATGACGAACCGTCGTACCCACGACGGACTGTCGTAGGGTCCGTTCCAAAAGCCCTAGCACCCTGTCCCAATGGACACATGTGACGGTCCGTCCTGCACAACCGTTCCATTTGTCAGAGACTCACTTTCTAAGGGTCTTTCATTTTATCTCAAGTGTTTCCTAACGGATAGATGTGACGGACCTGCACAACCGTTCTGGTTGTTAGAGACCCTGTTTCTAAGGGTCTCTCACTCTTTCTAAGTGTCCTTCAACGGACACATGTGACGGACCGTCATACCCACGACGGTCCGTCCTGCACGACCGTCATGACGGTCAGAGACCCCTCGGCTAAGGGTCTCCATATTTTTTTTAAGTTTCCTACGACGGACACCTACAACGGACCATCGTACCTGTGACGGTCCGTCGTGCAAATACCGTCATGCTAGTCAGAGACTCTCCTTCAGGGTTCTCTATATATACATAGTCTAAGTAAAACATGACGGACCTCATGACGGTCCGTCATAGTCACGATAAGCCGTCACCAGGCCCGTCGTGTGTCACTGTTTCTTTAGTAATGACATACTATTTTCAATGTTTTATTTCGTATGGTTTTGCTTGTCTTGTTTGCCACTACTCGTACTAATATTGATCCTTTACAAGTACTATCTACTATGGCACCCAAGCAAGACCGAATCTACGCATGCGGGCGATCAACGTTTGTCTTCCCGTCTGCCCACATGGTCATCGGCTCTGATGATGAGTGTGACCCTAAGTGTGTGCCCCCATGCACTTCCACAACTTCCCGTGCTGCACGTGCTCCCAGAGCCACACCCAAAAAGGTGGCGTCCGGCGTAGTCACTGCCTCCCAGTCTGATGAGGAGCGCACACTCACCGGCACACCCTCTGGGTCATCCACAAATAAAGAAGGAGCGTCTGGCTCCTTAGGAGTATCATGGTCCGAGGAAGCCTCCGGCTCTACTGAGGTTCTCGCACCCGCCACCGCTGTAGTGTCGACCTCGTCAGATGAGGATGACAGTTCAGAATCTACATCAGGCTAACCAGTTCCAGTACCCACCCCAGCTACTGACCAGCCGAACCGGTGGTGTGTTGACGGGAAATTTCAAGTCTACTCCGACGCCAAGTTCCTGACTGATAAAGGAGTGATGACTCGAACAGTCGCCGTGGAATGGCGGGTCCTTACAGAGAGTCTCTCGATGATGCCTGAGACCCACAATCTCTTCACCAGGAATCACTTGGAGTGGACAGCACGTCCGTTGGGACGTTACAGTGAAGAAATGGTCCCAGAGTTCTACGCATCCTACGTAGCGACTCTCTGATCATAGATAGATAGGCAGGCTGCCCCCCCTAAACAGGCAGGTCCGAGTACGGGGCGTACATGTTGACATTTCCCTGCCAGCCATCGGCCAGTTTCTATACAGCGAGAGTGTTGATGCTACTCGGACCCCCCTCAGTGCCAAGTTTGACTACCGCTGGCAGATAGTTAAAGATGGTCAGTTCTTGCGCGAGCCATCACTGAGAGAGACCACCAAGAGGTGGATGGCCCTACACCTGTCAGTTGATGGAGAGGGTGCAGATTGGGTGACTGAGCCAAAGGGGGCCATCAAAAAGGCCAACCTCACTTTAACGGCGAAGTTCTTGTGACTGCTTGTCCATCACTGCCTTTCCCCCACAGCTGCAAATAATATCGTTACCTCGGATCGAGCAGTGTTGATGGCGGCGATGATAGCCGGGTTCGAGGTGGACTTCGCATGGCTTCTACAGGTAGTGATGCACGAGAGGGCATTCAAGGTCACTACTACCTACCCTTTTCCGTACATGATATTTGCTCTCTGCCGGTCCACAGGTGTGCCCATATGGAACTTAGATCAGCTTAAGACCCCGCAGGGCACTGTTGACATCGGCCTCATCAGAGATGAGGCCAATGAGTTGGCTCCACGCAGAGAGCCCCATCCAGAGCTGCCCCCACTTGCTGATGATCTTGCTGATATGGTAGCCTAGGCCCGCATAGCTACACAGGCGGCGTCCACTGACACTACCCCGGTCGAGTCTATCCCGGGTAGTAGCACTGCCCCGAGCTCCTCTCGCACAGCCCCTCTATCGGCACTGGTCCCGCTTGCTAGGGTCCAAAACCTAGAGGCGCAAATGGCCACACTTCTTCATCATATCCAGCCGTGGATGCAGAAGTCTATTACTGAGTTCGAAGAGCGCCTAGAGAGTAAAATGGTCCCGTTTACAGAGCGGAAGATCGCTGAGGTTAACCAGCTCTTAAACGCCTTTGAGTTGAGGGTGCTGGCCTGACCAGCCCCTCCGGTGGATGTGTCGACTCTTCAGGATGCAGTCGACAGTCTTCTTGCAGATATCGACACGATCTTAGAGGCTAGGGTGCCGGAGTCTAAGGCCCCTTCTGTCGAGCCTGCTGAGGACACAGTGTTGGCTGCCCTTTTTGTCACTTCAGAAATTCCACCACCTCCCCCTCGAGAAAGTGCCAATAGGCGTACGGGTCGAGCAGAGGACGAGGCGTGAGCACGGAAGAAGGAGCGCCGAGAAATGGAGGTTGCGAGGAGAGCCTCAATTGCTGAGGAGGAGGCGCACCAGATGAGAGCATTAGAGTTAGCGGCTGGGGCGTCTAGCTCCCACACTATAGAGATAGCAGGAGGCACTACTGATGGTGCGATTGTTGCTGAGGACACCACTGAGGGTGTCCAAATTGCAGAGGACGTGGGTTCCGGGGAACCGGACCCACCAACTTGCTGATCGACGGTGCTATGCGCCACAGGTTTGCTTCACCTACCACTCTAGTATTTAGATTTTTATGCATTGGGGACAATTGCATTTTTTTTGTTGGGGGGTGGGGTAAATGGAAAGTGAGTGTTAGGGTGAAGTCTGAGTAGCCCAATTCACTATCCTCTTTTGGGGTTTTCTTGCCTGCGTTCTTTTTCCCCAAAAGACTCATTACTTTTTCTGTTGAACCGGCATGTTTATATCTTTTGTACATAGTTTAATTATGGAGCATGATGGCTAAAATAATATCCTGATAAGCTGGAAAATGATGCATGACTAGGCATAGTAACTGATAATTGTGTGGCTCTAAGCATGAAATAGAGTTACACCATTGCATTACCCTAAGTCTTAAATTAGAACTAGGTGTCTGATAATATGGTATAGTGATGAGATGTCAAGTGAGTGTGAGGAAAATTTGAATAGTCCACTATTTGGTACTGAGCTAGAACTTGCCTGGTTAGTCCTGCTAAAAGTAAGTTGTAATAGACAATTAGGAAAGGATCATAGGTTGTGCAAGTGAATATTGGTGATTAATCAAGCAAACTTTTGGATTTTACTCTTTCTACAAGTTCTGCCATGACGTTCAAAGAAGTGATCCCAGTACCCAGATTCCAAGAGTTGAAGTGTTTTGGACGAAGACCCTCGACGGACAGTTGTGCCTTTGACGGTCCGTCATACTTGCCGTCGAGGGTGGTGAAGAGAGCAGCAGAAGAAATTGCATAAGTATGGGACGACGGAGTCCATGACGGTCCGTCGTGACCACGATGATCCATCGCGTGGTCCGTTGACCCAGCCGCGTTTTGGCAGATTTCCAGCAAACAGAGTCTTTGTTTAATTAGGTTTTTTATTTTTTATAAATAGTTCAGAAAACCTCATTTTTGGGGTTAGACTCTGTTACGTTAGACTCTATTACGTTAGACTCTTAGATTGGTAAACTCCGTATTGGTAAACATTGTATTGTGAGATTCTTGATAATCATTAGACTTTATGTGAGATTATTGATTACTTTGAGATTCTTGCAAGTGAATATTGGTGATTAATCAAGCAAACTTTCGGATTTTACTCTTTCTCATTGAAGTAAGTACATGAATTCTTATTTAATATATTTCAATATTGTGTTTATGTCCATGAGTAACTAAACTCCATAACTAGGGTTGTGGGAACCATAGGCAAATAATGAAATAAACCCTAACTAAAATAACGATTCTAGAATAGTGTCTTGCATGTATTAATAATTCTTTCGCTTAGAAGTCTTTTTAACGGATGGACAACGTTAGAACTCGCCTTAATGCTACTTGCCGAACCAAGGAGGTAAATAATAGGAAAAGAATTATTAACATAGATTTAGTGTATACTATCTAATAGGCTAGTATTGATTGGTACAAGGTAATTACTTAGTCAAATATCGAATACGAAGCTTAATATGAGGTAAGGATAAGGGTTAGGATAGCAACACACGTAGCCGGACCAAGGTGCGGAGTGAGATCTTCTAGATGCCAGACCAAGGATTTAGAAATACATAACTTATCACTTTGCATGCAAGATACTAGGAAAGAATTGTTATAGCTAGAATTATCAAGTTATGAACCTGTGGGGAACACGTAAACCCTAGTTACTTTAATTAATTGATTAAAATCCAACTGTCAAAGCTGTTAAGTGTCTCTTTCAAGTTTTTTATTTATTTTCGCTCATTTAGAAATAAAAACCCCCCTTTTATGTTTTGACTTTCTAAGGAAGTCATTGACCAAACAATAGTAATTACAGGTTGAAGTTAAGTCTAGACTATTTTCCTCGTGGGAACGATCCCAACCTCACTAGTTGGGTTATTTACTTGACACGACCAATTTACTTCTTATTTGAGAAGTAAGTTTGAGCGTATCGCTACACATCTATTGTCACAACATATATGCTTAGATCTAAAGAATTGCTTCTCACTCTTTACATTTACTAAGGCAAATCATTGTCTGTTAATCTGTCCATGAGATGTTGTCCACAAACTATTTCAAATTCACCTAAGGAAGTCATCTTGGGGCACCTCAAATAACACACATGCAACGTAATCCATTATTTCCTACATGGAAAAGCAACATATTGTGCCAAGCACTATTGATAGGAATTCCAAAAAGATAAAGCCTTTGGAGATAAGTGAGATGGAGGTGAGGAAACAACTATTGCGGCTGGTTCTTCAAGTGCAACTCTGATATTTAAACCACCCACACCAAAAAAAACTGTAAAAGGTCAGTCTACATCTGATTTTGACATTTATTATTGAAAACCAAGCTATAAATCACAATGATTAACAGTTCGAAGTATTTAGAAATATGTGAAATTTTTTAAATATTAAGGGTAGAATCATCTGCAAGTCAATGTTTTTCCATGTTGTTAAGTGGAAAACATGCATGAAACATTGAGGTGTCTTTCATTCCTTTGCAATGCTTTCAGTTTGCTTTAATCAATGGATCACTACTTTTTGGCCTCCTCTACTGTAGCCAAACAAAACAAATTTAGGACCTCTTCCTTAACTGTAGTGGAGTAAATTGGTGATTTCGTATAGTGTGAGAGACTTGCTGAAAATGTTTGTACAAACAAGAAAGTCATAAAAAATTGAAGAAAATCTGGTATACCATGGCACTGTTTGCATCTATTGGACTATCTGGTTAGAAACAACAGAGAGATGTTTCTGAAACTCAAAAAATTCAAGTATTTTGTAAACAATAGATGTCTTCAAAATTAATGTTTTGGTGTAGGAGACATGGTAGATGATATTTGTCACAGTTCATTGAGTATTTGAGAATATATCATCTTTTCTATTTTTTTCATGTAGTTTTTAGTTCCTCCCGAGTACTTTTTGGTCATACCAGCTTGCAGTGCTCTCCATCCATAATAACCAAAAATAATAATGTATTTTATCTTGTCGTGGATGTAAAATACTTTTGCTAAACCATCTTATATCCTTTTGTCTATCTTGTTCAGTAATATTCTGTTCACCACTCTTTTAAAACTTTGCTATGTTTGTGTCAGATATGGTTCTTACAGATAATGGAATTAGGCTTTAAGATCAAATTTTTTAATTTTTTTCTTTTTTGGATTTTACGATTTTTGATTCAAATGCTAACTGTCTACATTGACTCCGCTAACTTCATCAACAAAAATTCAATAATTCTGATTTTTGTTGTGTGAATACTTTGTGCTGCATAATAAATTCTGATTCATCTTCGACTCAATTCTGTTGGATTTCTCCTTCTCCTTCACTTTTGTTCAATTAATATATCTACTTAAGAATACATACTATGTGCTATTCATAACGCGTATATATGTTAGATGTTTTATTGACCTCCTTTTCTAGGGGAAAAGTTAATCAACACAATTTTTCATTCCTCCCAAGCCTTAAGTGAAGTAAGATCTTCAATATTTGTATATATTATATAGTGATAAATGTTGACTGATGTATTCAATAATAGTGGATCACGAGGATTGACTCTTAGTAGTTTCTATATAGTTTTACTTTAAGATAGCCCTCATTTAGTAAAATTATATGTCCAGTTGTTTTCCTCTATATACTTGTTCATGCTTTCTTTTGTTATAGTATAGCCAACCCACATTACTGACTAACAGTGGATAATCATATTTCGTAGGGGTACTATATACAAATCCATGAATGAGCAAAATGAATTTTATCTCATGCGCTATTTGCCTATTTACATATAGGACAATGACAACCAGTTGTATTTTCAGTTTTTAACATACCTTAATTTGTCTAATTACACGAACTTCCTCACTTGATTTTATGACTTTTTCTTAGTGAAGTTTTTGGATTCTCAGTTGATTCAAGTTCCCTCAATAGGGAGAATAAAATGAATCAGTTAACTTTTTCCCATGGAAATCAATCAGTTAACTTTCTGTGAAGCCTTCGTTATTTAGCTTTGCTGGTAATATTATATCCCAAATTTTTTTGTCATATTCACTTTTAGAACAGTTTCACTTTCATCATTGACAACCCAACTTTGTTTATTTACTAACACAACACAATTTTCTCAGGAACCCTTAACAACTCCCTATGCTATGGTTTTGGGAATGATGAAGATCAACTATAAAAGCGACACCAACGGCATCTACATATGATATGATAAACAATCACATGTTGATCTCATATGTCAAAAAAAATGGTTTTATTACCTTAGTTAGTATGGATCATCCTTATGTCCGATATCAGTTGTTCATATATTCATAGTATCTCTAATAGTATATGACAACATATCACGTTATCCATCTTGTTGCATCATCAATGATTTATTAATACCAATACTTTGACTATTGGACCCGTGCTTACCACGGGCCTCCCCCATCTAGTATATATATATATATGTATGGCGAAATAGTCTGGTGGATCCTTATACTTGTATCATTTTGTATTCTGAACCCTTCTACTTATCTATTTGTCATTTGGACCATTAAACTCAATAAAACACAATATATCTGACTCTTCTGATCATTGACGATGCTTATGTGGCTTTAAAATTGCTGAGTTGGCGAAAGTTTGTGATTTTACACTCCTTAAGGCGAGTGAATGACATTTTTGGGTTGAAAAAATTTAAAATTATACAATAAATAAATTTAAAAAAAATAATCAATTAAAAATTTCTTCTTCTTCACCAAATATTACATATTTTTCACCATTTTCATTCAAAATCTATGAAAAATCCATTACCACCGTTGTCATTATTTTTGTCGGCGAAATCGATAAACTCTCTTCCTCACTTGTCTAAATCTCCATCTCACACCATCACCATTTTCCTTTCCTTCTCCAATCTTTACAAAATCAATAATCTATGTCATTCCATCACTAGGTCTGACCGAAAAACCTCTTCACCGCCATCACTTCCCACTCTCATCAGCTCGTTCTTCTCTACATTGACCGTTGCTGCCTCTCTCTCCCTTACTCCACTGTGAAATAGTGGTCTCCGAAGATTGTGATTTAGTGCTCCGATTTATTGTGATTTAATGCTTCGATTTGGTAAGTTGATTTTAATAGATTCTGAAGAAGAAGATAAAAAGGTTGTGTTTGGGATGAAATGGTTGAAAATGATTATGAAGAAGGGAAAAAAAAATTGGTTTGGCATGAAATTTCTCCATGGATTTTGGCAGTGAATTGGAAAATCGAATGTATGGAGGTTTCCTCTTTTTCTATTATAGGTCACCAAGATCTTCACCACTTTTTCTATTATTAAACAAACATATCAATAGATCAAACACAACACAAAAAAACATATGAAAATGCAAAACATGAAATTGAAATAATGAAGTTGAAGAAAAAGTTGAATAGAAAATGGTGAAATGATACTCTAAAAAATAAATTAAGATTTTATTATTTATTTTTTTTTGAATAGTTGTGATTAATAATTTTTAAAAATACTTATAAAATAATTATGACATGACATTAATATATCTGACGTGGATATGACATGTCATTTATGTGAAAGAGAGTGAAATACACACATGGTCAGAGGAGTTTAAAAATCTCATTTGGGTTAGGTTCAAGGGTCCAGATGGCAAAAGGCTAAGTAAAAGTATCCATAATAAAAACTGATACAAGTATAATGATCCACCAGACCATTCTGCCTATATATATAAAAGCTTGTAAAATAGTGTAAACAACTTAGTTCATTAAGGAAATGCAATAATAAACTCAATTGTACTTTTATAATAAAGTAACAGACTTTCTGTGGGAGATTCTCTGACCGAGAACCATCACTATGAGCCTAAGTGGTGATAGAGAATCTTGTTCGCGCTGCCAGAACTGTCCTACATTTTGTCGTCGCATAGAACTACTTAACTTAGTGGATCCACTAGGATAACTTAAGTGATCATCTAAAAAGTATGATCCTTTAATACCCATAATGGCTACATGGTTATGGAGACTTGAGTTATTATGAACTCGCATTTCCATATCGGTGTTCAATACTACTCCAAAAAATATAATTAGCTTAAGTGTTTTAAAGACAACTTCTTTCTTTTGTTTGAGATAATTACTCAAGTCTTAGCTCAAAGGCTCTGTTGGAATCGATGTCCCCTTTCTTGTTCAAATGTGAAAATATTTATGTACTCTTAGGAAATACTTGGTTCACCTATAACTTTTGAGAAATGAACTCAACTCTTTATTTTTTACTTAACCGTAAACTTGAGTCTAAAACATTGTGAAAGACTCTTGAAAACTTTTAAAGAACTTTGATTTGACTTGTTTTTTAGCTTTTAGACTTGACTCTTAACTTTTGATCTTAACTTTCCTTGAATTATGTTATGGATCCAAGGTTCAATCTATCTTGTTTATGGATATTTTCATGATGTTTAGATGTTAAGAGTGCTAGAATAAACTAGGAAACATAGGTATATCACTTAGGAACTAGTACTAAAACGTGGAGGAAGAATGGGAAGAACTAACGTCCTTGACGCTCTGACAGGCGCGGGGTATCAGCCCAAAAATAATAGAGATCTAGGTGGGGCTCTCTTGCTGGAGAGGCTCCCCAAGGACCTACGGTCAGATGTTGGTTTGGGGCGCGCTAAGAGGCGCGACGTCCCGACCCCTTTACCAGGTGTTTTCGACTTTTCTCCTTCTTTTTTCGTCTTTAAACCCTCTAAACTTCCATAGTTCTTTACCAAACACATAGGATCATTAGTACCCTCAATGAACAACAGATTCAACCTGAAATCACACACAGAAAGATGAATCAAAACTTCAACAACACAACCATCAATAATTTCAACGAAAACTTCAACAATGTTCTTCAAGAATTTAATTTCTTAACAATCAAAACTTAAATTTGCTGAGTTGAAACGTGGTTGGCGTGTAGGTGAACTAACTCAATGCTATGTGATCTCACATACCTTGTAGGGATCACCCCCGAAAAATTTCACGCTCGAAGCTTGAACGTTCTAGGCTATTTCTTGGTTTATCTCCTCTTTTCTCTTCTTCTATCTATTCTCCAAGCACTGGCGTAAATTCTCTTTTTTCTAAATAAACAAAGTCTTGTTCTACCCCAATTAATTCCTACAAACGAATTAATAAATAAGGTAAGGAAAAGACTGATTTGCCCTTCCTAAATCAAGATTAGGCTTTCCTTAATCCAATAGCACAACTTCCGCAAGGCATAACTCACTCATACGATATCAATATTGCGCAACTTGGCGGTGTTGGAAAGATCTTCCAACCCATATCAAGAAGTACCTCTAACTCATTCTGAGCTAGAAGTTATGGCCATTTGAAAATGACCACAACTCATTTTCCTAACTTAAACTTGTCAATTTGGTTTATGGGTTTTCAAACTTGGGTGATTTGGTGATTTTAGATATGACTCATTTGATATTGTTTTATGCATAACTTGGTTGTCCCCCTAGTATGTTGTGTTAAATTTAAATACTAAGTTTATAAATCTAGAAATTTCAAGAAGGAATAAGTTAGAGTGGGAAGGAGTGTACAAGCCTAAGCAAGGTAAAATCATATCCTTCATTCGACGCGACTTAAGCGTCATTAATAAAATCTAAAACGACCTTACTATGAACTTTTACACTTTTAAAGCTAAGGAACGAACACTAGGCCACTCTTACTCATTTTTCACCATTCTTGAGGCTAAAGGTAAGTTTTTCACTTTCAGATTTCATTTTTTGATAATAATATGGGTAATTATCAGTGGGAGAGGACTTTGTTATAGATTTGATGGTTAAAACATCCCTAGTTTGAATACTTGATATCATGGGTTTGATCTAGGGTTCATAGATTTAATAGTAATTCGGTAATTAGTGACTGTTTAATAATTCCAGCGTCATTATGATTGTTTATAAACCAAGAACAAGTGGAACGAATGTGAAAAAGGAAGAATTAAGTTTCTTAGGGTTTCAAGCTTCTTTTGAGGTAGGTGATGGTTGTGATTGTATGATTGTGTGATGTATGTTTGATGTTGCTTCATTATGATACATTTATGTACATGAAATGTTGTATTATTGATCTCACTTGATGTAAATTACATAGATAAAATTGGAAATGTCATGGAATCATGACTTAAATGTATGACCTTGAGGATATACTTGTGATTGTCATTGTGATGTGTTGAATGGATCGGTTGCCAGATTCCGGCATAACTAACTTGGATCGATTGCCATGTTCCGACATAAATATGGAATCGGTTGCCACGTTCCAGCTTAATTATAGGATCGGATGTCACGTTCCCATAGGCTAACAGTTTAGATTTGGATTCCATGAGAGGACCATTGATGTGATATAAAATATGAAGTTGTTCTTGTTCGTAAATGTTGATAATATTGTGTATGTTTGATATGTGCATGTGATGATATTGTTGTAATAACCTATATATATTGAAATTAGTGGGATAGCAATATGATCCTACCAGTACATTATGATTTTGTACTAATACTAAACTCGCACTTATTTTTGTTGAGTACATGACATCTTCCGACAGCTATTGAAAGATCTCGCTTAGGAGATCACTGATCATTCGAATTCAAGAGTGAGCTAATTTTTCTAGGGTGCCATGGGTTCTCTTTCGTCTATGTCCACCATTTTTGGACTTAGACATTTGTTCGAGTAAGTTGATTAGTTCATTAGATTGGGGTTGCATCCCTGCACGTTTAGACTTGTTGAACTGTAGATATTTTGGTACATTGTAATGACCGGGAAGGTCGATTTTGAATTTTTTTTTACCAAATTACCATTTTACCCATCTCGGTAGTTGCCCTAAGTCACTTTTGATCAATTTGTGAAGTTGGATTGAATATTGTTGACCTATTTATTAATCACAATTGTTTAGTAGACGAGTGATTTTAAATAATTAATTTTAGTTGTTGGTTAATAGGCGTCTATAATTTATTTAATATGTTACTTGGCCAATATTTATTAAAATAAGTTAGGAATTTTTCAATTATAATACATAAAAAAATTAAAATAGTAGGGTTAAACATTATATACAAAATTACTCAAGAAGCGAGACGAGAATAGGGATAAAAATATTTGTTGCGGCACACAATGAAGAGTTACCGCCAATCAGAAAAGTAATAACTTATCAGGAAACAAAAATACTAAACCATGCTTTAAGGTTTCATAATTATATGGTTATACATTAGTTTAATAAGATGCAGATAACTAGTTCTATCAACTGAATTCAACTCTTGCTAAGATTTATTGAGGCGGCATTGGGATTGGGTCAAGTTAATTAATGGAGAGTATTATATTATAAATAAAATATATGATGAATAATGCATAGGAATTTAATGTGTGGCAAATTGAATTATCGAAATTTGTTTGAGTTCTAGTCCTTTAAATATTTCTTAGATTATTATATGATAATTGAAGTTCCGCATATTAAGAGAGAGAACTAATTACTTTGGGTACTGCAATTTTCTCTCTGTTATACTTATTAAATTTGGAACGAAAACATGGAACAACAAGGTTACGTATTTGATTAGAGAAATTTTATGGTGAGTTATAATCTTCTTTTTCTTAAAATTATTGTAAACGAGATGCGGATTGAAATTTTAATCTTAGAGTATATTTACTGTATAAAATAAAGATTGTGATAGATAATGAAATATTATGTATATTATATCACATGAATACCATTCAAATTATGATATTGGGAAAATTGAATTTAACCCTAGACATGAAACTTGGAAAATTTGATAATTGAAATGTTAATTGACATCAAGATATACGAAATTGATTATATTTGGTGAATTATTGGGCCAAGGCTAAACATATAAGAATATGGGTGTTGTTAGTTTTAAAATCTTCTTGTGATCATGTACTTGAATAGCTTGCATTAATTTTGAAGTTCAACTAAAAGGGAAGGCTCGAGTCCCGAGTGATTATTCAAGTATTCGAGGCAAGTGAATTTTTAAACCTTTGTTAAGCGTATGGAATTTATGTATATCCTCGTAATATGTGTTTGGGGGGAAATGACGCTTGGTGATGAGTTGACTTGTCCACATTGATTAATTCTAATGATGAAAAAGGATAATAAAAGACAATGTGATTAATTGTTTGTGTGTGATGTATTGAGAATGGTTTGAAAGTCCTATTGAATCATTATTGATGTTGTGCCATGAGTTTGTTGTTGTGAATTGTACAATGTTATGAAAATAAACATCTCCTCATTATTTGTGTAAACATGTCATTTGAATTTTTCTGAGATATAATTGTAATACGTGTTATGTGAATTGAGAAAGAATAAGAAATTAAAGAGGATTTACCATTTTGAAGGACGTATCACACATCGCGATGGATACTATATTTCGAGGTACGTATCGCGCACCACGATGATTAATATTATCGAGGTTCATATCGTGCGGCGCAATGAATGCATGTAAAGATATGTCCCCCATGGGTCCCGTACTAAGAGACAACGGGTGTGTATCACTAGGTCAGACATCCATCACTATACTTGACATTGCATTTCATTGCATTACACATCTTTATCATTAGCGAACTTCATATTGTGTTTTGTTGATCATGTGAGTGTCTTTTTTTGGAACTTGTGATTAACGAATAATGAACTTGTTGTTGAGGATATGTAATTGCTAGACTGTTGTTGTTGAGTTGGGCACTATGTGAATTGTGAACTGTTAGGTTGGACTAAGAATATGCATATTGTAGTTGGAGGTTGTCATTAAGTTTGTTTTGGAGAATATGGAATTGTTATAATTGTTAAGATATGTGCTTGTAAATTGTGAATTGTTAGGTTAGGGTGGTTTTATGCAGGTTGTATTTGTGGAGGTTCGGTTGGGGTGTAATGAGTACATGTATTCTATCCTCTTAGCTTGTGTTTAGAGGTTTACTTGTTGAGTATCATGTAGTTTGATACTAAACCCCTTTCTTATACAATTTTTTGTAGGTTACTATCCCAAACATTTGTGATATATTCTCTTCTTTTCTGAGGCTTGTTGGAGATTTGTGAGGTAGATATTTGTCATCTCAGCAGACCTTAGTAGAATCTCGAGGACTGATACGGAGACATTTGTAGTTATCTTCAAAAGGTTATGGTGACTTTTAGGATTAATCTTTACTTTTTTATTCTTTATCGTGCATCCTTTGTCTGTTCTATTTTTTATCGCTTTATTTTATTCTCTCTCACTTATGTGATGACTCATGTGTATCTCCTGTTGTGAGTAATTGGCATCGTGTGTAGGTTGGATGTTAAATATGATACTAAGGTTGAAGTGATATACTTGTAGAGAAGATGTGTGGTCAAATTTAGAATGTTCAGTGATTTGAAATAATAATGGTTTGATGATAAATAGAGGATTAGGTTGAGCAATGGTCTGAGGACTTCATGAGCATTAAATTTTTATTTTATGTTTGGCTAGTCATATTCTAGTGGGATCAGTACTTGTGTGGTAGAAATGGAATGATTAGAAGGATGGCTAGATAATGAATAGTGTGACATTGAAACTACAATTACTAAAGTTGTCAAAATATGTATCGGTTTCTTAGTGAATGATGAGGGTGATGTTGCACAAATTGAGGTCAGAATCTCTTTTGCAGTCAGATAGAGTAAATGTATATGAAAGAGGGTCATGATATGACTACTACAACGATACCAATGCTTACTTAATAGAGTTATGGAGTGTGTTACTTCTGTTGCCAATCTGTGTTATGAAAATCAAAAATTACTAGTTGTAATAAATCATTCAGAAACACGATGTAACTGAGATTTTTAGAACCAGTAAGTAAGATGAACAAAAATTTATTTGTAAAAAATAATTGAATCTGTAAAAACTTACCAGAATTTGGAATACTCTTTTTAATAATTTAGGAAGAAAATCAAGCCCACAGAATTCACAGTGTCCCCCTTAAGGAAATTATTCCCCTCTAATATCTGAGGTTTGAATTGGAATATAACCTCCCAGGGTAAAATGATGTTAATCAGTAGAGTATAGATACCAAAAACTCTACTGTCAGTGAATCAATCCACAACAGGAAAGTACATGAAGAAATATGTGTTTTTAAGAAGAAGGAAGATCAGAAAGTTCGTAGACAAATATTCTGAAGACTGAATGGTATTTATAGGCAAGAAGAATATATTCTGAAAGGTTGCAACCCTTTCATAATTGACAGGACCATTAATGAAAGGTTGCAAACTTTCAAATGGTATTGACTGTTCCTGAAAGTTGCAACCTTTCAGAACAGTCATGGCGGGAATTTTTAAATATAACAGAAATTAAAATGGGTCACGCGCGCGGATCCGAGTCGGGTCGGGTTAACTAAAAAGTTGAAAACATTTCGGTTAAATTCTGTTATAAACTAATTAATTGAAAATAATTTTTGGCCATTTAATTAATTAAATAAATAAATAAAATAATTTTGTCCAAAAAAATTATCTCTCGATCGATCATTTGCCAAAGCCAAAGCCAAAGCTATAGCCGTAGCCGAAGCCGAAGCAAGCAAGCGACGATGATGACGGGGCGAGGGGGGTCCCTCTTTCCAACCCTTTTAACAATTAATAGGAGTGTTTATTTATTTATAATATCCTATTTTCATTTCCATAACCGATGAGGGACAATTGCCTTTTTCATTAAAGCATTAGAGGACTTTTCAAGTTCCCAACCAGTGGTTGTGGATCGATTGACTAAGTCCGCTCACTTTATTCCCGTCAAGTCTTCATATTCGGCGGAGGATTATTCAAGAATCTTCCTAGATGAGATTGTGTGCCACCATGGCAATCTGTTACCCATCATATCGGATCGGGGCGCACAATTCACATCTAGATTTTGGAGGTCGTTCAAAAAAGGGTTAGGTATTACAGTGAAGTTGAGCACCGCTTTTCATCCCCAAACGTATGGTCAATCGGAGAGTACGATACAAACCCTTAAAGATATGCTTAGGGAGTGCATTATTGATTTTAAAGGGAATTGGGATAGACGTTAACCTTAGGTGGAGTTTGCCTATAAAAATAGTTTTCATTCATCCATTTCCATGGCTCCATATGAAGCCTTGTATGGTATGAGGTGTAGGTATCCTATTGGATGGTTTGAAGTGGGTGAGTCATCGCTTCTTGGTCCCGAGTTTATTTATAAGACTTTGTAAAAGGTTCATGTCATAAGGAACCGGTCGCAAATGGCCTATAGTCGGCAAAAGGAACCTCTACCTTGGCTAAAGACCCCCACACTTTGATATATTTCAAATTGGGTTTTCTTCCTTTCCACAACTCATATGGAATTGATTGTGTTTTTCGATGGGGTACTCTATTGAGTATTTTATTAGCTGTAAGGATGGCTTCCCCCAAAAGATTTCGTGGTGAACCAGAATTGATCATTAAGGCATTCATCATTTCCTTTAATGTTCTGTTCTTCGGTTCTACCAAACTATTTGATTGTGGTGTATAAGGTGCAGTAGTTTGATGAATAATACCATATTCCAAACATATCTCTGCAAAAAGAGATTCATATTCTCCACCCCTATCACTCCGAATCATTTTTATCTTTAGATTCAATTGGTTTTCCACTTCATTTTTGTATTGCTTAAATGCATCAATTGCTTCATCCTTACTATTAAGCATATATACATAACAAAATCGAGTGCAGTCATCAATAAAAGTTATAAAATACTTTTTTCCACCACGAGATGGTGTTGACTTCATATCGCATATATCTTTGTGAATTAAGTCTAAAGTTTTAAGAATTTCCTTCAACAGACTTGTAAGGATGTTTAACAAACTTAATTTCCACACAAATTTCGCATTTCGACTTATCGCATTTAAAATCAGGCAATACTTCTAGATTAACCAATTTTCGCAAGGCTTTGTAATTTACATGTCCCAAATGGGCATGCCATAAATCACTTAACTCCAATAAGTAAACAGAAGCAGAATTTTTATTAATACTGTCAACAACCATTACATTTAGTTTGAAAAGGCCTTCATTGAGGTAGCCCTTTCCTATAAATATTTCATTCTTACTTATTACAGCTTTATCACTAACTAGGACACACTTAAACCCGTTCTTAACGAGTAGTGCAGCAGAAACTAAATTCTTCCTAATAGTAGGGACATGCAGAACATTGTTCAAAGTCAAAACCTTGCCGGATGTCATTTTCATCATTACTTTTCAGTTCCTGCAATCCTTGTTGTTGCTGTGTTTCCCATGAGTAAATTTTCATTGTACTCAGCAGGAGTGTACGTTGCAAAGGCTTCTTTCGTAGAGCAAATATGTCTAGTGGCACCAGAGTCGAGAAACCACTCGTTGGGATTTCCAACTAAGTTACACTCCGATATCATTGCACACAAGTCATCTGCATCTTCCATCTTTTCCACGATTTTTGCTTGACTTTTGCCTTCGCCTTTTTTTTGTCCTTTCTTGGAGCATGACAATCACAAGATCTATGACCAGCCTTGCCACAATTATAACAATTGCCTTTGAATTTCTTCTTGGTCTGTACTGACTTCTGCCCGTTGGACTTCTTTCACTTTTTGTCTTTGGTAGGAGCTTCTTCAACAATATTAACTCCAATGATTGTTGAACTCTTGCGCGACTTCTTTTCAGAATTTCTGTTATCTTCCTCAATCTTGAGCCTAATCACAAGATCTTCAAGCTTCATTTCTTTACGCTTGTGCTTTAGATAATTCTTGAAATCGTTCCACGAAGAAGGCAACTTCTCGATCATTGCAGCCACTTGAAACTCTTCATTTACTACCATATCTTCAGTAATCAGATCATGGAGAATGAGTTGAAGTTCCTGCACTTGTGATCCAACAGTTTTACTATCTACCATTTTATAGTCTAAAAACATTGCGACCACAAACTTTTTCAAGCATGCAACTTCTGTCTTATATTTCTTCTCAAGTGCATTCCACAACTCTTTTGAAGTTGTTATTGCACTATAGAAATTATATAAGTCATCCTCTAAAGCACTCAAAATGTAACCTTTACATAGGAAGTCTGAGGGTTTCCATGCTTCAACAATCATAAGTTTTTCCCTGTGTGGCATATCATCAGCAGGAACTTGAGTATCTTAACTTGTAAATTTCTGCAGACCAAGAGTGGTAAGCCAGAAAAATACTCGTTACTGCCATCGTTTGAAATTCACACCTCTGAATTTTCCCGATTTCTCTGCTTGTGATACAAGAGTTCGGGTGCAGCAACAACCACTGTAACACCACTATTTTCCATTTCTGATAAACAAAATTGATACAATATAAGTAAGCAATACACTATGATTGCAGACATAAAGGAGTATAAAATAACAAAGATTTTTCTCTTCACCAGAAACACAGATTTATAATTTCCTTAAGATTGTTGCCAATCTGTTTTATGAAAATAAAAAATTACTGGTTGTAAAATATCATTCAGAAACACGAAGTAACTGAGATTTTTAGAACCAGTAAGTAAGATGAATAGAAATTTATTTGTAAAAAAATTGAATTTGTATAAACTTACCAGAATTTAGAATACTCTTTTTAATAATTTAGGAAGAAAATCAAGTCCACTGAATTCACAGTGTCCCCTTAAGGAAATTATTCCCCTCTAGTATCCGAGGTTTGATTTGGAATATAACCTCCCAGGGTAAAATGATGTTAATCAGTAGAGTATAGATATCAAAAACTCTACTGTCAGCGAATCAATCCACAGCAGGAAAGTACATGAAGAAATATGTGTTTTTAAGAAGAAGGAAGATCAGAAAATTCATAGAGAAATATTCTGAAGACTGAATAGTATTTATAGGCAAGAAGAATATATTCTGAAAGGTTGCAACCCTTTCAGAATTGACACGACCATTAATGAAAGGTTGAAAACTTTCAAATGGTATTGACTATTCCTGAAAGTTGTAACCTTTCAGAACAGTTATGGCAAGAATTTTTAAATATAACGGAAATTAAAACGGGTCACGCGCGCGGATCCGAGTCGGGTCGGGTTAACTAAAAAGTTGAAAACATTTCGATTAACTTCTGTTATCAACTAATTAATTGAAAATAATACTTGGCCATTTAATTAATTAAATAAATAAATAAAATAAATTTGTCCAAAAAAATTATGTCTCGATCGATCATTTACCAAAGCCAAAGCCAAAGCCGTAGCAAAAGTCGAAGCCGAAGCGAGCGAGCGACGATGACGACGGCGCGAGGGGGGTCCCTCTTTCCAACCCTTTTAACAATTAATAGGAGTGTTTATTTATTTAAACTCTCTTATTTTCATTTCCATTACCGATGAGGGACAATTGTCGTTTTCATTAAAGCATTAGAGGACTTTTCAAATTCCCAACCAGCGGTTATGGATCGATTGACTAAGTCCGCTCACTTTATTCCCGTCAAGTCTACATATTCGGTGGTGGATTATGCAAGAATCTTCCTAGATGAGATTGTGTGCCACCATGGAAATTCGTTATCCATCATATCGTATCGGGGCGCACAATTCACATCTAGATTTTGGAGGTCGTTCCAAAAAGTGTTAGGTACTACAGTGAAGTTGAGCACCGCTTTTCATCCCCAAACGGATGGTCAAGCGGAGCGTACGATACAAACCCTTAAAGATATGCTTAGGAAGTGCACTATTGATTTTAAAGGGAATTGGGATAGACATTTACCTTTGGTGGAGTTTGCCTATAAAAATAGTTTTCATTTATCCATTTCCATGGCTCCATATGAAGCCTTGTATGGTATGAGGTGTAGGTATCCTATTGAATGGTTTGAAGTGGGTGAGTCATCGCTTCTTGGTCCTGAGTTTATTTATAAGACTTTGTAAAAGGTTCATATCATAAGGAACCGGTTGCAAACGGCCTATAGTCGGCAAAAGTCTTATGCCAATCATAGGAGAAGGGATTTGGAGTTTGAAGAAGGTGATAAGATGTATTTGAAAATTTTACCAATGAAAGGGTAGTTAGATTTGGAAAAAAGGGGAAATTGAGCCCTCCTTATGTGGGACCCTATGAAATCTTTCAAAAGCTCGGTAAGGTTACCTATGAATTGAAATTTCCTAGTGAATTGGCTTCAGTTCATCCGATTTTGTATGTTTCTATGTTGAAAAAGTGTATCGGTGATCACGAGTCCATTCTTCCTATTGAGGGTCTTGGTTTCAATAATAACCTCTCTTATAAGGAAGTTTGGGTTCAAATTCTAGATAGGCAAGTCAAGAAGTTGAGGAATAAAGAGGGTGTTTCCGTAAAGGTGTTATCGAAAAATCATCTAGTTGAGGGTGTAACATGGAAGGTCGAGGCCGACATGAAGTCCCATTACCCTCATATTTTTGAGAATTAAGGTTAGTCATTCTTTGTAATAACATAAATATGACTAGAAATTTAAGTTTCTTGATTTATGGATGAAGTTTTGCACATTATGCATTTTTTTAAAAACTTACAATGAAGTTACCGTAGTATTTCTCTTAAAAACTTGAAATTTTGCTTTTTGCTTGTTTTGAGTTATGTTGTGCATTTTGATATGGTGGTTCTTTATGAAATGATAGGTAGCATGTTGTTAAGTTGAACTTTGTTCTAATTGACTCATATAATTTATGTTGAGCTCATAAGTGTTGTGAGAAGGAAATGCCTCATGATGAAGTGTTTTGAACCTTATGTGTGGTAATATGAGTTTTGATAATTTTCTTGCTAAAATGATATGATTTATGTTGATTTTATATTGTTTATTGGTTGGGTTGTTAGTCTTGAGTCTATTTTTTCCTTCAAAAGAGTTTTGGTGTCATTCGGGGACGTTGTTCCTAAGGGGGGATAATGTAACACCTTGAAAATCCAAGACACATTATAAAGACTAACATAGGTTTCGTAAGGTCTAAGTACTGTTTCTAAGTCCATTTTTAAGGAATATAGGTCATTTAGGAGGTTTAAGAGCCAAAAAGTCCATGAATTCTGGGAAGTTGGTTCAAAGGGATGTTAGTATGCCTTAGCCTATTTGACTAAATTTTAGGAGTCAGGAATGTACGAAAATTGGTGGAAAGGTAGATAATAGGTGTTTGAGTGGTTTCATGTTTGAAACGTCCAGGTACGACTCCCCAAGGACCAACCAAGGGCCCTTGAGGAGGACCCTTCTAGTTTGATGCAACACTGCCTGGCAGTGTGAACCGACGGGATAGAAGACGGCCCGTGGGTTGATCGACTGGGCGTCGATACCACTGTCATCCCACACTTAGGCTGGTGGAGCAGGACTCTACACCCACACAACCTCTGAACTCATCGACGGAGTGCAGAGGTGCAGGCTACGGTCCGTGTATGGATCGACGAGGCGTCGATGCCACCGTAGTCCCACACTTAGACAATTGAAGTAAGATCCTCGCCTGCACAGTCTCTAACCAAGAAAACAGAGTGCATCACGGAGGGGGGATGTCCGTCGACTCACAGACGGCCCGTAAGCTGGGTCTCGTCTATGAGGGTCCTAAGTTGCTGCACATTTTTAATTCAGTTTATTTAATTAATTAGGTGGTTTAGGGTTTAGTTAGGGATTAAAGGGAGACTAATGAAGTTGATTACATCCCTCTTTAAATACCCTAAATCCTCATTAACCTAAAGACATCTCTCAAATAAACTCTCTTCATTCTCTCTTATTTCTCTCTCTACGTGAACTCACCATTGAAGACTAGCAAGGATTCGGGTTTGGGGGCTGGAAAGGGAATAATTCACCATCTAACTGTTGCCAAACGTTAAGGTATGGGTTCTATTTACCTTTGAGACTCTTTCCTCAAAGGGTTCCTTCAAAATAGATTTCAAAAGTTGTGTTTTCTTATGGGTTTTATTCAATTACGAAACTGAAGTTATGAATCGAGTGGTTAATGATTTCTTTAGGTTATATTGAGTAGGTTAACATGTAATTCACCTTATTTATTGTAATTGTTTATGGTTTGCTCTAAATTGAAGAATATGACCCTCCATCCCCAACCCTAGGTAGTGATCTTGACCAATACTGTATTGTGATCATTCAATTGAGTTGGTTGTTGATTTGATTACTATCCTATGGTGTTATAATGATTAAATTAAGATGAATTATAAGCCTATCATGCTATTTATTTAGATATGATTTAGATTATGAATTATAATGTGACATGAGTCTATGTATGTTTTCTTATGTTGTGATTTAGTGTTGAATTGTGTTATAGAGAAGCAATTGGCCTTGTTATTCTATCGGTTATCATTGTGTGATGATGTTACTCCCCAAGTTGGGTTGAGTTCTGGGTTGATGGTAAGACCTTGATGATAGACTACAAGGAAGACTTGGTAAGTCTTAGAATCTCTATCTTTATTTCCAATTATGATTAATTATTGTTAAGTCATTATATTACGTTGGAGTATGCCTTATACTAGGATTATAGGGTGGTATGATATTTAATTGAAATTTCTTGACTATGTTGTGAGGTTGATTAAGGTGTATGTGATATAAGGATGGTGAAAACTATCAATGTTCCTTGATATGCAATAAAATGCTAATGTGTTAACCTCACCTATATGAATTGTGATTAAAGGACTTATGGTCATACAATTCTTATAGAGCTATTGATGATGATATTTATACAAGGGGTAGACCCTATGGCCTAAATTAAGCTATAATTGATAATTAAAGGCTTAAAGACATTTCAAAAAGGGACTCTAGCTTAGCACCGAGTGAACTAGATTGTTGAGTGTCCCTTCCCACATAGGAAGGTAGGAACACTACATTACTCTTGAGATTGGAGACTATAATGGATGGCGCATAAAGAGGATCCCAATTATATCTCCTAGTTCTTCAACTATGTTGCTCCCATAGGAATACTACCTAGTGGATCCACGTAGTTGTTATTTTTGATGTTTTGGTACTACCTTGGCAAATAGTCTGCCTTCTTTCGGCGTAGGTTTTATGATACCGAATTCCACACTAGCTCATGTGGTCTATGTCAGTTATAGAAAGATGTTCCCAAAAGGTAAAATGAAATAAAGGACTTGAACTCTAACTTGGATAACCTAAGGGGTCTAGCTTAGTCTAGGTAGAGGTATGGGACTCTTCCTAAACATTTCACTAGTTAGACTTGTGGGAAGTCTTAGGATGAGGTTCTTATATATGTTTATGTTATGATAATATATGATGTATACATGATGACCATGACACATTGTTGATACTATATGTTGATTAGTTCATTTATGCATATGCCTTGGACTAAAATGTTAATATATGATGAAATGTAAACCTAAATGGATGATATGTAGTTGAACATTGGTCATGTTTTCTTGTTGAGTATACTTGATTGAGTAAGTTTATGGGCCTTGCTTGGTCATTGCACTTGTTGACTTGATAAGGACTTGTGAGTAATTGTCTTGCTTATTATTATACGTTTGACTCTTATTCATTCTTGTGATATTATTCCTTGATGTTAGGGTTGTAATAAATCATGGTTTCAAGTATGTTTGAATAAGTATTACCTGTTGATATAGTAAGCATGTTTGGTTTATTGATATGACTTACTTGACTTTGCATGAAGTCCCTAAAGGGGTAATTGGGCATGTTTTAATATAAAATCCCTTTTAGCATGTTTTGCTTGTGTATGTGCATATGATCCCATACTTAGTACATGTGGAGTACTGACCACATTTTCTTCCCTTTTCCCAATCATTTTAGGTTTTGGTCGTTGAAAAGTTCGGAAGGAGACATTGCTGAAGGCTGGGGTAGGTCCTCAACTTTCGAGTCATCCTCTAGCTTACAAATTTTTTCATGAGCTTATTGACTCCTTCATTCGTTTCCTTTTTAATTGAGTATTATACTTTCGTATGACCTATGCATGTTCTCGTAAGATTAATGTAAGGGTTATGCCCATATTGTGATATTCATTTAGATTGTATGAGATGAGACAATCGTTGACACTATTTATATATTTTACGTATATGTACGTGCAATAAAAGTAGAGGCTATGTAACCTTCCTATAAGAAGGATCTATGTATACTCGGTATGAATATATATTATGTGTATGGAGAGGTCTATGTAAACCTCCAAGTAGTGATAATGAAAGTTTTAAATTTTTCTGTATTTTTCAACCTATGAATGTAATGACATGAGACTAAAAAGGCTAGTCTTAGTCCTTCAAAAGGATGACGATGTTGGTTACGTCTAGGGGGTAAACCCGGATGTGACACTTTTGAAGAAATGTACTTTAAGCTTTACTCTTTCCTCTTTACTAAACTTGAACTTTAAGTCTTAAAATAAACTTAAAATATTTGGAAAGACTTTTGGAATACTCTAAGAAATTCCCTTGACTTTGATTGTAACTCCTCTTGACTTGACTCTTAACTGGTCCTTGAATTAAATTATAGATTCAAGGATTGGAATTTGTGATTGGAAATATTTCATGGTATTTAGGAATGATTTAAATAGCTAAACATGAGAAAAGACCAAAATTTCAATATTTAAGGATGGGTCTGCGACGGGAGAAGCATTTAAATTCTGCTTTCAAAAATAACTTTTTAGGTAGAACGGTCCGTGACCACTCCATGCCACTAAACGATTTTTTCCTAATAGGAGGACTAGCTTCATGATGCGCCACCGCTACCCTAAATCATCCGAAGAAATTTCTTCTTTGTTTTTCTGCTTTAAACCCTCTTAACTCCATGAGTTCTTTCCCAAACACTTAGAATCATTTATACAATCAAATAGAATCAAATTCTACTAAAAAACACAGCTAAAAACGTGAATCAATCCCAAGAAACTCCAATTGACACAACCCACAAGAATTCAAACAAAATTTATCAAGAAAATCAAGGATTTACTTTCAAATTTAAAAGCTTCGCTGAAATTTAATCATGATTGGTGTGTGGGTGAACTAACCCAATTCTATGTGACCTCACATACTTGTAGGGATCACCCCGATGAAATCCACTAGATAATCTTGAACGTTCTTCTCCTTTCTCCTCTTTTATCTTATCTATAAGAGTGAAATTCACTTTTTTAAAACTGACTAAAATCAGACGTTACCCCTATTAAATTCCTAAAATCGAATTAGGTAAGGAAAAGACTAAATTAACCTTCAAAGATTTTGATTTAGACTTTCGTTAATTCAACAGCCCAACTTCCAAGTGGCATAACTTACTCATACGAACTCGGAATCACACAAACTCAGCGATGTCGAAAAGATTATTCCAAGAGATTTCCAACCATATCTAGAAGTAGTCCTTACTCATCCTGATCTAGGAGTTATGGTTTTTTGAAATTGACCAAAACTCATTTTTCCTAACTTAACAAATTTCCAGATTTTTTCATTATTTCCAAAAAATGATCATTTCAAGTTTTTAGCTTCTTTCTAGCTATTTCAAATTGCGAGAAGTTACAATATCTCCCCCTTGAGAACATTCGTCCTCGAATGAGGTTACTCTTACTAGGCTAAGAGTAGTAACATCAAGTTCAACCAACAAGCAATGCAAAAAACAACATGCTCACTAATAATTTAAAGACTATTAAGAAGAGAATTCGTACATTGGTATGCACTTTCTCCATATTCAAAGAGATGTGGATATCACTTTTCATATGTTCCTAAGCTTCCCAAGTAGCTTGCTCAACAAATTGATTCCTCCAAAGGACTTTGACTGATGCTACCTCTTTTGTTCTCAACTTGTGAACTTCGCGATCTAGAATATGAACAGGAATCTCCTCATAAGATAAGTTATCCTTGATCCCAATATTTACAGGTTGTATGTTCAATGAAGGATCGCACATGCACTTCATCAACATGGAGATGTGAAATACTGAAGGAACCGCTTCTAACTCTTGTGGTAGCTACAACTCAAAAGCTACATTGTTAATCCTCTTGGATATTCGATAAGGTCCAATATAGCGGGGAATAAGTTTCCCCTTCTTACCAAACCTCATAACACCCTTCATGGGAGAAACTTTTAGATTCACCCAATCATCAATTTCCAACTCTAATCTCCTATTATTAGTGTAGGATATTTGACGACTTTGTGCTATTTTCAACCTCTCTTGAATCACTTTCACCTTCATCATAGCATACTGAACTAAATTTGGCCCTATCAACCCAGCTTCACCAACTTCAAACCCTCCAATAAGAGATCTGCATCTTCTCCCACAAAGATCTTTATATGGAGTCATTTGGATGCTAGAGTGGTAACTAATGTTGTAAGAAAACCCAATGAGAGGTAGGTAATCATCCAATTACCTTGAAATCGATCATGCACGCCCTCAACATATCCTCTAAACTTTGAATAGTATGCTTTCACTACAAAAAATTAATTTATCAAGGACAAATAATTTCGTCAATAATAAAGCATATTTCGTCACCAAAAATCTTGTGTGACGAAAAATAATTCATCACTCAATCGTTACTAAATATGTGTCTCTAAAAGTATATAAAAATAACTTAGTGCTTCATTGCTAAAAGTATTATATTAAGAAAAATCGTCCCCAAATGCTTAAACATTTATGATAAATTTATTTGTTGTAAAAATTATATTTTTTTTGTAGTTAATAGTATGCTTTGTCACTAAAAAGGTTATTAGACCGATAAAATTATATCATCGCTAAATGTTTTACTTCAATCAGTGACGAAATTAATTGTCTCTAAAGAATATGTATTTCGTAGTTGAACAAAATCTATTTTCATCACTAATGACTAGATTTTATGTACAAAAATTGTTTCTTCTTAATGTATATATGATAAAATTTATCATTATAAAAATAATTTAAATATTATTATATAATATATCTGTCTTCTATATCAATTTTTTCAACCCTGGCCAGGAGCTCGCACATTATACTACCTTGGGGAATTGTACTCTCAAGCTTAAGGTTCGAAGTGAAGAGTGTTTATCATCAGACCAATTCTCTCTTGTCGTTCATTTTTGTTTTATTTTATACTTCATTCATTTCTTTTAAATTTAAGTTTTGTGGAAACAATATATTATATGATTATTCATACTAATACACAAATGCATGAAATATACCACCCATAATTCATTTAAATGTAGATTATTTTTATTAAACTTTGTATTTTTTGAAATATCTTTAGATATATTCAGTACGATTTTGTCATTTTATTTATTTATTGTTGTAAATTTTAAAAATTATTCAGTATAATAATAAATTTATTTAAAATTAAAAATTTTATTTTATTTTAAAAAAAAAGAATAATTGGTTCAAGTTGAACATCGATACCAATAACTATAGTGCTTTATCATAATATATTTGAAATCTGCATTAGTTCATTTCTTTTATTTTTGCTTTAATCTTTTAGTTTATTTCAATTTTCACACTGATGGAAAAAGTTAATAGAAATTCATGAAATATGTTGCACCTTTTGCAAAGTCTAAGTTTGTAAGTCGATGTTATCTATGTATAGTTACTCTACGTAGTATGTGAAATTATATTTTAATATGTACATGTTTATAGACAAAAGAAAATAGATCAACATAATCTATGTAGTTTACCAATGAAAAATCTATACATATGCATAAAATTAGTACACAGACTTGACAAATTATTTTTTTATCCTGCTTATCAAAGAACGTGTATCAAGTAAAAAACAAAAGTGCTAAACCAAAAAATATTTGTGATCTAGTGGTAGAACCGTGCCAATCACAATACTTATAACCCGGATTATATTTTTCAAATGATGCATTTTATAATTGCGTAATTTAAAAAAGTAATGTATTGAACTTTTTTCGTTTTTACAAAACTGACTGAATTCATGTGTTTTAATCTTTTCACTTTCCAATTAATGAATGGACTCTGTCTACTTCTTATGAAGCACTTGCATTATTCCATTTGTAAGTTGTGACTTGTACTTATGAACAATTGTAGCAAGAATTTTGTATTTAGCTAGGAATTTTTTTCGTAGAAAATATTTTAACTATTCACAACAAATTTTGATTCGTAGTTATTTAACACCTCACATATTTTGTGATAATTTTTTTGTTGTCACTAAATAACAGATTTATTAAGACAATAAAATAATTGTCAGCAATATTTATATTACTAGGTAATCTACCCGCGCTTCGCGCAGGCTAAACTTAGGTTTTAAACTTTTGTAATACCCAAAGATAATAAGGAAAAACATAAATTTAGTTTTATAATGGTGACATTCATAAGAAAAAATTAAAAATCAATTGTATTCAAAAATAACTATTTGGGAAGAGATAAACAAAAAGATTAATCCAACATAAAAGCAAAAGAATTACTATTGAAAAGACGGCAATATATTTCTAGCCAAAAATTAAAAAAAAATGTATGTCAACTTTGTTAAAATTGAACCTTGAAAATACATATTATGACATGTTTCTGATGCTTCAAAAATTTGATCGAGATTTAGTTTCATATTTCGTTTGATCTAATTCACACCATAATTTTCTTTAAGCTATATATTTTCTTCCTTATATTCATTATTTTTTTAGTTGATATATTTTGGTCACACAAAGTATGTAATTTCTCGTGTACATTTTCATTGAAGATGAGTATTCAAGCAACATTCTATGAACATATAATTCTCCTAAGATATATGTTGTGAACTCTTTCCTAGGGTTAATAGGAAACTCTAAGTTATCATATCTAATGTATGAGTGAAAGACATACACAATCTTTCGATTCAACCAACTCCCATATTTAACTTCAAGTATTTATGGTGGATCACAATAAAATAACATAACATATGGTTGAATATCTACAATACTAAAAGATATGAAAGAATTTTTATTAAACTCTTAACGCGAATATGGAAAATTTTGAATTTCTTTTCGCCCTAGTATGTATATGTAATAAGTAAAATATACTGTATTTTTTCAATTTTGTGATGCTTATAAAGAAATTTCATTATGATCGCGGCTAATAAGTTCATCAAATATAATTGTTATAAAATTTTAAGACCTTTCTAAATTTATAGGTCCCCTTCCATTGAATAAGAGAATCATCACGAAAAAAAAGAGATGGATTAAATAAAGCTAAAGTATGTGTCTTGTTTTCACATAGTATTAAAAGCAAAAAACTATCAGCCTATCAGGAATGAATCTAGATCAACCGATAGCAGATGTATAGTTTCTAAGCTTAGGGAAACCATGAGTTGGACATCATACTGCAATGAAAACTTGATGTACTCAAAATATCTTTCTTTATGAAAAAACTAAATGAACTAAGTGTTACCAACTCCTTAAAAATCATTTGTTGAATATTGTAGTAGACCACAAATTACAAGTTACTTGGGAATCATTTGCTAAGATGTACTAAGCAAATCTAGTACATGTATTAGTTATATACAACATATGCATTATATAGGGTGCATAAATAATATGTAGAAAATCATATTTCCTATCAAGTATTATCAACTATATAGAAAAACTATGGTATCAATAATATAATGACCGTTAATATAGCAAACTACCAATCTTAGTAAAGATAATGTAATACATATGTGTCATTATGAAATTGTTATAGTGTAACTGCAATCTTAAAAGAATTTCTTCTTTGATTTCTTTTGACATGAGACTGCTACTCGTATTTCCTTTACTACTCTTTCTCTTTGATTAGTTGCATGTTGAGCCAATAAAGTTTTTCAATGTCTTTACTTGCTACTTTCAATCAACAAAGAAAAGGACGATTGAGAAATGGCTTGGAAAATATTATAGCAATAAATAATAAAAATCTTACGACAACTAAAATCAACATTAGTTCTACACTCTATCCAATACTATTTTTAAACACTCTACCAATAGAACCTGGTACCTATACCTAAGGTTATTTTAACGTCTGAAGGACCTAAAATACGTAAGGTCAAATTTAAGATAATTAAACAAATATGATTCAAGTATAATGCTTAAAAATGCAAGGTCGAATGCTTTCTTTCGAATGCTGTTAAAAATAATTGAAAAGTAGGAACTTGTATAGATTCCACCAGATTACAATTTGTTTAAACACAACAACCAAGAAATTTACCTGACTATAAATCTTAAGAAGGATTTGAACATATATAATTTATACAGTGTAATTGTCCATTTTATCATTGATATCAATCAATCTTCTACAGAGACAGCCCTCTCCTTTAAATTATGACTATACCAAAATATGCTATATCAACTTAATTTATAGCAATGAATGTAACAAAAAAATAATTAAATTAAAGCAGAGTGATTTTATACACATTATTTGTCATGCAGATCACACCCTATGTCTCTGTTGGTTCCACTAAAATAATCTGAAAGTAAAAAACGTGAAACATCATATGCTAGTCCTCATTAATCTTATTCAAAATATTTGTTTTATAATAAATATATTTTTTAATTTTTAAAATTAAAAATGTTCCACATACAAATGATTATTCCATTTTTAATCTCATATGTGAGGTATGAGAAGAATATTGTGGACACAGAGCCTACTCCTATCTTGGAGGATACGAAGGTTGTTTTCGATATACCATTAGTTCAAATCAATAAAAGGAGTGAAAAAATCAAGACAAAATACTACACTTGCACATACAAATCAAATTAATTGTAGTCAAAATGTAAGAAAAATGGAAAGTGCAGAACTATATGATTACTCACATGATTTCGGAATGCCAACAATCTTGGTTCCTTCAGGACTTGCCTCACATGCAATGATTTTTGTCGCTTTGCATGTTCTTATTCTTTATTTTGTTCTGATTCAAAAATCTGCAATTATGATTAAGTTTCACAATTCTCAAATGTGGACATAGAGCCTACTCCTATCTTAGAGGATAGGAAGGTTGTTTTCGATACACCATCCATTTAAATCAATAAAAGGAGTGAAGAAATCAAGACAAAATACTACACTTGCCAATACAAATCAAATTAATTGTACTCGAAGTGTAAGAAAAATGGAAAGCGCAGAACTATATGATTACTCACATGATTTCGGAATGCCAACAATCTTGATTCCTTCAGGACTTGCCTAACGTACAATGAGTTTTGTCGCTTTGCATGTCCTTATTCTTTATCTTGTTCAGCATTCAAGAATCTGCAGTTATGATTAAGTTTCACAATTCTCAAACCATAAGTTACTACCAAACAAAATTTGCAGCCTACAAATGATCATGACAAAATTAAAGTTAAAATATATAGAAGTTCAAATATAAAAATTAAAAGGTCTATTGACTAATAATTACCACCTAAATAAAACATAAAAGGTAGGAGAGGAAGGTTCACTATTTATAAAGAACAAAGGGTAGTGTGAACAAGTTATTATTGTGTCTTCCCATAGAGGTTACAACTCTTTGGTAAAGTTACAACCCTTCGTAAAGGTCAAAACCTTTCATAAAAGTCACAACCGTTCATAAAAGTTACAACTCTTCATAAAAGTCATAATTTTTCATCAAATTCACAACTTTTTGAAAAGGTTATAACTCTTTGAAAAAGTTACAATTTTTCGAAAAGGTTACAACTTTTCATAAAACGCATAAGTTTTCATAAAAGTGATAAATCTTCATAAAAGTCAAAAATTTTCATAAAAGTCACACCTTTTCATGAAATAAGAAGTCTAGTTTTGACAATAAAATAAATTAAAAGGGAATCTCATAGCTAAAATTTATAATATTTAACTACGAACACTAATTTTTTGATATTGTAACAACATATTTTTTTAGGTGAAATTTTTTTATGTCTAAAATTTAATAAATTATAAGACAAAAAATATTTTGTCATGGACTAGATACATTACTAGTGACAAAATAATGTATCACTGATATCTTTAAATTCATGACTAACACTACTAAACAAATGGCGCAAATCAATTTTTTTGTGAGAAACTTTAGTGGACAAAACTTTGCTACAAATTTATATGTTTCATCACTAAAAGTATGTGTCTCATATATTTAAGCACGAAAAGTAAATTTTATCACTAAAAATGAATAATTAGTAACCAACTTGATGTGTAGTTTGTCATGAATTATTTACACTATTAGTGGTGAGATAATGTGTCAACGATAACATTAAATTTGGGACTAACACTACTTAACAAAATGGCGCCAAATAATTTTTTGGTGGCAAACTTTAGTGGACAAAACTTTGCTACGAATTCTTATGTTTCATCATTTAAAGTATTTGTCTCATATAGTTAAGCAAGAAAAGTAAATTTTGTAACTAAAAGCAAATAAATTAGTGACGAATTTGATGTCATAGCTAATAATTTCGTAGCTATATATCATATTTATTGTAGTGTTGCTTGCTCATCCGTGTCAGGATGAAATGCAGTACTTAAGTTCACATTTGAACCCTAGCCTTTTTTAATAGACTTCAAGAATTGTGCAGTAAATGTGCACCTCTTACTGAAATAATGGAGATTGGAACCCCATGAAGTCTTACCACTTCCAGAATATATGACCTGGCATAATCTTCTTATGAATGGGTAGTCTTTATCGGCAGAAAATGGGCGGATCTTGTAATTCTATCGCCAATCACCCAAATATATTAAATCATGCTTCCTGCGAGACCTTGGAAAGACTATGATGAAATACATATTAATCATCACCCACTTCCATTCTAGAAGTTCTATATTTTGAGCCAAACCACCAGGCTTTTGGTGCTCTACTTTAACTTGTTGGCAATTTGGGCACTGGCAAAAAAAATGTCCTTCTTCATACCATTCCACCAATATATTTCTCTCAAATCACGATACATTTTTGTGTAACCCATATGAGTAGAATATCTGGAGCTATGAGATTCCTCCATGATTCTCTCTATCCACCATTGGTACACACAATCGGCCTTGTGTAACGACCTGTTTAGTCGTTTTGAGCAGCAGATTTTATTTTTTGAAAAACTGGCTGAGACGACGGATCCCACGACGGACCGTCATGGGCACGACGGACCGTCGAGGGGGTCTCATTCAAAAACACTTAGAATTCTGAAATTAGGGTACTGAAATCGACTCTCTGAACTTCGTGGCGAAATGACAGGACGGACCGTCGTGGGCACGACGGACTGTCACAGACCTTAGTGAAATTTAGTCTCTGAACTTTGGGACGGAAGCAGCAGGACGAACCGTCGCAGGCACGACGGGCCGTCACAGGCTGCGTAATCCCTGACTGGGTCGGATTTCTGTTAAATATTTTAAGGGGCGTTTTGGAGTATTTCCGCTTATAATTATAAAGTTAGTGGTTTAATATTAATAATTCAATTACTTGGGGGTTAAAGGAGATAAACTTGAGTTAATTAGTGGGTTACTTTTGTCATCTTTTATACTTAATTATATGTTAATTAGGGTAAAAGAAAGAGGGATTGAATAAGAAAAATAGAAAGAACAGAGAGAGGGAGAAGAACGATCGAGAGAGAGGAGAAACGAAGAGGAAAATAAAGCTTTGAAAAGTAGATTTCTTAATCACGAATCTCCGGTGGAGGTAGGTTATGGTTTTTATGCTATTCGTAGTAAACTCTTAATAGCGAATGATATGTATTGGGTAGTATTGTAAACCCTTCTATATGCTTAATTGTATGCTTGCATGAATGTGATTATATAATTGTGATAAAATAAGCATGATGAAGCTATTGAATCCTAAATCTTGGAAAACCCTAATCTACTTTGTTAATGATGATGCCTTGGTATAAAACAAGGCTTGATGAACCAAAGTAGTGAGATTAGGGGATTGGGTGTCACGTTCCGACACCAGGATAGAAATAGAGGATCGGGTGCCACGTTCTGGTACCAGGATAGTATATGAGGATCGAGAGTGTCACGTTCTGACACCAGGATAGTATATGGATCGGGTGTCACGTTCCGACACCAGGATAGAAATAGAGGATCGGGTGCCACGTTTCGGTACCAGGATAGTATATGAGGATCGGAGTGTCACGTTCCGACACCAGGATAGTATATGGATCGGGTGCCACGTTCCGGTACCAGGATAGAATGAGGATCGGAGTGCCACGTTCTGGCACCAGGATAGAATATGGATCGGGTGTCACGTTTCAACACCAGGATAGTATATGAGGATCGGAGTGTCACGTTCCGACACAAGGATAGTATATGGAGCGGAGTGTCACGTACCGAAACGAGAGGAATAAACCTAATGAATCTTGAAATATGATAATATACTCAATCTAATGAACCTAATTCCCGAATGAGTATGGTATTGAGGCTTGAGTCCTCATGGGTGAACTTGGCGGTACTTATTAATGATTATAGTACTTGTTGTTGCTACATGTTGAGTATTGTAGTTGATTTATGATATTATCTGATATATACTGTTTTCTATTTTGAGTTGGCCGATGATACCTACTCAGTACTTGTGTTTTGTACTGACCCCTACTTGTATGTTTCTTTCTTTGTTATTTGTGGAGTGCAGTAAACGTAGGATAAGTGTGGGTGCCACTCGCGGCTCGTTTTGGGTCGTGACAAACTTGGTATTAGAGCATTAGGTTCGTTGGTCTCATCACACAAGAACGAGTCTAGTAGAGTCTTAAGGAACGGTAGGGGGACGCCTTTACTTTTCTTTGAGAGGCTATAAGACTTTAGGAAAATTTCATTCTTTCTTTCTTTCTTTCGTGCTATTACTTGGATCCAATTGGTATCTAGGTGATATAAATTTGTATATGACCATCTTCACTCTATTTCGCAGATGGTTAGAACTAGAGCAACGACTGCGCCAACACCAACACCGGCAAGACAGGATGCGTCTGAGCCAGCCACTGGGGCTATAGCTCTGAGAGGAACAGTGGCAAGAGGCCGTGGTAGAGGTCGCGGGAGGACGTCCTTTAGAGGAAGAGGACAAGCACCTAGCCCAACTAGTACTAGGGCTGTGACTCCTCCACCGACTGAGGAAGCGATAAGAGAGGGTGAGGAAGGGGAGAATGAACAAGTGCAAAATGAGGAATTACCACCCCAACCTACCCCAGAGATGATTAATCAGGTTCTTGCTTATCTTAGCGGGTTATCTGATCAGGCCAGACACCTCCAGTGTTTTCTGCACCAGCACCTCAGGTTCCGGAGGTACAACATGCGCTACTGTGGCTCCCCGCATGGATGCCTCATTGGAAATAGGCACGTTTCCTCGTCTGACTACAGGGCCTATAATGACAAATGATCAGCATGAACGTTTCAGTAAGTTATTGAAATTGAAACCTCCAGTCTTCAAGGGTGCTGAATCTGAGGATGCCTACGATTTTCTGGTTGACTGTCATGAGCTACTACACAAGATGGGTATAGTAGAACGGTTTGGTGTTGAGTTTGTGACTTATCAGTTTCAAGGGAACGCCAAAATGTGGTGCGGTCACATGTTGAGTGTCACCAACAGAGGCATTACCTATGACTTGGGCATCATTCTCTAGCTTGTTTATGGAGAAGTATATCCCCCGGACTTTGAGGGATAGGAAAAGAGATGATTTCTTGAGCCTAGAGCAAGGTAGGATGTCGGTTACTGCATATGAGGCTAAGTTTCGTGCATTATCCAGGTATGCCACCCAACTTTGTTTCAGTCCATAAGAGCGGATTCGCCGTTTTGTGAAGGGGTTGAGGTCAGAATTGCGGATTTCAGCCTTACAGGTAGCGGCTACGGCAAAATCATTTCAAGAAGTGGTAGACTTTGTGATAGAGGTGGAAGGAGTGAAGCCAGATGACTTCACCATGGCATCGACATAAAAAAGGTTTCGAAAGGGATGTGAGTTTAATGGTTCTTACTCTAGAGGACAGGGTTCAGGAGGTTACTCAGTCCGACCAATTCAGTCTTCACTACAAACTGTAGTTGGGGGTCCACCTCAGACCGGTCAACACTTCTCTGAGAGATCTATGCTTGACTCCAGAGAGTGTTATGGATGTGGGGAGACTGGACATATTAAGAGGTATTGTCCAAAACAGAGTTACAGACCCCCAATAGTCAGAGGTAGAGGTGGTCATGGAAGAGGCCGTCATACTGGAGGACGTGGTGGCCGAGGTAATGGTGGTCACCAAAACGGCCGGGATGACGGGCAAACTGGAGCCACTACAGCACAACATGGTAGGGGCAACGGGCAGACAGGCGATACGGCCCATTGTTACGCTTTCCCTGGGAGATCTGAAGCGGAGACATCTGATGTTGTTATCACAGGTAATCTTTTGGTTTGTGATTGCATGGCTTCTGTATTATTTGATCCTGGCTCCACATTTTCATATGTATCTTCCTCATTTGCTACTGGTCTTAATTTACCTTGTGAATTGCTTGACATACCTATTCGTGTGTCTACTCCGGTGGGTGAGTCTGTGATAGTTGAAGAAGTATATAGGTCTTGTTTGGTGACTTTTGTGGGGAGCAACACTTAAGTAGACTTGGTCATTTTAGAAATGGGTTATTTCGATGTAATTCTGGGTATGACTTGGATTTCTCCAAATTTTGCAATCCTAGATTCGTTGTCCAAAACTGGGACAGATCCGTTAGTGTGGGAGGGTGACTACACTTCCACTCCGGTTCGTATCATCTCCTTTCTTTGTGCTAAGAGAATGGTTAGTAAAGGGTGTTTAGATTTCTTGTCACATCTCAGGGATGACACTACCCAAGTACCTTCAATTGAGTCGGTTTCGGTAGTCCGTGAGTTTCTGGATGTGTCCCCTACAGATCTTCCTGGTATGCCACCGGATAGAGATATTGACTTATGCATTGATCTGGAACCGGGTACTCGCTCCATTTCTATACCCCCATTATAGAATGGCTCCCGCGGAGTTAAGAGAGTTAAAGGACCAACTTCAAGAGTTGTTAAGCAAAGGCTTCATTAGACCAAGTGCATCCTCTTAGGGTGCTCCGGTGTTATTTGTGAAGAAGAAGGATGGGAGTTTTCAAATGTGCATAGACTACCGGCAGTTGAACAAGGTAACTATTAAGAACAAGTACCATATTCCTCGCATTGATGACTTGTTCGATCAGTTACAAGGTGCTTGTGTCTTCTCTAAGATTTACTTGAGATCCGGTTATCATCAATTGAAAATACGGGCAACAGATGTGCCAAAGACTGCTTTTCAAACCAGGTGTGGGCATTACGAATTTATAGTAATGTCTTTTGGTCTTACGAGTGCCTCTGCTGCTTTCATGAGCTTGATGAACGGGATTTTTAAGCCATATCTGGATTGCTTTGTGATCGTAGTTATTGATGATATACAGATATACTCCAAGAGTAAGAAGGAACATGAGGAGCATTTGAGGGTTGTGTTGGAAGTATTAAGGGAGAAAAGGCTTTATGCCAAGTTATCCAAGTGTGAGTTTTGGTTAGAATCAGTGTCCTTCTTGGGGCACGTGGTTTCTAAAGATGGAGTGATGGTGGATCCTTCTAAGATTGAAACAGTGAGGAATTGGGTAAGACCCACTAATGTGTCAGAAATAAGGAGTTTTGTTGGTTTAGCTAGCTACTACTGTCGATTGTCAAGGGATTCTCTTCTATTGCTTCCCAATTGACTAACTTGATTAAGCAGAATGTTCCATTTGTATGGTCGGATGAGTGTGAGGAAAGCTTTCAGAAACTCAAGACCTTGTTGACTACTGCACCAATTCTTACCTTGCCAGTAGAGGGTAAGAACTTCATCGTTTATTGTGATGCATCCTATTTTGGTTTGGGTGCAGTGCTAATGCAAGAGAAGAATGTAATTGCTTATGCTTCGAGGCAATTAAAGGTGCATGAACATAACTATCCGACCCATGATTTGGAGTTGGCTGCGGTAGTGTTTGCATTAAAGCAATGGAGACACTATCTATATGGGTTCAAGTGTGAAGTCTACACAGATCACCGTAGTCTACAGTATGTCTTTACTCAGAGGGATTTGAATTTGAGACAGAGGAGATGGATGGAACTACTGAAGGACTACGATATCACTATTCTGTATCATCCGGGAAAAGCTAATGTTGTGGCAGACGCCATAAGTAGAAAGGCAGGAAGCATAGGAAGTCTAGCTCACTTGCAAGTTTCTAGACGCCCGTTGGCTAGAGAAATCCAAAACTTGACTAATGACTTTATGAGGCTAGAAGTAAATGAGGAGGGAGGATTTTTGGCTTGTGTGGAGGCGAGATCTTCTTTTCTTGACAAGATTTAGGGAAAGCAATTTGATGATGAGAAACTAAGCCGAATTCGGGATATGGTGTTGCAAGGAGAGGCTAAAGAGGCCATAATGGATGAGGAAGGTGTTTTGAGGATTAAGGGAAGGGTATGTGTGCCCCGTGTTGATGACTTGATCCACACTATTCTTACAGAGGCTCATAGTTCCGGATATTCTATACATCCTGGTGCAACCAAGATGTACCGTGACCTAAAGCAACACTTTTGGTGGAGTAGAATGAAGCGCGACATTGTTGATTTTGTTGCCAAATGTCCAAATTGTCAACAAGTAAAGTATGAACACCAGAGGTCCGGAGGAACACTTCAGAGAAGGCCCATTCCTGAATGGAAGGGGGAGAGAATTGCAATGGATTTCGTGGTTGGTCTTCCAAAGACATTGGGTAAGTTTGATTCTATTTAGGTAATTGTGGAAAGATTAACTAAGTCTGCTCACTTCATTCCGGTCAAGGTGACCTACAATGCAGAGAAGTTAGCCAAAATCTACATCTCAGAAATCATTCGATTGCATGGAGTTCCACTTTCCATCATATCAGATAGAGGTACGCAGTTTACTTCTAAGTTTTGGAGAACATTGCATGTGGAATTAGGTACTAAGTTGGACCTTAGTACTGCATTTCACCCTCAGACCGATGGTCAGTCTGAGCGAACGATTCAAGTGTTGGAGGATATGCTTCGTTAATGTGTGATAGAATTTGGTGGCCATTGGGATAGCTTCTTACCCTTAGCGGAGTTTTCATACAATAATAGCTATCACTCAAGTATTTATATGGCTCCATTTGAAGCATTGTATGGGAGGAGATGTAGGTCTCCCATTGGTTGGTTTGATGCATTTGAGGTTAGACCTTGGGGTACTGATCTGTTGAGGGATTCATTAGAGAAGGTGAAATCTATTCAAGAAAAGCTTTTAGCGGCTCAAAGTAGGCAAAAGGAATATGCGGATCGAAAGGTTAGAGACTTGGAGTTCATGGAGGGTGAACAAGTCTTGCTGAAGGTTTCACCCATGAAAGGGGTGATGCGGTTTGGTAAAAGAGGTAAGCTAAGCCCAAGGTATATTGGACCATTTGAAGTACTTTAGCGAGTAGGGGAGGTGGCTTATGAATTAGCCTTGCCTCCAGGAGTGTCAGGAGTGCATCCGGTATTTCATGTGTCTATGTTGAAAAGATACCATGGGGATGGAAACTACATCATTCGTTGGGATTCATATCTGCTTGATGAGAATTTGACTTATGAGGAGGAACCTATTGCTATTTTAGATAGAGAAGTCCGCAAGTTGAGGTCGAGGGAGATTGCATACATCAAGGTTCAATGGAAGAATCGTCCGGTTGAAGAGTCCACTAGGGAGAAGGAGGCTGATATGCAAGAAAGATACCCACATCTGTTTACAGATTCAGGTACTCCTTTTTGCCCTTGTTTCCTTTCTTGTGATCGTTCGAGGACGAACGATGGGTAAATTGGTATCTATTGTAACGACCTATTTAGTCATTTTGAGCAGCAGATTTTATTTCTGGAAAAACTGGCTGAGACGACGGATCCCACGACGGACCGTCGAGGAGGTCTCGTTCCAAAACACTTAGAATTCTGAAATTTGGGTACTAAAATCGACTCTCTGAACTTCGTGGCGAAATGGCAGGACGGACCATCGTGGGCATGACGGACCGTCACAGACCCTTAGTGAAATTTAGTCTCTGAACTTTAGGACGGAAGCAGCAGGACGGACCGTCGCAGGCACGACGGGCCGTCACAGGCTGCGTAATCCCTGACAGGGTCGGATTTCTGTTAAATATTTTAAGGGGCATTTTGTACTATTTCCGCTTATAATTATAAAGTTAGTGGTTTAATATTAATAATTCAATTACTTCAGGGTTAAAGGAGATAACCTTGAGTTAATGAGTGGGTTACTTTTGTCATGTTAATTAGGGTAAAAGAAAGAGGGATTGAATAAGAAAAATAGAACGAACAGAGAGAGGGAGAAGAATGATCGAGAGAGAGGAGAAACGAAGAGGAAAACAAAGCTTTGAAAAGTAGATTGCTTGATCACGAATCTTCGGTGGAGGTAGGTTATGGTTTTTATGCTATTCGTAGTAAACTCTTAATAGTGAATGATATGTATTGGGTAGTATTGTAAACCCTTCTATATGCTTAATTGTATGCTTGCATGAATGTGATTATATAATTGTGATAAAATAAGCATGATGAAGCTATTGAATCCTAAATCTTGAAAAACCCTAATCTACTTTGTTAATGATGATGCCTTGGTATAAAAGAAGGCTTGATGAACGAAAGTAGTGAGATTAAGGAATCGGGTGTCACGTTCCGACACCAGGATAGAAATAGAGGATCGGATGCCACGTTCCGGTACCAGGATAGTATATGAGGATCGAAGTGTCACGTTCCGACACCATGATAGTATATGGATCGGGTGTCACGTGCCGACACTAGGATAGAAATAGAGGATCGGGTGCCACGTTCCGTTACCAAGATAGTATATGAGGATCGGAGTGTCACGTTCCGACACCAGGATAGTATATGGATCGGGTGCCACGTTCCGGTACCAGGATAGAATGAGGATCAGAGTGCCACGTTTCGGCACCAGGATAGAATATGGATCGGGTGTCACGTTCCGACACTAGGATAGTATATGAGGATCAGAGTGTCACGTTCTGACACCAGGATAGTATATGGATCGGGTGTCACGTTCCGACACCAGGATAGAAATAGAGGATCGGGTGCCACATTCTGGTACCAGGATAGTATATGAGGATCAGAGTGTCACGTTCCTGACGCCAGGATAGTATATGGATCGGGTGCCACGTTCCGGTACCAAGATAGAATGAGGATCGGAGTGCCACGTTCCGGCACCAGGATAGAATATGGATCGGGTGTCACGTTCCAACACCAGGATAGTATATGAGGATCGGAGTGTCACGTTCCGACACCAGGATAGTATATGGAGCGGAGTGTCACGTACCGACACGAGAGGAATAAAGATAAATGAATCTTGAAATATGATAATATCTCAATCTAATGAACCTAATCCCAAATGAGTATGGTATTGAGGCTTGAGTCCTCATGGGTGAACTTGGCGGTACTTATTAATGATTATAGTACTTGTTGTTGCGACATGTTGAGTATTGTAGTTGAATTTATGATATTATCTGATATATACTATTGTTTTCTATTTTGAGTTGGCCGATGATACCTACTCAGTACTTGTGTTTTGTACTGACCCCTACTTGTATGTTTCTTTCTTTGTTATTTGTGGAGTGCAGCAAACGTACCGTCGTCTTCAACTCAACCGCAACTCTAGCCTGTCTTCATTACACTGGATTTCAGGGTGAGCTAATGCTTCTAGCTTGGACTAGATCTTCCTCTTCATGTCTTGATGCCTTGAACTTCCGGTATGGACTAGCTTTTTATTTATTTTAGCTTCTTAGATACTCTTAGATTAGTAAATTGAGGATAGATGTTCTTGTGATGATGACTTCCAGATTTTGGGGAATAATAGATGTTGAGTTTTTAGAACTTATTGAATTGATTTTCATTAATGAGTTTAAGTCTTCCGCATTGTATTTTGTTCAATATGTTTGAGTTTAGATTGGTTGGTTCGCTCACATAGTAGGATAAGTGTGGGTGCCACTCGCGGCTCGTTTTGGGTCGTGACACCTTGACACCTCAACACACCATCTCCCCCTTTTTCAAAAGTCATTACTTTTTTCTTATTAACATTCGCCTTTAATTAAAGCAAAATGGGATCTTTGTCTTGCTTGCTTTTTACTTCTGATAGTAATGAAGATTGATCCTCATTCATCACTATTACTACTCCTTTTGTGGAATCCATTAGTCGGACTTCCAATCGTGAAAGTCTACGCACATCTTTTGCTAAATCTCTTTTTTTCCCTCAACATGGGTGGTACTATCCATAGATAACTTGCTTAAGGCATCTGCAACAACATTAGTCTTACCTGGGTGGTAAAAAATACTCATGTCATAATCCTTGAGCAATTCTAACCTCCTTCTTTGTTTGAGTTTAAGCTCTTTCTGAGTGAACACATATTGTAGGCTCTTGTGATCAGTGAATAGAATCAACATGAACACCATACAAATAATGACTTCATAACTTCAAAGCAAAAACTACAGCAGACAACTCTAAGTCATGGGTTGAGTAATTCTTCTCATGAACTTTCATAATCTGGAGGCATGGGTATAACCTTGTCGTTCCGCATTATACGCAACCCAAACCAAATCTTGATGCATCACAATACACCACAAAACCTTAAGTACCTTCTGGTAAGGTCAAAATTGGGGCAGTAGTCAACCTCTTTTCCAGTTCATCATAGTTTTACTAACAAGCTTTAGATCATTAAAACTTAACTGTATTTTGAGTCAATTTTGTTAAAGGAGCCGAAATAGATGAGAATCCCTCTAGAAACCTTCTATTATAGCCAGCCAAACCCAAGAAACTCTTAATATCAGTTGTAGATGTGGGTCTAAGCCAATTATACACTACCTTAGTTTATTGAGTATCAACTTTAAATCCCTCTCCGGACACAATATGGCCTAAGAATGTCACAGAATCATGCCAAAACTCACACTTAGATAACTTGGCATGCAATTCTCTATCTTTCAATGTGTGAAGAACTATTCTGAGATTACTAGCATGATCTTCTTCATTCCTTGAATAGATTAGTATGTCATCAATGAAGACAATAACAAACATATCTAATAAGGTTTGAAGACTCTATTCATAAGATCCATAAACGTTGCAGGCGCATTGTTCAACCCAAAGGACATGACCAAAAACTCATTATGACTATATCGGGTTTGAAAGTTGTCTTGGAATATCACGCTCCCTCACTCTTAACAGGTGGTAACCATATCTCAAAACAGGTGGCACCCTAAAGCTGATCGAATAAATCATCAATATCCTTAGAGAAGGATACTTGTTCTTGATAGTAACATTATTCAATTGACGGCAATATATACATATCTAAGGGAACCATGTTTCTTTCTCACAAACAAGACCGAAGTGCCCAAGGTGAGTGTAATATTTTAGAAAATCATATGTTTAATGAAGAGCCAGTATGCCCTTAGGATAGCCTATTAAGGGTACATAGGCACCCCAATGCCCAATATTGAGAAATATTGGGCATATTATAGAAAATTTGGCTAAGGGATATTAGCTAATTTCCTATATACGAATAAAAAATATACTTTTTAAGTTGCAAAACCCCAATCCAAGATTGTTGTTCAATAAATGTACCTACAATCAAGACAATAAAATAAAATCCGTTATGAATAGTTTCACACAAAGCACTAGGCATCCAAGTGTCAAGCCTAGTACCATTCCACATAACCATTTAAAATTATCATATAAATTAAGCAGTGTCCAAGGACATAGTGAGGATCCTTGGGACAATAATTAAACATTTACAAATGAACCATAAATAATAGTTAGTTAGGAAAGTTCACCCAATCCATGTGCAAGAGCATATGTAAGACATGTGAATAAGCTGTCAAAGGAGGGGACCACCCTAACCGAATTCGGTTAAGGTAGTTAGAGAGAAAAACGTGCACAAGGAACCACTCTGTGTAAGGCCTAACCTCCCTACTAATTCTAGACTCTGACCTACTGACTAAATAACTAAATAACCTAGGACCAACCAAATTGGATCCATTAGTGCACCCGACAACCTAGGACCAAAACCGGGTTGACAGTAACGTAGTACTAGTTAATGAGACAACATAGTACCTAACCTAGGATGGTCCAAAAGGTTAGTTACGTTCCTATACACTAAGGGGTACTTTAGTAATTCCCATAGGTTACCTAATTAATTTTTTTAGCAAGTTAATTAATTAATTTAAAAGGACTAAAACCAAAACTACAAAGGAAATTTTCAGATTTTGGTTAAGACAAGAAAGGGACAACCTAGTACCTAACCTAGAATGGTCCAAAGAGTTAGTTAAGGTCCTAACAACTTAGGATAATTTAGTAAGTACCCTAGGCTACTTAATTATTTAATTTAGCATCTTAAATAATTAATTTAAAGTGTCAAAACCTAAATCACAAAGAAGTTTCAAGATTTCGGTTGAGACAAGAAAAAGACAACCTAGTATTTAACCTAGGATGGTCCAAAGGATTGGTTGTGGTTATAACGACTTAAGGGTACTTTTGTAATTACACTAGTTAAATAATTAATTAAATTATCCATTTAATTAACTAAATTAAAGGTGTCAAACCGAAATTCTTATGCTAACCTAGTATAATGCAAGAAACGTCCTAGTACTTAACCTACGATGGTCCTAAAGGGTTGATTATGGTTCAAATGACTTAGGGGTACTTTAGTACTTAACATAGGTCCCTAAATTAATTAAATTAAGGATTTAATTAATTAATATAAAGTCAAAATTTTGACTTAAACCATAGTCAACACCAAAAATTTAGATTTTCGATCAAGTCAACATTCTCCTATGTTTAGTCAACTTAAGAGGGGGTTTTTAGTAAACCCTGAGTTGAATAAGTCAAGGTAAATTTATAAACCTAAAAACCACTTTCAAACTCAAACAAATACACAACTAAAATAAGAAAACAAGCGTGAGAAAAAACAGTGATCAAAACGCAAGAAAAAAACAGAAAATTTCTTAGAAGATTTTCAAGGTTCGTTCAAGCTGGTCTTCGTATATTAAGTGATACTTAAGGTATGTGTTTTCTCTCATTAAATTCTTTCTCCAAGAGGCTTTTTAAATGTTTCAAACTCATGAATTTTGAAACTAGGGTTGTTTCCCAGTGGTATTGTTGAACGTTCATCTCCCTACTTATCCTTGTTTTTTTATTATTTAAGTATATAGATGTAATCTTGAACATGTTGTTGGTATGTGGTTCTAACTGATTTTATAAGTTCTTGATTTATTAATAAGTAATGAGGTCTATATATTGGATTCGGATGATTGAGTGATTAGTTACACAGATTAAGGAATGACATAATGCTTAGTTTTGTGTTCGAGTAAGATGAAGTTGTTATGAGTTGTTTATGAAGTTGAGTCTACTGTTATAGGTTTTTCATTGAATTATAATTATAAGTTAATTGAATTTAAAAAGGTTGACTTACAATAAATAAATTTGAAATGACCACCATATGTCAAAGTTTGGTTTATGCCAACAAATTGGCTAGCAAAACTATGTCCAAAACATTATCTCCCAAAATTTGTGAAGTTGTACTAACAAAGTGATACCAATCTCTACATCAATGAACTCATAACATAGGGTATGCCAATCAATGGGACAAGTTCCAACATACCCTATCCACACGAACTTGTGAACGTAACAGCATTGAATAAGTAGTTATAACTTTCATAGAGAATCAAAGCTAGTTCATGAATCAATAATGCCAAAAGAACTTCACAACTAGGCCAAAACAAGCATTGAATTGTTCTTGTAAGTTAATCAAAGATTAAAATTTCAAGTGTAGTGAAAGTTTTGCTTATGCCAATTAATTTGTCTACAACATTATTTTCAAAATATGTAATAGAATTGGCTAATGATTCATGAAATTATACTTGAATGAATTGTCTGCCTTACACCAATAAAATAGCTAACAATACATCATATAAGAGTGATGAATGAAATTGGCTATAATTTTATCTTTAGATAATTGAAAGATTAGTTAGTGGCTAAGGTATACCAAACTAAACATGAATTAGTGTAACTTTGGCTGGTACCAATAAATTGGCTATGAAGTCAGTTTTCAAATTTTCTAAGGCAATACTAATTTTGTGACAATCATATATAGCCAAAGTATTCAAATGAAAATATAAGAAGATCTAAGGTAATTCAATTAATCCATATCCAGAGGCATGTCAATCATTGGGACAAGTCCCAACATGCCCTAACCAAATTAACTATGAACATATGTAATTCATTGAGTGAAGTTCACATCATCCGTAAACGATGATATGAAGCTATCAAACGAAAGTAAAAAAGTAACGTGAGTAATAACATAACTAAAGATGTCTAGGTTAAGAAAGTGACCAGAATGAGGTGTTAAAAGAAGTGAGACAAGCCTCACTTACACCTAAGCTACTATGTTAAAAATACTCACGAATGAAGACAAGTCTCATTAACACCAAAAATGTTATGTAAGGAAAATTCACATTTCATCAATTTAAAAAAAAGGATGGCAAGTCATCAATTGTGTAAGTAAATGTTACCAAAACGTACTCACCTATGAGAGTGTAAAGCTAATGAAGAGACCAGTCTCTATGTACATTCTAATGAAAGTATTGAGACTGATGTATATTAAATAGTAATGATGAGATGAGAAATCATCTATTGAGCTATGATGCCCTCATACTAGAAGTCAGATTCCATGACGTATGAGTTGAATGAAATGGAACTTTACACTGAGCACCGATAGGCTAGCTATGAGTGGTGATGCCTTCTTTTGGAAAGGGCAGAGGTTCACGTAACTCATGATATGAGACTGTCCGGATGCCGGGTATGGGTCTCCTTATATCTCCTAGCCTTCGAACCTATACTGCCAATATAGGGATCTGGCAGGGTTCAATTCCCATGTACTCTATCATGTTTTGGGTCAATTTGGCCGGTGATTCCACCTCTTTTCAGTGTAGGGTAGACACTAGATTTTGTGATGCTCACATGATCAATGTCGGTTAAGGTTGGAGTTCCTCAATGTATGAAAGATAATGAAATTAAATATACTGAAGGTGTTTGTGCATGTAACGACCTATTTAGTCGTTTTGAGCAGCAGATTTTATTTCTGGAAAAACTGGCTGAGACGACGGATCCCACGACGGACCGTCATGGGCACGACGGACCGTCGAGGGGGCCTCGTTCCAAAACACTTAGAATTCTGAAATTTGGGTACTGAAATTGACTCTCTGAACTTTGTGACGAAATGGCAGGACGGACCATCGTGGGCATGACGGACCGTCACAGACCCTTAGTGAAATTTAGTCTCTGAACTTTGGGACGGAAGCAGCAGGACGGACCGTCGCAGGCACGACGGGCCGTCACAGGCTGTGTAATCCCAGGCTGGGTTGGATTTCTGTTAAATATTTTAAGGGGCGTTTTGGACTATTCCCGCTTATAATTATAAAGTTAGTGGTTTAATATTAATAATTCAATTACTTGGGGGTTAAAGGAGATAACCTTGAATTAATTAATGGGTTAATTCATCATCTTTTATACTTAATAATTTGCTAATTAGGGTAAAAGAAAGAGAGTTTGAATAAGAAAAAGAGAAAGAACAAGAGAGGGAGAAAACGAACGAACAAGGGAGAGAAGCAGAATTTTGCTTTGAGGATTAGCTTGCTTGATCACAATTCTTCGGTGGAGGTAGGTTATGGTTTTTATGCTATTCATAGTAAACTCTTAATAGCGAATGATATGTATTGGGTAGTATTGTAAACCCTTCTATATGCTTAATTGTATGCTTGCATGGATGTGATATTATATAATTGTGATAAAATAAGCATGATGAAGCTATTGAATCCTAAATCTTGAAAAACCCTAGTCTACTTTGTTAATGATGATGCCTTGGTATAAAAGAAGGCTTGATGAACGAAAGTAGTGAGATTAGGGGATCGGGTGTCACATTCCGACACCAGGATAAAAATAGAGGATCCGGTGCCACGTTCCGGTACCAGGATAGTATATGAGGATCGGAGTGTCACGTTCCGACACCAGGATAGTATATGGATCGGGTGTCACGTTCCGACACCATGATAGAAATAGAGGATCGGGTGCCACGTTCCGGTACCAGGATAGTATATGAGGATCGGAGTGTCACGTTCCGACACCAGGATAGTATATGGATCGGGTGCCACGTTCCGGTACCAGGATAGAATGAGGATCGGAGTGCCACGTTCCGGCACCAGGATAGAATATGGATCGGGTGTCAAGTTCCGACACCAGGATAGTATATGAGGATCGGAGTGTCACGTTCCAACACCAGGATAGTATATGGAGCGGAGTGTCACGTACCGACACGAGAGGAATAAAGATAATGAATCTTGAAATATGACAATATACTCAATCTAATGAACCTAATTCCCAAATGAGTATGGTATTGAGGCTTGAGTCCTCATGGGTGAACTTGGCGGTACTTATTAATGATTATAGTACTTGTTGTTGGTACATGTTGAGTATTGTAGTTGATTTATGATATTATCTGATATATACTGTTTTCTATTTTGAGTTGGCCGATGATACCTACTCAGTACTTGTGTTTTGTACTGACCCCTACTTGTATGTTTCTTTATTTGTTATTTGTGGAGTGCAGCAAACGTACCGTCGTCTTCAACTCAACCGCAACTCTAGCCAGTCTTCATTACACCGGATTTAAGGGTGAGCTAATGCTTCTAGCTTGGACTGGATCTTCCTCTTCATGTCTTGATGCCTTGAACTTCCGGCATGGACTAGCTTTTTATTTATTTTAGCTTCTTAGATACTCTTAGATTAGTAAATTGAGTATAGATGTTCTTGTGATGATGACTTCCAGATTTTGGGGAATAATAGATGTTGAGTTTTCTAGAAGTTATTGAATTGATTTTCATTAATGAGTTTAAGTCTTCCGCATTGTATTTTGTTCAATATGTTTGGGTTTAGATTGGTTGATTCGCTCACATAGTAGGATAAGTGTGGGTGTCACTCGCGGCTCATTTTGGGTCGTGACAAACTTGGTATCAGAGCATTAGGTTCGTTGGTCTCATCACACAAGAACGAGTCTAGTAGAGTCTTAAGGAACGGTAGGGGGACGCCTTTACTTTTCTTTGAGAGGCTATAAGACTTAAGGAAAATTCCATATTGTTCTTTCTTTCTTTCGTGCTATTACTTGGATCCAATTGGTATCTAGGTGATACAATTTGGTATCTGACCATCTTCACTCTATTTCGCAGATGGTTAGAACTAGAGCAACGACTGCGCCAACACCAACACCGGCAAAACAAGATACGTCTGAGCCAGCCACTGGGGCTGTAGCTCGGAGAGGAACAGTGGAAAGAGGTCATGGTAGAGGTCGCGAGAGGACGTCCTCTAGAGGAAGAGGACAAGCACCTAGCCCAACTAGTACTAGGGCGATGACTCCTCCACCGACTGAGGAAGCGATTAGAGAGGGTGAGGAAGGGGAGAATGAACAAGTGCAGAATGAGGAATTACCACCCCAACCTACCCCAGAGATGATTAATCAGGTTCTTGCTTATCTTAGCGGGTTATCTGATCAGGGCCAGACACCTCCAGTGTTTTCTGCACCAGCACCTCAGGTTCCGGAGGTACAACATGCAGCTACTGTGGCTCCCCGCATGGATGTCTCATTGGAAATAGGCATGTTTCCTTGTCTGACTACAGGGCCTATAATGACAAATGATCAGCATGAACTTTTCAGTAAGTTCTTGAAATTGAAACCTCCAGTCTTCAAGGGTGCTGAATCTGAGGATGCCTACGATTTTCTGGTTGACTGTCATGAGCTACTACACAAGATGGGTATAGTAGAACGGTTTGGTGTTGAGTTTGTGACTTATCAGTTTCAAGGGAACGCCAAAATGTGGTGGCGGTCACATGTTGAGTGTCAACCAACAGAGGAACCACCTATGACTTGGGCATCATTCTCTAGCTTGTTTATGGAGAAGTATATCCCCCGGACTTTGACGGATAGGAAAAGAGATGAGTTGTTGAGCCTAGAGCAAGGTAGGATATCGGTTACTGCATATGAGGCTAAGTTTCATGCATTATCTAGGTATGCCACCCAACTTTGTTTCAGTCCACAAGAGCGGATTCGCCGTTTTGTGAAGGGGTTGAGGTCAGAATTGCGGATTTCAGCCTTACAGGTAGCGGCTACGGCAAAATCCTTTCAAGAAGTGGTAGACTTCGTGATAGAGGTGGAAGGAGTGAATCCAGATGACTTCACCATGGCATCGACATCAAAAAGGTTTCGAAAGGGAGGTGAGTTTAATGGTTCTTACTCTAGAGGATAGGGTTCAGGAGGTTACTCAGTCTGACCAATTCAGTCTTCACTACAAACTGTAGTTGGGGGTCCACCTCAGACCGGTCAACACTTCTCTGAGAGACCTATGCTTGACTCCAGAGAGTGTTATGGATGTGGGGAGACTGGACATATTAAGAGGTATTGTCCAAAACAGAGTTACAGACCCCCAATAGTCAGAGGTAGAGGTGGTCATGGAAGAGTCCGTCATTCTGGAGGATGTGGTGGCCGAGGTAATGGTGGTCACCAAAACGGTCGGGGTGACGGGCAAACTGGAGCCACTAAAGCACAACATGGTAGGGGCAACGGGTAGACAGGTGATAGGGCCCATTGTTACGCTTTCCCTGGGAGGTCTGAAGCGGAGACATCTGATGCTGTCATCACAGGTAATCTTTTGGTTTGCGATTGCATGGCTTCTGTATTGTTTGATCCTGGATCCATATTTTCTTATGTATCTTCCTCATTCGCTACTAGTCTTAATTTACACTGTGAATTACTTGACATGCCTATTCGTGTGTCTACTCCGGTGGGTGAGTCTGTGATAGTTGAAAGGGTATATAGGTCTTGTCTGGTGACTTTTGTGGGGAGCAATACTTATGGAGACTTGGTTATCCTAGAAATGGTTGACTTCGATGTAATTTTGGGTATGACTTGGCTTTCTCCGAATTTGGCGATCTTAGATTGTAATGCAAAAACTGTAACGTTGGCCAAGCCTGGGACAGATCCTTTAGTGTGGGAGGGTGACTACACTTCCACTCCAATACGTATCATCTCCTATCTTCGTGCTAAGAGAATGGTTAGTAAAGGGTGTTTAGCATTCTTGGCACACCACAGGGATGATACTACCCAAGTACCTTCAATTGAGTCGGTTTCGGTAGTCCGTGAGTTTCTGGATGTGTTCCCTGCAGATCTTCCTGGTATGCAACCGGATAGAGATATTGACTTCTGCATTGATCTGGAACCGGGTACTCGCCCCATTTCCATACCCCCTTATAGGATGGCCCTAGCGGAGTTAAGGGAATGAAAGGCCCAACTTCAAGAGTTGCTAAGTAAAGGTTTCATTAGACCAAGTGCATCCCCTTGGGTTGCTCCGGTGTTATTTGTGAAGAAGAAGGATGGGAGTTTTCGGATGTGCATAGACTACCGGCAGTTGAACAAGGTAACTATTAAGAACAAGTATCCCATTCCTCGCATTGATGACTTGTTCGATCAGTTACAAGGTGCTTGTGTCTTCTCTAAGATTGACTTGAGATCCGGTTATCATCAATTGAAAATACGGGCAACGGATGTGCCAAAGACTGCTTTTCGAACCAGGTTTGGGCATTACGAATTTTTAGTGATGTCTTTTGGTCTTACGAATGCCCCTGCTGCGTTCATGAGCTTGATGAACGGGATTTTTAAGCCATATCTGGATCTCTTTGTGATCGTATTTATTGATGATATACTGATATACTCAAAGAGCAAGAAGGAACAAGAGGAGCATTTGAGAATTGTATTGGAGTTGTTGAGAAAGAAGAAGTTTTATGCCAAATTCTCAAAGTGTGAGTTTTGGCTAGATTCAGTGTCCTTCTTGGGGCACGTGGTTTCTAAGGATGGAGTGATGGTGGATCCTTCTAAGATTGAGACAGTGAAGAATTGGGTAAGACCTACGAATGTGTCAGAAATAAGGAGCTTTGTTAGTTTAGCTAGCTATTACCGTCGATTTGTCAAGGGATTCTCTTCCATTGCTTCCCAATTGATGAACTTGACTAAGCAGAATGTTCCATTTGTATGGTCGGATGAATGTGAGGAAAGCTTTCAGAAACTCAAGACCTTGCTGACTACTGCACCTATCCTTACCTTGCCAGTAGAGGGTAAGAACTTCATTGTTTATTGTGATGCATCCTATTCTTGTTTGGGTGCAGTGCTAATGCAAGAGAAGAATGTGATTACTTATGCTTCGAGGCAATTAAAGGTTCATGAACGTAACAATCCGACCCATGATTTGGAGTTGGCTGCGGTAGTGTTTGCATTAAAGCAATGGAGACACTATCTATATGGGGTTAAGTGTGAAGTCTATACGGATCATCGTAGCCTACAGTATGTCTTTACTCAGAGGGATTTGAATTTGAGACAGAGGAGGTGGATGGAACTACTGAAGGACTATGATGTTACCATCTTGTATCACCCAGGGAAGGCTAATGTTGTGGCAGAAGCCTTAAGTAGAAAAACAGGGAGCATGGGTAGTTTAGCCCACTTACAAGTTTCTAGACGCCCATTGGCTATAGAAATCCAAAACTTGGCTAATGATTTTATGAGGCTAGATTTAAATGAGAAGGGAGGATTTTTGGCCCGTGTGGAGGCGAGATCTTCTTTTCTTGACAAGATCAAGGGAAAACAGTTTGATGATTAGAAACTAAGCCGAATTCGAGATATGGTGTTGCGAGGAATGGCTAAAGAGGCAATAATTGATGAGGAAGGTGTTTTGAGGATTAAGGGAAGGGTATGTGTGCCCCGTGTTGATGATTTGATCCACACTATTCTTACAGAGGCTCATAGTTCCGGATATTCTATACATCCTGGTGCAACCAAGATGTACCGTGACCTAAAGCAACACTTTTGGTGGAGTAGAATGAAGCGCGACATTGTGGATTTTGTTGCCAAGTGTCCAAATTGTCAGCAAGTAAAGTACAAACACCAGAGGCCCGGAGGAACACTTCAGAGAATGCCCATTCCTGAATGGAAATGGGAGAGAATTGCAATGGATTTCGTGGTTGGTCTTCCAAAGACATTCGGTAAGTTTGATTCTATTTGGGTAATTGTGGACAGATTAACTAAGTCTGCTCACTTCATTCCGGTCAAGGTGACCTACAATGCAGAGAAGTTAGACAAAATCTACATCTCAGAAATCGTTCGATTGCATGGAGTTCCACTTTCCATCATATCAGATAGAGGTACGCAGTTTACTTCTAAGTTTTGGAGAACATTGCATGCGGAATTAGGTACTAGGTTGGACCTTAGTACTGCATTTCACCCTCAGACCGATAGTCAGTCTGAGCGAACGATTCAAGTGTTGGAGGATATGCTTCGTGCATGTGTGATAGAATTTGGTAGCCATTGGGATAGCTTCTTACCTTTAGCAGAGTTTTCATACAATAATAGCTATCACTCAAGTATTGATATGGCTCCATTTGAAGCATTGTATAAAGTAGATGTAGGTCTCCCATTGGTTGGGTTGATGCATTTGAGGTTAGACCTTGGGGTACTGATCTTTTGAGGGATTCATTAGAGAAGGTGAAATCTATTCAAGAAAATATTTTAGCGGCTCAAAGTAGGCAAAAGGAATATGCGGATCGAAAGGTTAGAGACTTGGAGTTCATGGAGGGTGAACAAGTCTTGCTGAAGGTTTCACCCATGAAAGGGGTGATGCGGTTTGGTAAAAGAGGTAAGCTAAGCCCAAGGTATATTGGACCATTTGAAGTACTTAAGCGAGTAGGGGAGGTGGCTTATGAATTAGCCTTGCCTCAAGAAGTGTCAGGAGTGCATCCGGTATTTCATGTGTCTATGTAGAAAAGATACCATGGGGATGGAAACTACATCATTCGTTGGGATTCAGTTCTGCTTGATGAGAATTTGACTTATGAGGAGGAACCTGTTGCTATTTTAGATAGAGAAGTCCGCAAGTTGAGTTCGAGGGAGATTGCATCCATCAAGGTTCAATGGAAGAATCGGCCGATTGAAGAGTCCACTTGGGAGAAGGAGGCTAATATGCAAGAAACATACCCACATCTGTTTACAGATTCAGGTACTCCTTTTCGCCCTTGTTTCCTTTCTTGTGATCGTTCGAGGACGAACGATGGGTAAATTGGTATCTATTGTAACGACCTGTTTAGTCGTTTTGAGCAGCAGATTTTATTTCTGGAAAAACTGGCTGAGACGACGGATCCCACGACGGACCGTCATGGGCACGACGGACCGTCGAGGGGGTCTCGTTCCAAAACACTTAGAATTCTGAAATTCGGGTACTGAAATCGACTTTCTGAACTTCATGACGAAATGGCAGGACGCACCGTCGTGGGCACGACGGACGGCTCCGTAATCCCAGGCTGGGTCGGATTTCTGTTAAATATTTTAAGGGGCGTTTTGGACTATTCCCGCTTATAATTATAAAGTTAGTGGTTTAATATTAATAATTCAATTACTTGGGGGTTAGAGGAGATAACCTTGAATTAATTAATGGGTTAATTCATCATCTTTTATACTTAATTATATGCTAATTAGGGTAAAAGAAAGAGGGTTTGAATAAGAAAAAGAGAAAGAACAAGAGAAGGAGAAAACGAACGAACAAGGGAGAGAAGAAGAACGCTGCTTTGAGGATTAGCTTGCTTGATCACAATTCTTCCGGTGGAGGTAGGTTATGGTTTTTATGCTATTTGTAGTAAACTCTTAATAGCGAATGATATGTATTGGTTAGTATTGTAAACCCTTCTATATGCTTAATTGTATGCTTGCATGGATGTGATATTATATAATTGTGATAAAATAAGCATGATGAAGCTATTGAATCCTAAATCTTGAAAAACCCTAATCTACTTTGTTAATGATGATGCCTTGGTATAAAAGAAGGCTTGATGAACGAAAGTAGTGAGATTAGGGGATCGGGTGTCACGTTCCGACACCAGGATAGAAATAGAGGATCGGGTGCCACGTTCCGGTACCAGGATAGTATATGAGGATCAGAGTGTCACGTTCCGACACCAGGATAGTATATGGATCGGGTGTCACGCTCCAACACCAGGATAGAAATAGAGGATCGGGTGCCACGTTCCGGTACCAGGATAGTATATGAGGATCGGAGTGTCACGTTCCGACACCAGGATAGTATATGGATCGGGTGCCACGTTCCGGTACCAGGATAGAATGAGGATCGGAGTGCCACGTTCCGGCACCATGATAGAATATGGATCGGGTGTCACGTTCCGACACCAGGATAGTATATGAGGATCGGAGTGTCACGTTCCGACACTAGGATAGTATATGGACGAGAGGAATAAAGATAATGAATCTTGAAATATGATAATATACTCAATCTAATGAACCTAATTCCCAAATAAGTATGGTATTGAGGCTTGAGTCCTCATGGGTGAACTTTGCGGTACTTATTAATGATTATAGAACTTGTTGTTGCTACATGTTGAGTATTGTAGTTGATTTATGATATTATCTGATATATACTGTTTTCTATTTTGAGTTGGCCGATGATACCTACTCAGTACTTGTGTTTTGTACTGACCCCTACTTGTATGTTTCTTTCTTTGTTATTTGTGGAGTGCAGCAAACGTACCGTCGTCTTCAACTCAACCGCAACTCTAGCCAGTTTTAATTACACCGGATTTCAGGGTGAGCTAATGCTTCTAGCTTGGACTGGATCTTCCTCTTCATGTCTTGATGCCTTGAACTTCCGGCATGGACTAGATTTTTATTTATTTTAGCTTCTTAGATACTCTTAGATTAGTAAATTGAGGATAGAGTTCTGGTGATGATGACTTCCAGATTTTAGGGAATAATAGATGTTGAGTTTTTAGAAGTTATTGAATTGATTTTCATTAATGAGTTTAAGTATTCCGCATTGTATTTTGTTCAATATGTTTGAGTTTAGATTTGTTGGTTCGCTCACATAGTAGGATAAGTGTGGGTGCCACTCGCGGCTCGTTTTGGGTCGTGACAGTGCAAGACAATCAGGAGGTGAAATCAGATTCAAGTAATGAGATTAGGTCATTCCTGGTCATTTCACTTCATGATCCCGATGAGAGTGTTAAACTTCATCCTAGGTATAGCTGGTGTTTACATCAGCTTATGAATTAATGAAATGAATAATGTGAAGTACGAATGAACGAATGAAGCAGACTCTATGTTTGCTAAAAGAAGGCCCTCAGGTTGAGGTCCTATATGTTGGGCCCTCACTTGAGATGTCTTATGCTACATCAACGATTCTAAAGTCTCATGTATATGAAATGTATAATATATAAAACATGAAAGTAATGAAATCAATGCCATAATCAATAGAGAATTGCTTATGAAAGGCAATGAATATATAATGTAAAAAATGACTCACTATAAGGCAGGGAAATCATTCCTTAGTCCTTGGATTACTTACATCGATTCATTATGGGTATGGGACTACAATGAATCGTTGCACTTGCAATTAAAACATAGGACCAGAGGAGTTATTTAACTACACAACAAAAAGAAGAAAAGACTGAAAAATAATCTAAATGTACAAAGAGGAGCTCTCGTCCTAAGAGGATAAAAAATCTCAAATCTTTGCCCGAGTTGTTCTAAAATTATGTGGACAAAACTAATGTTTTGTAATCATATAGAAAATGAGTTGTGTGCTTTGAATTCATGAAAATACATCATATTCATACCACAATTCACATCTAACGATTTAGATAAGTGTAGTCACTAGGATTTCCAGAAATAGCATGTTTTTTAGGAAGAGATTTCTTTGATCATGCATAGCCTTATGTGTATGTGTGCATACACCCCCATAATTAACTATTCTTATAGGTGCAGGTAAGAGGATAGGTTGACGACACTTGCAGCGGTTTGGAGTTCAGCGTTTCTCCAAACCATTTGGTAAGTCCTCATGATTTAGAGGATGCTACAGATTTAGTCTAGCCTTAGTTTTAGACATAGCAAGTGGATGTTGTCCCTAGACTTTTTTTTGCACCTTCATTTCGAAGCTTTGTAATAAGGCAGTGTTTGGCGAACTATTTATGATATATTCATCATCAGTTTTGAATTGATTCTTTATGTTACATGGTTGTTCTCTTATGTTGAGCTTAGTATATGATGTATCTAGTTAATAATTATATGAAGTCTATGTATACTTTATACATATAAAAAGTTTTAAATTTTCCACAAATTTAACTAGATGAATGCAAGATGAGGCTTGTCTGCGACCTCTGAGAGGTAAACGACATCTGTTGCAATCCAGATTCCAAACTCCTGGTCGTGCCAGTGAGACACTTGGTCAAATGAAGCCCTTAGATAAGAGATACTTTAACTGCTCTTTCAACTCTGCTGGTGTCATTCTATATAGAGGAATATATATAGGATAAGTATCTAGAAGAATGTTTATACCAAAGTCTATCTCTCTAAGAAGGAGCTCTAGGAAGATCATCTGGGAAAACATTAGGAAACTCTCTTACTACTTGAACTAAATGAATTGGAGGTATCTCAACACTTGAGTCGTTAAGTATGACTAAGTGATAAAAGAACCCCTTAGAAAAACTAACTTCTTTGTCTTAAGGTACGAAATGACACGACCCTTAGGTACTACTGAACTACTTTTCCACTCTAAGACTGGCTAACTTTGAAACTGAAACTTGAATACTTGATTTCTACAATCAACTGAGGCATAATAGGCATGAATTCAATCCATACCAAGAATGAAATCAAAATCTACCATGTCTAACTCAATTAAATCAGTCATGGTACTCTTGTTATTGACGGAAACGGGAAATCATGAAAGACTTTCTATTCTATAATAGACTCACCAACAACTGTAGAAACATTTAATGACTCACTAAGTTGCTCAGGAAAATAACATCAAAATTCATAGCAACATAAAGTGTTACAAAAGATAAACTCGCTCCTGGATCTAACAAAGCATAAACACTAAAGTCAAAGACTTGGATCATACCAATGACAATAGTTGGCGATCCTCTTGCTGTTGGCGAGTATTTATAGCATACAAGTGGTTTACTCCTCCTCCAATACCAAAAGTAGCCCCTCTAGGTGCAACTCTGTTTGGTGAGCAACTGAAGAAGATTAGGCTCAATTGCCTTCATTATCATTTCCCTGATTGTTCTTTGGAAACTTCCAAATGAAATGCCCATTCTAACCACACTTGAAACAACTAGTGGATCCCTCACGACACGTACCTGACTAGTTCCTATCACACTTAGCGCAGGTTGGAGGCTTACTACCCCCTTGCGCCATGCTACCCTGAGAATAGGCAAGTTTAGCTCTAAATTTTTACTATTGTAATCATATTTGTTCTTAGGTGCAGGTGCACTAGAAAATGATGGAGCAGATACTTTATGTTTCTACTGGAAAGATGACCAGTTGGTATTACTCTTCTGTTGCCTGGACTCATTCCCTGTCTTGTCCCTTTGTTCTTACACTTTTCCCTATCCCTCAACTTCTCTTCCTCAACCTGCTGCACATAGACCATCAACCTTGAGATATCCATGTCACCTATCAGCATTGTAGCCCTACCTTCCTTACTCCACAGATACGACAGCCCAGCAACAAACAAGCTCATTCTACTCTCATGTCTACAACCATCTCCGGAGCATAACAGGATAGTTAAGTGAACTTAAACACATAATCATGAACACTTAGTGACTCATGTTTAAGGTTAAAAAATTCTCGTACCTTAGCCTTCTTCTGTTCTCGTGGAAAAAAACGCCCCAAGAAGTCCTCCTCAAAACAAGCCCAACTCGCAGATGGTGCAGCCTCAGCCTACCCTCTTTCCATTTATCAAACCAAGTCCTAGAAACATTATTCAATTGATATGCAACTAGTTTAACTCGCTCAGTATCAGCAATATGCATGACCTAAAATACCTTCTTCAGTTTCTCAATAAAATTCTCTAAATCCTCAATAGTGCTTGAACCTGTGAAACTTGGAGGATTCATCTTTAAGAACTCTCAGAACCTCAAAATATCAGTCATTTATTGTCTGGCTCCTCTCTATTGTCCAACCTATTTAGTCACCACTTGCTTAACATCTGGATAGCGTTGCAAAATTTAACATTGGTAACTTTTCCTGGAGATTTCCTTGTAGGTGCATTTGGTAAGTTTGTTCCTTAACATTACGTCTAGCAGGGCGACCTCTTACAGCTTTTCATAGAGTCATGATTATCTGAAACATGTGCAAGCACGAATTAGAGAAAAACTTTTTAGAGATCAAAGTCAAACGCACGAAATGAGTGTGAAAGAAGTGAGAAATTTTCCTAAGTGTTGCAGCCTCCTAATTATAGATATGGCGCAGTTCACATCGATAACTAAAACTCTATTGACACGACTTCATAGACTCCATATGACTCTTGAACTCTGTGCTCTGATACCAAGTTTATAACGCCTCGAGCCTATACCCTAGGTTGGACTGACACTTGAGAACCATTGATGACCCAAGCAAACCCTTGGCCTAGCTTACTTACTCAGCGGGAGATTTGTTTCAAAAAAGACAAGTCAATGTAATAAACTAGAATGTTCAAATGGAATATTCAACTTGGACATTAAGGCAAACCCAATTCTTAACATAAGATAATGATAATGAAAAGACTAAAGAACTAACATCTGAGTGTCTATCTATGAATCTCTAAAACTGAGATGGATGTCGGGACAAACACCAAGACATCCTAATGAACTAATAAAATAATTAAAAATAATAAAAGGAGTCCTCCGGGATGCAAGGAGGCTCACCAACTGACTCGGGGGTGTTCACTGGATCAGTGATCAGCTGGATGCCGATCCTACTTACTTGCTTCTGCATCATAAGACGATGCATGTCAAATGGCATCAGTACATTGAATGTATGAGTATTTAAGTTGGAATGCTAAATACAACTTAAGCTTGAAAGATATCTAAAGAACTTACCTAGCTCAACTCAACTCAACGTAACTAAACTCATTTCAATATAAAGAAAATTTTAAAACAAGTGCAATATAAAGAAAAATGGTTTTAAAATATGATGTCAACTCTGTGTATATGCAAAGATACATATAAATCTGAAATGTATGTAAAAATACAATAAACTTTGTATGTAAGAATAAAAATATTATTGTGCGAGTTTCTCAAACCGACAACCGTCATGTAAGAGCGATCGTGTTGATACATCATTTTTCCTCTCTCTGTCAGGGTCATCCTATACCTTTCCATGAGTATAGAACTTGAACTACAAAGAAATTTACTAGTTGAGGCTAAAGAACACTAAGGGAATCATCTAAAAAGTATGACCCTTTTTTACCCATGGCGGCTACATGGTTTATGGGGGGCTGTGAGTTGTCTGAACTCTCCCCTATATAAGTGCACAATACTACTCTCAAAAATAATATAATATTAGATTTTATGTTTAAATATATACTTCCTTTTGTGATTTAAGATTAGTGATCAAAAACTTAATTCAAAGACTACCTTAGAAGTCAATGTTTTCCCTCTTGCTTCATTTAGAACGATTACTCTTTTCTGAAAACTAGCATGCAGGCTCTTTGGAAATATCAGTATCTATTCTTATTTAAATGTGAAAATATTTTAAATCTCTTTGGGAATACATAGTCTCTATATACTTCTGAAGAAATAAACTTCAAGCTTTACTTTTTACTCTTTACTCAACTTGAACTTTAAGTCCTAAAACAAAGTTAAAACATTTGGGAAAGACTTTTGGAGAACTCTAAGAACATCGCTTGACTTTGATCATAACTTATCTTGACTTGACTCTTAACTGGCACTTGAATTGAATTATGGATTCAAAGATTGTGATTTGTGATTGGAAGGATCTCATGGTGTTTAGGAATGATTTTAGATTGTTCAACCTGAGAAAAGTCCAAAATTTCAATATCTGAGGGTGGATCTGCGAAGCGGAGAAGCATTTAAATTTTAATTTCGAAAACAACTTTTTAGGCAGAACGGTGTTTTTAAGTGATTGCTTTGCAACGCGAAACGATTTTTCCCAAAACTGGGGACCAGCTCTGTGACGCACCACCACTACCCTGAATCATCCGAAGAAATTTCTTTTATATTTTTTTAACTCTAAAACCTCTAAAATCCATTGGTTTTTTCCCCAAACACTTAGAATCATTCATACCATCAAATAACATCAAATTCTTACTCGAAAACTAAAAATGTGAATTAATCTCAAGAAACTCCAATCGACACAACCCACAAGAATTCAAACGAAATTTCAAGAACAGAAGGATTTACTTTCAAATCTAATAACTTCTCTGAAATTGAATCATGATTGGTGCGTGGGTGAAATAACCCAACTGTATGTGATATCACATATCATATAGGGATCACCCCTGACGAAATCCACAAACTAATCTCGATGAATCTTTAACGAATCTTGAAAATTCTTCTCTTTTCTCTATGCCCTACCGTAAAATCCACTTTTCTAAAACTAAATAAAATGAGACTATACCCCAATTCAATCCTAAAAATGAATTAGAATAATTAGGTAAGGAAAAGACTAAATTACCCTTCAAAAATCCGGAATTAGACTTCCTTAATCCAACAGCTCAAGTTCCAAAGGGCATAACTTACTTATACAAACTCGAACTCGTGCAAACTCAACGGTGTTGGAAACATTAGTCCAAAAGCATTCAAATCATATCTGGAAATACTCCAAAATCATATTGATATATGAGGTACTTTCATTTGAAGTTGACCAAAACTCACTTTTCCTAACTTAAATAAATTTCCAGATTTTTTTCATTGTTTCCAAAATTGATTATTTCAAGTTTCTTGGCTTCTTTCTAGTTATTTCAAATTGCGAGATATTACAATGACTTACATTAAGACCTTAGTAATGGAGTCAGTTGGTCCCGATAGGCAAATAGACCCATTTTCAAATTCAAATGAGCCCAAGAGAAGGTAAAACCTTAGTTGCTGATTTTTATGTGTTATAGTCCCTATATTTTTAGTGATCCTGAAATGCAGATATTTTTAGCTGAAATTTTTCATTGACGTCTTTTAAGATCTTAGTAGTAGAGCATGTTGGTCTTGGTGGGCAAACCGGCCCATTTTCAAGTTGGAAAGAGCCTCTAAGCAGGTAAACCCTCATTTTTTCATTATTCGTTTGCTATATAGTCCATTGATTTTTGATGATCTAGAATTCCAGATACTTTTTGCTTAGATTTTTCATGGACATCCGTTAAGACCTTAGAAATGGAATCACTTTGTCTCAACAGGCAAATGGGTCCATTTTCAAATTAAACTAGCTCCAAAGTAGGTAAACCTCCATTTTGCCAATTTTTGTATACTATAGTCCATGGTTGTTTAGTGATATGAATTTCTAAATCTTTTGTCAACTTTTTTCGTGGACATCTATTAAGACTTTAATAATGGAGCCAGTTATTTTTTATGGGCAAACGCGCCCATTTAAAGTTCAAATGATCCCCAAAGAAGGTAAACCTCCATTGTGTCAATTTTCATGTGCTATAATTCATGTATTTTTGGTGATTTGGAATTCTGGATTTTCTTGCTGAAATATTTTGTCGATGTCCATTAAGACCTTAGTAATGGAGCACGTTGGTTCTGGAGGGCAAACAGACCCATTTTCCAGTTTAAAAGAGCCCTAAAGCATGTAAACCCCCATTTTGTCAATTTTCATGTGCTATGGTCCATGAATATTTGGGTGATCCAAAATTCCAAAAAACAAAATTACTAAATTTTTGTATGGATATCCGTTAAGACCTTAGCAATGGAGTCAGTTTGTCTCGTTGAGCAAACAGACCCATTTTCAAGTTCAAACGAGCCCTAATGAAGTATACCTCTAATTTTCTAATTTTCGTGTGCTATAGTCTATTAATATTTGGTGATATAGAGATGTTCGTTAAGATCTTAGTAATGAAGTAAGTTGGTCCTGACGGGCAAACGAGCTCATTTTCAAGTTCAAACAAGTCCCAAAGCAGGTAAATCCTCATTTTGCCGATTTTCGTGTGCTATAGCCCATCAATTTTTAGTGATATGAAATTCCAAATTTTTTTGCTGAAATTTTTCATGAACGTCCATTAAGTTCATGATCAAAGGACGTCATGATTAACTATCTAAAAAAATACTCTTAATCATCACAATATACTTCCTATCACAAATCATAACCTTGAATTCATTATTCAAATTTAAGTTAGAGTTAAGAATCAAGTATTGATAATTATTCGAGTCATTTCAAAAGTCTTTTACATTTATTTTAAACTTGTTTTAAGACTTGAGTATTTAGTTGAATAAGAGTAAGAGTAAGTCCATTGTCTTAAAAATTATATATGGGAACTAAGTATTTCCAAAGAATAAATGTTAAGTATATTTGAGTTTCATCTCTTTTAAGAGATTGATTTTTGAGTAATAATCTCAAACCGCAGAGAAAAGAGTTGTGAATTTAAACATATGAGGTAAGTATATTTTGGTAGTAGTATTGAGCATCAATATTGAGACTAGTTCATAGTAACTCAAGTCTCCATAAATGATGTAGCCAACGTTGGTAGAAAGGAGCATACTTTTTAGAGGATTCCTTAATTATTTTAAACATAGCTTAGTGAATCCACTTAGTTGAGGTGTTTTATATCTTGACAAGTTATAGGACAGTTCTAGCAGCGTGAGCGAGATTTTGTATTATCACATAGCTCATAGTTATGGTTGTCGGTTAGAGAATATCTCAAACAGAGTTTATTTTTGTATACTTATATACAACTAAGATATTATTGTATTTTTCAATACTTTGAGATGTTATCTACTACTTTGAATGTTTTATACAAATTGTGTAGTTATTGTTGTTTTATTTCTGCATTGAGTTGAGTATCCATGAGTTGAATAAAGTTGAGGTAAGTGTTTCTTTCAGATTCTAGTTCAAGCTTACATATTGTTTAAATTTTCCCTCACATGCTACTATATTCAATATACTTGCATCATTTGGTCTGCATCATTTTTTATGCAGATATAGGCAATCAGGATCAGGATCAGGATCTAGCGCTTGCTAATCTAGTCGAGCATTATATTTTAGAGTAATTTGGTTAGATTTCTTGCTTTTTGGAGGATCCCTTTTTTATTGCTTTATCATTTCAGTTGTTAGGTTGATCGGGGTCTTGTCCCGACATCCCTCATAGTATTAGAGGGGCTTCATAGACAGATGGTTATAGTTCAATAATCTTTTCATTTTCATTCCATTTATATATATATGTTGAGACTTGTGTTGCCATTTTTTCTAGTTAAATGTTTATTTCTAGAACATTCTAAGTTTATTTTGAGACAGTTGAGTAAAGTTGCATTTGATTTCTCTTATTAATGCTTAAAGTCTTTTGTTGAGAGTCTAGCCAGACTAAGAATTTGCTTAGGGTCAACAATGGTTCTCGAGTGTCAGTCCCACTTAGGGTGTAAACTCGGAACGTGACATTAATACCATGAAAGCATGATGTATATTATTTTTCCGCATCGTTTGTTCTTGGACCGCACCCCTTGAAGAATATATATTCATATTAAAAAAGAATATCGTATTACAAAGATCAAACTCACTGTCTGTAGGTTTTGAGCGGTTGGGGATTGCTCTGCTGATGTATACATATTAGGTGTTTGTTTTGATCAACGTGATTAGCAGAAGTTTCACAACTACGAAGAGATAAAGATAAAGAATCATTCCAGATACAAGTTATATCAAACATGGGATGTTCACCAGATGTAAAATTACGTGGACATCGATTAGAGATAACCACTAGGTCCTAAGATCTATAAAATTAAAGCAAAGTTTTATTTATATAGGAAATAATTAATTAATTTAAACATAATTAGTGTTTTTTAGGCATAATACATAAATGTGCCTTTTAACTTGGCTTCAAATTACATTTACGTTCTTCAACTTTTGATTTGCACAAATAGGCACTTAAACTTGTATAAAGTTGAACAAATAGACACACATGTCGTACATGTAATTTTTTGTCCTACATGGTGTCCAACGTGTATTTTACCATGTAGGACTCATATGTTTATTTATTTAAAAGTTGGATAGTTAAAGTGCTTATTTGTGCATTATGAAAGTTAGAGGTCAAAGTTATAACTTAAAGGCAAGTTTAGGGTCCAATATATGTATTATGCCTTTTTTTATTAGTCAAATCTTAGTGATTAAGTTAAATATAATACGTAAATATGCCTTTTAACTTGATCTCATTTACATTTATGCCCTCAAACATTGGGTGTGCATAAGTAGACACTTAAACTTGTATAAAATTGAACAAATAAACACAAACTTCCTACATGACATTGTACATGGAAATTTGTTTCCTACGTGGTGTCCTACGTGTATTGTGACACGTAAGACTCGTGCATCTATTTGTTCAACTTAATATAAATTTAAGTGTTTGTTTGTGCATATATAAAATTAAAGGGTATAAATATAATTTGAAGCCAAGTTAAAGGTTATATGTATTATGTCTTAAATATATAACATACTTAATCAGTCTATAAATAGAAATTTGATGAAAATGGTCAAAACTCAAAAGAATAAATTTGGTGTGAAGGCACCGGACACGTGAAGTTAAGCCTCTATATATTAGTGCCCCCTCTTCTCTATTCAAAAGCTCTATTTTCTCAATTCCATTAAACTCATTTTCAATGGTGCGACTCATTGTGTTTTCAGTACTGCTGCTACTTGTATCTCATGTCGTCTCGTCACACTTCATCGTTGAGACTCTACCTGGATTTGATGGAAAACTTTCATTTACTCTAGAAACAGGGTAAGTAGATTGTATTAATTTTGTCATGATAGATACTAAACTGTTATGTTGATGAATCAGTTACATTGGTGTTGGAGAAGATGAACAAGTGCAGCTGTTTTATTTCTTCGTACAATCTGAGAGAGATCCAGAGAATGATCCTCTCATGATTTGGCTCACCGGAGGTCCTGGTTGTTCTGCTCTATCGACATTTTTTTATGAGATGGGTATATCAATTTAATCCCTTTTTTTCCTTATGTCTATTCTTTTTTGTGTCTTCACTCCAGATTGCTTGATTTCCTCTAGATTTATCGTCTTTCCTTTTGTACTTCTGTGATGATTTGTTGATTGATTACCACAAATCGTTCTTCCTTTTCAGCTGCTTAATTGATTTCGTTGTTTTCTCCTGATATCCTGCACCCAAGATTTTCCTTTCATTTTAAAAACTCTTGGTTGGCTAACATGATGAACCATTATAGCAATTTCACTCAGTAACTACTAAAGACATAATTCGGAAGGGTTTTAACTTTGAAGCTCGGGTATGGAAATAAAACCATTATAGAAAAGTTGTCAATAAATTGTGACAAATAAATATTGAAAACTAGTCAAGATTGGATAAAGGAATCATAAATAATGTTAAATGTGTATCAATATGTGTGCATAAGGTGAAAGCAATAAGGACGATGGCTACAGGATCAATTTCAGGTTAAGAGTCTCCGAGTCTAAGAGATAAAGTTATGCATTAAAGTATTTGTTAGTGTAAGAGGAAAAAATAAGATTGTTCTCATGATCTTCATGCTTGGATTATTGTGTCTCAAAATTTAATAAGCTGTAGAAATGACGCTGATGCTTCTTTCAGGTCCTTTAACCTTTGATTATGCAAATTCTAGTGGAAATTTCCCAAAATTGGAGTTGAACTCATATTCTTGGACCAAGGTTTTGTAAGCTTATTCTTTTGCAATTTGCTTATATTTTCAATTGTTGCTCGTCTATATAAGCCGTAATCTGGTTTACATTTCTAGGTGGCCAACATAATATTTATAGATCAACCTGCTGGCACTGGCTATTCATATGCAAACACTTCAGAAGCTTACAACTGTAGTGACACCCTCTCTGTAACTCTAACTTATGACTTCCTTAGAAAGGTGAGGCAATTTTAACATTTATTTATCTCACATCTCATGTCTCAATGTCGGTCAGAACTTTATACTCATGCTTAAGGATAACGTAAGCATCTAACCCGTGAAACTTTCATAAGCAAATTCATGAGACTGTGAAATTGTTGTGCTGTAGTGGCTTATGGAACATCCCAAGTATCTCAAGAATCCATTATATGTTACTGGTGGTTCCTACTCAGGCTTTTTTGTTCCACCGCTTACTCGCAAAATATACGATGGTATTGTATCTTGTACCTGAGTTCAAAATAAGTCTTTCTGTTATCTTTTCATGACCTTTTTCTTTCTCTCAAGGTATTGAAGTTGGTGACAAACCTCAACTAAATATCAAAGTATGAACTACAATGCATTTAGTTGCTCAACTCTTCTTTCTGTTCTCATTTTAAGTTCTGCTGTCAAACCTGAGGTTTTTTATCAAATGTAGGGATATATACTAGGCAATGCTCAAACAGATAGATTCATCGACTTTAATGGTAGAGTCAGATATGCTAATCGTATGGGACTTATTTCAGATAATATCTATCAGGTATCTAATAGCTTATGTTCTGTACTCTATATTGGGGAAACTATTTTCTAATTAACAACATTAAAAAGTCGTTCAACTAGAAATTACTTACAATTCATTATGACTCTTCAATTAATCTTCCTTATGTTACCGTGTAGTCCACTAAAGCAAATTGCAATGGGAAGTACATTGACGTTGATCCAAATAACACATTATGTCTAAATGATCTTCAGAAAGTAGACAGGGTAAGGTATCAAGTTCTGCACTTATAAAATATTAAGATATCTTCAAAGTTCAATAATGCTTAAATAGTCTGTCATTGTACGTGATTAGTGTCTCAAGAACATACAATGGACACATATTTTAGAACCTTGGTGTGACCTTGAATCTTTTATGAGCATTCTCCAAGAAACTCCTACAAATGGCCAGTCAGTATTTCCAATTGCAGGACCATGGTGTCGAGTAAGTCTCTGTTTCTCCCACTTAACAAGGCCTTCTTAGCATCATGTGTTATGTTAATTCTGTTGGTATATTATACAAGAATTTGATGAGTTAACTTTATAAACCCAAAAACCAGGAAAAAAATTACATATACTCATATGTTTGGGCAAACAATAAAGCTGTCCAGAAAGCACTAAACGTTCGTGAGGTATGCAAATACAGTTTTTATTCCTACTGTTCACTTCCAATGCTAAGCCCCTCCACAGCCGAGAAATAGAAACCTTTGAATGATATGGTCATGTAAAAAACCCAGGGAACAATATTGGAGTGGGTGAGATGCAATGAAAGCATGCATTATAGAGGTAAGGAGAGAACCGAGTCATATGTGTATGATGTCCCAAGTGCCGTTGATGATCATCGCCATCTCACCAGCAAATCCTGTCGAGCACTAATTTATAGGTATTACTCCAAGATAGTTGTACTTCTTCATGTTACGCCATTCTTCTAAGTGACCATAATATATCCTGTCGAGACTGTTTGACAATTTTTTTACTTTGATAGCGGTGACCATGACATGATTGTTCCTCATTTGACCACGGAAGAATGGATAGACACTTTGAAACTGCCAATTGTAGATGATTGGGAGCCTTGGTTAGTTGACGCTCAAGTTGCAGGGTTAGCTCCTTGCTCTTAATGCTTTTTTTACTCACCCGATCAATCCTTAACATGTATCAATAGTTGTTAACTTTTCTAATACTTTGTTTATGTAGATACAAAATGAAGTATTTACAAAATGATTATGAGCTGACATATGCAACTGTTAAGGTAAGGAAAATTCCCTATTGCAACAACTCTAAACCATCATTGTATCTTAATCTTAACTCCTTTGAATTAATTTATTTAGGGTGCGGGTCATACAGCTGCTGAATACAAACCGGAACAATGCTTGTCAATGGTTGATAGGTGGTTTTCCGGTGACCCTCTTTAGTTTCACCATCGCAAGACATTAATTTACTTACTCATTTGTTTTTCTCGATCGACATAATTAAGTTGCTTCTTTGACAACTTATATAGCAACACCAACATTAAGCATGTCTGTCATGTAATCTTGACATGGAAAATCACATGTTAAAATATATATGATTCGAGGTTGACGCTATTTATGTTCCTTTGTACATTTTACTATGCGAAGTTGGAGAAAGGAAGTACTTATCGAATTTTTTCTGTTTTTTTAATGTAGAGCAAATTCCTTACCTCCTACTTTTTCCATACTAGTTCTCTGGGCTCGTGCGTCACACATGTAAAAATCAGATATGCATGTTTGTTACAAGTGTTTCTCGATATGTTCAATCTAGTAGATATAAAAGTCTCAAAATAGGTATGGCTAAATTAAGCTTAGCCATCTATAAGCAAATAAGTGTACACTGTCATCAACAACTAAAAAATACATAAAATTATTAGATATAAAAGATATGTAAAATAAAAGGGGCATATGTGACGTTACTTGAAGTCTTGTTGAGCTTCTTGTATTCTCAATGTCTGTTCAGTTACAAATACAACTACTGCCTATCACTGCTAGAGAACACTTGGAGCTGCTAGATTTGTTCACCTTTTAGTACAGCAGTTACCTATATATCTATCAAGAAAAACGCCTAAAATAGCAAGCATATGCTGAATGACGACATTAGGTATGTTTTTACTGTGGAGTCCATACCCATTGTAGATAAACATAGCAAAAAAGGTTGAATTTTGTTTGTTGATTATTGTTAAAGTCAACAAATCTTGCAACAAAATTTAAAGCTCACCATTTCTTTTTTCAACTAAAATCTTAGCAAGATTTCTACATAGGTGAAAATGTTGAAATCTTGTGTTTCTTGTGATGTCATTGGTGACATCATTAGGAGTAGATTTTCCTATAAATAAAGAGCTCTTGCTCATTTCAAAATACACCAAAAAAGAATTACAAAGGAGAGAAAAGAAGGGTGAGGCATCACAGAAAAAAATAATCTGTGAGGAAAAATAGAGAGTCTGAGCGGTATTGTAGTGAGGTTGAAAAATCAAAAGAGTGTTATTTCTTTTGAATGTGTAGTAGTCTTTGGAGTTTTACTCAGACATACAAGTGTAAAATCCTTACTATAGTGATATTCGTTGCTCCTCTCGGGTCGTGGTTTTTCCCTTATTTAGGAGGGTTTCCACGTAAAATCTTGGTGTCATTATTTCTCTTTTATTCTCGTTGATTAATCGTATTGTTGTGTTCCGCATTTGTTGCCTTTATTACTGCAAATATTATTTTTGTTACGGATTTATTCCCAACAATTGGTATCAGAGCACAGGTTCTGCTCATTTACAGAAATACTTTTTGCAGCTTATTGTACTATACTCAATAAAAAAAATGTCTGGAGTAAAGTACGAGGTAGCAAAATTCAACGGTGATAGCGGTTTCTCAACGTGGCAGAGAAGGATGAAAGACTTGCTCATCCAACAGGGTTTGCACAAGGCACTAGGCGGCAAATTCCAAAAGCACGAATCCATGAAACTTGAGGATTGGGAAGAAATGGATGAAAAGGCTGCTAGTGCAATCAGATTGCACTTAACAGATGATGTAGTTAATAACATTATCGATGAAGAGAGTGCATGTGGCATTTGGACAAAGTTAGAAAATTTATACATGTCCAAAACGCTGACAAATAAATTGTACCTAAAGAAGCAGTTATATGCGCTACATATGGGTGAAGGTACAAATTTTTTTGTCTCATTTAAATGTACTTAATGGACTAATCACGCAGCTAGCAAACCTCGGAGTAAAGATCGAGGATGAAGATAAAGGCATAGTGCTCCTAAACTCGTTGCCATCTTCCTACGATACTTTAGCAACAACCATTTTACATGGTAAGGACTCTATTGAGTTGAAGGATGTCACATCAGCCCTTTTGCTTAGTGAGAAGATGAGAAAAAGGCCTGAAAATCACGGACAAGCTCTCATCACGGAAAGTAGAGGCAGAAGTTACCAAAGGAGCTCAAGTAACTATGGTAGATCCGGAGCTCGTGGAAAGTCCAAGGTCCGATCAAAATCGAAGGCCAGAAATTGCTACAATTGCGATCAACCAGGACACTTCAAAAGAGATTGTCCAAATCTGAAAAGGGGCAAAGGGAAAAGCAACGGCCAGAAGAATTATGACAACACAGCTGCCGTGGTGCAAAATAATGACGATGTTGTTCTTCTCATAAATGAGGAAGAAGAATGCATGCACTTGGCAGGTATAGAGTCGGAATGGGTGGTCGACACAGCAGCATCTTATCATGCCACACCGGTAAGAGATCTTTTTTGCAGATATGTAGCCGGTGATTATGGCAATGTGAAAATGGGTAACACAAGTTACTCAAAGATTGCGGGGATCGGAGACATTTGCTTAAAAATAAATGTTGGATGCACATTAGTGTTGAAAGATGTGCGCCACGTACCTGATTTGCGGATGAACTTGATCTCGGGAATTGCTTTGGACCAAGATGGATATGAGAACTACTTTGCAAATAAAAAATGGAGACTCACCAAAGGGGCATTGGTGATTGCAAAAGGAGTTGCTCGTGGCACGTTATACAGGACAATGCAGAAATATGCCAAGGTGAATTAAATGCGGCTCACGAAGAAAATTCTGCAGATTTATGGCATAAAAGAATGGGTCATATGAGCGAGAAAAGATTGCAAATTCTTTCCAAAAAGTCACTCATCTCTTTTGCCAAAGGTACAACGATAAAATCGTGTAACTACTACTTATTTGGTAAACAACATAGAGTCTCATTTAAGACATCATCTGAAAGAAAGTCGAATATACTTGATTTGGTATATTCTGATGTTTGTGGTCCAATGGAGATAGAATCGATAGGAGGTAATAAATACTTTGTTACCTTTATTGATGACGCTTCTCGAAAATTGTGGGTTTATATCTTGAGAACCAAAGATAAGGTGTTTCAAGTATTTCAAAAGTTTCATGCTCTGATAGAAAGAGAGACAGGTCGAAAGCTAAAACGTCTCCGAACCGACAATGGAGGTGAGTACACTTCAAGAGAATTTGAAGAGTACTGTTCAAACCATGGAATCAGACATGAAAAGACAGTTCCTGGAACCCCACAACACAATGGTGTAGCTGAGAGAATGAATCGCACCATTGTTGAGAAGATGAGAAGCATGCTCAGAATGGCTAAATTACCCCAAGACATTTTGGGGTGAAATAGTTCGGACAGCGTGTTATCTTATCAATTGTAGTCCATCAGTTCCGTTGGAGTTTGACATTCCGGAGAGAGTTTGGACCAACAAAGAGTTGTCTTACTCGCACCTAAAGGTGTTCGGTTGCAAAGCTTTTGCACATGTACCGAAGGAGCAAAGAACCAAGCCAGATGATAAATCAGTTCCTTGCATATTCATCGGATATGGAGATGAAGAGTTCGGGTACAGACTATCTTGTAAAGAAGAAGGTCATCAGAAGTAGAGATGTAATCTTTCGAGAAAGTGAAGTTGGAACTGCTGATGATCTATCCAAGAAGGCCAAGAAAAAGAATGGTATAGTTCATAATCTTGTTACCATTCCTTCTTCTTCTAACCATTCCATAAGTGCAGAAAGTATGATTGATGAAGTTGCTGAGCATGAAGAGCAACCTGATGAGATTGTTGAGCAGGGGGACCAACTTGGTGATAATACCGAGCAAATGGAGTACCCAGAAGAAGAACAATCTCAACCTCTGAGGAGATCAGAAAGACAAAGGGTAGAATCAACCAAATACCCTTCCTCAGAGTATGTCCTTATCAATGATGAAGGTGAGCCAGAAAGTCTTAAGGAGGTGTTGTCTCATCCAGAAAAGAGCCAATGGATGAAAGTCATGCACGAAGAGATGGGATCTCTACAGAAAAATGGCACATACCAGCTAGTTGAACTTCCAAAAGGAAAAAGACCACTTAAGTGCAAGTGGGTCTTTAAACTCAAGAAAGATGGAAATGGCAAGTTGGTAAGGTACAAAGCTCGATTGGTTGTAAAAGGCTTCGAACAAAAAGAAAGGTATTGATTTTGATGAAATTTTTTCACCTGTTGTCAAAATGACTTCTATTCGAACTATTTTGAGCATAGAAGCTAGTCTAGATCTTGAAGTGGAGCAATTGGACGTGAAAACTGCATTTCTTCACGGAGATTTGGAAGAAGAGATTATATGGAGCAACCAGAGGGATTTGAAGTATCTGGAAAGAAACACATGGTGTGCAAATTGAATAAGAGTCTTTATGGGTTGAAACAGGTCCCAAGACAATGGTACAAAAAGTTTGACTCTTTCATGAAAAGTCAAATGTACACAAATACCTATTCTGATCCATGTGTATACTTCAAAAGATTTTCTGACAACAATTTTATTATTTTGTTGTTATATGTGGATGACATGTTAATTCTAGGACAAAACAAAGAGCTGATTGCAAAGTTGAAGAAAGATTTGTCCAAGTCATTTGACATGAAAGACTTGGGCCCAGCACAACAAATTCTAGGGATGAAAATTGTTCGAGAACGAACAAAAAGAAAGTTGTGGCTATCTCAAGAGAAGTACTTTGAACGTGTACTAGAACGCTTCAACATGAAGAGTGCTAAACCTGTTAGCACGCCTCTTGCGAGTCATCTGAAGTTGAGCAAACAGATGTGTCCTACAACAAAAGAGGAGAAAGAGGGAATGGCTAAAGTTCCTTATTCTTCAGCAATGGGGAGTTTGATGTATGCGATGGTGTGTACAAGACCTGATATTGCTCATGCAGTTGGTGTTGTTAGCAGATTCTTTGAAAATCCTGGAAAAGAACACTGGGAGGCAGTTAAGTGGATACTCAGGTATCTAAGAGGTACCACAAGAGATTGCTTGTGTTTTAAAGGATCTGATCCAATCTTGAAGGGCTATACTGATGCTGATATGGCAGGTGACCTCGATAATTGAAAATCCACTACTGGATATTTGTTTACATTTTCAGGGGGAGCTATATCATGGCAGTCAAAGTTGCAGAAGTGTGTCGCACTCTCTACAACTGAGGCAGAATATATTGCAGCTACTGAAGCTGGCAAAGAGATGGTATGGCTGAAACGATTTCTTCAAGAACTTGGATTGCAACAGATTGAGTATGTCGTCTATTGTGACAGTCAGAGTGCAATAGACCTGAGCAAGAACATCATGTACCATGCAAGGACGAAGCATATTGACGTGAGATATCACTGGATTCGTGAAAAGATAGAGTACGGATCTATGCAGGTCATGAAGATCCCTACTAGTGAAAACCCTTCAGATATGCTGACCAAGGTGGTATCAAGAGACAAGTTTGAGCTATGCAAAGAGCTTGTCGGCATGTACTCAAGCTAGAAACCTAGAGTTACCTCCTTCAGGGTGAATGGGTCTGGAGGGGGAGATTTGTAGAGTCCATACCCATTGTAGATAAACATAGCAAAAATGGTTGAATTTTGTTTGTTGATTATTGTTAAAGTCAACAAATGTTGCAACAAAATTTAAAGCTCACCATTTCTTTTTTCAACTAAAATCTTAGCAAGATTTCTACATAGGTGAAAATGTTGAAATCTTGTGTTTCTTGTGATGTCATTGGTGACATCATTAGGAGTAGATTTTCCTATAAATAGAGAGCTCTTGCTCATTTCAAAATACACCAAAAAAGAATTACAAAGGAGAGAAAAGAAGAGTGACGCATCACAGAAGAAAATAATCTGTGAGGAAAAATAGAGAGTGTGAGCGGTATTGTAGTGAGGTTGAAAAATCAAAAGAGTGTTATTTCTTTTGAATGTGTAGTAGTCTTTGGAGTTTTACTCAGACATACAAGTGTAAAATCCTTACTATAGTGATATTCGTTGCTCCTCTCGGGTCGTGGTTTTTCCCTTATTTAGGAGGGTTTCCACGTAAAATCTTGGTGTCATTATTTCTCTTTTATTCTCGTTGATTAACCGTATTGTTGTGTTCCGCATTTGTGTCCTTTATTACCGCAAATATTATTTCTGTTACGGATTTATTCCCAACATTTACAGTGTACTAGTAAAATTATTTGTGCGAATATCATTAAATTTATAAAATAATACTTGAAATCTATCCGTCATTATAATTAAAACAATATATTATCTTATATGTATGAGATTAGGCAGTAACAAACATTAATAATATGAAGGAAAATGAAAATTATAACATCTTATCATTTATCCTTAATAACATAAGCATAAATTAATGACTGCAAAAAAATATTTTAACATCTTTAACATAAGCAATGATGTCAGTGAGTCATCAACACGAACAAAATACATGGATATTTAATTGTACAAAAGAAGAACAACTTCAGAATTTCCGTTCTTTTGAAATGAGAGGAAGTCACTCTATTTACAGACAACAACGGGTATTCTGAATGTTTATTGTGAATTATCGGAAAGGTCCCAACCTATCATAAAAGTTGTAATTCTTTGTTAAGTCGCAACTTTTCATAAATGTCACATTTTTTCATGAAAGGAGAAGACTAATTTTAAAAATAAATATATTAAAAGGGAATCATGATTTGTGTTGGCGCATATTATAAGTGGGAAGATCCATGAAAGATTCATATTCAAATCATTAACTGTGTTTTGATTTGCAAGTAACTGCACGTGCGATCTATCAGATAAAATTTAATTCCGTGCATACAGATAATACAATAGTATGAAACTACACTTGCATTAAGTTTCATATTATATTAGCTATGTTGAGTAGGCAGCAACTTCGGCTTGCCCTCGGCTCTAGCTAGTCTCCAACATATCAGGTTTTAGGTCCTACTCGTGTTGGATTCTCTCAGTCGTGGCATGATGTTCTTAGTTTTCGGACACAAACTACTTTATATATTTGGGTGTCTTTATTTGATACTCTTAGACTTAGTATTTGAGGTTTATTGGATGTCCTTAATATGATGATTTTCAGCTTTCGAAAATTATATTTAATAGACTTTAGTGGTTTTGCATTTCTTATCATTGACAAGATTTCAGCTTCCACATTTTGGTTAGTATTTTGTACGTTGAACAATTAATATGAGTTGGCCTGTGATTTCATTGCTTCGTCCACCAAGAGGTTAAGTGTGGGTACCTCTTATGACTCGTTTTAGGTCATGACAAACTTGGTATCAGAGTCTTAGGTTCAACGATTACATCACATAAGGACATGTCTAGTAGAGTCTTGCAAAACAGTACGAGGAACCCTTTACTTTTGTTCGAGAAGTTATGACTTTGGGAAAAATCCATTATTTTTCGTGCGATTACTTAAATCAAATTGATATCTAAATATCTCTAAAAACAAAATATAGCATTGAAAATATCTCTAAAGAGACTATTCTACCTATAGTTGTAGAGAGAGAAATGTATATATAGTCTAGACTCCATTAAAAGTGCCAATGAACACATGTTACAAAAAAAAAATTAATCATTCAAATATGTGTCTCATTGAGAAACTTGCCACACTTAATTAAGCTAGTCATTGATCTGCCAAAGTCAAACTACACAAAAAATTAACAATTGTGATGCATGTCCAATAATGGTAAGCAAAGTCCATGGTTAGGGATCTTATTCCTTAAATACATATAGAGTGAATTGAAAGTAAGTTTCAAACTTGATAGTGTGTTCTTATGTATGTCTTATTCATCCTTAAACATATTAGACGAAGAAATATACATCAAAAAGGCGCAACATATACTTACATAAATATTTAATAAACATGTCCTGTACTAGACCAGAAAAAGTTTATCCTAACCAACGTACGAAGCCCTATTCATATTCCAAAGGCGTCACTTCAATTCACATGTATTATTTCTTTCCTTAAACCCAAAAAAAAAAAGTGGTACTATATATTTATACTGAGGGGAAGTACTTGGAAAGGCCATAAGGGAGAGAATAGAACTCTTCACTTCTAGGATCATTGTCAAAATGCTTGAACTTTGCCCACCAATGCCTTCCACTGTCTTTCTTGGTGTTGACATGTTCTCGAGCAAGAGTTAAGTCCAAGAACAATGCTACAATTCCTGCCACTGTGGCCGGGGACGTGAAGATTACTTGCATTATTTTGTTAAACTGCAATTCGTTTAAAGGACAAAAATTATCGTCATTCAATTCAGTAACATGTAAAAGTTATTGCATTGAATTGAAAATGAATATGACATATATGGCGCATACCCAGGCAGAGCCAGAGCGAACGGGACCATCACCAGTGGTTATCACATAACCATTGAAGTATTGTGGCACAGAAAAACCCAAGTAGATGGACAAACCTAATATAAACTTAGTCCTGAAGCTGTTGAGATTGCAAAATTGAAGTAATCCAAGACCAGCAGAAGCTGCATTAAAAGATCAAACGTCAGAACAAATAATCATACACCTTGAATGAAGGAAGTGCATTCTCATTTTTATTGCACATTTTAGTTTTTGATGTTGATTATACAAGCTCAACATTCCAATGCTGATCGAGACAGGGATCAAGAAGGCATTCGCGCAGAAATTGCTTGAAGAACTATGAGCCTGTTTGGATCAGCTTAAAAGCTGGTCAAACTGACTTAAAAGCTGATTTTTGACTTATTTAGCTGTTTGGCAATACTCAAAATAACTTATTTTAAGTTAAAAAAAACTTATTTTAAGCCAAAAGTTAAAAGCTGGGGTAGGAGTGCTTTTTCTTTTTAGCTTATAAGCTGTTTTAAGTTGACCACATTTTTATCTTTTTGCCCTTAATATTTTTATACAATCTCCAAATAACCCACATAACCCTAACATCTCTTTCTTCAATTTTTACCTTTTCACGTTTGGTATAGCAACTTCAGCACTTTTATCCAAACGCATAACTGCTTATTTTAAAAATAAGTTTCAACACTTTCAAAAGTATTTTTTTTTAAAGTTGCTTTTATTAAGCCCATCCAAACGGGCCTTATATATATATATATATATCTATATATATATATATATATATATTATATATATATATATATAGCTTACACTATAAATGCTGAAAGGAATGACATACACATGAAAGCAAACATGACAGAGTACAAAGCTCCAACAATTGGCAGAGGTATGGAAGCAAGAACAGCTCCAAATTTTCCTGTTCATGGACAAAAAATTTCAACCATTAGTCTCAAAAGAAATTCTGAAACCAAATGATCGATCTACAGTATAAGCCGTATAATACCTCTATTAACGAATTTGAGCATCAAACAGAATACCTTAAGACGAGGGATAAAGTGACCAAAAATACCGATAGATCAGACTCTTAAATTATTACTTGATTATCTTACTTACCTAACACGGAGAAGAAAAGCATAAATACTGCAGACATTTGAATCACTCTTCTACTTCCAACTCGAGTCATTGCCACAAGACCTACATTTTCACTGCATAGATCACAAGAGAAAAATATTTAGTTGATGAAGTCAACCTATTTAACTTTACTCGCATGAAACTCTCACCGATGATTTACATTATAGAGACTACAAAATGACTGGAAGAAATAGTTTCATAATACTAGTAATCCTCTTTCCTGACCAAACTTTAGCTCTTTTAGGACAGCAGTATGAGCTTTCGCACAAAGTAAATGTTCTACTTAAGCGTTTCGTAGGAAAAAATGATGTTTGAAATCAGATGCTGTGGGGGTAGACGTATTACACTGAGACAGTAAATCCGCTTGCAGTTCCCCATAGACCACTCAGCAAAAGGCCTAATCCCTGGATGTCACGAAAACCAAATTGATGTAAGCAGAGAAATTTTGCAATTGAATAAAGATCAGTCAACGAGAAGTGTAAATATCATCCACCAACCAGCCAACCAGCACCACGGCTAATTACTGAACCCGGTGTATGTGTTACACTTCCATATCTTGCAGCTGCTATAAATGCTCCAGTAGACTGTCAAAATAACAAAAATAGGAATGCTTCATAGAAAATCTATGGAAGCATGTTCTTCATAAAGATGTCTCGTATCATGAAAGACTTCAGACTTTAGTGCCGAACAAGGACTAGTGACATCTTTAAAAACAGTCTGTTAGCTTCATGTATCTTATACATGGAAAAACTGTTTCTCGAAGGAAAAAGCATACATTTTTCATTTTAGTTTTTACTAGCAAGAGAGAAACCTGGACCAAGTTATTAGAACTGTATATAGACCTCGACAAGAGAAACCAAAGCTGCAGCCATCATTACAAAGACATCTCCAGCATCGACTTTGGGAGCACCCCATTGCCATGGATAAGGTACCTTTATCCTGCATTTCCGCAAGTCAGTGAAAGCAGAACCAAATCACTTAGAATTATATAGAGAAGAGTTCAATGAGGAAAGAAGTTAAATACAACATCAAATTGTAGTTGACCTAAAATCCTCGAAACGAAGCTTCTATTGTTACCAATGATCTTGTACTTCAAATATCTACCACTTCAGGATATCATTTTGTTCGTTATAAATACCATTAAGGAACAAGGATATGAGTTAACTAAAACCCGAGTTTAATGTAGCATACCATGAAGCTCCACTAATGAGCCCAGAGCGATCCACACGGCAACTAATTTGAGTCTGTGGAGGTCTATTGTTGTATGCACCTGTCACAGTGAGAAGAGCTGCATATCCCCACACTATAGCAACTGATAATAGGACAGCAAATCGTTCAAAGATGGGGCGCTTTAATTTCCACATGTGAGGAATGTACTGCACAAACATTTATGTCACATATATTAGACTACTGACATAACTATTAGAATTCATTCGAAGAAATTCATCTGTATGGAAACTCGATGCTGTTTATTAGAGAAACGGCTTACTTGAGACAATAATAATAGTATTATTAACCCTGGAAGACCAATTTCAACACATTCTGCCAACTGAATCAACAGAAATGAATAAGAAGTTAGTAAATCCAATGACGAAAAAGGGAAAACATATAGATACTACTTCGTGGAAATAAAATATGTTACAAAATGACTAGAGGCCTTCTACATGTAGCTCATTTAGAAGAGCATTCGTTGAATTTACCAATGTATTGGTTTTTTCTTAATTGATCCTAAGAAACTTAGTTCTTAGTTAACGGAGTTAGGAAATAGTTTCTGAAATCATTTAAAAGCTATATATGGCAATTTCTATACTAGTGAAATCAAGGAATATGGCAAGCTTGCACACGGTGTACTGTCGATATATATAACTAATTACACTTTGTAAAAGGCATCAACGGCCTATCTAAAAGAGAGCAATCAATAATCAGAATCTTACAAGCGGAAAACCTTGCGTATATAGACCAAGGCCTACAAGAAACACTGGTGGAGCTGCAGAGAGAGGAGATAGGACCCTACATTGTTAAACAACTGCAATAAGACTTCTTTTTTTCTTAATGATACAAACACGAATAGGATGGAAATGAAGGATAAATCCTGCAAAACGCACACCTTATGACAATTCTCCAGAGTCCGAGAAAGCCAATTAATATGGGAAGTATGGATGCAATCATCAGAGCTCCCTGCATTCCTCTCATCGAATGTATAAACCTCTGAAGAACATGATGAAAATAAAGCCGGAATCAAACTCAAACATAAAAACAGGAAACTGATGCAACAAGATGGAATATGCCAACCTCGTGAGGGTCAAGATATGTATTGTATCTACTGGATGATGCAACAAAAGTAGCTGGAATAATGAATGTGAATGATCCACCTATCACCACAGGAAGCCGGGTTCCAAACAAAGACTGCAAAAGAGTATTCAGCCCAGCAACAAAGAGCAAAGTTTGAATTACTTGAGCTTTCTCCTCCTGAAAGACATAATTTTGAAACTACTATTGTAAGTACACTAGTACTCCATGTGCCCGAACTTGTAAACCCAAATTGCTCTTCAAAATTACTGATAAAGTAAATACTTACATTGCCACCACCCATTTGAGGAACAATGATGGTCGGGATAATGACAGTAGTTCCCAGCATAACTATGTAGTGCTGAAAACCCAGAATAATGGCCTCCGCTGCATATTATTTAGAGAAGTGGACAGTCAACAGCTTGTATTCTGTCTTCCGATCACACGAAGAGGACAACACAGAATCTTTTGTATTGGCTTTACACTTAGGATATGAACGTACATTTAGGCATTAAACAAAGAAAAACTCAAGGCTTTATTAGGTAACATGAGTATGAAAGTGATCAAATCAAAACATCTGATCCCTTTGATGATTAAAACACATAAAAATCCTATACGCACAAGCAGATCCATAATTTAGACACTAGGGTTCTTGAGAGAGTGAATTTTGAAATGTACATCTAAATCAATTTATTCTTATTTTTTTGCAGACATATACCGGGATCGACCTGGAATCACTAGTCCTGCCAAACCACAAGCTCATGGTTGAATCTGCCACAGGCTATATAATCCATTCTGTTCAATTCAAATCTGTCTCATTTACTTACTAGTTGTTCTTTCTGTCACTTCACAGAAATTTGAATAGGTAACCGGAACTCAAGGAACGCCAACACACTTAAAGGATCCAAACAACACACATCTAGTTTTCAACATGCTCTTCAGGCAATCAAATAGTGAAAATGGAAACTGAGAGAATTGAAAGTAAGCAAAACCAATTAAACTATGAAATGAAAAGCAAGAAAATTAACATGTATGTACAATGAACTAATCAACAACTTTTCAGTCTTAAACTAGTTGAGATCAAGAAAGTAAAGTGTATCACAAATCACATACGCCATGAAGGGTTGCTGTTAACACAATAATCAACTCCTGGCAATTGGTCCTTCACTGGATGTGGAACCAATTCATCAGCTTTCACCTGTGGCGCCATTGCTTTTGTTTTATCTCTACGTTAAATCAAGTAACAACACTAGTTCAAACATGCTAAATTTATATCAAATTATCATTGACTACGATTATTAGTGGTTATGCTTATCTTTAGCTCAAACAAATTATTATATATTAACAGAAAGGACTGAGAAATTTCAAAATAGGTAATCATATACTATATTCGTACTCAATATCAAACATGAAAAAGGAGTTAGTGGTTCAGAACCAAGTGATGTATTTAAAATTTCTTTTATGTTTACATAATTTGAGTGAAAAACAATGAATTTAGTTGAACCAGCAATATTCAGCTTTGACCACAAAATTAAATTCTAATAAGGAAGAAGAAAATTGACAAGTTGAACAATTATAGAGTAAGATATGATTAGACAGTGATGTTGAGACTTAGGCTAGCTAACAAACTTTTAAAATTTTACATGTTTACTCTTTAAAAAGTTTGGTGATTTGAACAAATATTATACTTTTGTGCAAGTGTTATAAGGCTTGATACCATTTTAAATTGGTGAAACAAAATAGTTTGTGGGTCAAATTTTTGTCACAATTGCTTGTGGATCACAAGGAATAGAGACGAGCGAACATTTTTAGTTTATAAGTTCTTGAGCATAATATTTTTTGTTTATCCATTTTTCAATAAATTGTTTATATACATTAAATATTTTTTTGGAAAAAGTTGCGCGTTGTGACAAACATTATAGACCTGTTTTTACCATACATTGATAGGTCTTACAATGTTTTGATGATTCTTACAAATGTAGGGACCCCTTCCTCTGCAGAGTGTTCTCTTTTAAGGCAATGTGCTATACAACTGAAAAGTTGTCTTGTCAGAGGTTGATAAGGTCGTGAGCATGCTGAACCAATCAGAATATATAAACGAAATTGTTTGTCCAACAGTTAATAATTCTTTATGATTAATACAGTTAATAATTCTTTATGATTAATATAATTAACATGGAAAACGTCAAAGCATTCATTCAAAAAAGAGAAAGTTCAAGCTTCAATAAAACAGCAAGGGACCTCATTTATTAAAGATTTGCTTCCTGAACCTGTTGTTATTTTGATTGCTTATTTTTGTGCTTAACTTGGAGGATTCGTTTTACTTTTGATAGAAACGCTTCAAACCTTCTGTGAATTGGAGGAAACTTTGTGCATTACGATTTAAATGTATATTAATAAGTGAGGGTTACTATAGTTGGCAATGAATGCATTGTTTAGGCTCTATAAGTAATAGGTTGTACTACTTAGTGTAAGATTAGGAGGTTAATCTCATTGTTGTGGTGTAAATTGTGTTTCGATTTTGCTTGACAAGATTAGTAAAAACAGTTTTGAAAATCTTGTGAGACATGTCGTGGTTTTATTCTGTTGAGCAAGGAGATTTTCACGTAAAGTATTATATTTTATCTTTACTTTATGTATTTTCTTTAGTGCCTCATAACAATCTAAAGGACCTGGTCCTATCGTAGTTTGTGGACGCATACATTCCAACATACATTGCTATAAGTTCAAAAAATTATGAAATGTAGCTTCATTTTGCATTTTGTAGAAAATACACAATACACATGTGCTTGGGCGGACCCACATGGTACCGAAAGGGTGCTCAAACACCCATTAACCTTATAATTATATATATACTTATATAAAAATTAAAAAATGACATATGAAACCTAAAGTCGAGCACCTAAGTAACAAATGGTTTGATTGATCTAGTGGTTATAATTGGGTCTTTGATTCCACACATCAATTTTAGTTTAAAATTCAACTCTCCTTTCTCCACTTATTTATTTCAATTGATTTTTAAATTTACTTTGTTTTTCTCCTTATGCTGATTGTTCTTCATCCCTTTCACCAAGTGCCCTTTTGCTATTTTTTCTAAAAAAAAAACTTAATAAAAAAAAATTCCTTCTTCCTTTATCCAAAATAATTTTTTGGCTATTGAATTTAAAAGGAGGATTTAACACAAATTTCACAGAGATAAAGAGCTAATTACATACTATTTTTGCTCTTTTTCAATTATTAAAATCTCTTAAATTTGATGAAATCTGGATGATCTCAAAACGTCTCGATACATTACGTAAAGAAATGTATTTGAGAATAGGAGAGAGTATAAATTCTTCTAATTTTTTGAAATGATAGGAAATTTTAAAGAATATGGTAAAATAAATTGTGTAGTTGGGTAATTATATGGTTTAAATAAATATGATTTTTTTTCTTAAAACAAGTGTTAAATTTTTGCACTTATATTTTGTAATTGATATCTAAAAAAACACCCACAAATTTTAAAATCGTGAGTGCACACCCGTTGATATAATTTCAGGTGATACAACTATTTCACGTGTTTACAGTTGACAGAATCGATACCACTAATACCTACTGCCCGAATATAATACCTCCATGACACAAGTTCTAAAATGCCCCTCTTGGAAGTAATGTAACGTAAGAACTGAAATTGATGGTAAACCCCTTTTAGAACGTAAGAAGACGTGGAAAATCAAATAAACTGCCTTTTAATGATCCCCATTGGCCAAATCGGCGAGTCTGGAGGTCCTATCGCCAAAAGATCGCAAAAAATAAACAGTTTCCCAAGGTTTACTGGCTGATTCGGCAATACGCCAAAATATTTGGCGCGCCAAATTTCACAATCCAAACACGTTATAGTAAAATAAACATAATTTTTTACTCTGAACTCTGATTAATTCAAACTTTGTGGTGTTAAAAAGACTCGTAAACCTTTAATTTGATATGTTATGCGCGATCTATACCTAATACTTTATATGGTGAGAAATTAAATATGATCATTTGAAGTTGACTTTTGCATAAACTCATGTGAAAACTTAGCACATAGGAAAACTATGAACTCAACTTAGTGCTAGAGTTACCTTAATTATGACGCTATATCACATACGATAAACAATTCTACACTTGGGAACAGACTTAAATGAGTCCGGAGCCTAAAGGGTACAAAATTTTAACGAAAATTCCAAAACGGTATATAAAATTTTACATTAACTAAAACGGCAAAATCGCTGCATCAACAGCGATTTACTCCACCGGAAAAAGCAAAATCGCTGCCTCTGCAGCGATTTTGCAAAATGTGATTTTTTTTTTCAAAATCGCTGCCTAGGCAGCGATTTATAATTTTTTCAAGATTTTTTTTAATAAGGAATATTGTTGCCCAGGCAGCGATAAAAAAAATTATAAAATTTTTAAATCGCTGCCTACGCAGCGATTTTATAATTTTGTTTGAAAAATATGTAAATTGCTCAGCTATTTTTTAAAAAATGTTTAAAATATGGAAATCGCTGCCTAGGCAACGATTTTATAAAAAAAATTATAATATTTTTTCTAAAAAAAATCGCTGCTTTGAAATATATTTTTTTGAAAATCGCAGCGATTTCCATAAAAAACTTATAAAATCGTTGAGCGATTTACATATTTTAAAAAAATAATTTTAAAATTGATGCGTAGGCAGCGATTTAAAACTTTTGTTTGGAAATCGATGCCTGGGCATCGACTTTCACATTTTCAAAAAATTTTTTTTTTAAAAAAAAACGCTGCCTAGGTAGCGATTTCATTTTTTTTTTAAAAAAAATCATATTTTGCAAAATCGCTGCCTCTACAGCGATTTTGCTTTTTCCGGTGGAGTAAATCGCTGTTGATGCAGCGATTTTGCCGTTTTAGTTAATATAAATTTTATATACCATTTTCAAATTTTTATTAATATTTTGTATTCTTTAGGCTCCGAACTCGACTTAACATACTAATCAAATAAGTCATCATCACCCGATCCAAGCTGATACATTTATGAAAAATGGTTCAATTTCTTTAGGTTAAAATTTTGCGAGATACTTTTACATCAAAGATAATTTCATTGCAGTGTACGGTGCTAGCTAGTAGTCACTTCACACGGCAATGCCTATTTTTCTCGTGAAAGAGCAAAAAAATGTTACTATAGCAAGTATTCCATTTACATTACAGTATTGGATTAAAGTTTAATAATTTAAATTTATTTGGTATTGAACTTCCAATTATAGTTTATTGGTAATGACTAGAAGCACGCAATAAGCTTGTCGAAAACATTGTCAAATTTTTTAACTTGACACTGTTGAACGTAATTGTTTCTGGTCAAACAGATAATTTGAGTACGAAGCCTAAATGGCAAAAAAAACTGATAAAAAATTTAAAAGGGTACATTAAAAAAATTTCTAACCAAAAGAATAAAATCGCTACTGATGTAGTGATTTATTTTTAAAAATCTTTTTTAAAAAAAAAAAAGAAAATCCAATTCATTAAAATCGCTGCCTTGGAAGCGATTTCCCAAAAAAAATTCTACCAATTTTTATCAATTTTTTTTACCTTTAGGCTCGGACTCCAAATAATTTTGTCCTCGTTTTATTTCTCATTTGCAAGCTTTTTTGAAATACCAAACTATAATTGCAAAAAATCAAATCGAATATAATTAATTTGATATTCAGTTGTATATGTATTTTTCCAAAATCAAAGAACCCAACGTCTATCCAACCATTAGTTAGAATTGATAGAAAAGTTAGTTAGCAAATATGTTGAGTCTTGAGTATTTATTTAATTGTAATAGTCATTCTTAATTGGCCCGTATGAAATACAATTACAAGTTCCTTTTTATATTAATCTTTCTTTAAGTGTACAACTTCTCTAATTGCCCTTTATTCTTTCCAATCATAAGACTCATTAATTTGATTGCAACTCAACCTTTTTATCAACAAGAGTATCTCTTTGTGTGATTATTCAATACATCATATTTTATTTCATGCACACACACAAAAAAAAAAAAAAAAAAAATTCATCTGCACTACCAAGTCCCAAGCATCACACCCTTTCTTACTAGGATTAGGACACTCATGACTCATGGGAGTACCTAATTTCTTATCACATGTAGCCTAATACACATGCAATTTCCAATTTTATATATATATATATATATATAACAATCATCATGCATGCCCATATTTCATTTTGTTAATAATCAAATACTTGTAGAATCAGAAAATATGATTATATTAGGTTGTAAGTAACTACTAATTTTTTAGTAGAGAAATGAATCTAAAATAATAAATCTAACCCAAGAAAGGCAGTCTCAATTTCTTAAATTTATCTGTCTCTACACACTCAGCTTATATTCATTTCTAGGTTGTGTTTTTGACATGTTGATTCAAATTCTATAATGTTAAACTAATGCACATATTTCCACATAGTGACATGCTTAAGATTATTTGACAAATTAAACATCTTTTACCTCAATTTAAGATGGGGGATTGAAGATCTGAAGAGCAGAAAGCAAACTAATTTGCCAACTTTATTATTAACGAATATTAACATTAAAAAAAAAACAAATTAGAATAATATGAAAATGATTTTAAGTAATATAGGCCATGCTAACATTTTGCTTTATAGGTGTTATATTTTTTGTTCATCTTGAATTCCAAACATACTTAGAACAAAACTTTGAACATCTTTGTAAGAAAACAAAATTTAAGAACATTTTCACAACTAGAAAATTAAAACTAGTAGCGAAACTAGAATCAGAAACAATTTTTTTTTAAAAAATACACGAAATGTTTCTCTTAAAGAAGAATTGTTGTTAATATGTGTCTAAAGAATCTTACTGATTCCAACAAACTTTGCAGAAACACGAAGTTACCAAGTTTAATGAACCAATGAAGAACAAAAGAATAGAGGAACTGAAATTAATTCACAAATCTAAAGTTTGTAAAACACGTACCAGAATCTGAAAAAATTTTAATAGGAAGAAGATCAAGTCCACTGAATTCACAGTGTCCCCTTAAGGAAATTATTCCCCTCTAGTATCCGAGATTTGATTTGGAATATGACCTCCCAGGGTAAAATGATCTCAATCACCAGAGTATAGATACCAAAGACTCCGGTGTCAGCGAACCACTCAACGGCAGTAAAGTACACTTAGAATACTAGATTTAGTAGTTGAATAAGAAGTCCATAAATTCTATTTAAAATGAGAGGAAATCCCTTAATTTATAGAAAACAAAGGATAGTGAGAAAAGATTCTTATTGTGCCTTACCGGAAAGGTCAACAAACTTTTGGAAAAGTCACAATCTTTCAGAAAGGTCGTCACCTTTCATAAAAGTCACAACTTTTCATAAAAGTTGCAACTTTTCATAAAAGTCACAACATTTCATAAAAGTCACAACTCTTCATAAAAGTCGCAACTCTTCGTTTTCCATTCACACCTTTTTAAAATCCAACAATCCCCCGCATGAATGGAGAATGACTCGAAGACAAAGAAACGGACAAGTATGTGTACTTTACAAGCAAGAATTAATTGCATCTAGATAAGTAGGTTTCTCCTTGGACTTTCCGTAGTGAACATATGTCGGATATACTGGTCAATCGGTTGATGTGATATCTTTGAACCGTCGAACTTTGGTGTATACCTAGACAACCATATGTCACACAATTACCCTTTACTATTTATGGTTCATACGGTTGTGTTCGTTTTAGCCATGAACACCTCCTAGTTTCATGAGTGTATAGAGAGATGGACTTTTGACAATAATCTTCTTTGAAGCGACTTACACTTCACACTCACATATGTGATTCCTAACCGTGTTATCGCGTAGATACACTATTTGGTCAACTCTACCAAACTTAGCAAATTATTAAAACCATTAAGCTTTATTAACTCATTAACAAGCCTTAATGTTGTATTCTTGTCTCTGAGCATTGTCTTCATGATGAGAATGAATTGAATTTGTTGACTTGTCCTAAGCCGTAAATTTATTCCCTTAGATGACCTTTTAACTTCCTCTCTAGTTAGGCCTTTTTGTAAGTGGATCCGACACATTATCCTTTGACTTTACATAGTCCATTATGATTATTCCACTAGAGAGTAGTTTTCTAATTATAGCATGTCTATGTCGTATATGAAGAGACTTTCCGTTATACGTCATGCTCCATGCCCTACCTATTGCATCTTGACTGTGAAAGTGTATGCATACTAATGCCAATGGTTTGGGCCAAAATAGAATATCTATCAAGAAATTTCGGAGTCTTTCAACTTATTCACCGACCTTATCTAGAGCACCTAGCTCAAAGATCATTGTAGAGCTAACGATACATGTCTCTTTTGAAATATTTCTAAGAGACTTCTCCTCTACCAATTGTAAAAAATACATATCCACTATTGAATTTTACTTCATTCGTCCGATGATTCAATTTGCATCACTATATCTTTAAATATTGTTGGATATTGTTATAATGCAAGACATAGTTTTAAGTATTATTTTAAATACTCAAAAACTCTATTTATTGTCATCTAATGAATTTATTTGGGATCACTTGTGAACCGACTCAGTTTAAAATAGCAAATGCTATATCTGATCGCACACACTATATGATATACATCATGCTTCCCAAAACTCTAGCACAATCCAATTGTGAGTCACTTTTGTTTTCACTCTTTTGAAATGCAAAGCTCACATTTATTGGAGACTTGACAATATTGACATCTAAATATTTGAACTAGTTAAGTACCTTTTTAATGGAATGAGATCGTGAAAATGCTAAACATTATGGAGTTCTACGAATTCTTATATCTAAGATCGCATTAGCAACTCCAATAATTTTCGTTCCACTTGCTTTGTAGCATACGATTAGTAGCATTTATGTCATTAGTGTCTCTATTGATGATCAACATATAACCAATATACAAACAAACAATGACCTTATGATTTTGATGTGAACACATTTATCACTTCCATCATTCTTCAATCCATTTGCCGACATGGTTTGATTGAATTATGTCATTGTTTTGGTGCTTCCATAATGTGACTTAACAAGTTCACATACTTTCTTTTATTTACCAGGTACCACAAAACCCTCGGGTTGTTCCATGTAAATTTCTTCCTCCAATTCTACATTTAAGAAAGTTCTTTTCACATTTATTTGATGAATTTGGAGGTCATAAATCACAGTAATAATTTTTGCATCCGAATAGATGTAATTCTAATTACTAACGAGTATATATATCGACAAGATCAAAATCTTATTTTTTTTCTAAAGTCTTTGACACAAAGTCTTGCTTTATATTTTTCAACAGTTCCATCAACTGTTATTTTTCCTTCTAAAGATTCATTCTGAACCCAAAGGTTTATTTTCTTGAAGAAGATCAATTAACTTTCAATATTGTTTATTGACACCATCTTTCCAAAGGATGAGTCTACAGAAGACACAGAAAGTGTTACAAAATCATATTCGAAGGAAGTAAATGTCTTTTAACATTTTACTAAGCCTCTGAATCTCTTTATTAAGTACATTATCATTTTCATTTCCTAGGCCTTTTAGACCCTTCTCTAGACTACTCAAGTCTAATTTTACAGTCCACAGTCATAGGTCCTATTTTAATTCTTTTAGGAATAGGATCTTGGACTTTGACTAGATACCCCACACTTTGAAATATTTCAAGTTGGATTTCGTTTCTTTCCATTTCTCATATGGAAAAGATTGTATTCTGATCAAACAAAATTGCTTTCTTTCTAAAAGGACAAAACTTTTTGTTGATCCCTTTTGCAGTAAGGATAGTTCCTCCACACAAGTTTTGTGTAAACCCGAACTTATAAATAATGCATCCATCATTTCTTTCAACGTTCGGTTTTTCATTAGATTGAGGTGAATATGGCAATAGTTTAATATTTCACTTTCCAAACATATTTCTGCACAATGAGATTTATACTCTCCATTCTAATCACTTCTTATATATTTTTCAAACTAATTTTCAACTTCGATATTACATTGTCTAGACATTTCTATTGCTTCATCATTACCATTTAGAAAATAGACATAGTCATTTCTAATGCAATTCTCAATAAAAGTAACAAATACTTTTTTCCACCATGAGATGATGTTAATTTCATATCATAAATGTCAGTGTAAATCAATTCTTAGGCAAAACTTGATCATTTTTTCTTACAAGATTTTGTAATTGACATGCCCCAAGTGTTCATGTAACAAACATTGACTCAAGCAAGTAAGAACAAATAGAAACATCGAGTTTGAAAAGCTCTTCGCGAGGTAGCTTTTTCCTCACTAATATTTTGTTCCTATTTCTTACAATTTTGTGTGATACAAACATTGTTTAGATTGTCAAATATCCTTTTCAGAAGGACATTTCCATAACTTTCAATGTGATTGTTATAGAACTACCTATGAACAAAGTTTCATCGGGTTCAATAAAGACAATATAGTCCAACAGTTATTTTTACAAAAACATAACAAATGACTATTCACCAATATTCATGTCTATGCAAATACTTTTATTAGAATAGACATATCTTTTCATGAAAAATCACAACATTTTAAGTGAATTTTTTTTCATAAAAGAACACAATTATTTTGATTAAGTATATATATAATTTGGATGTTTCATACTAGTCACACTATATACTAGTAATAGAGAAACTCAACAACCACAATACCAAATATACTCCAAGAATTTTGTGGGTATAACATAATACAAAAGTATCAGTGAATTTCATATCTTTTGTTCCAAAGTTAAATTAGACACCAAGTCTAATCATAAGCAAATAACCCCCACATTTCAAATGTGATCTCAAAAATATTTTTCAAGTATTTGAAAATAGTTTTTCCACATATTTTAATGTTGAAAACATTATTCTACAAAAGAATTATAGTGCTGCAATTCTCTTTGACAATGTTTACACAATGTCAAAGTTCATTCCATAGTGACACAAAATCACAAATTCTAAGTCACTGGTATTTTTCCTCTATCAGAAATAGACATTCCACTTAGTATTTTAAATACTAACAATAATGTCAAAAAAAATTGTACATTTTATTTCTATATTACATTGAAGTTTATAGAAAATCAAAAGTACAACATTGACTTATTATGAGAAGTTTTCATATTCTTCAAATCAATTGCATAGTCCAATTTATCCAGAGTATAAAACCACAAAAATTTTTAGTCTACAAAAATCAGACACACTAACATTTCTCATGGAGTACAAAACTACAAAAGTCATTTTTTTTCTCCAAACAGAATAACACATATTATTTACCACATAGAAATGTTTTTCTTATCAAATAGTCTTCAAACTATAACATTTTGACATACTATTTTATCAAACAAAAATATGCATCTCTTATTTTTGCAAACTAAAGAATTTTAAAAGCAACAATATTTGCAAAGTAAAATTCATTCCACAACATATGATTTGCAGATCTTTTTTCAAATATACATATAATAAAAATAAATAAAAAATCAAAGATGATAACTCTTAGAAACTATTTTCCTCCTTAGATAATTTAACAAGAAGGTTACGTGGTAATCTTTAAACGGAATACCAGTTATATTCTCACTTCGACCTTGCTAAACAAAGCAACGAATTATGGAGAAGTAATACATTTATCTTCTACTTCCATGATCAGATTCTCTCAATCAGTAGAATACAAGAAATACTAACAGTATAGTAATATCCTTAAGATTGTTGTTCATCTTGTATTCCAAACATACTTAGAACAAAACTTTGAATATCTTTGTAAGAAAACAAAGTTTAAGAACATTTTCACAACTAGAAAATTAAAACTAGTAGCGAAACTAGAATCAGAAACAGATTTTAAAAAAAATTATACGAAATATTCTTCTTAAAGAAGAATTGTTGTTAATATGTGTCTAAAGAATCTTACTGAATCCAACAAACTTTGCAGAAACACGAAGTTACCAAGTTTAATGAACAAGTGAAAAACAAAAGAATAGAAGAACTGAAGTTAATTCACAAATCTAAAGTTTGTAAAACACGTACCAGAATCAAGAAAATTTTTAATAGGAAGAAGATCAAGTCCACTGAATTCACAGTGTCCCCTTAAGAAAAATTATTCTCCTCTAGTATCCGAGGTTTGATTTGGAATATGACCTCCCAGGGTAAAATGATCTCAATCACCACAGTATAGATACCAAAGACTCCGGTGTCAGCGAACCACTCAACGGCAGTAAAGTACACTTAGAATACTAGATTTAGTAGTTGAAGAAGGCCAGAAATTCTATTTAAAATGAGAGGAAATCCCTCAATTTATAGAAAACAAAGGATAGTGCGAAAAGATTCTTATTGTGCCTTACCGGAAAGGTCACAAACCTTTGGAAAAGTCACAATCTTTCAGAAAGGTCGTCACCTTTCATTAAAGTCACAACTATCCATAAAAGTCACAACTTTTCATAAAAGTCGCAACTTTTCATAAAAGTCACAACATTTCATAAAAGTCGCAACTCTTCATAAAAGTCGCAACTCTTCATTTTCCATTCACACCTTTTTAAAATCCTACAATATTTTACTAAAGTTATAAATCAATTAAGTATTTAGTACACTCTTAATAAAAGTTATGGACTATAAAATTAATTTCACTTCTTTTTTTTGTTTCGTTCATTTCTGGAACATATCACAATTTTATTGAGACAAATACTGAAAACACTCATGACATCTTTAAAAATACATTACTGTTTTAGTTGACTAACTAAATTTAGTTACACCCCTCAATTTTCCATCATCAAACTATTATAGGACTATAAAACTCTTAATAAGAAATTGAGAAAAATTCTGAAAATACCTTATACTTTGCGAAATTAAGAATACGTTAGTGAAAAAACTTACAAGATAATAAAATTGCAAGATTACAATTGAAAATAAAATGAAGAAATTAATCTCTTCAGGTTGAGGCGCGGATATCTCGCTCTCTTTAAGGAGATTCAAGCCCACTACAACAAATGTTTTCACCGGTCCAGCAGTAGTCCTCTTTGACTTGTCCCCTCCAGGATACGACAACCTTCACAAAGTATAGCTCAACAACTATGAACAAGAGTTGAGTCCAAAGCTCCACAAAAAAGAACACCTCCCTTCAACTAATAAGAACTCTCTTTTAGACTAACTCCTTTACTCTTTGTTTTCTCTTGTGTTTTGTGTGTGCCAAACCAAATGAAGACCACCACTATTTATACTACAAGAAGTCTTCCTAGCAATGAGTAGGAAGATAATGGAAGTAGTAAATAGTGAAGATAATGGTCTTAGGAGTTTCATATGTTACAATGAGAGTTACATAGCTTACATAGGTTACAATGGGAGTTACATAGGTTACAATGAGAGTTACATAGGTTACAATGAGTAATGGAGGAATTAAGAATGAAATACATTGATGGATAACCAATGCTAATGGATGATGTAGAAGTCATCCATTCCAATGTTCATTCTTATAAATCCAAATCAAAGCAATTTAATATGTTAAATATTAATATTAAAATGCTAACCTAACAATCCCCCACTCATTTTAATATTTAGATAAGAGAGTATATCAGTTGAAGGAAAACTACTATGCATAATGAAGGTGTGCTCTGCATTGAACCTCCACTTAGTGAAACAGTAACTTTTACTCCAGAGTCGTAGTGGTCTCAGACTTAAACTTTGACTGCCTAAGGGAAATAAAATATCACTGCTCACACATAATAATCAAGGTGTTGACATGAGCTTTAACAGCCAGCACGTTATGGCCATGTGCTATCCCGGTTTCATGAGTGCATTTGAGAATAAGCGTTATTCTCATAGGAAGCGACTTGCTTCCACACATCACATAGGTGAAATCTATCAAGAGTGCTCCTGTAAGATTAACACTCCATCCATACGGGCTACATATATTCATTAAGAGTTTTATCAACTCAACCTTCACAAACTACAGGAAACAATGCACTCAGATCATAGGGAGGGAAAAAAATAGTGCATTTTTCACAACAAGTCATTATATGATTAGTTTTTCCCTTTGAACCTAGTTTTAGGATCTCTAGTCCCTAGGTTGGGTTTCCTCATATATGACTCAAGGATTTGTAGGCTTCAATCTCATCCCCCTCGATGTGCTTCAGACCTTTTCTCTTGTTAAGGCCTTCGTAAGAGGATCTGCAAGATTATCACAAGATTTGACATAATAAACATTAATGGTACCATTTGTCAAATACGATCTTACATTACTTTGTTTCCTCCTTATAGTTCTGGATTTACCGTTGTAATAATGGTTTTGAACTCTACCAAATGCAGCGGTGCTATCACAATGAATTAAAATATGAGGAATTGATTTTTCAAAATAAGGAATTTGAAACAATAAATCTCTTAACCAATTCGCTTCCTCACTAGCTGAATCTAAAACAATTAGTTCATCCTCCATGGTAGAGTTAGCAATTATAGTTTGCTTTTTTGATCTCCAACAAACAGCACCACCACCTAAAGTAAAGATATAACCAGTGGTAGAACAGGAATCACCTGACAAAGTGTTCCAATCTGAATCACAAAAGCCTTCAAGTACAGCAGGATATTTTTTATAGAACAAACCACAATTTTTTGTTCCAATTAAATATCTCATAACTCTTGTTATAGCATGCCAATGTTCATTACCTGGCCTGCTTGTAAACCTGCCAAGTACTCCTACTGCATATTCAATATCAAGCCTAGTGCAATCAGTCACATATCTCAAACTTTCGATTATATTAGCATATTCCTTTTGATTTATTACATTATTTTCACTTCAACAGGAAAAAAGTGAACACTTGAATCAAAAGGAGTAGCAACATGCTTGCAATCATGAAAGTTATATTTTTTCAAAATTTTCTCAACATAATGTGACTGGTCAAGGAAAATCCCCTCACATGTTCTTGTTATTTTTATTCCAAGAATAAATTTTGCCTCACCAAGATCTTTCATATCAAAATGGCTTCTAAGAACATTTTTAGCTTCATCAATAACATTCATGTTAGAGCCAAAGATCAACAAATCATCAACATATAGGCAAATGATCACATGTGAATTATTCCAAGACTTATGATATATGCACTTATCACACTCATTTGTTTTGAAACCATTTTCAATCATGCAGGAATCAAACTTTTCATGCAATTGCTTTGGTGCCTGTTTCAAGCCATATAGGGATTTAGTAAGTTTACATACTTTGCTTTCTTGGTCTGCTTCAACTAAACACTCGGGTTGGTCCATATAAATTTCTTCATTTAGGTCTCCATTTAGAAAAACAGTTTTTACATCCATTTGATGATTTGCAAATCAAAAATTGCAGCCATAGCAACTAAAAGTCTGATGGATGTAATTCTTGTTACCGGAGAAAAGGTATCAAAAAATTCTAGGCCTTCTAGTTGTTTAAAACCTTTTGCAACTAGACTAACCTTGTATTTATCAATAGAACCATCCGGTTCAACTTTTTCCTTCAGAACCATTTGCAACCGATTGTTTTACAACCCGGTGGTAAATCAACTAACTTCCAAGTTTTATTAGAAATTAGAGATTCCATTTCATCATTTACAGCCTCTTTCCAAAAAATAGAATCATGTGAAGATAATGCTTCTTTCAAAGTTAGAGGGTCATTTTCAACATTAAACAAATAAAAATCAGGACCAAAATCTTTTTCTACTCTAACTCTTTTACTTCTTCTTAATTCAAAATCACCTACTTCTTTATTTTTCAAAGTTGAAGTACAAGAACTAGGTAGTGACAAAATATTTAGTTCAATCCTTTGACCCCCACTATTTTTAGTATCAAAAGGAAATTTATTTTCATGAAAAATAGCATCACCAGATTCTATTACAATATTATCTTCAAGATTAAAAAATCTATATGCGGTACTATTTGAAGCATAACCAAGAAAAGCAAAAGTAGTAACTTTCTTACCCAACTTTATAATTTTGGGATCCATTAGCCTCACAAAGGTTAGACAACCCCAAACTCTTAGATATCCCAAACATGACTTGTAACCTTTCCACAATTCAAAAGGTGACAATTTAGACTTTTTATGAGGCACACGATTCAACACATAACAAACAGTTAAGATAGCTTCACCCCAAAAATTTAAAGGTGCATGTGACTCAATAAGAATGACATTAGTCAATTCAACCAAAGTTCTATTTTTCCTTTCTGCTACTCCATTAGACGAAGGAGAGTAAGGAGGAGTAGTTTCATGAATTATTCCCAATGATCTAACAAAAGAATTAAACTCATTTGATTCATATTCACGGCCTCTATCACTTCTAATTCTTTTTATTTTTCTTCCAAACTGATTTTCAACCTCATTGAGATAAGTTTTGAAATTTTCAAAAGCATCACTTTTATTTTTAATCAAGTAAACATATGTAAACTTAGAAAAATCATCAATGAAAGTGATAAAATATCTAATACCTCCACGAGTTAGAATTCCACCAAGTTCACAAATATCAGTATGAACTAATTCTAACAAATCAGTTTTTCTTTCAACTTGAAAATAAGGCCTTTTAGTGATCTTGGCTTTACTACAAGCCTCACACTTTTCAAAATTCATTTTAACCATTGGTATTTATCCTAAACTACTCATGATTCCAACATAACGATCATTAATACGACACAAACGAGCATACCAAAAATTAGTTGGAGAAAGCATATAAACAGAAGTAGAAGTTTTATTCATTTCAACATTCAACTTAAACATCCCATCACATGCATACCCCTTCCCCACAAAAATATCTTTCTTCACTATTACATATTGATTAGATTCAATAATCTATTTAAAGCCTGCTTTATTAAGAAGAAAACTAGACACCAAATTTTTTCTCATAGAAGGAGTATAAAGTACATCTTTCAATCCTTCCAGAAGTAAAACACAATTCAACACCTCCCATTCCAAGCACTTGAGTAGTGTGAGCATCACCAAGCATGATGGTTTTGGGCTCCTCAAAATGAGTATATTTTTTAAACCAGTCTTGTCATAACAGACATGACGGTTTGCACCAGAATCAGCCCACCATCCATCAACATTCTCAACCATGTTTATGTCGGTAATCACCACCACAAAAGGTTCTTCGGTAATGTTTGCCTGAGGGTTAGGTCCACGTTTCCGGAATCTGAAAAATCGAGCAATATGCCCACTCTTGCCACAAACAAAGCATGGTCCCTTTTCTTGAACTTGTTGATTTTGTGCTTGGTGATTTTCACCATTTCTTTCTTGGGATGTCTACCATTGTTTTTCTTGAATTTTTTCTTCTTAGGCTTTAAAGAAGTATTTTTGTGAGTTTCATGAGTAGCATTATTCGAAGTAATTAAATTTACCTTCGATGTGATGTTGTTCTCTTCTGTTTGTAAAAGTGCATCTTGACCCCTTGCTTCTTCTTCCATGCGGATTTTCATTATCAAGGTTTCAAGAGAGGTTTCCTTTTATTTGTGGCGCATAGTTTTTTGAAATTCCTTCCAAGAAGGTGGAAGTCTATCCACTATGCCACAAACAATAAGGTTATCTCCAATTATAACCTCTTCGGACCTAAGCTCTCCAACAACAATGATGAAGTCTTGAGCTTGATCTACCACTGATTTGTTGTCCACCATTTGGAAACGAAAAAATCTACTAGCTGCATATTTTTTCGCTCCAGTCTCTTCGGTATCATACTTACTCTGCAATGTCTTCCAAATTTTCTTTGCACTAGAGTAAGTTCTATCATAATAATCATAAAATTTATCAGATAGACAATTAAGAAGATAATACCGACACTTATAGGAATCACCATCGTACTTTTCCACTTTCTCTAGATGAGAAATAGTTTCATCATCATTCATAGTGGTGATGTCTTCTTTATTTGGATTCTTCTCAGTTAATACATAAGAAACATTGAGAAGACTTAAGTAGAAAAATACTTTACCCTTCCATCTTTTGAAATGGTTACCATTGAACCAAAATGGCTTGTTAAGATCTCCCATCTTGACATCCACGGTTTTTCAATTGTAGTCATCTTTGAATCTCCTTAAAATTGTTAGTGAAAAAACTTACAAGATAATAAAATTGCAAGATTACAATTGAAAATAAAATGAAGAAATTAATCTCTTCAGGCTGAGGCGCGGATATCTCGCTCTCTTTAAGGAGATTCAAGCTCACTACAACAAATGTTTTCACCGGTCCAGCAGTAGTCCTCTTTGACTTGTCCTCTCCAGGAGCTCCACAAAAAAGAACACCTCCCTTCAACTAATAAGAACTCTCTTTTAGACTAACTCTTTTACTCTTTGTTTTCGCTTGTGTTTTGTGTGTGCCAAACCAAATGAAGACCACCACTATTTATACTACAAGAAGTCTTCCTAGCAATGAATAGGAAGATAATGGAGGTAGTAAATAGTGAAAATAATGGCTTTAGGAGTTTCATAGGTTACAATGGGAGTTACATAGGTTACAATTGGAGTTACATAGGTTACATAGGTTACAATGAGTAATGGAGGAATTAAGAATGAAATATATTGATGGATAACCAATGCTAATGGATGATGTAGAAGTCATCAATTCCAATGTTCATTCTTATAACTCCAAAATAAAGCAATTTAATATGTTAAATATTAATATTAAAAGGCTAATAACCAAACAGAATATATTTCATTTATATTACAAGATCAGAGGTAAATTTATATTCAAGTAAATATAATTAAAATAATCTATAATTCAAGAATTAAACTATTAATTTACACCGACTTCAGCGATGTTTTTAGTTAACTTAAAGAGTACTAGCTAGGAAGATATACTAGTAAGTACAAGTTCTAAGACTGGCGGCCAAACGAATGCAAGTGTTAAGGGGGAAGGTGCACCTACCAAATACAAAAGTTATAAATGGAGAAAAATATATATATAGTTCTTATATATATATATATATATCCGAGTCCTAGGAACGTGCATTGCACGTTTGTCCTCTAATTTATATTAGAAAAGTTAATTTATATCGCTAAATTCAAAATATAAGATCTTTTGTATGTAAGTTTGATATAATAATATAACTCTGCACAAATTAAAACATAACACTAAAATCTTGTTTTAGATGTTGGAGGTTTGATATTTTCAAATATTTTATGAAAAATAAATCTTTTATTATATCAGAGGAATTAATATATTTTAATTACTCAGTATAATCAAAAAAGAAATTAGCTATAAAAAAGATACGTATAAAAAAATATCACAAAATGTCTGAGCGGTGTACCATCAAATTTATAGAAAAAATTACTAGTTCAAATGAAAAAAAAAAAGTAAACAAAAACATGTCATCCGTAATAAAAGACATCAAATTAAATATATAGACAAAACTATTCGCATACTAATTGAATTATGTTTTATTAAAAGTCGACTTGTTGTAGACAAAATATATCATATGTATAAACTATATATATATATATATATATATATATATATATATATATATATATATATAATATATATATATATATATATGAATTTTAATACAATAAAAAATTCAACGTAACATATAGTCATTTTTTTAATTTACATTTTTTTTATTTTACTATTGTATTAAATTTTATAGCTCTCTATAATAGTTAAATAGATGAATTTCTAAATATTTGAGATTACATATAAAATGAAAAAAGTACAAACATATAGTTTTAAAAAGATAAATGATTACCAAACAATGAACAAGAAATAATTATTATTCTATGAGATTTAACATGCATACCCTCAATATAATTAATAATAAATATAAATTGTGATTAGCTTTATTATATTTATAGCCTAAAGGGGAAGAAGAAAGGAAGAATACAAAAAAACAGTAATCAAATTACGAAGTTATTAAATACTCAAAAAGACGGAGACATGAAAAATAATAATTCAGTTATAATTTCATGATATTGGTGAATATTTAACTTAGAATTATGATAATTTACATATTTCTGGACAAAAAGAAGATGAATATGCATGAAATATTAAAGAATACTAATAATTAAATTAATGATAAGAATTCTTATAATTATAAATTGGTTATGAAAATTTTGCAACTGATCATGTAGAGCAACCTATTGTAGAATGCAAGATGATCACAAACTTGAATAAAAGAAGGAATATAAACAATGTGGTGTGAGTGTGTTTGATACTCTTCATAACCCCCCCCCCCCCCTTGTCTTACAAATTAAAATTGAAAAGTTATTAGACTCTACATTACCCACGTTTAGTTAGTTCATGAATATATGATGCATTAAGATCGTGTTTGATGCATGCATTTAAATATAACTATTACTTAATATTTAATTAATTAAATAGAAATTAATATTTAATTTATTTTAGGTGTAAGCTAAGGGCAAAATTGTAATTCAACTATGAGGTTAGAAACTTCCGACTCATATATATACTAGTATATGGGGACGTGTGTTGCACGTTTACTTCATAACGATGACTATGAATTATTAAAAAATCACATAATTTTTTAAAATATAGTATTTGAGTTACCAAAAACATATGAAATGTAAAATGATAAACGTTTTTAGTGTATAAACTTATTAATAAAAGGGCAATGCGTGATTTAACTTTTTAAAAAAATGCTTGTAGTGTATAGTTAACTTGAAGAATTTCTTTTTTGAATTACTCCTCCTTTTATTATAATTTTGATATAGAAATTTTACATTTGTTTTAAAAGACAAAATAAAGTAGCAAAAACAAACATGGAGGCAGACTATCTTATGATTAATATCCTTAAAATGTCTTTTTTGTCTCATAGAATAGATTATAAACATTGAAATTCTTCCATAAAATGTCTGTCTTGTCTCATAGAATAGAGTAAAAATGTTGAAATTAAATTAATAGTTACACAGGATATACATTTTAGAAGATAAAATGTTTGACACTAATTAGTAAAGATGAAATTCTCCTTCTCATTAAGTAGAATGCAATTAAGTAATTCAAATTTATACTTAAGAAACTTATTTAAAAGGAAATAACTAAAGATTTATAGTGCAATGATTGGTATTTAAATGATGTAATTATATAAATAAAATATTAATATTTAATTAAATAAATCAGATTTTGATTTAGTGAAGAGCCAAAATGACAATATTAATATTCTTACAATTAAAAGTTTCATAAAATATATTTTTCATTTTTTTGTTAAAAAATTAATAGGAGCAATATTTGGTCAAAGGATTAAAGATCTTCTAACTTCTTAAGCATTTTGGTGTATCATTTTTTTGGCTTTGGGATTTTGATCTCATGATAATTTTAATAAAAATTGTCTAAAAACTATAGAGTTTATCCACAAGCGCATGTAAGAATGATTCTTTACAAATATTTAAAATTTAAGATGAAAAAATGTAATTATTAATAATTTGAAATTAGAATATTTTGTAGGCATTAATTGTTTTACATGCCTTATACACTATTTTTATTATTGTATTTGTCTTATTTTCTAAAGCAAAAAATACACCATTCAATCAAATATACTCTTAAAATAAAATTACAAATACAAAGAAAAAGTATCATGTACAGGAGCAAGTTTAGCACAAGGTTACCAACGAAAAATAGAAAAATTTCAAGACAATCTTTTCCCTGTTTTTTTTTTATTGATAATGCAAATTGAAACAAAGTTATAGTAATAAATATTCTACTTCTGACCATAAAAAGAGTTAAAATCTTTGGGAGATAAGTTAATTGAAGTGATATTCAACTACATAAATGAAGGGTCGTATCATAGTTCTGATCTCGACAAATAAGCTAAAAAAACAAATATATCAAGCTTCAATAATCTAGTAATTAAAGTGTTATTCATCCTTATAATCACATTATGCCTTGTAATCTTGACACAAATCCTCTTGCCTTGAAATTTTCTTCACTTGATTTAAGCTTCTTTAGTCTTTCACACACAAAAATTGCATCATACATAAATCTTTATATGAAAATACTGTAAAAGATTTGTATTTATAGGAAAAAATATAGCTTTGAAATATGAATATTCACTTAGTAAGTTGAAAGGTCAACTGTTACAAAAATTAAAGACAAATATTAATTAAGAACATAAATTAATTCAGAAGATAAATTATACACATGTATCTATTTAAAAGGATAACTTTTATTTTTATTTTTTTCTAATTAATTACTCACATGTATACCAACTAAAAATATTTTAGAAATTCTACTATTTATGTTTAATTAATTAAATATTTAATAACATTTGAATTTAGTATAAGGATAAAATAGTAATTTAATTTTTTACTTTGGAGCTTCCCACTTATAATAATTATGATATATGATATAATATATGTATGTGTGTGTGAGAGAGATATCTGTGATATATGATATATGATGATATACATACAATTAAAATAAAAGGTAGTTCACCTATAGCCTATTTTTTTATTTTCTTATATGAAGATTATTAATGGGAAAACCAAAAGAAAAAGAAAAAGAAATGGACAAAGAACTTCAAAATAAATATGTCCCTTCAAGTTGGTAAGTTTCAAATTCTTGGGAGTAGTTGAAACTTACAAACTGATTTGGATTAATTGATTTGCCAGGTTACAACCAATCTTTAACAATTGACACCTTAGATTATTAATTATCAAGCAGCTGAGTTTAATATTAGGGTGACTAGGTGGGTTGGATCACTCTAATATCAATAATTTAGTTATTCTAATAGTTTGTCGTTGAAGTTACTTTGTAAAATCATTTTTTTGTTTTTGTTATTGTTGTAGCGATAGCGATTTCAGAAATATATATAATTAACATCAACTACTTTAGATGGTTTATAATATAACACATACTTATATTTCTCTATAATTGGTTTATTTTATATGATTCTCAATAGTCAATACCATTGAGGGAGTAAAACTAGTTGTGTTTCCTTTGAGCATAACTAGAAACCTAACCAAAAACGTGACCATGCATGATGACCGAATGAAAGTTCGTATCTAATAAAAATATTCATATTTTAAAATTGATTTCTTTTAAGGAAAACAAATAAAAGGCTAACTAAAATCACAGAACTAAATCAATTTTGCTAGGTTAAGTTCTCTATAGTATGAAGGTCTAATATAGTTTTTGGTTTGCTATTGGCGATCATGATTGTGATTGCGCAAGTTATTGGACTAATTATTAAGATGGAGTACTTATTCCGATATCTATTTAGAGTTCAGAATCTAAATAAGTCAGAAAAAAATAAAATTAATTAAAATAACTGACTATTTTAGAAAGTAAGTAAAATAGGTTTAGAGGAAGAAGAAATTCTATTTATCCAATATTTCAAATATTATTCATTAATCTCATAACGTGTATATTTTAATATATAATGGAACTATTTTTTACACTTTATAAAATGTATGTTTTTCTTACACTTTATAAAGTGGAACTTTTTCTTACACTTTATAAAGTAGAAGAAAAACTTGCACTTTACAAAGAGGAATATTTTTCATGTTTTGCTCTCTTTATAAAGCTTTTGCAGTGTTTGTCATACAACTATATTCATTTGGCGTATCATAAAAACGGAAAGAACTGTTACACTATGTATTTTTATTTTTTCATTATGAAAACTCCTCCAAGCTATAGATTTGAGGACATTCAAACATAGCACCTTCAACATATTTAGTCTTCTATTTTCTTTATTTAAATCACAAAAAAATGTCTTCTAAACCAAAACTTAGAGTTTCAATTTATTGGGATGGCAAAATTATACATGATGGGAATACTTTTATTATAATTGTCCTCCCAAACACAATGCTTAATATTCAATTAAAGTCCGTGATCATAAATTTCTTTCATCAATCTATAAAATAATTAGTATAAATATTACTAATTATAATTTGATTATATTCGAAAAATACCCTACTTCATTTTTATCACGATGACAAGTAAATTTTGGAGAGTGAATTATCTATAATGATGAATCGTTGACCGACTTTTTGAGGATTTCAAAAATGATTCATAGATCAAATCAAGTCAATAATACTTAAAATCTATGTTAGAAAGGAGCCTATGACTAGCCAACAATGTTCGTCTTTATCGGTCGATGTCCTCCCCAATTAGAAAATCATAATAGCTTTGATGGATAACACAATCTACTGATTTTCCTAATGTGACTCATTATCAAGATATTTTTACGGTCGATATGATTTTAATTTGAACGAAACTATCAATGAAAGTGAATGGTAATGCTCCATAATTATATTTCTTTTATTATTTGTTTATTTTGTCAATTATTTATTAATTTATATGATTTATTATTATTCTTATTATTATATATTTTTGTAGGAATATTGCTCCAAGTTATTTACTAGCTAGATAATTGTTTTGGTCAATCCTCACACTTTGAAATGACGGGAAATGTTGGGACATCCTCATATTTTCATGTCTCGCCTACTTCTGATACAAATGATTATCAGTGTGTCTAACACTTCATTTTTTATTTAAGTTAATTGCATGAGATAAATATTTATACTTTTTACATATATAGAAAAACTATCTCAATTATATGATGAACACTGCAAAAATTTCATAAAGCGAGAGAGCAAAACGTAAAAAACATTTCTATTTGTAAAATGTAGTTTTTCTTTCACTTTATGAAGTATAAGAAAAATTTTCACTTTACAAAGTGTAAGAAAAACTTACACTTTATAAAGTGTAACAAATAGTTCTGTTATATATTAAAGTATAAACTTTATGGGCTAACGGAAAATATTTGAAATATTGAATAAAGTAGAAGTTCTTCTTTCACTAAACCTATTTTAGTTACTTTCTGAAATAATAATTTATTTTGATCACTTTTATTTTTTGGTGGTTTATTTAAGTTCTCAACTCTATCCATCCACGTCCCTCAAATCTCTTAATACTAATCGTGACAACAAGTCTCAAGTAGGATAGATGAGTTATATATATATACTATTGCTGATTTTTGTTTAGCTTCTTCTGTGGACACGTATATTACACTACATTCAATTGCTGCCGCAAGTTCTCTTTTCCGGCGAGACCTATTTTTCATTATATCTTGTGGTTGTCACTTCACTTTAACTTCCGATTTTCCTTGTTTGTTCACTCTGTAATTGTTTTATTTTCAAAAAGTTATTGCATGTTGTTTTTTCTCCAAGACTAAGGTTCATTGTGCTGAATATTTGTTGGATTTGCTTTATTATTGTTCATAATCACAATCAGGTATGATAGAATGTGATAGAATCGTTAATTCGTTTTGATGATAGACAAAAAGCGCAAAAAACAGTAGCAAATGTACGCAGCGAAAGAAGTCAAGCTAGAGTCCAAGATCAAGTAAAATAGAGTTATTTGTCAACCAAAATAATGTATTAAAGGTACAAGTCAATACAAATAAGGAAAACCTTAAATATATTATTAAGGAAGGAAGTTGTGTATAATAAGGATTCTAATTTAAAAAAGAATCCTTGTTTAAATATAACTTTCTTACCTTATTGGTAAGGATTGTACAAGGCAAAAACTCTATAAGAAGTGTACGAGGCAGAGGAAAACAACACGACTTCACGCAGAGAACAAGGGAGAATTATTCATCAAACTGAGGTCTTCAAGATTGATAGGATTGCTACGTTTAAAACATTCTTGAGTGAGAAGGTTTTATCGTGTAGAACTATTTGTCTTGTTTTTATTCTTCATTGTAGTTTACAGTTTATTGTACAAAGGGTGGGTTTGGCTCTTTGTAAGGTTGAGTGTTAGTGAGAGTTGTAACAAAAGGTAGGTTTGGCCTTTTGGAGAGATCGATTGGAGTCAATCGAGGGAGTAGTAGAGATAAGACTTTTGATTATTGAGTTGTAATCACAAAATCTTATAGTTGAATTAATAAAACGAGGTTTTTCCTTCCTTGAGTGAGGAAGGTTTTTAATTCAATAAGTGTTTGTGTCTTTACTCTGTCTTTACTTAAAAGCAACTTACACGAACCTGGTTCGTGTTCTGGGGTAAGGTTTTTTCAATTGGTATCAGAGCAGGTCTTTTCGTTAAAAGATTCACACCTTGAAAAGACTCAATGGCAGCACCACCTACCCCACAAGAGGGAGCTTCACAAACACGACCACCACTGTTCAATGACAAATATTATGGATGGTGGAAAAATCGTATGATGGACCATCTTATTGGCGAAAACCCTGATCTATGGGGAGTAATTCTAGATGGACCAACCATACCTATGAAAACAGCAACTGATGGAATCACCAAAATCCCAAAGGAAAGAAAGGAATGGAATGTTGAAGACAAGCTTGCAATTCAAAACAATGCCAAAGCCAAGAAAATTCTGATATGTGGCATAGGACCAGACGAATACAATCGAATCTCGTCATGTCAAGATGCCAAAGCCATATGGGAAACACTGCAAACAGCTCATGAGGGAACAACGCAAGTCAAGAAGTCTAAAATTGATAACTTAAACAGGCAATATGAGCTGTTCAGGATGGCAGAAGGAGAGACTATTCAAGACATGCACACCAGGTTCACCTCCATCATCAATGAGATGTACTCTTTAGGAGAGATAGTGCCTAACGGAAAAGCAGTAAGGAAACTCTTGAGTGTTCTTCCTGAAACTTGGGAAAGCAAAGTCGAGGCTATCACCGAAGCCCGCAACCTAGACTCACTGGGAATGGATGAGTTAATTGGTAATCTCATCACATACGAACTTAAGAAAAACCAAGAAAAGGAAATTGGAGGAAAAAGAAAGGAAAGGAACCTGGTTCTAAAGGCTACTGCATCAGATGATTTTGAAGATGAAAATATTGCCCTCATAACTAAAAGGTTCACTAGAATTCTAAAGAGAGGGCAGACCTTTCAAAAGAAAGCTTTTCAAAAACCATCTGAAAACACCAAAGACCAGGTTTGTCATAAGTGTGGGAGTCCAGATCACTTCATCAAATTCTGTCCACTTTGGGCCGTAGAGCAGAAAAAGGTAAACTTTGAGAAAGGGAAAGACATCAAAAAGGATAAGTTTATCCCCTCAAACAGAAGAATGACAACTCAAGAGGCAGACATGTCAATGAAGAGGGCTTTTGCAGCAATGGGGAATTCATCTGATGAAGAGTTTGAGGGTGATGAGACGGAAAACCAGTCTCTTCTTGCACTAGAACAAGAAGATGATTATGACTTTCTTGCCCTTGTAGCAGTGGAAACCAAGGAAGAAAGGGAAACTTGCAGATCACAAGAAACCATACTAGCACTCATGGCTGGATCAGATTCTGAAGAGGAAAAAGAAGAAGAAGACATTAATGAAAAGGTTAGTCTTCATAACTTACAAGACAATCTAGGTTCATACTCAAAAAGAGAGCTAGAATCATTACTCTACACTCTCATTGATGCATATAAAACCATAGACTCAAAAATGGAACTGATAATGGAAGACTATGCATCACTAAGAGAAGAAAACAAGAGTCTTGAAAAACAGAATCTTCATCTTTTATCCAAGAATACCAAACTAAGTAAAAATCTAGAACTGGTAACTAAAAGGAATGAAACACTCTCCAAAGAGCTTCTTGTGACTAAAACTGAAGCAGAAAATGGAATGAGATGGACCAGGTCCTCCATACTGCTTGACAGCATTCACAAGAATTGCACATTTGAGAAACATGGGATAGGTTTTGATAGAACCAGCTCTCAAGTAAAAAATCCCAACATAGACTGTTTATGCATGCACTGTGGATTGGTAGGACATAAAAGTCATGATTGTCAAAAGAAACAAACTGCTCATAACAAAAACTTGAAATCCTTGAGAAAACCTCATCATGATAAACCCAATGAGCAAAAACAAATCCCTATAGACAAGTCTCTTCCTAGATGGGCCAGCAGAAATCTTATCCACCCATTCCCTAAGCTTAAATCAAAGTGGATTTGGGTACCAAAATCTAAAATCCAACAATAAATTGCAGGGATCAGTGAAGAGGAAGCAGCAACAATGGTACTTGGATAGTGCATGCTCAAGACACATGACTGGAGATAAAAGAAGCTTTCTCTCACTCAAGAACATCAAAGGAGGAAACGTTGCCTTTGGTAATGGTAAAAGTGGTGAAATTCAGGGAATTGGAAAGGTTGGATCAATGGATACTCATGCAATTGAGAACGTATATTATGTGAATGGTCTACAACATAATCTCTTAAGCGTATCTCAAATGTGTGATAAAGGAAACAACGTTCTCTTTACAGAAAAAGAATGCAGAGTAACAAACTCAGTGACTGGAAACCTGGTTCTACTAGGAAAGAGACACAAGAATGTGTACAAAGTCAAGACTATTGACTCCAAGGAAGATAATCTTAAATGTCTAAGCGCAGTCTCAGATTGCTCCATGCTATGGCACAAAAGAATGGGACACATTAGCATGACAACTATAAACAAGCTCATATCTAAAGACCTGGTTAGGGGACTGCCAACCAAAAGTTTCAAGGACAACCAAGTATGTGGAACCTGCATTCAAGGAAAACAGGTTAGGTCATCCTTCAAACCAAAGTTGACAGTAAGTACTACTAAGCCACTTGAACTACTTCACATGGATTTATGTGGACCAATGCGTGTACAAAGCAGGGGTGGAAAAAGATATGTGTTTGTAATAGTTGACGACTACTCAAGATTCACTTGGACATTATTTCTTGCAACAAAGGATGAGACATTCACTATGTTTGAAGTTTTTGCAAAGCTGGTTCAGAAGAAATTCAACAAAGAAATAATCAGCATCAAATCTGATCATGGACTGGAGTTTAAGAACTCACAACTCCTACAATTTTGTACTACAAATGGGATTGAGCATAACTTCTCAGCACCTAGAACACCACAACAAAATGGTGTTGTTGAGAGGAAAAATAGAACACTGGAAGATATTGCAACAACAATGTTAATCTCAAGCAAACTTCCAAAATTCTATTAGGCTGAAGCAGTAAATACATGAAGCTATTTAATAAATAGATGTATGATCAGATCAGTGTTAAACAAAACACCATATGAGCTACTAAAAGGAAGAAAACCAAATCTAGTACATCTTAGGGCCTTTGGATGTGCATGTTTTATACACAACAATGACAAATAAAATTTGGAAAAATTTGATGCCAAGAGTGATGAAGGAATCTTTCTAGGCTACTCATCACAGAGCAAGGCCTACAAGGTACTGAATAAAAGAACAAACCGTGTAGAAGAAAGTGTCCATGTTGTCTTTAATGAACATACTAGTGAAGTTGAAGGAAATTCAGAGGATGAACAAAATGAGGGAACCTTCTCCAAGCCGTCAGACCCAAAAACATGGGAAAAAGAACCCATACCATCTGACAAAACATCTGAAATTGGAGATAAGTCTGCTGATGAAACTTGTTCATCTGCACCTCAAGAACCAGTAAGTATTCCCACTCATAATTGGAAACATCAAAGCTCTCACCCTCTGCAAAATCTTCTTACTCCTCTTAACTCAGGCATATCTACAAGATCCAATCTACGTAGTATGTGTGCATTCTCTGCCTATGTGTCCCTGATTGAGCCTAAAAATACAAAGGAAGCATTGCTAGACTCTGAATGGATTGGTGCTATGCAAGAAGAACTCAACCAATTTGAAAGAAGCAGAGTGTGGAACCTGGTTCCAAAACCCCAAAACAGAACAGTAATAGGTACTAGGTGGGTGTTTAAAAAACAAGCTCGATGAGCAAGGTCAAATAGTGCGCAACAAAGCTAGGCTAGTTGTACAGGGATACAATCAAGAAGAAGGTATAGACTATGATGAAACCTTCGCACCAGTAGCAAGAATTGAGGCAATTAGAATACTGGTTGCATATGTTGCTCACATGGAGTTCAAACTCTACCAAATGGATGTCAAAAGTGACTTTTTAAATGGTTACCTACAAGAAGAGGTGTATGTAAAACAACCTCCAGGTTTCGAGAATACCATATATCCTGATCATGTATATAAACTGGACAAAGCACTCTATGGGTTAAAACAAGCACCAAGAGCATGGTATGATCGATTGTCTACTTTCCTTCTCACACATGGATATACAAGAGGAAAAATTGACAATCACACTGTTTCTTCGAAAACAAGGTAAAGATCTGTTCATAGTCCAAGTATATGTAGATGACATTATATTCGGAGGAACCAATGACTCACTAGGAGTAGAATTTTCTCAACTAATGAATAGTGAGTTTGAGATGAGTATGATGGGAGAATTGAACTTCTTCTTGGGACTCCAAATTAAGCAAACTCCAGTCGGAACATCAATTCATCAGCAAAAGTACATCAAGGAATTATTGAAGAAGTATGATATGAATGAAGCTAAGACAAATGATACCCCCATTGGGACAACAACAAAGCTTGATAAAGATGAACCAGGTTCACCAATCAATTACACTAGATATAGAGGTATGATTGGATCACTCCTATATCTCACTGCCAGCAGACCTGATATAGCGTTTAGTGTTGGTCTATGTGCAATATTTCAGTCTTGTCCAAAGGAATCACATCTAAAAGCTGTCAAGAGAATCCTGAGATATTTGAAAGGTAGAATAAACCTGGTTCTCTGGTATCCAACTGGTGACTCTTTTGATCTAAAGGGATTTGCTGACGCTGATTATGCAGGACACATGGTTGATAGAAAAAGTACTTCTGGGATGGCACACTTTTTAGGACCATGTTTAATATCTTGGGCAACAAGAAAATAAAATTCAGTGGCTCTATCTACTGTAGAGGCTGAGTATGTTGCAGCTGCTTCATGTTGTGCCCAACTTCTTTGGATAAAACAACAGCTTAAAGACTTTGGTATAGAAACAGGTTGTATTCCTATTCTATGTGATAACACAAGTGCTATAAACATGGCCAAAAACCCAGTTCAACACAAGCGCACCAAACACATAGACGTTAGACATCACTTTCTTCGTGATAATGTTGAAAAAGGAAACATAATAATGGAGTTCTGCAAAACTGAAAATCAAGTTGCTGATATTTTGACCAAGGCACTAGGAAGAGAGTCATTTCAGAAAAATAGACTTGAGTTAGGGCTCATCTTCTTAGAATGAACTATGCCCAACCAAGTTCTAATGAGGTATAAACCAGGTTCAGTCAAGATAGTTCTACATAATCTTTACATTTTAAAAAAAAAGGTTAAATTTTTTTTTAAAAAAAGAGTTAAATTAAAAAAAATAAATTAAATTTAAAAAAAAATAAAAAATGGGGGAAATCAATCTCATCTTCTCTGTCCCATGCCCCTCTCTGACAAGCAGGTGCAACCGTCACAATGCACGTCTCCTCGATGTCAATCCCCCATAATTACTCCAACCCCTTGGTTACAACATCAAAACCGTTCCCAATAAAGCACTCTCTCTAAACTAGCAACCAACTTTCTCTCATCTTCATTCTTCAGACAACCAAGAAACCAAAATCCCTTCCATCACCATGACTAATCCACTTGTTGCTTACTCTGATGACGAAAGCTCGTCTGATAGTGCATATTCTCAGGGGGAAGAGAACCCAGTTGTTGATGTTGTGCCCGATCTTGGGGAAGAAAGCCAACTCCCAACCACACCACCTACATCCTTATCCAAATCGGATCTGCCTCCGTCACCGCCACTAAATGCTCCATCACCACCACCAAAAGCTCCATCACCACCACCAAAAGCTACATCACCACCACAAAAAACCTCATCTACACCACCAAAAGCTACATCCCCACCACCACAAGTAACCCCTTCACCATCACCAGTTAAATGAGCATCTTCACCTGTCATTACAGACTCCCCACCACCACCCATCTTCGAATCTCCCCCATCACCAGTCCAAGAAACCCCAGCATCACCGGTTCATGAAACCCCACTTTCACCAACCCCAAAATCTCCCACAACCACTGTCCCAACCATTCCCCCTCCTTCACCATCTCACCAAACCACTCCTCAAAACCCACCACTCTCTCCAATCCATGATGATATTCTTTTGAGTTCCCTTCACCCTACAAAACCAAGGCGGCCAAGAAAGCACATTGCCGTCAAACAGGTTCGTCCACACAGGCCAGTAACAAGGAGTGCGCATGTGGTCAAGCCAGCTGATGATGCAACATCTGGAGTGAAGCATCGTCGATTGGGTAAGTCTCCTGTTCCTTCATCAGTCTCCCCAATGGATCTTGCTTCTGTTACTGATGCTATGTCTGAGGGTAAACATTCTGCTACTCCTCAATCCAAATCAAAATCTGCGAAAAGAAATGCAGATAAATTTCTAAAAGTGGGAAGGAAAAAGTACTTCCAAACCAAATCAGTGCTTAGGGGTAGAACCTTTCACCCTGATATACTATCAATGGATTTAGTGAAGCAGGTTTGTGAACTCCTAAGGTTTCAAGGGTGGGAGGAGTTATTTCTAGAGCCTAGTTTGATTTATGAGAAGGAAGTGGTCGATTTCTATACGAACATGGTAATCTTAGAAGGAGATGTGGTGTCGTCTAGTGTAAAGGGTGTTGATATTTTGTTTGATGCAACCAAGCTTGGGGAAATATTGCATATACCATCTATGGGTATAAATGAGTACAATTGGAGTTTTGATGAGTATTCAAGTCTGCCAGCTCGATTCTCTCAAGGTAGAGTCAATTCTAGGGCTCAAACTGTTTTAAAGGGAATAATGCGATCTTTGCATAAGCTTCTTTTTGAGATAGTTCACAAGGTGATACTGCCTAGAGGTCACCAACGTCACATTGCCTCCATACGTGACATGGGACTTATGAGTGCACTTGAGTGCAAAGAGCGCATTGATTGGCCTACATTGATTATCAAACATCTTGCTAGAATTATGGATCCTAAGTTAGGCTCTCATCAGTTAGCTTTTGGAAACCTATTGACTAGGGTGTTTGATGCGTTTGAAGTACCATTGGGAGAAGGCAGGATCTTAACGCGTGCAGATATGTTCACTCAAACTATCCTTGCTTATTGTGGCATTCCTATGGAGTCGGAGCAGGTTGCAACTGCGTCTCCACGTACATCTGGTCGTGTTGCTCAGTTACTTAGGGAACTTAAAGTAGCTGAAGAAAAGAACGCCTCTCTTGAATCAGACAACCAGAAGTTACGTGCTGAGCTCGATTCCTCTAATGCTGAAATACACAGGTTGAAGGATCAGTTGGTGCAGCAGCAACTTGCTAACAATGCCAGAGTTGACAGAGTTTTTGATATGCTGGCTTCTGCTTCAACTAAGCCTGGTCAACCTTCACAATGATTAAGCATGTTGTCTGAACCTGGTTCTCTTAGCTGGTTTCACCCTGTATTGTTGCTTCTTGTTTTGTTGCCAGAACAATTTATATTGCTCACTTGGCTGGGCGTATTTTGTTGCTATGTATATTGATTAGTGTTGATTAGCCGCTGTTTATGTCTTTTTGATTCGTCAAAGGGGGAAGAGTTATTTGCGCATGCATCACACGTTACATGTCTGTCTTCGTCAAAAAGGGGGAATATAATAGAATCGTTAATTCGTTTTGATGATAGACAAAAAGCGCAAAGAACAGTAGCAAATGTACGCAGCGAAAGAAGTCAAGCTAGAGTCCAAGATCAAGTAAAATAGAGTTATTTGTCAAAACCAAAATAATATATTAAAGGTACAAGTCAATACAAATAAGGAAAACCTTAAATATATTATTAAGGAAGGAAGTTGTGTATAATAAGGATTCTAATTTAAAAAAGAATCCTTGTTTAAATATAACTTTCTTACCTTATTGGTAAGGATTGTACAAGGCAAAAACTCTATAAGAAGTGTACGAGGCAGAGGAAAACAACACGACTTCACGCAGAGAACAAGGGAGAATTATTCATCAAACTGAGGTCTTCAAGATTGATAGGATTGCTACGTTTAAAACATTCTTGAGTGAGAAGGTTTTATCGTGTAGAACTATTTGTCTTGTTTTATTCTTCATTGTAGTTTACAGTTTATTGTACAAACGGTGGGTTTGGCTCTTTGTGAGGTTGAGCGTTAGTGAGAGTTGTAACAAAAGGTAGGTTTGGCCTTTTGGAGAGATCGATTGGAGTCAATCGAGGGAGTAGTAGAGATAAGACTTTTGATTATTGAGTTGTAATCACAAAATCTTATAGTTGAATTAATAAAACGAGGTTTTTCCTTCCTTGAGTGAGGAAGGTTTTTAATTCAATAAGTGTTTGTGTCTTTACTCTGTCTTTACTTAAAAGCAACTTACACGAACCTGGTTCGTGTTCTGGGGTAAGGTTTTTTCAAGGTATATTTGTTAGTTTCTACTTATTTTGAATATAATTTTTTACTACATTTTTACATACTTTTTAGTATTGTACTTGGTTTACACATGTGTCCTGTCTCTTAGATGAATTCTTATCTTTGTTTTCAACTAATTAGTGAAGAACTAAACTATCTTATGGAGATTTCTGAGTTGTCAAAGATCAATGGATTGTGTACCCAAGGTGCTTGATGTTATTCATGAGCTATCATGTTTTGATTATTCCATGGTTTTTTTCCTTTTTGTGCCGCAGCAACTAAATTTTTGGAAGCAAATGAGCAAAAACCTCTTCTTCACTTGGCGAGAAATTACTATATTAGCTATTATCATCTACCACACAGTAAGATGCAAGGTATGAGATCTTGAGTATTGTTCACCGCTACTGTAATTTTTTTTATATTTTGGTGTTTGGTACGTGTTGTGAAGTAGGAGAACAAATAAAGTAGTTATGAGAGACTGCGGCAATGAAGAAAAAGTGCAGAATTGTAAAGAAGGAAACAAATATGAAAAGAAATAAAAAAGTAGCAATTCAAGTTAAAGAAGGAAAGAAATAAAGAAATTACAATTCAAGTCAAATAAGGAAAGAAATAAGTATTGACAAATTCAAGAAGGAAAAAAAATTATAGTTTTTTTCCTTGTAGAAGATGAAGACAAATCAAACTCTATAAAAAGGATCAAGCAGTTGAAGGAAAAGAGCATCTTTTGCATAAACAAAAATCGAGAGAATTTTCCAGTAAACCAGATCTATTGCATATTCACGAAATATATAATCTTGAGAGCAGTAGATTTTGGAGAAAAAACGCAGAGCTTCGTCACAGCAACGTAAGGACCTGGTCCACATATCTGTTCCACACTAAACTAAAACCCAGAGCTTTGTCACAGCAACGTAAGGACCGGGTTCACAAAATATGTTCAACATTGAAGTCTGATCAATTAAAGTCTAGGATTATTAGTCTTTGTTGATTTGTTCTAGGTTTATCATTGAGTTGTAATAATTTCTAGATTGTGTAACAAGAAGTGGATTTGACTTCTTGGGAGTTGAGTCTTGAGAGAATTGTAAAAATAAGTGAGTTTGACTTCTTGGGAGAGAGGTTGTGAGAATTGTAAACAAGAAGTGGGTTAGACTTCTTGGGTGGTTAGAGTTAAGAAGAGTTGAGAATATTTGTAAACAAGAAGCGAGTTTGACTTTTTGTTGAGTGGAGAGTTTTCGATTATAGTTAATCAAAAAGGGTAGAAGTTTAAAGTTAGATTCATTGATTAGCTGAGTTGTAAATCTTAAATTAATATAAAACTTCGGTGTGGTTTTTTCCTTTCTTGAGTTAGGAAGGTTTCCACGATAAATATTTGTGTTGCGACAGAATTACATGAACCTGGTTCTTGTATCGGGGTAAGATTTTCTTTAATGGCTATCAGAGCAGGTCTTTTCATTAAAAGACTAACATCTTGAAAAGGATTAATGGCTGCACCACCTACACCACAGGAAGGAGCTTCTCAAACTCGACCACCACTGTTTAATGAAAAATATTATAGATGGTGGAAGAATCACATGATGGATCACTTACTAGGAGAAAATTCAGACCTAAGAAGTCGTGTTCGACGGTCCAACCATGCCCATGAAGAATGGAATTGATGGAACCACTCAAGTACCAAAATATAGGAAAGAATGGAATGTTATAGATAAACTTGTAATTCAGAACAATGCTAAATCAAAAAAGATCTTGATATGCGGAATAGGTCCAGATGAATAAAATTGAATATCATCATGTCAAGATGCAAAAGCAATATGAAAAACTTTGCAAACTGCGCATGAAAGGACAACTCAGGTAAAGAAGTCTAAAATAGACAACTTGAACAGGTAATATGAACTGTTTCGAATGGCAAAAGGTGAAACAATCCAAGAGATGCACGCTAGGTTCACTGCTATAACTAATGAAATCTACTCACTAGGTGAAATAATTTCCAATGGAAAGGCAGTCTGAAAATTTTTGAGTGTTCTTCCAGAATTTTGAGAAAGCAAAGTAGAAGTCATTACTGAAGCACGTGATCTAGATAAGTTAGCTATGGATGAACTCATTGAAAATCTCATGACCTATGAACTCAAGAAAAAATAAGAAAATAAAATTGGAGGCAAAAGAAAAGAGAAGAACCTGGTTCTTACAGGCACAGCACCAAAAAATTTTGAGGACGAAAATATTGCGTTAATGACCAAAAGGTTCTCAAGAATGTTAAAAAAGGGACAAATGATACATGGAAGGAACTCTAGAAAAATCACTGAAAATTCAATAGATCAAGTATGTCACAAGTGTGAAATTTCGGATCACTTTGTCAAGTTTTGTCCTTAAAAAGCTCTAGAGAAAAGGAATTGTTCGGAGAAAGAAAAGGAAATCAAGAATTATAAGTACATTCCCGCAAGCAGAGGAATGATCAATCAAGAAGTTGATTTTTCAATGAAAGGGCCTTTGCCTCTATGGGAGACTTATTAGAAGAAGAATTTGAGGAGGGACGGTTCAAAAATCAATCACTACTTGCAATAGAACAATCAAATAAATATGATTTTCTTGCACTCCTTGTTGAAACGGATTCTGTAGATGAAGAAGAAGATGACAAACAAAGAAAGGTAAGTTTTCATCACATTAAAGTAAACATTGAGTCATATTCTAAAAAGGAAATAGAGTCCCTATTAAGTACTCTTATAGATGCATATCTATCAATCAACTCTGAAAGAGAACAAGTGATGGAAAACTATGCATCTTTCAGAGAAGAAAACGACAATCTTGAGGAAAACAATCAATGTCTTCAAAATAAATTAAAAGAACAGATTCAGACTTCAAATTTAAGTCACAAGGTTAAAAGCTCTGCTAGTGAACTTCAATTAGCTCTGGAAGAAAAAAATAAAATTGTTAACCATAAACTGTCACGCCTTAACAGAGAGAAATAAGTTGCTTCAAGAAAGTCTTGATCATACCAAACTTGATCTGGAACGAAATCTTAGATGGACCAGGTCCTCTGAACTTTTAACTCAGATTCAAGAAAGGCAAACCACCAGTCGAAGTAAGATAGGTTTTAAAAAACAAAATAATCTTGTAGCACACACTATTCATATGTCTAAAAGTTTATGCACTCATTGTGGAAACTCAGGTCATTTAAATAATCAATGTAAAGTTCTATTTGAAGATTTTCAGAAAAATGTTAAGTTCACCAAAAAGGAAAAGACTGATACGGCTCAGAACCTGGTTCCAAATAAAAATGCTCCAGATAAAAAGTTTTCTTATTTGCCTTTATGGACTAAAAGAAATCTTATTCATCCTTTTACTCACATAAAGGAGCCCAAGTTAATTTCGATTTCCAAGACTAATCTTTGACTAGTGTTTCAGGTGAAGGTGAGAGGGGAAAGGTCAACTTGGTCCATAAATAGTGCATGCTCCAACAAGTGTTAAAGATGGTAGAAAATTTCCTTTAGCTCTTTGATTTTCAAGGCAGAAGTTTAGTCCTTAAAAAGGATGAGAAAAAAGAAAGTGACATGATGTCAAACATCTTTGATGATGCAAATTTAGAGAACATTGCATATGTACCTGGTTCACATCTATCAATCATTGATGCACTTGAAAGATGAATTACTGTACTAACCTATGGTCTTGGAGATAGGGGGAATAATAGAGCAATGGGGACAGTTAGAGTATAGTACACCTTCAGGGAGAACTTCGTTGTGTGAACCTGGTCCTTGTTATTAATTGGAAGTTATTGAAAACTGATAGTGGTTGGTTTTCTGTTACTTAGTTCCTTTGATCTGGGAGAGTATTATGTAGACATACTCATGAACGCTTTGAATATGAAGAACTTGGGAAAAATCAAACAAAGTCAGGGCCTATCAAAACAAGCTGATGCATATAATGTTTTTCTTTAATAATTGGCTAGTAAACGAATAATCTTATGCTTAAGTAATTATACAATGAATATCTGCTAACTCAACTTCGTACTATAACATGTACACACTCCAATCACATCTCAAACAATATTTAGAAGGTCTGTAGATATTATCTCTACTCTTTGCTAACATCGTTAAGTAATTCATGGAGGAACACAAAAAGGGGGAACCTGATTTCTCTGTAATACTCAGGTATGTACCATACTTTTCCAATGCATGAATTTCCTGAGTTTGGGTCAAACATAAGCACTAGTGAACTTGGTCAATCATAAAAAAATTCAGATTTTATAAAAACACCAAGGACCCTCTTTGACAATAAGCATCATTCAATCCCAAACCGTTCTAATGATGAAAACCTTAGTCTTCAAGCCACTCATGCTTTATTTCAGGGGGGAACCTTGCTTTACCTTTCACTTCTGAACCAGGTTCACAAACTCTAAATTGATATTTCATCCATTCCAAGTGTATAATCTGTCTATCTCTCAGGGGGAACAATTCTCAAAGAAATAAATTGTTGTTTGCTTTCATTATTGGTAAACACATCTCTTTGTGCACTAAAAGTGGTGAATCTCTTACTTGTAGTTGACACTCCTTCAAAATGTAATCAAGAAAAAGGCTAATAAAAAAATTCATGGAGGAATGAAAATGTCATGGCGTAGAGTTCTAAAAAAATTAAAAAAATTGATGATGTACCTCATGTTTCTTTTGATGAAATTTCACATTCTAAGAAAACTGATCAGAATAAAGGAGTTGGTGCACAATGGGCATACTAAAAAATATCATCAATGGCAGTAAACATCCTTTTGTTCCTCACTTTAGTAATCATTGTCCCAATCCTTATTCTCAAATTTTTAGACTCTTTAACTCGTTGATGTGCTTATGTTTGTCTCATACACATGATATCACATGCTTTTGATTTAGAGTTGTAAGGGCTTAAACTGGTACATATTTGCTTATTCTAATTATCATTGAAGATCTTAATTGTGTATGAGATTAAGATGACTAATATCCTCATATTAACTAACCATATCGTTAGCAGAAGTGTACTTGAAAGTGTTGCCCAAGTGACTATGAGTTAAAAATGATATAGAACTCATTGAATGTTATTCGACTCATTTAGTTATTAGTTTTCAATGATGCCAAAAGGAGGAAGTTTCATGATGTGGGTTAGGGACATATTATGCATAGTTTGTCATCATCAAAAAGGAGAAAATTGTTGGGTATTGAGAAAACATGAAGTTTATAGTTTTGATGGATGACAAAGATTTGTAGTTTTGATGACTAACAAATAGTCTTGATGCGTAACAAATCATTGGTTATCATCATCAAAAATTGGAAAAATGTTGGGAAGTAGGAAAACCAATAAAATAGTTTTGACGATTGATAAAGTGAAGGCATGGTGTTGTATGTGTACAATTATGAGAGATTGCGGCAAAGAAGAAAAAGTGCAGAATTGTAAAAAAGAAGGAAAAGAAGAAAACGAATATGGAAAGAAATAAAGAAGGAAATAAATAAAAAAGTAGCAATTCAAGTCAAAGAAAAAAAAAATAAAGAAATTACAATTCAAGTCAAATAAGGAAAGAAATAAGTATTGACAAATTCAAGAAGGAAAAATATTTGTAATTCTTTTCCTTGTAGAAGATGAAGACAAATCAAACTCTATAAAAAGGATCAAGCAGTTGAAGGAAAAGAGCATCTTTTGCATAAACAAAAATCGAGAGAATTTTCCAGCAAAGCCAGATCTATTGCATATTCACGAAATATATAATATTGAGAGCATTACTTTTTGGAGAAAAAACGTAGAGCTTTGTCACAGCAACGTAAGGACCTGGTCCACGTATCTGTTCCACACTGAACTAAAACCCAGAGCTTTGTCACAGCAACGTTAGGACCTGGTTCACGAAATATGTTCAACATTGAACTGTTGAATGTTGAAGTCTGATCAATTAAAGTCTAGGATTATTAGTCTTTGTTGATTTGTTCTAGGTTTATCACTGAGTTGTAATAATTTCTAGATTGTGTAACAAGAAGTGGATTTGACTTGTTGGGAGTTGAGTCTTGAGAGAATTGCAAAAAGAAGTGAGTTTGAATACTTGGGAGAGAGAATCTTAAACAAGAAGTGGGTTTGACTTCTTGGGTAGTTAGAGTAAAGAAGAGTTGAGAATCTTTGTAAAGAAGAAGCGAGTTTGAGTTCTTGTTGAGTGGAGAGTTTTCGATTATAGTTAATCAAAAAGGGTAGAAGTTTAAAGTTAGATTCATTGATTAGCTGAGTTGTAAATCTTGAATTAATATAAAACTTCGGTGTGGTTTTTTCCTTTCTTGAGTTAGGAAGGTTTCCACGATAAATCTTTGTGTTGCGACAGAATTACAAGAACCTGGTTCTTGTATCGGGATAAGATTTTCTTTAATGGCTATCAGAGCAGGTCTTTTCATTAAAAGACTAACATCTTGAAAAGGATTAATGGCTGCACCACCTACACCACAGGAAGGAGCTTCTCAAACTCGACCACCACTGTTTAATGAAAAGTATTATAGATGGTGGAAGAATCACATGATGGATCACTTACTAGGAGAAAATTCAGACCTAAGGGAAGTCGTGTTCGACGGTCCAACCAGTTGCATGATGTGGGTTAGGGACATATTATGCATAGTTTTTCATCATCAAAAAGGAGAAAAATGTTGGGTATTGAGAAAACATGAAGTTTGTAGTTTTGATGGATGACAAAGAGTTGTAGTTTTGATAACTAACAAATAGTCTTGATGCGTAACAAATCATTGGTTATCATCATCAAAAATTGGAAAAATGTTGGGAAGTAGGAAAACCAATAAAATAGTTTTGACGATTGATAAAGTGAAGGCATGGTGTTGTACGTGTACAATTATGAGAGATTGCGGCAAAGAAGAAAAAGTGCAGAATTGTAAAAAAGAAGAAAAAGAAAGAAACAAATATGAAAAGAATTAAAAAAGGAAAGAAATAAAAAAGTAGCAATTTAAGTCAAAGAAAAAAAGAAATAAAGAAGTTACAATTCAAGTCAAATAAGGAAAGAAGTAAATATAGACAAATTCAAGAAGGAAAAAAAATTGTAATTTCTTTCCTTGTAGAAGATGAAGACAAATCAAACTCTATAAAAGGATCAAGCAGTTAAAGGAAAATAGCGTCTTTTGCATAAACAAAAATCGATAGAATTTTCCGGCAATGCCAGATCTATTGCATATTCACGAAATATATAATCTTGAGAGCAGTACTTTTTGGAGAAAAAACGTAGAGCTTTGTCACACCAACGTAAGGACCTGGTCCACGTATCTGTTCCACACTGAACTAAAACCCAGAGCTTTGTCACAGCAACATTAGGACCTGGTTCACGAAATATGTTCAACATTGAACTGTTGAATGTTGAAGTCTGATCAATTAAAGTCTAGGATTAATAGTCTTTGTTGATTTGTTCTAGGTTTATCACTGAGTTGTAATAATTTCTAGATTGTGTAACAAGAAGTGGATTTGACTTGTTGGGAGTTGTGTCTTGAGAGAATTGCAAAGAGAAGTGAGTTTAAATTCTTGGGAGAGAGGTTGTGAGAATCTTAAACAAGAAGTGGGTTTGACTTCTTGGGTAGTTAGAGTAAAGAAAAGTTGAGAATCTTTGTAAAGAAGAAGCGAGTTTGACTTCTTGTTGAGTGGAGAGTTTTCGATTATATTAATCAAAAAGGGTAGAAGTTTAAAGTTAGATTCATTGATTAACTGAGTTGTAAATCTTGAATTAAGATAAAAACTTCGGTGTGTTTTTTTCCTTTCTTGTGTTAGGAAGTTTTCCACGATAAATCTTTGTTTTATTGTGTTGCGACAGAATTACAAGAATCTGGTTCTTGTATCTGGGTAAGGTTTTCTTCAGTATGTTATTTTACTTTTTCTTCAAATTGAAAAATTGTAAGAGTGCAAGAATGGTCTATAGTACAGAGATTTTCGACGTTTAAAAAAAAATTGAAACCGACTCACTTTGTATACATTGGGTGAGACTAATGGGTACATTGATATTAAAAATATTAGTGAAGTTATGAATTATAATACAATTTTTCTTATCCTTTTTGTTTTGTTACTCTTTCATGGTATGCCTTTATCTTCTTTCCAATTTTTCTTTGAAATTAGAATTTTTTATAGTATAAAATAATATCTGTTTTTTTCATTTGGAATTAGTCTATAAGAATCTCCCTGTACCATTGAATTTTGTTAAGGTTCCTATAACCGAATTATTTGTGATAGAAACTGTTACCTTATTGAATATGACATTCTTCCATGTTCAACGTTTGGTATTTCAGATTTCGATGATAGCTACTCGACTAAAATTAAGTAAATTTATTCAATAGTGGTAAGTTTACATCTTCGTTTCTCTGTTTTGTGATCAATCCAGATAGAAGAGTTATCCTGTGACTTTAGATTGTTCATGCATGTAATTTTTTTTGTTTAGCTAGTTATTGAAGACCAAATATCATTCTATGAAATAATGACGGCCAAAATGTGGTTTAATACATATTTCATATTATATCTCAATATGTTTTTTTATTGTAATTGGGGAGCTTGTGGTTATTTAGTGTATTGCTGCATCTAACATTCACAACTATGTTCCTCATTCCTTGCTTCATTAAGTTTTTCATCAGTGGTCCACCCTTTTTGGACTCTGAGGAGAAGATTATAGACTCACATACATTAAGAAGATTTTTATCGAGAAGTGGAGGAAGGTCTTAGGAAAGAAAATATGTTCTTAATTCATACAAATATATCAATACAAAAATATCCAAACCTAGAACCAAAATAGAAATGAGAGTATATTATTTCTTCTTAAATGAACTGTACGAAGGGTAGATTATCACTGATACTTTATAGAGAAAAGACTTCGAAAGTGGTAATCTGAAAAATCAAAATGACAATTTCGATAAGCATATAGTAGTGATACACATGCACAAAATAGCTTTGCTCTTCTCTGTTTTATAATTATGCAAGAACACCATCAATTTCGATCCTATTGAGTCATTGAGTTTTTCGTTCGATCACGAGGTGAAGTCAATGCAACAAGTTCTCTCGCTCAAAATTAATGAAGACATTGCACGGAAAACTTCAAGGATTTGATCTTCTTCCTTTTTAAAAAAAATAAAGTTTGACATTTATATATTCTTTTGATATACATTGATGAATGAGACATGTGTTTTTTGGTCTCTAAGTATTTACTTATTAAAGATCGCATGAAATCTGTGAAGCAGATATATAATGGATCTTCACAAGAATTCAAAGTTCATGCGATGGTGGATGCATAGAAGTATGGTGTCTCAGTTATAGATTTATTGATGGGCTTACTGTGAAATATGTGACTTGATGATACAGTTGAATAACGATAGAGATCCAAAACAATTAGAGATAAAAGAATTGTGATCTGCTTATTCGATTTTTAAAAGTGTAGGATTTACAAGGTATTTATACAAGTAATAGAGTCCTAATTATCTAAAGATTTCAAGCTAATGATCATTAGCCATAATGGGAGATCCCTGATTTGGGGGAGATCCCTGATTTAGTGTCGATAAATAAGGTATAATCAACACCCTCCCTCAAACTAATGTTGTGTATCACAAAACATGAGTTTGGACAACAGATAATTGTGTCTACTTCTTGACATAGCCTTTGTAAATAAGTCAGCCAGTTGATCTTTAGAGGATATATACTTCAGGCTAATACTCCGATCTTCAACGAGTTCTCTAATGTAGTGACAATCTACATCTATGTGCTTGGTGTTTTCATGATGAACGGGGTTTGTTGCGATTCTTATTGCGCTAGTGTTGTCTCCATACAATGTGGTTGATCCTTTCATATCGATGCCAAGTTCTGATAGCAACCTTCGCAGCCAAATGATTTCAGAGCATGCAGCAGACATACTTCTATATTCTGCCTCTGTGGATGACTTCGATGTTCGAGATTGTTTCTTGCACTTCCAAGAAATCATGCACGAGCCAAGCATCATGCACCAGCCTGTAGTGGATCGTCTTGAATCAGGGCATCCTGCCCAATCTGCGTCAGCGTATCCCACCATGTCCAACGATGAAGATGATGGGAATAAGAGACTCCGATTCACAGTACATTTTATGTATCTAATAACCCTGAGCAAAGCAGTGTAGTGCATCTTGTAGGTCTTGTAACAAATTGGCTTAACACCTGTACTGCATAAGAGATGTCAGGACGACTCATAGTAAGATATATAAGTGATCCAATTAGACGTCTATACAAGATCTGATCTCTAAAAAGCTCTCCTTTCTCCTTTTTGTATTTCAAATTCGCTTCCATTGGAGTATGAACCTTCTTATGATCAATAAGATTAACTAACTGAACTAGATCTTCTGCATACTTTTGTTGACTTAATCGTATGCCTTCCTTTCCATAACTTACCTCCAAACCCATAAAATATGTTAGCTTTCCCAAGTCCTTCATTTTGAACGAGGAGTGTAACAGATCTTTCAAATGAGAGATTCCAACTTCGTCGTTTCCTGTGATAATCATGTCATCCACATAAAGATGGAGGATAGTAATACCTGAGGTTGTTCGACATAAGAATAACGAATAATCTGAGCTACTTTGAGTAAAACCAGCACCTAAGATTGTAGTGCGGAACTTTTCAAACCAAGAGCGAGGAGCCTGCTTTAATCCATAGAGAGATTTTTTAAGACGACACACCTGATTTAGTTTAACATACTTATAACCTGGTGGTGGATTCATGTAGACCACTTCTTTCAAGTTTCCATGCAGGAAGGCATTCTTGACGTCCAATTGATGTAACTTCCGACCTTTTATTGATGCCAAGGCAAGCAATATAAGTACCGTTGTAATCTTAGCTACTGGAGCAAATGTTTCATAATAGTTGATTCCATATTCCTACTTGTATCCTTGAGCTACTAATCTTGCTTTGTATCGATTTATGGAACCATCAATTCATCTTGTTTGAGTACCCATCTACTTCCAATAATTGTTGCATTTTTTGGTCTATCCACCATATCCCATGTATCATTCTCCTCAAGGGCAACTAATTCTTCATGCATTGCATCCTCCCAACATTTCTAACCACTAGCGTGCATCTAAGAGTTTGGTACAACTATAGGATTCAAGGTTGTTAGTAAGGCATAAGATCGACCATATTCACCTGTTGAGTATCCATATCGTTCGGGAGGGGGAGCATGTCGAGATGATTGCCTAATGGGATCAATGCTATTTTGATGAGTGGGAGAAGGTGATTGGTTGTTAAGATTTAATGAGGCGTTATGTGGGTGAGGTAAAGAATTAGTATTAACTGAAGTTGTATCATTATAAAAAAGGATCAAAGTCATAAGTAGTACCTGATGTGGTAGAGGGCATGGTCGACGAAGGACCAGCGGGAAGGTGGCTATGGCAAGCAACATCATGAGAAGAAAATTTATTCAGGAAAGACATAGTAGAGATTTGTGACTCTTTGTTAGTATAAATAAAAGAATTCTCAAAGAAGATAACATGTCATGAGATTAATGAACGACGTGTTGAATCAAAACACATACCCCTTTTGAATGTCATTATATCCTAATAAAACACATTTAACGGCTTTGGAAGATAATTTATGACGTTCATGATCCGGAAGAAGAACAAAGCACACACAACCAAATACTTTAAGATGTGAATAGTCAAACAATTTTCCTGAAAAGAATAAAATAAGGACAATTTTGTTTCATGATCGAGGATGATTGTCTATTTATGAGATAAATAGATGTTTGGATTGCTTCAACCCAAAATGTTTTTGGAACATTTAAAGTATCAAGAAGGGCTAAGTAAGTTTCAACAACAGGTCTATTCTTATTGTTATGGTCTGCACTAGACCTGATATAGCACATGCAGTGGGAGTTGTTAGCAGGTACATGGCGAACCCCGGGAAAGAGCATTGGGAAGCTGTGAAGTGGCTTCTGAGATATCTGAGACGTACATCGAGTACTTCACTTTGTTTTGGCAAAGGCGCGGTGACTCTACAAGGTTTTGTGGATGCTGATCTTGGTGGGGATGTTGACTCGAGCAAGAGTACATCCGGTTACATTTACACGATAGGTGGAACAGCAGTGAGTTGGATGTCCAGGCTTCAGAAGTGTGTTTCTCTTTCATCTACTGAAGCTGAGTATGTGGCAATAGCTGAAGCTGGAAAGAGATGATATGGCTGGCAGATTATCTTGAGGAATTGGGCAAGAAGCAGAGTGAGAAGATTCTTTACTCAGATAGCCAGAGTGCCATACAGTTGGTGAAAAATCCAGTCTATCATTCGAAGACAAAGCACATCAGAAGGCGATACCATTTCACTCGCAGGGCAGTGGAGGATGGTGATATGTGCTGGAGAAGATAGAGGGTGCAAAGAACCCGGCAGACATGTTGACGAAATGTGTTGATGTTGGGAAACTGGGGTTTATGCAAAACCTCGGTTGGTCTTTTGTAGTTGTTGCTACAGATGTTGCGGTGCGGTAAAGATGTTAATGATGAAGATATATTTTTTTTTTGAGAATGTAATATTTTTTTTTTTGGATGATTGAATCAGTCTCCAAGTGGGAGAATTGTTAGGTTGTGGAGCCTGATTAATATATATATAGCTGTTTACGCGGGTCAACCACTGAATTTAGGCTCTACTATTTATTCTCCATTTATTCTCTGTAACTAAATATACTCTGATATATTAATATAAATATACCCACCGCCGTGGAAGTTCAGCAACGGGGTGTTACCACGAATCTCACTCTCTCTCTCTCTAGATCTCTCATCTCTTTCTTCTTGAAATTCTTGTGTTCTTCAATTCATCAAGTGTGTGTGAATTCGATCCCAACACTTATGCTCCACCATACCATTTTGTTCCGGTATATACGGACAAGAACGCTGATGAATTATGCCTTTTTCCTGAAAAAAGATAGTTAGGTTTGTATTTACATATTCCCTTCCTGAATCTGAACGAAAAATCTTGATCTTTTTCTCAAATTGGGTTTCTATAAGGTTATAAAACTTTTTTACAATATTTAATGCCTTTTTTGATTTGTGTTTCAAGAAGAAAATCCATGTATAGCGAGATACTTGGTCAATGAATAGAATGAAATACTTGTATCCTAAAAGAGATATAATTGGAGAAGGTCCCCAAACATCGTTATGAATTAAATCAAAAGGAGCAGAATAATTAGTGTTGCCTAATTGAAAAGGAAGTTTATGACTTTGATTTTGCACAACTTTCACAAGGTAATTTAGAGGGAAAAATTAGTGAATGTTTGCCCATTAAATTACAAGATTTAAGCATAAAATATAACCGAGAAGCGTGTGCATTGACTAAATGGAGATGCCACAAGTTTCACATTTTATTTGAAATTTGGATATCTTTATTTGAAGCTGAAAGAAAACACTGATGAAGTTTGGTATCCTGAGATTGAAGAAGAAACAACCTGCCAACCTTACGTCCCTTGGCCATCGTTTCCCCTGTCAATATGTTCTGAATAACACAACTATTAGGAGAAAAAATAACCAAAAAATTTTGTTCTACAAGTTGCCCAACAGATAACAGATTTGCAGTAAGCTTTGGTACACAAAGAATTTCTGAAAATGGTTTAATGGAGCCAATAGCTGATGTAGTTAAAACATGTCCATTTGCTGTAACAATTTCATGTCAAGAACGTGGTCTAGATAAATCAGAAAAAAGTTTTTGATGTCCTGTGATATGATTAGATGAAGCAGAATCAATATGCCATACCGTTGAGTCTGAAAGTTTAATCTTACCAGGATACGTGGCAGTAAGAGCTGAAGAGATCGCATTAGGAAGAGCAGCCACCAAAGATTCTTGTATCATTTTGTAGATATCATTGCGATCAAGCACTTTTGTGCTTGGTGTTTCTCGTGTTCCAGCATCCCTTGTCATTGCTTGGAAGGCTTTATGAGGAGTTGAGCGTTTTCCTGGACCAGATTTCTTACGTATTCCAGAATAATATGACTATCTTTCTTACAATAGTTGCAATAATTTCGCTTCTTGCAATGAAAAATAATGTGGCCTGTTTCCTTGCAATGATAGCATTGAACTGGTTTGTTAGAGTTGCCCGAGGAAGAAGAACTTTTGTATGCAGCCAAGGCAGTGTCCATGGTGAGGGAATTCTCCATGGAAGCTTGAGAACTCAACCGAGTTTCTTCTCGAAGAACTTCAGAAACTACCACCTCCAAAGGTGGTAGTTTTTCCCTGTTAAGAATACTAGCACGCACATGCTCGAACTCGGGCCTGAGTTTCATTAGAAATTGTAATGTCCTTGTCCTCTTCATCGTAGTCATGAAATCCTTTAATCCAACCCCAGGGATAGAGGCGGCAAAAACCTGATCTTCTTCTGCCCATAATGTGAGTATTACAGAATAGAAACAACGAACATTTTTTTCACCTTTTATAGTTCTGCAAGTAGTCTTTCCAATTCAAAAATCTCGAGCCAGATTTTGTTGGTTACCGAGGATATTTAGATGACTCCACATTTCTGATGCTTTCTCAAAAGATGTCAGTTCCATGGCTATATCGACGGAGACAGAATTGACAAGCCAGGTGATAATTTTTCCATTGTCAGCCTCCCAAACCTCTTTTTCTTTGTCTTCAGTAGGGACAACCTTTGAAGCCACCCAGAATACCAAGGAGATCTTTGCCTCTAATGAAGGCTTTGAAATGGAACTTCCAAATCGAATAGTTACGCCCATCAAATTTTGTTGACAAGGTATCTCGTGAATCCATCTAGAGAAATGAAAAAAAAACTGAGTCGTGAGGATCTGAAGAAAAAAAAAAGGCTCTTGATACCAAGTTGAATAACGATAGAGATACAAAACAATTAGACATAAAAGAATTGTGATTTGCTTATTCGATTATAAAAGTGTAGGATTTACAAGATATTTATACAAGTAATAGATCTACTGATTTCAAGCTAATGACCATTAGCCATAGTGGGAGATCCCTGATTTGGAGGAGATCCCTGATTTAGTGTCGAGAAATAAGGTATAATCAACAACTGCAGATATAGCTTTGCATTATGGGATGGAGCTTTGTTGATAAGAGCTAAACTAATAGAAAGAAGAAGGAAAAACAGATCTTACTGGAACGGCCATGGTATCACAAAGTTAGTAAGTTCCTTTGCTACTACTCTTACTTCAAAACAAGTCATATATTTTTATTTGCTAATGGTTTGAGATACTAATATATTTTTGCAATAACATAATTTTTCCCTTTTTGTTTTATTGAATTCTATGTTTGTCCTTTATCAGAATTATCTGGTCAATTGTTCTGTTTAAGCGAACTAATGATTAAAAAATCTTTTTCTGATAGAAATGTTAATAAATTAGTGATATGCTTTCTATCTTTTTACTGTTAGTTTTCATTGTTGCATTTATGTTCATGTATGTAAAAGTATCTGTTAATTTTCAGATGTTCTTGTCGTAAAATTTTTTCCTAATTTAAATGTGTGGTATTTTAAAGGGAAAAGGATCTGATATATCCCTCAACGTTGTCATTTGAAGCTGATATACCCCTCGTTATAAAAGTGTCTCATATATGCCCTTACCATTATACAAACGGCTTATATATACCCCTGCCGTTACAAAATGGCTCACATATACCCTTCATTTAACGGAAGTTAAAAAATTAGTTTTAAATTTATATTTATTACTTCTAATTTTTTTTAAAAAAATTATTTAGGGGGTATATATAATTCTTCTATCAAAATTAAGGTATATTTTAATTTTTTTCATATATATATTATTTTTTGACTTCTTTTATTATAATTATTTGAGTTTCTTATTCTTATTTTGTTTTTTTGTTTCATTTGTTAGTTTAAAGGGAGAAAAAAATTAAACTATTTTTTTGTGTGTATTGTAATTTAGTTTCGTATTCGAAGAAAATTTTTTGTCATCTATAATAAGTTTTACAAGAATATTAGTGAAATATAAATAAATTTGATTATCAAAATAATAATTATAAATTAGTCATTGCAACAAAAAAATTCAAAAAAATATATTTGACGAGGATTAAATTTACTCATATGGGATTATATTTTTAGAAAAAAATAATAAAAATTTAGATTATTTTCTTTTTCATTTCATTTAGAGGGAAAGGGTATATGTGAGCCATTTTTTACAAGAGGGGTATTGTGCCACTTTCACAACAAGGGGTATATCAGCTCCAAATGACAAAGTTGAAGGGTATATCAGACCCTTTTCCCTATTTTCAAACTAATTTAGCTTAAACTTTCAAATTGCGTTCTTTGATCGCAATGTTACATCTTCCAAGTTCTACTATGTTTTAGAATAATGGTTAAAGAATCTTTTTATTTTTCCTGAAGTATCATCATCCAAGTAAATGTTTTGTGGTTCTTGCTTCAGCAATTCCTCAGAAGGATTGTGGAGATTCCTCTTGTAGTGAAATTCTAGCTGTACTGCTGTTTGGATGCCTCCTTTTGACAAAAATATGTAATATCATATCTAAATTGGCACATCTTTGATGAAATAAAAAATAACAAAGTAATTGCTTGTATAACAACTGAGTCCATAATTAACTTATCAACACTCTTTGTATGACCTTGTGTTGGGTTTTAAAAAAGTGTAAATGAAAAATGAAGAGTTGTCACTTTTATGAAATGTTACGACTTTTATGAAAAGTTGCGACTTTTATGAAAAGTTGTGAATTTTATGGAAAGTTGTGACTTTTATGAAAGGTGATGACCTTTCTGAAAGATTATGACTTTTCCAAAGGTTTGTGACCTTTCCGGCAAGGCACAATAATAACTTTTTCACACTACCCTTTGTTTTCTATAAATTGAGGGATTTCCTCTCATTTTAATATAGAATTCATGGACTTCTTCTTCAACTACTAAATCTAGTATTCTAAGTGTACTTTACTGCCATTGAGTGGTTCGCTGACACCGGAGTTTTTGGTATCTATACTCTGGTGATTGAGATCATTTTACCCTAGGAGGTCATATTCAAAATCAAAACCTCGGATACTAGAGGGGAATAATTTTCTTAAGAGGACATTGTGAGTTCAGTGGACTCGATCTTTTTCCTATTAAAAATTTTTCAGATTCTGGTATGTGTTTTACAAATTTTAGATTTGTGAATTAATTTCAGTTCTTCTATTCCTTTGTTCTTCATTGGTTCATTAAACTTGGTAATTCGTGTTTCTGCAAAGTTTGTTGGAATCACTAAGATTCTTTAGACACATATTAACAACAATTCTTCTTTAAGAAAAATATTTCGTATATTTTTTTTAAAATCTGTTTTTGATTCTAGTTTCGCTGCTAGTTTTAATTTTCTAGTTGTGAAAATGTTCTTAAACTTTGTTGTCTTACAAAGATGTTCAAAGTTTTATTCTAAGTATATTTGGAATACAAAATGAACAACAATCTTAAGAAAATTATTATACTGTTAGTATTTTTTGTATTCTACTAATTGAGAGAATCTGATGATGGAAGTAGAAGATAAATACATTACTTCTCCATAATTCATTGCCTTGTTTAGCAAGGTCGAAGTGAGAATGTAACAGAAATTTTTTATGGTATTCCGTTTAGAGATTACCAGGTAACCTTCTTATTAAATTATCTAAGGAGGAAAATAGTTTATAAGTGTTATCATCTTTTATTTTTTATTTTTTTATTATGTGTATCTTTGGAAAAAGATCTGCAAACCATATGTTGTGGAATGAATTTTGCTTCGCAAATATTGTTGCTTTTAAAATTCTTTAGTTTGCAAAAATGAGAGATGCATATTTTTGTTTGATAAAATAGTATGTCAAAATGTTATAGTTGGAAGTTTATTTGGTAAGAAAAACATTTCTATGTGATAAAAAATATGTGTTGTTCTGTTTGGAGAAAAAAAAATGACTGTTGTAGTTTTGTACTCCATGAGAAATGTTAGTGTGTCTGATTTTTGTAGACTAAAAACTTTTGTGGTTTTATACTATGGATAAATTGGACTATGCAATTGGTTTGAAGAATATGAAAACTTTACCTAATAAGTCAGTGTTGTACTTTTGATTTTCTATAAACTTCGATGTAATATAGAAATAAATTGTACAATTTTTTCCTTATTGTTAGTATTTAAAATACTAAGTGGTATGTCTATTTATGATAGAGGAAAAATACTAGTGACTTAGAATTTGTGATTTTGTGTTTTCATGGAATGAACTTTGACATTGTGTAAATATTGTCAAAGAGAATTGCAACACTATAATTCTTTTGTAGAATAATGTTTCCAACATTAAAATATGTGAAAAAACTATTTTCAAATATTTGAAAAATATTTTTGAGATCACATTTGAAATGAGGGGGTTATTTGCTTATGATTAGACTTGGTGTCTAATTTAACTTCGGAGCAAAAGATATGAAATTCAATGATACTTTTGTATTATGTTATACCCATAAAATTCTTGGAGTATATCTGGTATTGTGGTTGTTGAGTCTCTCTATTTCTAGTACATAGTGTGACTAGTATGACATCCAAATTATATATATATTTGTTCAAAATAATTGTGTTCTTTTATGAAAAAAAATATCACTTAAAATGTTGTGAATTTTCATGAAAAGATATGTCTATTATAATAAAAGTATTTTCATAGACATGAATATTGGTGAATAATCATTTGTTATGTTTTTGTAAAAATAACATTTGGACTATATTGTCTTTATTGAACTGGATGAAACTTTGTTCATGGGTAGTTCTATAACAATCATATGAAAGTTATGGAAATGTCCTTCTGAAAAGGACATTTGACAATCTAAACGATGTTTGTATCACACAAAATTGTAAGAAATAGGAATAAAATATTAGTGAGGAAAAATCTACCTCGCGAAGATCTTTTTGAACTCAATATTATTATTTGTTTCTTTACTTGTTTGAGTCAATGGTTGTGACATGAACACTTGGGGCATGTATATTACAAAACCTTGTAAGGAAAACTGATTCACTTAAAAGTTTTGTCTAACTTTGAGTGCAATAAATAAAAATGTCAAGTTTTTGTGGAATCTAAGTATGTTGAGCATTCTTATAAATCTGTTGAAAGGAATTCTGATTCCTTAGAATTGATTTACACTGACATTTGTGATAAGAAGTTACACCATCTCATGGTGGGAAAAAGTGTTTGTTACTTTTATTGAGAATTGCATTAGAAATGACTATGTCTATTTTTTGAATGGTAAGGATGAAGCAATAGAAATGTCTAGACAATGTAATATCGGAGTTGAAAATCAGTGTGGAAAAATATAAGAAGTGATAAGAATGGAGAGTATAAATCTCATTGTGCATATATGTTTGGAAAGTGGAATATCCATCAAACTACTGCCATATTCACCTCAATCTAATGAAAAATCGAACGTTGAAAAAAATGATGGATGCATTATTTATAAGTTCGGGTTTGCACAAAACTTGTATAGAGGAACTATCCTTACTGCAAAAGGGAACAACAAAAAGTTTTGTCTTTTTAGAAAGAAAGCGATTTTGTTTGATCAGAATACAATCTTTTCCATATGAGAAACGGAAAGGAAGGAAATCCAACTTGAAATATTTCAAAGTATGGGGATATCTAGTCAAAGTCCAAGTTCCTATTCCCCAAAAAATTAAAATAGGACCTATGACTGTGGACTGTAAAATTAGACTTGAGTAGTCTAGAGAAGGGTCTAAAAGGCCTAGGAAATGATAATGTACTTAATAAAGAGATTCAGAGGCTTAGTAAATGTTAAAGGACATTTACTTCCTTCCAATATGATTTTGTAACATTTCATGTGTCTTCTGTAGACTCATTCTTTGGAAAGATGGTGTCAATAAACAATATTGGAAGTTAATTGATTTTCTTCAAGAAAATAAACCTTTGGGTTCAAAGTGAATTTACAAAGAAAATAACAAGTTGATGGAACTGTTGAAAAATATGAAGCAAGACTTTGTGTCAAAGAATTTATACAAAAAAAATAAAAAAATCAAGGTTTTGATCTTGTCAATATATATATAATCGTTAGTAATTAGAATTACATCCATTCGGATGCAAAAATTATTAGTGTTTTGTGATTCCTGGTAAATAAAAGAAAGTGTGTGAACTTGTTAAGTCACATTATGGAAGCACCCAAACAATGACATAATTTGATCAAACCATGTCGGCAAATGGATTGAAGAATGATGGAAGTGATAAATGTGTTCACATTAAAATCATAAGGTCATTGTTTGTTTGTGTATTGGTGATATGTTGATCATCAATAGAGACACTAATAACATAAATGCTACTAAACGTATGCTATAAAGCAAGTGGAATGAAAATTATTGGAGTTGCTAATGGGATCTTAGATATAAGAATTCGTAGAACTCGATAATGTTTAGCATTTTTACGGTCTCATTGCATTGGAAAGGTACTTAACTAGTTCAAATATTTGGATGACAATATTGTCAAGTCTCCAATAAATGTGAGCTTTGCATTTCAAAAGAGTGAAAACAGAAGTGACTCACAATTGGATTGTGCTAGAGTTTTGGGAAGCATGATGTATATCATATAATGTGTGTGATCGATATAGCATTTGCTATAAACTGAGTCGGCTCACAAGTGATCCCAAATAAATTCATTAGATGACAATAAATAGAGTTTTGGAGTATTTAAAATAATACTTAAAACTATGTCTTGCATTATAATAATATCCAACAATATTAAAAGATATAGTGATGCAAATTGAATCATCGGACGAATGAAGTAAAATTCACGAGTGGATATGTATTTACTATTGGTAGAGGAGCAGTCTTTTAGAAATATTTCAAAAGAGACATGTATCGCTAGCTCTACAATGATCTTTGAGTTAGGTGCTCAAGATAAGGTCGGTGAATAAGTTGAAAGACTCCCAATTTTTTGATATATATTCTATTTTGTCCCAAACCATCGGCATTAGTATGCATACACTTTCACTGTCAAGATGTAATAGGTAGGGCATAAAGCATGACGTAACGGAAAGTCTTGTCATATACGACATAGACATGATACAGTTAGAAAACTACTCTATAGTGGAATTATCAGAATTGACTATGTAAAGTAAAAGGATAATGTGTCGGATCCACTTACAAAAAGGCCTAACTAGAGAGGAAGTTAAAAGATCATCTAAGGGAATGAATTTACGGCTTAGGACAAGTCATCATGGCAGTAACTCTATCTAGCAGACTGGAGATCCCAAGAGCTAGATTCAAGGAGAAAAACAAAGTTGTGAATGACGGTTCAGCATTGTCAACAACTCAATCCATAATCATGATGAAGACAATGCTCAGGGACAAGGATACAACATTAAGGCTTGTTAATGAGTTAATAAAGCTTAATGATTTTAATGATTTGCTAAGTTTAGCAGAGTTGACCAAATAGTGTATCTACGCGATAATACGGTTAGGAATCACCTATGTGAGTGTGAAGTGTAAGCCACTTCAAAGAAGAGGATTGTCAAAATCCCATCTCTCTATACACTCATGAAACCAGGAGGTGTTCATGGCTAAAACAAACACAACCGTAAGAACCATAAACGGTAAAGGGTTAATTGTTTGACATATGATTGTCTAGGTACACAAAAAGTTCGACGGTTCAAAGATATCGCATCTACCGATTAACCGAGTATATCCGACATTTGATCACTACGGAAAGTCCAAGGGGAAACCTACTTATCGAGATGCAATTAATTCTTGCTTGTAAAGTACACATACTTGTCTGTTTCTTTGTCTTCGAGTCATTTCCCATTCATGCGGGAGATTGTGGTTTTTAAAAAGATGTGAATGGAAAATGAAGAGTTACGATTTTATGAAGAGTTGTAACTTTTATGAAATGTTACAACTTTTATGAAAAGTTGCGACTTTTATGAAAAGTTGTGACTTTTATGAAAGTTTGTGAAGAAACCTTACCCCAGAATAAGAACCAGGTCCTTGTAAGTTGCTTTTAAGTAAAGACACAAACACTTATTGAATTAAAAACCTTTTTCACTCAAGGAAGGAAAAACCTCGTTTTATTAATTCAATTATAAGATTTTATGATTACAACTCAATAATCAAAAGTCTTATCTATACTACCTCCTCGATTGAGTCCAATCGATCTCTCCAAAAGGCCAAACCCACCTTTTGTTACAACTCTTACTAACACTCAACCCTACAAAGAGCCAAACCCACCCTTTGTACAATAAACTGTAAATTACAATCAAAACAACACAAGACAAATAGTTCTACACGATAAAACTTTCTCACTCAAGAATGTTTTAAACATAGCAATCCTATCAACCTTGAAAACTTCAATTTGATGAATAATTCTCCCTTGTTTTTTGCGTGAAGTCGTATCTTTCTTCCTCTGCCTCATGCTCTTCTTATAGAGTTTGTTTTGCCTTGTACAATCCTTTTTGATAAGGTAAGGAAGTTATGTTTAAACAAGGATTCTTTTTTAAAGTACAATCCTTATTATACACAACTTCCTTCCTTAATAATATATTTAAGGTTTTCCTTATTTGTATTAACTTGTACCTTTAATATATTATTTTTGGCTTTGACAAATAACTCTATTTTACTTGATCTTGGACTCTAGCTTGACTTCTTTTGCTGCGTACATTTGCTACTGTTCTTTGTGCTTCTTGTCTATCATCAAAACATGAATTATCGATTCTATCATATTCTATCATATTCCCCCTTTTTGATGAAGACAAACGTGTAATGTGTGATGCATGTACAAATACTCTTCCCCCTTTTGACGAATCAAAAAGAATCCAACAGCGGCTGAACAACTCTAATCAATATCCATAGCAACAAAATACGCCCAGCCAGTTGAGCAATATAAAATGTTCTGGCAACAAAACAAAGAGCAACAATACAGAGTGAAACCAACTTAGAGAACCAGGTTCAAACAACATGCTTTGTCACTGTGGAGGTTGACCAGGCTTAGTTGAAGCAGAAGCCAGCATATCCAAAACTCTGTCAACTCTTGCATTGTTAGCAAGTTGCTGCTGCACCAACTGATCCTTCAACCTGTGTATTTCAGCATTTGAGGAATCAAGCTCAGCACGTAACTTCTGGTTGTCTGATTCAAGAGAGGCGTTCTTTTCTTCAGCTACTTTAAGTTTCCTAAGTAACTAAGCAACATGACCAGATGTACGTGGAGACGCAGTTGCAACCTGCTCCGACTCCATAGGAATGCCACAATCAGCAAGGATAGTTTGAGTGAACATATCTGCACGAGTTAAAATCCTGCCTTCTCCCAATGGCACTTCAAATGCATCAAACACTCTAGTCAACAAGTTTCCAAAAGCTAACTGATGAGAACCTAGCTTAGGATCCACAATTCTAGCAAGATGTTTGATAATCAGTGTGGGCCAATCAATGCACTCTTTGCACTCAAGTGCATTCATAAGTCCCATGTCTCTTATGGAGGCAATGTGACGTTGGTGACCTCTAGGCACTATCACCTTATGAACTATCTCAAAAAGAAGCTTATGCAACGATCGCATTATTCCCTTTAAAACAGTTTGAGCCCAGAATTGACTCTACCTTGAGAGAATTTGGCTGACAGACTAGAATATTCATCAAAACCCCAATTGTACTCATTTATCCCCACAGATGGTATATGCAAGATTTCCCCAAGTTTGGTTGCATCAAACACAATGTCAACCCCCTTTACACTAGACGACACCACATCTCCTTCTAGGATTACCAAGTTCGTATAGAAATCGACCACTTCCTTTTCATAAATCAAACTAGGTTCTAGAAATAACTCCTCCCATCCCTGAAACCTTAGTAGTTCACAAACCTGCTTCACTATGTCCATTGAAAGTATATCAGGGTGAAAGGTTCTACCCCTAATCACTGATTTGGTTTGGAAATACTTTTTCCTTCCCACTTTGAGAAATTTATCTGCATTTCTTTTTGCAGATTTTGATTTTGATTCGGGAGTAGCAGAATGTTTACCCTCAGACACATCATCAGTTTCAGAATCAAGATTCATTAGAGAGACTGATGAATGAACAGGAGACTTACCCAATCGCCGACGCTTCACCCCAGATTCTGGATCATCAGTTGGTTTGACCACATGCACACTCCTTGTCACTGGCCGGTGTGGACGAACCTGTTAAACTGCAATGTGCTTTCTTGGCCGCCTTGGTTTCTTAGGGTGAAGGGAGCTCAACAGAATATCATCATGGATTGGAGATGGTGGTGGATTTTGAGGAGTGGTTTGGTGATATGGGGAAGGAGGGGGAATATTTGGGATAGTGGTTGTGGGAGAATCAGGATTTGGTGATAGTGGGGTTTCATGGACTGGGGATAACAGGGTTTCTTGGACTGGTGGTGGTGGAGATTCTATGATGGGTGGTGGTGGAGAATCTGCAACTGCAGGTGGAGATGTTTATTTAACTGGTGATGGTGGAGATGTAACTTGTGGTGGTGGAGAAGTAGCTTTTGGTGGTGGAGATGGAGCTTGTGGTGGTGGAGATGTAGATTTTGGTGGTGGAGATGGAGGCAGATCTGATTTGGATGAAGATGTAGATGGTTGGGTTGGGAGCTGGCTTTCTTCCCCAAGATTGGGCACAACATCTACAAGTGGGTTTTCTTCCCCCTGAGAATATGCACTATCAGACGAGCTTTCATCATCAGAGTAAGCAACGAGTGGATTAGCCATGGTGATGGAAGGGGTTTTGGTTTCTTGGTTTTCTGAAGAATGAAGATGAGAGAAAGTTGGTTGCTTGTTTAGAGAGTGTGCTTTATTGGGAACGGTTTTGATGTTGTATTCGAGGGGTTTGAGCAATTATGGGGGATTGACATCGAGGAGACGTGTGATGTGACGGTTGCACCTGCTTTTCAGAGAAGTGACATGGGAGAGAGAAGATGATATTGATTTCCCCCAATGTTTTTATTTATTTAATTTTAATTTTATTAATTTTTTTATTTTGTTTTTTTTTCTTTTTTAAAATCCCTTTTTAAAAAATATAAAGAATATGTAGAACCAACTTGACTGACCTGGTTATACCTCGTTATTACGTTTAGAACATGGTTGGGCATAGTTCAATCTAAAAAGATGAGCCCTAACTCAAGTCTATTTTTCTGAAATGACTCTCTTCCTAGTGCCTTGGTGAAAATGTCAGCAACTTGATTCTCAGTTTTGCAAAACTCCATTACTACGTTTCCTTTTTCAACATTATCACGAAGAAAGTGATGTCTGACATCTATGTGTTTGGTGCGCTTGTGTTGAACTGGGTTTTTGGACATGTTCATAGCACTTGTGTTATCACATAGAATAGGAATACAACCTGTTTCTATACCAAAGTCTTTAAGCTGCTATTTTATCCAAAGAAGTTGGGCACAACACGAAGCAGCTGCAACATACTCAGCCTCTGCAGTAGATAGAGCCACTGAATTTTGTTTTCTTGTTGCCCAAGATATTAAACATGGTCCTAAAAAGTGTGCCATCCCAAAAGTACTTTTTCTATCAACCATGTGTCCTGCATAATCAGCGTCAGCAAATCCCTTTAGATCAAAAGAGTCACCAGTTGGATACCAGAGAACCAGGTTCATTGTGCCTTTCAAATATCTCAGGATTCTCTTGACAACTTTTAGATGTGATTCCTTTGGACAAGACTGAAACCTTACACATAGACCAACACCGAACACTATATCAGGTCTGCTGGCAGTGAGATATAGGAGTGATCCAATCATACCTCTATATCTAGTGTCATTGACTGGTGAACCTGGTTCATCTTTATCAAGCTTTGTTGTTGTCCCAATGGGGGTATCATTTGACTTAGCTTCATTCATATCATACTTCTTCAGTAATTCCTTGATGTACTTTTGTTGATGAATTGATGTTCCAACTGGAGTTTGCTTAATTTGGAGTCCCAAAGAAAAGTTCAACTCTCCTATCATACTCATCTCAAACTCACTATTCATTAGTTGAGCAAATTCTACTCCTAGTGAGTCATTGGTTCCTCCAAATATAATGTCATCTACATATACTTGGACTATGAACATATCTTTACCTTGTTTTCAAAGAAACAGTGTATTATCAATTTTTCCTCTTGTATATCCATATGTGAGAAGAAAAGTAGACAATCGATCATACCATGCTTCTAGGTGCTTGTTTTAACCCATAGAGTGCTTTGTCCAGTTTATATACATGATCAGGATATATGGTATTCTCAAAACCTGGAGGTTGTTTTACATACACCTCTTCTTGTAGGTAACCATTTAAGAAGGCACTTTTGACATCCATTTGGTAGAGTTTGAACTCCATGTGAGCAGCATATGCGACCAATATTCTAATTGCCTCAATTCTTGCTACTGGTGCAAAGGTTTCATCATAGTCTATACCTTCTTCTTGGTTGTATCCCTGTACAACTAGCCTAGCTTTATTGCGCACTATTTGACCTTGCTCATCGAGCTTGTTTCTAAACACCCACCTAGTTCCTATCACTGTTCTTTTTTGGGGTTTTGGGACCAGGTTCCACACTCTGCTTCTTTCAAACTGGTTGAGTTCTTCTTGCATAGCACCAATCCAATCAGAGTCTAGCAATGCTTCCTTTATATTTTTAGGCTCAATGAGGGACACATAGGCAGAGAATGCACACATACTACGTAATTTGGATCTTGTAGATATGCCTGAGTTAAGAGGAGTAAGAATGTTTTGCAAAGGGTGAGAACTTTGATGTTTCCAACTATGAGTGGGAATACTTACTAGTTCTTGAGGTGCAGATGAATCAGTTTCATTAGTAGACTTATCTCCTATTTCAGGTGTTTTGTCAGAGGGTATGGGTTCTTTTTCCCATGTTTTTGGATCTGATGGCTTGGAGCAGGTTCCCTCATTTTGTTCATCCTCTGAATTTCCTTCAACTTCACTAGTATGTTCATTAAAGACAACATGGACACTTTCTTCTACACGGTTTGTTCTTTTATTCAGTACCTTGTAGGCCTTGCTTTGTGATGAATAGCCTAGAAAAATTCCTTCATCACTCTTGGCATCAAATTTTCCCAAATTGTCTTTGTCATTGTTGTGTATAAAGCATACACACCCAAAGGCCCTAAGATGTGCTAGATTAGGTTTTCTTCCTTTTAGCAGCTCATATGGTGTTTTGTTTAACACTGATCAGATCACACATCTATTTATTAGATAGCATCTTGTGTTCACTGCTTCAGCCCAATAGAATTTTGGAAGTTTGCTTGAGATTAACATTGTTCTTGCAATATCTTCCAGTGTTCTATTTTTCCTCTCAACAACACCGTTTTGTTGTGGTGTTCTAGGTGCTGAGAAATTATGCTCAATCCCATTTGTAGTACAAAATTGTAGAAATTGTGAGTTCTCAAACTCCAGCCCATGATCAGATCTGATGCTGATTATTTCTTTGTTGAATTTCTTCTGAACAGCTTTGCAAAGATTTCAAACATAGTGAATGTCTCATCCTTTGTTGCAAGAAACAATGTCCAAGTGAATCTTGAGTAGTCATCAACTATTACAAACACATATCTTTTTCCACCCCTGCTTTGTACAAGCATTGGTCCACACAAATCCATGTGAAGCAGTTCTAGTGGCTTGGTAGTACTTACTGTCAACTTTGGTTTGAAGGATGACCTAACCTGTTTTCCTTGAATGCAGGTTCCACATACTTGGTTGTCCTTGAAACTTTTGGTTGGCAGTCCCCTAACCAGGTCTTTAGATATGAGCTTGTTTATAGTTGTCATGCTAATGTGTCCCATTCTTTTGTGCCATAGCATGGAGCAATCTGAGACTGCACTTAGACATTTAAGAGTATCTTCCATGGAGTCAACAATCTTGACTTTGTACACATTCTTGTGTATCTTACCCAGTAGAACCAGGTTTCCAGTCACTGAGTTGGTTACTCTGCATTCCTTTTCTGTAAAGAGAACATTGTTTCCTTTATCACATATTTGAGATACGCTCAAAAGATTATGTTGTAGGCCATTCACATAATATACGTTCTCAATTGCATGAGTATCCATTGATCCAACCTTTCCAATTCCCTGAATTTCACCACTTTTACCATTACCAAAGGCAACGTTTCCTCCTTTGATGTTCTTGAGTGAGAGGAAGCTTCTTTTATCTGTCTGGAGCATGCACTATCCAAGTACCATTGTTGCTGCTTCCTCTTCACTGATCCCTGCAATTTAATTTTGGAGTTTAGATTTTGGTACCCAAAACCACTTTGATTTATGCTTAGGGAATGGTTGGATAAGATTTCTTCTGGCCCATCTAGGAAGAGACTTGACTGTAGGGATTTATTTTTGCTCATTGTGTTTCTCATGATGAGGTTTCTCAAAGACTTCAAGTTTTTGTTATGAGCAGTTTGTTTCTTTTGACAATCATGACTTTTATGCCCTACTAGCCCACAGTGCATGCATAAACAGTTTATGTTGGGATTTTTTACTTGAGAGCTAGTTCTATCAAAACCTATCCCATGTTTCTCAAATGTCCGATTCTTGTGAATGCTGTCAAGTAGTATGGAGGACCTGGTCCATCTCATTCCATTTTCTGCTTCAGTTTTAGTCACAAGAAGCTCTTTGGAGAGTGTTTCATTCCTTTTAGTTACCAAGTCTAGATTTTTACTTAGTTTGGTATTCTTGGATAAAAGATGAAGATTCTGTTTTTCAAGACTCTTGTTTTCTTCTCTTAGTGATGCATAGTCTTCCATTATCAGTTCCCTTTTTGAGTCTATGGTTTTATATGCATCAATGAGAGTGTAGAGTAAGGATTCTAACTCTCTTTTTGAGTATGAACCTAGATTGTCTTGTATGTGATGAAGACTAACCTTTTCATTTATATCTTCTTCTTCTTTATCCTCTTCAGACTCTGAACCAGCCATGAGTGCTAGTATGGTTTCTTGTGATCTGCAGGTTTCCTTTTCTTCCTTGGTTTCCACTGCTACAAGAGCAAGAAAGTCATAATCATCTTCTTGTTCTAGTGCAAGAAGGGACTGGTTTTCTGTCTCATCACCCTCAGACTCTTCATCACATGAATTCCCCATTGCTGCTGCAAAACCCTTTTCATTAAAATACTGGCCTCTTGAGTTGTCATTCTTCTGTTTGGGAACAAACTTATCTTTCTTGATGTCTTTTCCCTTCTCAAAGTTTGTCTTTTTCTGCTCTACAGCCCAAAGTGGACAAAACTTGATGAGTGAAGTGCTGGGCTCCCACACTTATGACAAACCTGGTCCTTTTCAGATGATTTTTGAGAAGTTTTCTTTTGAAAGGCATGTCCTCTCTTTAGCATTATGGTGAACCTTTTGGTTATGAGGGCAATATTTTCATCTTCAAAATCATCTGATGTAGTAGCTTTTAGAACCAGGTTCCTTTCTTTCCTTTTTTTTCTCCAATTTCCTTTTCTTGGTTTTTCTTGAGTTCGTATGTGATGAGATTACTAATCAACTCATCCATGGCCAGTGAGTCTAGGTCGCGGGCTTCAGTGATAGCCTCGACTTTGCTTTCCCAAGTTTTAGGAAGGACACTCAAGAGTTTCCTTACTGCCTTTCCGTTAGGAACTATCTCTCCTAAGGAGTACATCTCATTGATGATGGAGGTGAACTTGGTGTGCATGTCTTGAATAGTTTCCCCTTCTGCCATCCTGAACAACTCGTATTGCCTGTTCAGATTATCAATTTTGTACTTCTTGACTTGTGTTGTTCCTTCATGAGCGGTTTGTAGTGTTTCCCATATGGCTTTGGCGTCTTGACAAGACTAGATTTGATTGTATTCGTCTGGTCTTATGCCACAGATCAAAATTTTCTTGGCTTTGGCATTGTTTTGGATTGCAAGCTTATCTTCAGCATTCCATTCTTTTCTTTCCTTTGGGATTTTGGTGATTCCATCAGTTGCAATTTTCATAGGTATGGTTGGTCCATATAGAATTACTCCCCATAGATCAGGGTTTTCGCCAATAAGATGGTCCATCATACGATTTTTCCACCATCTATAATATTTGTCATTGAACAGTGGTGGTCGTGTTTGTGAAGCTCCCTCTTGTGGGGTAGATGGTGCTGCCATTGAGTCTTTTCAAGGTGTGAATCTTTTAACGAAAAGACCTGTTCTGATACCAATTGAAGAAATCTTACCCCAGAACAAGAACCAAGTTCTTGTAAGTTGCTTTTAAGTAAAGACACAAACACTTATTGAATTAAAAACCTTCCTCACTCAAGAAAGGAAAAACCTCGTTTTATTAATTCAATTATAAGATTTTATGATTACAACTCAATAATCAAAAGTCTTATCTATACTACCTCCTCGATTGACTCCAATCGATCTCTCCAAAAGGCCAAACCCACCTTTTGTTACAACTCTTACTAACACTCAACCCTACAAAGAGCCAAACCCACCCTTTGTACAATAAACTGTAAATTACAATCAAAACAACACAAGACAAATAGTTCTACACGATAAAACCATCTCACTCAAGAATGTTTTAAACGTAGCAATCCTATCAACCTTGAAGACTTCAATTTGATGAATAATTCTCCCTTGTTTTCTGCGTGAATTCGTATCTTTCTTCCTCTGCCTCGTGCTCTTCTTATAGAGTTTGTTTTGCCTTGTACAATCCTTTTTGATAAGGTAAGGAAGTTATGTTTAAACAAGGATTCTTTTTTAAAGTACAATCCTTATTATACACAACTTCCTTCCTTAATAATATATTTAAGGTTTTTCTTATTTGTATTAACTTGTACCTTTAATATGTTATTTTTTGGCTTTGACAAATAACTCTATTTTACTTGATCTTGGAATCTAGCTTGACTTCTTTTTCTGCGTACATTTGCTACTGTTCTTTGCGCTTCTTGTCTATCATAAAAACATGAATTATCGATTCTATCATATTCTATCAGTTTGTGACTTTTATGGAAAGTTGTGACTTTTATGAAAGGTGATGACCTTTATGAAAGATTATGACTTTTCAAAAGGTTTGTGACCTTTCCGGTAAGGCACAATAAGAACTTTTTCACACTACCCTTTGTTTTCTATAAATTGAGGGATTTCCTCTCATTTTAATATAGAATTCATGGACTTCTTCTTCAACTACTAAATCTAGTATTCTAAGTGTACTTTACTGCCGTTGAGTGGTTCGCTGACAGCGGAGTTTTGTGGTATCAATACTCTGGTGATTGAGATCATTTACCCTGGAAGGTCATATTCCAAATCAAACCTCTGATACTAGGAGGGGAAAAATTTTCTTAAGGGGACAATGTGAGTTCAGTGGACTTGATATTTTTTCTATTAAAAATTTTCCAGGTTATGGTACGTGTTTTACAAATTTTAGAATTGTGAATAATTTCAGTTCTTCTATTCTTTTGTTCTTCACTGGTTAAATATAACTTGGTAACTTCGTGTTTCTGCAAAGTTTGTTGGAATCAGTAAGATTCTTTAGACACATATTAACAACAATTCTTCTTTAAGAAAAATATTTCGTATATTTTTTTAAAATCTGTTTCTGATTCTAGTTTCGCTACTAGTTTTAATTTTCTAGTTGTGAAAATGTTTTTAAACTTTGTTGTCTTACAAAGATATTCAAAGTTTTGTTCTAAGTATGTTTGGAATACAAGATGAACAACACCTTGCAGATTAAGCTTTTATATTTGTGTCAAGTATCCATGTTTGAAGAAGTTGATGATTTGAGATCATTTGATTACATCCGTAGCCCACTGATACAAATGGTACGCGCCTCAACGAGCTTCTCTTTTCTATCTTTATTCATATTTACTCTAGACTATACAAAACTACATGGACGTAAATAATGTTGGTGTTGGTATTAATCTACAAAGCTTAGTCATCTATGAAGCGAGCACTTAAATATCGATGGAAAAAAAAAAAAAAACATTTTCTTTTTTCTCTAATTGCTTTCATATGAGAAAATAAAGAGCAAAGATTAAGATAAAGCAGGTTGAATAACACATCCTATTGAGATAATTTTCGTTGAGTCCTCACATATCTAATGTGGGAGTTTTTATGTTATAGTTATGTTTATGTCCTTATTGAACAATTGTATGTTTGTACCTTATGATTTCAGTTTTTAGCATATTGTTGTGTACCAATTAGCTTTTTCTCTTTTTGGAATACAATCTCTTATTTCTGGTATTCTATGGGGGTTCATGATTCACCAAACTCGCGTACTCACTGCTTCTCCAGCTTATTTTAGTGTTGTTCAAGTACCTTCAAAATTAATCTCTCTTTCCTCTTCACAATAACGTATATGTATATTGTTGTACCATATACATGGTTTTAGAATATTATTTCTTAATTATTAGACATAGCAACATTTTGTATAACTAGAATCCTTTCTTAAGAAGGTCCGACTTATAGATTTCAAGTGATTTACTGATGCATTTTGACATGCGCACATTTTGGTATTTCCAGGGAAGAAGTCAGGGTGGCAGTTCTTTTGTTTGACCAGCAACTTAGTTTTATTTTTTTGTTATGAGATCTTGAATATCCAGTCTACTCCGAAAAACCTATATCAATCTCAATACAATTTTAAGCCAATATTTTGGAGCATTGGTCACACCTTTCCTTTCTTTCGTCATTCTATGTAGCAACCAGTTGTTTTATATCCATTCATCTATGTTATTGACTATGTACGGGGCTATTGGTGGGAGTTATTTGTTGTTTCAATTAATGCAAAGAGAATGTGATTATTTTGTTGAAATGTTTTAGTGAAGTTACTTTTGATGGTGTTTTTAGATTAATCCACTAATAAGGCAAAAGTGACATTAATTTGCATAGAGTTGAGTGATATCAAGTTCTCCAAGGACCTGATTTACTAGGGGATGCAAGTTCATAAAGGAATTGAAGAGGATGAGGAAGATGACAATGGCAGCAGATATAGTGTGTTCAAGGAAATAGATGTATTTTTGGAAAATAATCAATTATGTATTTGACTCTGTATCTAAATGATTATATGCTCGGTAGAGCTTTGTAAATTCAATTGCTAAAAGCATCAAATACCTCCCAAACATGTTTCGTAAAAGCATGTTGCACGGGCTGTTATCCATCTAATATATATATATATATATATATATTATATATATATTATATATATATATAGATATATATATATATATATATATATATATTATATATATATATATAATATTATATATATAAAAGATCTCAAAACATAATTTCAAGCGTGATTATTTTATTTATTTTTGCATAAAAAGGAATGATTTTATTTATATAAAATGATCATTAATTGTTACAAACGATGGAGATGCATAAAAAATAATAGGTTGATTTCCATCTATCCATTGCTGGTATATCAACAACTCTATTAGCCTCCTGCAGAACATGTTTTTATCAGCTAAAATACGTGTCTTATTTTTTATGATTGGAGAGTGAAAGAGTAACTAGGAGAAGATTCAACTATTGGATGTTTCGAGAGGTTTCCATGGTAGGATTTTGTTTTAATTCTGAAAACTATGAAGAATGAGTAATCTGTAATGTGCAGATTCTCAGAAGAAGTGCAGAAGAAGAAGAAAACTCATCTTTGCATTATACAATCTGTTAAATCTTTTCTACATGTAACTAACATGTTTAGTTAGTATTTATACAGGAAAGAGAAGAATATTTTGTAGCTACTTTAACTACCTATTTGCTAACTACTCCTCTAATTTCTACTATTTACATAGTGAACCTCAACTTACTAAGTAATACCATCTTTAATACTCCCCCTCAAGTTTGTAGGATTGAACAGATTCAATACTCCAAACTTGGATAATAAATATTCATGTTGAAACTTGCTAAGACCTTTAGTTAGTATATCAGCCTCTTGCTCTTTGGTATGCAGATATTCAGTCTGAATTAGGCCATTCTGAATTTTCTCTCTTATGAAATGACAGTCCAATTCTATATGCTTAGTTCTTTCATGTAATACTGGATTAGCAGCAATTTGTATAGCTTACTTGCTATCACTATAAATGATAGTTGGGGTTACTACATCAGCTCCTAGTTCCTTGAATAGTTTTGTTATCCATACTACTTCAGCTACAGCACTTGTCATGCTTCTATACTCAGCTTCAGCTGAACTTCTAGATATAGTTCCTTGTTTCTTTGATTTCCATGATATTAGTGAATCTCCCAGCTTAACTATGAATCCAGTAACATATCTTCTGGTGTGTAAACAAGCTCCCCAATCTGAATCACAATAGACCTTTAACTGTTTGTTATTCTTGCTGGATAATAATACACCTAGTCCTGCTTGTCCCTTGACATATTTGACAACCTTAAGTGCAGCATTGAGATGAGATTGTTTAGGTTGATGAAGAAACTGACTCAGAGTTTGTGTAGCAAAAGAAATGTCAGGCCTGGTAACATTTAGATACAACAATTTTCCAACTAATCTTCTATATACTGTTGGATCCTCCAGTAACTTATCTTCCTTTCCTGTTCCATTTGTTTCATCATACTCCTTTGTAGTTAACTGTACATAAGGATCAATAGGTGTAGAAGCTGGTTTAGCAGCTCCAAGTCCAGCTTCAGAGATGATTTCAAGAGAGTGTTTCCTTTGATGCATGACAATCCCTTCTTGTGATCTAGCAAATTCAATTCCTAGGAAATCCTGAGTTCTCCTAGGTCTTTCATCTTAAAAGTATCCTGTAAGACTTCTTTGGTTTGTTGAATAAGACTAAAGTCATTACCTGTAATCATCATATCATCAACATATACTAGAAGTATAACCAATGATGTTTTTGGTCTCTTAATGAACAATGAATAATCTGCATGACTCAGAGTAAATCCCAATCTGATGAGTGCATCTGTGAGCTTTACATTCCACTGTCTAGGGGCTTGCTTCAAACCATAGAGGGATTTAGTGAGCCCCCAATTTGATGAGTGCATCTGTGAGCTTTACATTCCACTGTCTAGGGGCTTGCTTCAAACCATAGAGGGATTTAGTGAGCCTACACACTGGTTTCTCCCCTTGCATAATAAATCCCTCAGGAAGATGAAAGCCTTGAGGTAGATTCATATAAACTTCATCAAATAAGTCCCCTTGAAGGAAGGCATTTGACACATCCATCTGATGAATATGCCAGTTTTCAACAGCAGCCAAAGCCAACACACTTCTGACTGTAACCATCTTAACAACAGGAGAAAAAGTTTCTTTATAATTCAGTCCCTCTCTTTGGTTAAAGCCCTTTGCAACTAGTCGAGCTTTGAATCTTTCAACCTCCCCTGAAGCTTGATATTTTATTTTGAAAATCCACTTACAACCAATGGCCTTTTTGTGTGGAGGTAAAGGTACTACTTTCTAAGTTTGATGAGTTTCCAAGGCTGAGATCTCAGCCTGCATGGCTTCAACCCATCTGTGATCCTTACATGCTTCTTCAAAGGTACTAGGTTCAACCTCATGACCAAAAGAGGAAAGAAAAGCCTGATAGGATTTAGACAAATAATCATAGCCAAGATATTTGTCAATAGAATATAGAGGTCTGCTAGGAGTGAGATGAGCAGAAGCAACATAATCTTGCATCCATAAAGGAGATTTGGTACTCCTTTGTGATCTTCTAACCTCAGAAATTTGAGAATTAGACAATTCTGCAGATTGTTCAGTAGACTCAACCATAACAGATGGAGACACAGCCTGTGATGCTTCTAATGGAACATTGACAGAAGGAAACAAGTGCCATTCAGTGGAAGAAGAAACTGCAAATGGGAATATGGTTTCCCTAAATTCCACATCTCTGCTAATGAAGAACTGTTTTTCCTTAATGTTGTAGAGAAGATAACCCTTAGTAGTAGTACTATATCCCATATGGACAGCAACAATACTTCTTGGTTGAAACTTATCATGTATATACATATTCTTTGCAAAACATAGGCAACCTAAAACTCTCAAATGTTGTAGAGTAGGTTTAGTTTTATGAAACACTTCATGAGGAGATTTACCATGTAACACTGGAGTAGGCAACACATTTATTATGCAGCTGCAAGTATGCAATGACCCCAAAACTTGATAGGAATATGCCCTTGAAATCTGATTGCTCTAGCCACTTCAAGAATATGTTTGTGTTTTCTCTCTGCAACACCATTTTGCTGAGGTGTATGTATGCAAGTTCTCTGATGAATAATACCTAAGCTTGTAAATAGTTTGTGACACTCAGCATTTACAAACTCAGATTCATTGTTAGTTTTAACCATTTTAACTACAGCATTGAACTGTGTTTTAGCAAGAGTGAAGAAGTTTTTCAGAACAACACAAACGTCACTCTTCATTCTTATTAGAAACAACCATAGTAATCTGGTACAATCATCAACAATAGTAACAAAGAATTTATGTCCATCATAGGTAGGGGTGTTAAAAGGACCCCAGACATCAATATGCAATAGCTGGAAAGGAGAAGTAGAACAGTTGTACTATTTGGAAATGGTAATCTATTTGTTTTGCCAAGGGGCAAATGATACAATTATGCAGATCTTTAGAACATTTACTAGGTGAAATATCTAATAGATGAGCCAGAACATCGGAAGAAGTATGTCCTAGCCTTTGATGCCACAATAAAGCTTGTGAATCTGTGAAATGATTGTCTCCATGAGCTAAATGTGATGAACATTTTTCATTTGAGTTGAGAGGAGATAAGGAGTTGTTAGGCAGTATATAAAGACCTCATGTTCTCTACCAATCACCTTCACCTGCCATTGGAGAGTCCTGGAGAGTAACAAAATTAGGAAGAAGCACACAACACATTTAAGATCCTTAGTAATTTGTGAAAATGATAGTAAATTGAATTTAAATTCAGGAATAAGAAGAACATTCCTTAGTGTGTTTGAGAAGTTATATTGCAGGAACCTATATGAGTAATTTGATTTTTTTCACCATTGGGTATTGAACATTTCTAGTTTATTACTAGGAAGTGGATGTTTATGAGTAAGATATCAGAGTTAGGAGTCATATGATTTGTTGCACCAGAATCTATTATCCAGCCAGTCTTGGTTCAAGTTACAATAAAAGCAGCTTCATTACCTGCTGATTCACCTGCTGAAGAGCAATTAGCTTGGGCTACATTAGCATTGTAATGTGATGTAGATGCTTCTTCAGAATTTTCTTGCTGCAATATTAGTTTGTCTAAGCATGTGTAAGATCTGATTATTGTTCATCCAACATAGTCATGCCTTTTTGATATTCAACATGTTCAGTATTATTGATCCTCTTCCATAACCCTGACTTCTTGAATTACACCTCTGTTAACATCAATATCACCATCACTGACTGCATTGTGAGCAGTAATATTTTGCCTCCTGTCATTGTTAAACCTTCCTCTTCCATGATACTCACTACTCGATCTTCCTCTCCCCTGATATGTATTGTTAGGATTCTTCTTCTTTCTTTCAAATCATGGGGGGGGAAAACCATGAAGCTGATAGCAAACAGCCTGTGTATGACCTGTTCTTTTACAGTAATCACAGAATGCTTTGGATCATAGCTAGAATTGTTTGTAAGGTCTTGATCTAGGCACCATAGCATTAGTATTGTTTCCAGAAGTGAACATGGCATTTAGTTCAGAACAATTAGCCACTACTGGAGATTTGTGACATGGTTCTCTGACTTTCTCTTTCAATTAAGATTGAATATGTTTTGTTCAATGAAGGTAGAGGTATCATCATCAATATATGTCCTCTAGCTTGTTCATATGAGTCATTCAACCCCATAAGAACTGAAGTAAGTAACTTCTGATTGTGTACAAATTTCACAAATTCTCTTGAATTTACACACTCACAACTTGGAACAGGAGTTAGACTATCATACTCTCCCCACAACTCACGTAATCTAGAGAAATATGTTGAAATTGAACTAGTACCTTGACTCACAGTGGCAATTTCTTGTGTAGTGGAAGATACGAGATCCATCAACTTTATCATATCGTTCATCCAGATCTTTCCATACAGATGCAGCATTTGTAGAATAAACAATACCCAAGTAACTCTTTTGAAACACAATTCATGATCCAAGATAATACAATTGCATTGCATCTTTCCCACAGATTCACCAGATTTGGACCATATGCTTCCTTTTTACATGAACCATCGATAAATCCCAACTTGTTTCGACCTATAATTGCAATCTTTAATGCTCGACTCCATACTGAGTAGTTATCAGCTCCAGCCAATTGAATTGAACTTAGCAATACACCAGAATTGTTAATGGTGTTCAAGAACAGAGGATGATTATGGCTTAGTTTTTCAGGCAGCTCGTTATCAACTGTTGCCATGGATTCGTCTGTTGCTTATGTAGATGATATACAGTGATTTTAACAATCATTTACTGCCTCCAAAGACTCTGATACCATGAAAACTATGAAGAATGAGTAATATGTAATGTGCAGATTCTCAGAATAGTGCAGAAGGAAGAAAGAAAACTCATCTTTGCATTATACAATCTGTTAAATCTTTTCTACATGTAACTAACATGTTTTAGTAGTATTTATACAGGAAAGAGAAGAATATTTTTTTAACTACTTTAACTACCTATTTGCTAACTACTCCTCTAATTTCTACTATTACATAATGAACCTCAACTTACTAAGTAATACCATCTTTAATAAATTGCATTTGAACAGTTTGGTTTAGTTTAGAAGTGGGTAGAGTGTTTCCTGGGGGGGTATGGTTGTTTAATATATATAATTTTTTAAGATATAACTAAGTTAATAAAAATGTACTCTATAAGAATCAAATAAGTACTTATCTAATTTGACAGTCACACACTTCAAAATGATATATATCAGATATGTTAATGGATAGGACATCGGTTAGTCATTAGAATAAGGCCTAATTAACATAAAGTACTGATAAAAAAAAACCTGCTTAAAAGTTATATATATATATATATATATATATATATATATATATATATATATGTATATTGAAAAATGAAAATGAACTTTTCTCATTATTATTATCTCTTAGTTTTTCTTTTTCAGAAATTACTCGAAAGAAGAAAGAGTAGAGTGAGTGTAAACTTTGGGTAAGAAAAATCAAACATAGAGATAACAATGTAATGATCAATGGAGCTAGTGCATATGTATGCATGTATATGTATATTGTAATATTAATAAATAGTAAATAATACATCATTTTAAAGAGAAATTTTAAGGACCATTAATTCAAGTCCTAAATTTACGAGGAAAGAAAATTGAGAATCATTAGTATTTTCCTTGCGCAATTTAAATGCATGGTTAGTTTACTTGTCGTAGAGATGCACTACTCGTCTTGTACGCGCAAATAATTTTTTTTTAAATCTAGTGCTCTGGCACTAGATATAAAAATACGCCATTAAAACTCCTTGTCTTTCATTTCTATAGCTCTCTTCCTATAAAAATCCGAAGCACCAATTTCAATATAAATATTAGGTCATGGATAATAACATGCAACAAGCTGCTGTGATGAATAATAACATTCAACAACCTCCTGTTAGTCTCCCACCCCCTCAAGGTAACTATTCAAATCTTCGATTTTCTTCTTTTTCGTCAACTCTAATTTGTTTTGGTATTATCTATATTCAATCAAATTTAGTTTGATGTTGTTGTGCATGTGATATGTATTAGGTTATCCTCCACAAGCTTACCCAAATGGGATGTATCCTCCCCCACAAGTATATAGTCCCCAGGCCCAAGGGCATGGATACCCACAAGGGAATTACCCTCCACAAGGAGTAGGATATTACCCCCAACCCCAAGGTTATCCTCCGCCCATGGGAATGGGATATCCACCACAAGGTTACCCTCCACAAAGTTGTCACCCTCCACAATACGGTGCACCCCCACAAGGGCAAGGATATCCTCCTCAAAAACAAAAACAAAATCAAGCTGCTACTGGTGTCATGGGAGGATGGTATGTCTTGTATTTACAATCACCTTATATCATTCACCTAGTTTGCAAGCTTATTGGGTATATATATTTTTCATGAAAAAGAATCATTATTTATTTTTGGTATTATTTGATTGTTACTCACTCAAAATTCATTATTTAATTACTTGTTCTTATTTTTCATTGCAGTTTGGCTGCTTTGTGTTGCTGTTGTCTCTTAGATGCATGTCTTGAATGAAGGATCAATGATTTTCTTTTTAACCGAAAGTGATCTACAACAGAAGGTGATTCCCAGCTATAGGGTTGAAGTAAGGATCATCGAAGAATCTCTCTTTACTTTTCGTGAAGGTCATATCCTTGATACACGATTCGATGAACCAAGACCCCCTTCATGTGTGCTTAAAAATGCAATGCTTTCAATAAGATGCCTTGCCAACACTTAGGATATGTAAATTTTGAGAGATTGTGTTAATGCAGATGATATAATTTTGTTAATCCTCATGATCGGATTACAATTCTACATTCGTGTAGCTTTACTCTTGGTGTCTTAACAAGATGGAAATGTAAATCAGGGAGAAAACGTGGCACATTTTGGAATAAAGAATTGTGGCATATTCAATATAGTTTTGATGTGTTGCTCTTTCTTTCCATCTAAAACGCCAATAGTTAGATATCTACGTCTATTATAGCTCAAAATAGAGCATCTTAGTTTTCCTTTTAATTTGTTTATTGGTATGGTGCCCATTTTCATATTGGTATGGTGTCCATTTCTAAGGTAATTGACTCATATGGGGATTATTTCTAGATATTTTGGGGAGGGTGTTGATTCTTGAGAATTCAATTTGACAGTTGTGAGATAAGAGAAGGAGAGTATGTAGAAGAAGAGGAAATGGTATGTCTTAACTAAAGTAGTTAGACAATTATAAAAAGGCCTTTTTATTAATCAACACTCCCCCTCAAGCTATGTGGTGCAAAAATATTAAGCAATCCTAGCTTGGAACATATGTATTCATCCTGAGCTTTGTATAATTCTTTAATCATCAACATGTTGGTCTTTGGTGAAATGTATTTTGTCTTGATCATTCCTTCATAATTTTTTCTCCTTATAAAGTGATAGCCTATTTCTATATGTTTTGTTCTTTTATAAATTTGCAGATATTTGTATTGCTGAACTTGAATTGGTAGAGCTAGCTGAAGTCCACTATACTTGAATAGGCCGAGTAATAAAGAACCATAAAAGAAACACTTATTTTGTAACACCTCAGATTTTTGAAAAGGGAATAGGTTACATTAATTTTGTCTACTGGTGTAGGCTTAAGAGATTAGTCTACGGTTCATAGAACTTTGTACGGGTCGTACATCAGTCTCGCAGAAAAGGAGAAAATAATTTATATAATTTTGCTATGGAGTATCAAATTGTATAACTCGCTGGCTCTTCTTCAGATTTTTACAGTTTTGCTGGCACATCATTTGTATAAATCACTGTCAACGTCTCGTTTGTATAAATCACTGGTAGCCTCTCAATTCAATTTTATGTGCTTGTATGTATATCTACATAAAATTTGAATTTATATACAATTAAATCGAAACAAAATGTTTGTATATCAAATTTTTCTCTATCTCTCGCTTTATATACAAAAAAAATTATATGTTACATTTTGTATAGTATGTGTTTGTATAAAGCGAAAAGAGAGAAAAGCAAAAGAGAACTGGGCAGGGAAATATTCATATTGTATAATTAAAAAAGCATTCTTATTGCCTATTTAATGTATCTTTATACTCCCTCTATTCCTATTTAGTTGTCCACTTTAGAAGCGACACACAAATTAAGATAATAATAAGTAACATAGTAAAACTACAATTTTACCTTTATTAATTATTGATATTCTACACGACCTAATAATTTACTGATTTTAACTTTTCACCTAAGTGTGAAACAAGTTGTGTAACGTGTTCCAACAAAGCAGTAAAGACAGTAAGTAAAAACACAATATTTTTACGTGAAAACACCCGGCTCAAAGGTGTAAATAACACGACTTGTAACCTTACATAATTTAACTCCAACTTCACTAAATCAACTACAAGCCTCCACAAAAGATAGATTACAAACTTTGCAACCTACCTTAAATTTAAGTTATGGATTTGGACTACAACTCTTGTAATCCTAGGAACTAACTCTAATTCCTAACCTTCAACACAAACCTCCCAAGGTATGTGTTCCCAACTCTTCAAGTTATTACAACCTGAAGATAAAACTCCTAATTCAGTTTATAACACACCGAAATAAGATTACATCAAGACTCATTCAAAAAGAAAAAACTCCTAACACATAAACTATGTAAAAGGATCAGGTTCATCGATGTGTTCCTTCACTTCGCTAGTAGCACTTGCGAAGTTAATTTCTAAATCGCTCTTTCGCTCTGTAAGTGCACACATATTCTGAACGACTTCGTTTCTATTTAAGCACATTTATCATAGAGTTATTGTTCATTTCAAACTCATTATTGACTTGAACCCTCTTGACTTAGAGTTCTACTTCAAGTAAGACTCCTGCTTCAATTCAAACTCCTACCTTCTTTGGACTTCTTCTTCAAATTACATTCATTGATTCTGTTGAATTGTACTCGAACTCCAACACTTCAATTCAACAGTAACTTTAAGAGTTCTACTTTAAGTGAGACTTCTCATCAATTAAAATTACTTGCCTCTTTGGACTCCTTCTTCAAATCAAACTACTTAATTCTTTCTCTTCAATTCATCAGATGTTTATTTCCTTAGGGTTTCTCAAGAAATTAACATTATTCATTCCTTTATTTATGCACTCTTGTCTTTATTTATTTTAGAAGCTTTCTCGAATTTAATAGCTCGTGACAGTGTACCTTTGGAACGTGTTGACTGACATGTTTCTTCTTTCTTTGTCAATCATCAAAACTGCATAAATTCCAACAAATTCCCTCTTTTTGATAATGATAAACCTCTTTTCTTTGTGCATTCAAACAGTTTTATTTGTAGACATTGAAACATGAAATACTAACATGAAACAAGTTAGTCAATGGTTATAAACACTGCACAACTCTTATCTTCCCCCTTTTGGCATCATTGAAAAGCTATGTCAATCCTATAATATGCGAGCTAGATTGATCGGTTAAACTATTCATGGCTACTGGATATCACGAAGACAATAGGATAACGACTTCATGCAACATAATAATGTATTATAGAGAGCAAAAACATGATCCATTAAAGCAATATATAATCAATCCATTAAACTATCAAATAATGTTTATTTAAGATCGAAGTCATACTGAATGAAGCAAAAACTATTGAGCACTAATAAAAAAAAACTTGACATGAGTAGAATAAAATCAGAGGCACTAACATTGAAAGTGAAAAAAAGAATGGAACAAGTGGAGATAGTAGTGTCAACAATCTTTATCAAGAACAATCTTTAGAGCTTAAAGTCATATCTGATTTTTTTCATAAGCAATGTGACCAACCTCCAGTTCAACAATCTTATCAGTAAAAATATTTCTTCAACCTTTTCATTGGAGTAGCAGTTTCCTCTTTGACGCATATAGGTCAGCATGGTTCATCTATTCAATAATTTTTATTTTTTTTTGGAAAAATCAAGCATGAATTGGAATTGAGTATTCCTCAAAACTTACAATGGAAATCATGCTATCCTTGTTTTTTTTCATGCTAGCTATAAGATAATGGAATATAGTTCACACTTTTGATTTCTAGATGAGAGTTCAAGGTGGAATAGAGAAAAAAATGTATTTTAGGAGTTGATTCTTCCTTATGAACTGAAAATGAGAAACTATCTGCTTTAAGCTTGCAAAAAAAAATTCAAGAAAACAAAGTGAGAGAGAACAATTTGAAAGAATGAAACTCTTGCGCTTGGACAGTTAATTTTTTTCTATATTAGAACAAATAATACATGGAATATGAGTGTTCAACTGTTTCACTTTATACAATATTAACCTCTATCAATATATAACATATCTGATAAGAGCAATTTTGTGATCATCATTGCTTGTTTTTACCATTTCTCTACACAATCTAATACAAAATTAGGTTAAGACAAGTCAAGGATCTGGAATTGGGATAGACACCTGAATTTGTAAGACTGAATTGAATAACATTTTAGCTCATAAAGTTAGGAGAACAATTATTCTAACCAATCATTAAGGGGAGTTCATGCAATCTTAATCATCCCCAATTCTAACTTATTCTTTTCATAATGCTCCCTTCTTAGTGTCACAATTCGTCAATTATCGTTTGAAAAAGAACAACATGATCCAACAATCACATACTTTTGTAGACAAATCAGTTTCAAGTTTCATTGTTCCCCCCTATCAATATGCCCTTAGTCTGTTCAACAAATGAAACATGTGGTACAACTTGTTGCAATGCACTCTCATCAGTTTCACTTTAATCCTCACTTTTTCCTTTTTTTTGCTTCCCCCTTACAAATGCATTACCTCTTCTTTCTTTTTTTAATTTTTTCCTTTTTTTTAAATGTCACATTCCCCCTTTTGTGAAGTGAGCGCAAGTAACTTTTGTTTGTCTTCATTGATATCTCTTAAGCAAGCAATATTTATGAATTGCATCACTTTCTTCCTTTCTGCTTCACCTGCAAAATAGCTTAGAGGTTAGTCTTAGGAACCCAGACAAGCTTGTGTCCTTTCTTATGATCAAAAGGGTGAATCAAATTTCTTTTCACTCATCTAGGCAACCGGTTAGTGGACCTGTTTCTGCCAACAGACATAAATTTGTTTTCATTTGAAAACTTAGTATTCCTTTTTCTACAATCACTAGAAACTGGACGCTCCGTAGTTGGATGATCAATTTTTCCACAAATATAACATAAATCTTCAGAGATAATATTTTCTTTATAGAATCCTATGTCAGCCTTCTCATTGTGCACCCTATCACTCAATTTGTTAACAATTCTAGATGAGTGAGTCCATCTCGTTGCATTCTCAAGCTTTACTTTTATTTTAGAGATTTCAGTGTTTAATTTTCTCATCTTTTCTTTTTCAAAAAAAAATAGCCATTTTTTGCATTTTTCAACTCTTTTTCCAGCTTTTCTTCAGTTTCACTCATTTTCCCTTTTCCCTTTTCACTAATTGTCATCCTTAAAATTTCAAACTTTAGATCTAGGTTAGATGACTCAAGTTTTTCAACATGTTTCTTCAGACAATTATTTTATTTTTCTAATAATGAAATTGAATAGATGTATCTAGGGAGAATTCGCTTTGAAGAAACTATTCCCTATAATTTTGTCATCTTTGAGATCCATGTACTCAATTTTTTTATCTGCAAAGGCTTTAAACAAATAATCTCTTTCACATGTTAATTCTTCAAGGTCATCAATTAACCTATTCACTAATCAAATTAATCTAAATTTAGAAAATAAATGCAGTTTTTCTTTAAGATCAGTGATACTAACCTCAGAGTTTTCATCATCTTCAGCGTCTGAATCGCCCAGAGCCATGAATGTTGTTTCATCTGTTTCATCATCAGATTCTCCATCTCCTGAACCCCAATCAGATACCATTGCATATTCCTCATTTTTCTTTGAATTTCTTTCCTTTTCCATTATTTCTTTCCTCCAGTTAGCTTTCCATTGCAGGTAGTTCTTAACATAATGATCCATTTTTCCACACTTGTAGCATCGATTTTGAGATTTATCATTACCCACTTCTTATGATTAGTTTTTTTTTTTCATTTTCCTTCTCCTTCCTGAGATACTTCTTAAAGCCTTTTGCTAGAAGTGCTATCATCATACTCAGTATCTTCACCATCAGACACTTTTAAAGGCTGGTGCTTTTCGCTAAGCATTTCCTCCTTATTAAGTCATCCATATTTATCTCATAAGTTCTGAGATTTTTCACAAGTTCATCAAGTGTCATGATGGAGATGTCTTTAGCTTCTCTTATGATAGTTACTTTTACATCCCATTTTTTAGGAATGATCCTTAGCACCTTATCAACCTGTACTTCAGTAGTGAGGATTTTTCCCAGTGATGGCATCTTGTTCATCAACTTAGTGAGTCTAGTAACTATTTCTAACAGAGGCTCACCTTCCATCATTTTGAATGTTTCATATTCAGTGAATAACATGGCTACTCTGAATTTCCTCACTTGACTTGTTCCTTTACGAGCATTAACTAATGCATCCCAGATTTGTTTAGCAGTAATACAGTTTGAAATTCTGTTGTACTCATCCGGTCCAAGACCACAAAGAAGAATGTTTTTGGTCTTAGCATTTTTTCTGTGAGCTGATAAATCTTTCGCATTGAAGTCAATCCTAACCTTTTGTACTTTAACTCCTTCGACAATCTTCATTGGAATATTGGGTCCTATAGTTATCCTATCCCATAATTCATATTCTTACGCTTGAATAAAATCATTCATGCGTGCTTTCCACCAGCCAAAGTGAGACACATTGAACATTGGGGGTCTGACAGTTAACTGTCCTTCGCTGTGACCAATAGGTGGTGCAGAAGGCATCTTGATCTTTTATCTTAGGTGTTAACCTGTTAAAGACAACTTGCTCTGACACCAATTGATATTCTACACGACCTAATAATTTACTGATTTAACTTTTCACCTAAGTGTGAAACAGGTTTCCATAACAAAGCAGTAAATACAGTAAGTAAAAGCACAATATTTTTACGTGAAAACACCCCGGCTCAAAAAGGTGTAAAAACCACGACCTATACCCTTACAAAATTTAACTCCAACTTCACTAAATCAACTACAAGCATCCACAAAAGATAAATTACAAACTTTGCAACCTACCTTAACTTCAAGTTATGAATTTGGACTACAACTCTTGTAATCCTAGGAACTAACTCTAATTTCTAACCTTCAACACAAACCTCCCAAGGCATGTGTTCACAACTCTTCAAGTTATTACAACCTGAAGACAACACTCCTAATTCAGTTTATAACTCACCGAAATAAGATTACATCAAAACTCCTAATACATAAACTCTGTAAAAAAGGATCAGGTTCCTCGATGTGTTCCTTCAGTTCGTTGGTGACACTTGCGAAGTGAATTTCTCAATCGCTCTTTTGCTCTGTAAGTGCACACATATTCTGAACGACTTCGTTTCTATTTAAGCACATTTTATCATAGAGTTATTGTTCACTTCAAACTCCTTATTGACTTGAACTCTCTTAACTTAGAGTTCTACTTCAAGTAAGACTCCTTCTTCAATTCAAACTCCTACCTTCATTGGACTTCTTCGTCAAATTACATTCATTGATTCTGTTGTATTGTAGTCGAACTCCAACACATGAATTCAACAGTAACTTTAAGAGTTCTACCTTAAGTGAGACTCCTTCTTCAATTAAAACTACTTGTCTCTTTAGACTCTTTCTTCAAATCAAACTCATTGATTATTTCTCTTAATTCATCAGATGTTTATTTCCTTGGGGTTTCTCACGAAATTAACATTATCCATTCCTTTATTTATGCACTCTTGTCTTTATTCATTTTAGAAGCTTTCTCGAATTCAATAGCTCGTGACAGTGTACCTTTGGACCGTGTTCACTGACATGTTTCTTCTTTTTTTGTCAATCATCAAAACTGTATAAATCCCAACAATTATTGTTTCATAAAGGATGAATTTAGACTTTTGAAATTTTCAAGAAGTTTTAATGAGAATATAATAAAAAAAATGTCATTTTTTAAATTGTCAAAATGAATAGGAGGAAATATATAGACAAGTAAATAGAAATATGAATTTTCAGTATAAAATTCTCTTCAAATTCTGTTTCTTTTTTACCCCTTTTTATAGTTAATTGAGTCACTGCTTTAATTCATTTTTCATGCACAAATCCTTTTCACCCAATTCTATATCTTATTCATTTAATTCCAAAAGTTTAGGCATTAAAGGCAACGGAGGTGTGCCATGCATAAAATAGTATTGCATTAATATGGAGGAATTTCATCTTCTAATTGTTATAATTGTGTGAATTTTCCAATTAATGTGACATCCATCTATAACGGAGTAAACACATAAATTTCATAGTTTTAATATAAAATTGTAATATATTCCTAAGAAATTTTTAATTATATTAATTTTTTAAAAATTAAAAAAAATCAGATATAATAATTGAAGTTCGAATACATTAATATATAGTTCAGATTCATTAAATATTGTCTCGGATACATTAATATATAACTCCGATACATTAAAAACTAGCTCAGATACATTAAATACTGACTCAGATATATTAATATGTAGCTCGAATACATAATATGTAGTTATGATACATTAAATACTGATTCGAATACATTAATATGCTACTCAAATACATTAAAGAAATAAAAAAATTTGGAGATTTTTAAAAATAATGGGAGATAATGAAAATAAGTGAAACAAGGGTGCCTATTTGTGTAATTTATCCTAAATAATAAGCATTTCACCATTTTGTCTTTTAAATTTCCTCCAAACATAATATTGATCAGAATCTGAATTGTGCGTTGAATGTTTATTTTTAAAATATGCTATAAATTTTGTATTGTAAATGGTAGCTTTTAAATCACATATATTATGGATTTTTTGTGTTATAAAATAAAAATAAAACATACCCCAAAAAATAACAATTCACGAGTCGAGGTTAGAAAACCTTGCAAAATTGATGCTACTAATTTGACATATACAGTACTTTAACTAATTTGAAGATACATATCCTTGCAAAGTAGATACATGTCCGAACATATAATTTTATTGAGTCCTACCATGATTAATCCAAAAAGTTTTCAGAAATTATAAAAAAAGTGAAAAGATTTAAATATGCTATTAAATTTTTAGAAAAAGCTTTATTTATGTTATCACTTAAAAATTTAATTTATTTATGCAATTTCTGTTAAAGAAAAGACATATTCATGCCACTATTTTTTAACAATGGTTTTGCAAAATTATTTTTGACACGTGACCATTTATAATTCGGCCACGTCATTAATTTTTTTAAATAAAAAAAAATTAGTTCAATTTTTATTCAAAATTTTGATTTTTTTATTTAAAAAATTTGATGACGTGACCAATTATAATTCGGTCATGTCATCAACTTTTTAAATAAAAAATTAAAAAAAAATAATTCAAACTTTTTTCGGAATTATGATTTTTTTATTTAAAAAATTGATGACGTGACCGAGTTATAATTGGTCATGTCATCAAATTTTTTAAATAAAAAAAATCAAAATTTGAATAAAAATTGAACTAATTTTTTTTTATTTAAAAAATTGATGATGTGGCCGAATTACAATTGACCACGTGTCAAAAATGGTTTTACAAAACCTTTGTTAAAAAATAATGGCATGAATGAGCTTTTTCTTGAACGATATAATGACATAGATGAACCAAACTTTTAACGAATGACATAAACGAGCCTATTCTAAAAGTTTAATGGTATATTTAAGCTTTTTCCCAAAAGAAAAAGAGAGAGATGATTGTAAGTTGCATATAACATAAAAAAAGAAAAATATAATATTACCTATAAAAAAAGATATTAATATAGCACTCAAAATCTATAAATATTAAAGAATAAGCTACCAATTGTTATATGCATCGAATACCTGAAATTGATGAATCTTCTTCCTCTCCCCAACCTCTAAGGAGTCGTAGAGCAATGTCTTTATTGGCGGTTGCGCAATCTTCGATTGAAGCTACTTTTGTGGATTGCGACAGCACCCGGCCTTGGATCATGCTTCTCACTCGCTCAAGATGTCGATGCGCCACCGGGTTGACCCCTTTTTTACCAGCACGGGGAGTGACGATGGATGCCAAGATGAAGATACCTCAGCGCCAATTAGAAGGTAAATATATATAGATAAAATTTATCCGTGTTAGATATTTATATCAAATCAATATAATTTTCATTATCCGAAATTTTTTGTCAACTTGAATTAACTATAAATTATTGATTATCTTTTGGAATTCTCAACAAATAAAAATTACCACTTTTAGTGTTTCTTTAGTTCTTTGAATAATTAATCAGCGAAATATTAGTACAAAAACATTAGCACGAATAAGTTTTTACCCCACTTAGATATTGCTCTTTTCACCATCAAGAAATATTAGACATCAAATGTTAAAATTTGGACTATTTCAAGTAAAACTCAAGTTAATGATTAAACTCAAGTTAATGATTCATACTAGATCCTTTTTTTGTTAAACTTGCACGCTTTTTCTTTTTGTTTCAATTAAATTATTTATAATTTTATTGAAATTTCCAATATATTTGTCGAATATCAGTATAGCGTGGTGCTTAAGTAAACAAAAAATTGTTGAAATAATAATATACATTTTTATGAATATTCACAGAAAGTAACAAATAAATAAAATAAAATGGTAAATTTGCACCTTTTCTTTGTCGTTTGTTTTGATGGTGCTACATATTGTTAATTTATAAATTATTTACATGAGATCTAATATTTATTGTATAATTCTGCATATTCTTAATTTATAAATTTATTTACATGAGATCTAATATTTATTGTATAATTCATCCGAAGGCTTCTTTGTGATTCTTGTTACAATTAAAATAATATTTAATGTAGATTTTTTTTTAAAAAAAATATCCAATATAGATCAAGCACAACAGTTGTACTTCCATAATTTAATACTAATAAAAGTAATTTAATGAAAATATTAAACGTGACCAAGGATAATTAAGAAAAAGGCAATTAATTAAGTTGTCCAGTGATGGAAAGTAATTTTGCTTTTAGATAAGATGTAATTTAGATATTTACATGACTTCCAATCCTATAAAAATTTTAAAATGTTACTAGCTCGTCACAACAAATCTTATGTTATAACATTAAAAATCAGCAGGAAAAATAGAAATATATAAGTAACATAACTAAATTAATTATAATCCAAATAAAAAAAATTGCATAAATCATAAGCATGTTTTTTAATCATTTTAGGAGAATAAGAAGAAGATAAACGTTAATGACAACTAACTATACCTTTAATTTTGTAATTAAAATTCTTATTAAAAATATGAATTCGACTTCTTCATCTAAGGAGAAATTCAATTATTAATATATAAAAAGTAATCATACTTCTTGTCAACTACTTTTGTTAAAAATAAAGTAATGAAGCAAAAACAAAATATTAATCAAAATCAAACAACACATCAATAAATTTACTATTTTTAGGAGAAATATGCATAAATAAATGAATTATCGAAAAAATGAAAAATGAAAATAGCAGAACTACATTCAAAATAAAATTTTGTAGATTAAAAAGAAAACTATATATATGAAGTATTTTTTTTAAAGAACTAACCTCACATCGAATTAAAGGAATGATAAAGTCATCATATGAAACCTTCAAAAATAATTCCAAAGTTAGAGATTGTTGCTAATTATAGCAAACATAGAAACGGTATAATTCGCTATACATATACAGTTGAAGCAAATTGTATAAAACGAAGTGTATAAAACAAGAAAGAGAAAGACACTTCGGCAGAGAACTGTAAAAAAAACAAAGTGTATAAAACGAATTGTATTATTATAAGTGTATAGAACGATTATATACAATTTGAATTTGTATAAAATGAGAAAGAGAGAAAGACAAAAGAGACTTGACAATGAATATACAATTGAATCGAATTGTATAAAATGAGAAAGAGAGAAATTAGATACAATTTGAAAATTGTATAAAACGAGAAAGAGAGAAATGCAAAAAAAAAAAACCTGAACAGGGGAGTATTTTTATTGTATAATTATAAGTGTATAGGACGAAAATATATGTACTTGCATGTGTATATACAATTTTCTCACGCTTTATACAAGCAAAAACACAATTTATACATTTTGCTTCTGTTTGTATATGTGAGAAAGGCGAGGGTGGCGAGCGAGATTTGGGAGAGTGGCGAGCGAGGTCTGGAAGAGGGAAGAGAGGGGAACAAAAATATATGTATTTATATAATTTTCTCTGCTTTATACAATTAGAAACAATTTTTATACACTTGTGTTTGTATAAAAAGTGAGGAAGCGAGCGAGAAATTGGAGGAGAGTGGCGAGCGAGATATTTGGGAGAGAGGCGCCTGACAATTTTTTGCAAACGTTTGCTATGGAGCACAATTAAATCAAACCGTAGCTACTCCATTTATTTTAGGTTATTAGTTTGCTATTATATATCATTTTCCCAAAATTATATACCAACATGTTTAATAGAAAAAATAATGAAAATTACAACTTGAAGAGTTATAAACGTCGACAAAGTAGACAATGGAATTTTTTTGGGACAATATAAGACGCGTTTAATTTTAGTTGAGACTCTACAAGATGTGTTCGATTTAAGTCAGAATTCTTAAAGGCTGCTCTACCTCAAATCCTAACTCATGTCTATATAAAGGATAATATATTCCCTTAATTAAAAAGTCAACTTGAATATTTCGCAAATTCATGAAATATTCCTAGAGAGAAAAAAATATGTTGGATTTTTCTTGATTATCAAATACTTCAAGAAGATCCACAAACACAAATCCTTTCATGGTGATCAAGCCCAAATCATTTCACTTTAAGAAATACGTCATTAAGGATCCTTTAATCATGGAGATCAAGTCCAAATCATCCTAGTTGAAGAAATACGACACTAACAACCCTTGAATCACATAGATCAAGTCCATATCATCCTAATTCAAGAAATATGCCACGATGACTCTCAAATCACGAAGAAAATTTAAGAGAGAAGAATCAAAAGATGAACAGATTTGTACCTGCACTATTTATCAATATAATATAATAAAAATGACATATATACCCCAGAACTATCGTAAATGATATGCATAAAACCATTCGTACTTTTGGACATCTAAGACCCTTACCGTCTAATTTTTGAAATGTATATACCCCAACCAAATAATTTTAAGACCCAAACCCAATAAATCTAATTTCCCTCTTCTCAAGTTCCAGCAACCAAAGACTGCACGAACCAGTTACAACACACCACCGACCACCTAAAAAATGAGCTAAAAGTACCTTATAAGTCCAATTAAAAAATGGAACAAGTGGGCGACCCTTTTTATTTTTGTTTACTTTTTTATTTTTAATATTAATAAGGATTAGACAAATATTTTTTGTAGTTGTTTGGACAACTAATGAAGTTGTCTAGACAACTTCTAAAGTTGCTTGGACAACTATTGAAGTTGTCGAACGACTAAAGAAGTTGTACCTACAACTACAACAGTTGTTGGACTAAAGTGTAACAATTAAAAGTTTGAAACTATTATGAAAACATCTCTAACCTAATATATATCATTTGTCATCTCTAACTAATTTTTAAGACTTAAAAGGACACCTACCTAATTGACAGACTAATTTATTCTTTTGGGAAAAGGTTCAAATATGCCATCGAACTTCAAAAAAGGCTCATTTATGCCATCCGTTAAAAGTTTGGCTCATCCATGCCATTACCGTTTAAAAAAAGGTTCATTCATGCCTTTTTTTTAAAGGTGATTTTACAAAACCACTTTTTTTACACGTGTCAGATTAAAATTCGTCCACGTCATTTTTATTTATAATAAAAAATCAAAAATCTGAAAAATTATTAAATAAAAAACCCACCCAAATTAAAAAATCGCTGCCAAGAAAGCGGTTTATGTGAATTTCTTTTCTTTTTTCTTTTTAAATCTTGGCAGCTACTTTAGTTAACAAATTTTAATTAAATTATCGCTGCCAATTTTTTTAAGTAAATCATATTAAATGTTGATGAAGTTTTTTTTTTAAAAATAATTCAACGATTTTTTACAAAAATTGTCACTGATTTTTTATAAAAAAAAATTCCACCAAGTTGCGATCTTTAATTTTAAAAAATCAAGAAAGTAACAACCAAGAAAAAAAATTCTTAATATACATATGCTGCAATTGCAGTGATTTTAAATAAAAAAAACACTTAAAATTGTAATGCGATTTTTATTTTGATCAAAATAAAAAAATTCACCAATATTTAATATGACTTTTTTTTAAAAATAATTGGCGATGATATTTTTATAAAGAAAAATTTTCTAGAAGCAGATTTTTTTATTTAAAAGAAATTTTTTTTTTTGTAAAAATGCTGATTTTGATTATTTTTGTAAAAAAATCACCTACATTAAATAACTTTTTTTAAAAATAATTAGCAGCTAAATATGTCATCGAACTTTAAAATCTTCATTTATGCCAAATATAATAAAAATAATTTTAAAATATAATAATTTGGGTGTACATATAGGGTTTTTTATTTAATAATTTTTCGGATTTTTGATTTTTTATTATAAATAAAAATGACGTGGACGAATTTTAATCTGACACGTGTAAAAAGTGGTTTTGTAAAACCACCGTTAAAAAAAATGGCATGAATGGGCCTTTTTTTAAACTGTAGTGGCATGGATGAGCCAAACTTTTAACGGATGACATAAATGAGCTTTTTTGAAAGTTCGATGGCATATTTGAGCCTTTTCCCTATTCTTTTTAGTAGACCTTTCACACACCACTATTGCGACTCCATCTTCTCCGACGAAGTTCCACGAACAAAGCCACCTCTAACTGCTACCAAACCCAGCATCCATCAATCTGGCGAAACCAACGAGGTCGCAGCCCTTCGGCCACCACACACCCATCTCTCCCTCAATCTTGTTCCAACAGCTCCGACCAACATATCTCAAGCTCTCTTTACAAAGCTTTAATAATGGCGCCCAAGAAGACACTTCGTAACCCATAAAATATCAATCTCAATTCCATCAATTGAGAAACCCCAAAGTTCTTTGTTGATGAGAATCATATAAAGTTAGGATAACAAAATTAATATGAGATTTAACTATATAAAAAAAAACCTCTAACCAAACGAGAAGATAGTCTATTGGGGGTTTGGGGTTATAATTTGGTGTAGGTCTTAAATTATTTGGGTAAGATTTTAATTAATCGGGTTAATTTTTTAATAATGGATAAAAGTTAATATAGAATTTTGGATAGATTATTAAGATCGTAATATGTGTCCCTTAATTAGTCCAAATGGTATATACACTTCAAAATTTAGACATTAAGGACATCAATGTCTTAAAAGTATAATGAATGATATTTAGATAGCATTTACGATAGTTCGAGAATATATTTGTCTCTTTTCCATAAAATAATTATGTTTGCAAACACATAATAATAAGCTTTTCAACAATCATAATACTTAAATGTGGATCAACTACATATTCTTTATCTCAGCAATAAAGATAAAATTCCTTGTTCCAAAACCACAAAAATATATGCTGAAACGGTAGTTATAGAAGCTAAAATGTATATATAAATTGTTTAAGCATAGATAAACATGGTGGGCATTTGGTCTAGTGGTATGATTCTCGCTTCGGGTGCGAGAGGTCCCGAGTTCGATTCCCGGAATGCCCCTATTCTATTTTTATAAGTTATTTAAATGATTTTTGAGGCTTCCAGTGTGCGCGCTAAACTAACAATTTGTACCAACAATCAATTAATTATATGTAACCAAGTAAGAAATTTTGTTAAGAATCTCCAAGATTCAATATATATGTGATATATTTTAAATAATTTTTTAGTATAATTTTTTAATTAAGCGCGTCTGATTCGTCATCCTGAGCTATATGTGGCTACACGTCTATACGAGTTGGTTACTTGTTATTTTAAAAAATCAATATATAAATTACATTTTTTTTTTAATTTTACACTTGAGAGTTGTTAGCCTTAATAATATATATATTAGACCAATATTGAAAAACTAAATAATTAATTAATGCTCATTGGTGAATTTAATTAATTATAATAAAGTATTCATGAATCATGTTCATTTATTAAAAATTTTATTTTAAAATACACTAAATAAGAATATAATGATGAATTTACCTTACTTCTTAAGAAAAATAAGATCTAGAATGGTAAACAAATTAACAACTAAATAAGAACGGAGAGTTACTCTTGGTAATTTATTACTTCCTTTCTGAATTTGAGTCAAATACAACACTCAATCAAATTCAAATGCTTTATTTATATAAATACCATGTTGCAGGCGAAGATTCTTCCAGTTCAAATTTACAAGCACAAATGTCAGGATCACATGAAGTTGGTAAACTTTACTTGGTCTCTCCTTTTTCTATTCTTTTTTCAAATAATTGGAGAGAAAATATACAAATGTATTACTATGTAGTATTCAAGTCTAAATAGTATAATGATCATGTATTATCTAGGTAATTACTTTTTTAGTACAAATAAAAATACTTTTAATAAATACTATTTATATCTTGCGGAGATATTGGTGGAATGATTTTTCAAGGAAATCAGATGCATATTGGAAAAGGAAATCAAAAGTTAGAAATTTGGAAATTTAATAGTTGACCAAAGTCAATTTTTGAGGTCAACAAGCTCAAAATTGAGATTTAAAAGTTCTTGGAGGTTCGGAGGGTGATTTTGAACTTACATGGATAGTTTGGACAAGTCATAAGGAGGCTGAGAGTGCTTCATGAAGAAACCTTACCCTTAGAACAAGAATCAGGTTCTTGTAATTTTGTCGTAACACAATAAAATAAAGATTTATCATGAAAACCTTCCTAACTCAAGGAAGGGAAAAACGACACCGAAGTTTTCTATTAATTCAAGATTTACAACTCAGTTAATCAATGAATCTAACTCTAAACTTCTACCCTTTTCGATTAACTATAATCGAAAGCTCTCCACTCAACAAGAAGTCAAACTCGCTTCTTGTTTACAAAAGCTCTCAACTCTTGTTAACTCTAACCACCCAAGAAGTCAAACCCATTTCTTGTTTACAATTCTCACAACCTCTCTCCTAAGAAGTCAAACCCACTTCTTGTTACAATTTTCTCAAGACTCAACTCCCAAGAAGTCAAACCCACTTCTTGTTACAAATCTAGGAATTATTACAACTCAATAATAAACCTAGAACAAATCAATAAAGACTAATAACCCTAGACTTTAATTGATCAAACTTCAATATCCAATAGTTCTGAGTGGAATATGTTTTGTGAACCTGGTCGTTATGTTGCTGTGATGAAGGTGAACCTGGTCCTTGCGTTTCTGTGACGAAGGCGTGCGTTTTTTCTCCAGAAAATACTGCTCTCAAGATGATATAATCGTGAATATGCAATACCTATCGTTCTGGCTTTGCTGGAAAAATTCTCTCGATTTTTGTGATTGCAAAGACATTTTTTTCCTTCAACTTCTTAATCCTTTTATAGATTTGATTTGCCTTCAACTTCTACAAGGAAAGGAATTACAAATCCTTTTCCTTCTTGAACTTGTCTATATTTACTTCTTTCCTTATTTGACTTGAATTGTAATTTCTTTATTTCTTTCCTTCTTTGGCTTGGATTGCTACTTTTTATTTCTTTCCTTCTTTGACTTGAATTGCTACTTTTTTATTTGTTTCCTTCTTTGGCTTGGATTGCTACTTTTTTATTTCTTTCCTTCTTTGACTTGAATTGCTATTTTTTTTATTTCTTTCCTTCTTTATTTATTTCCATATTTGTTTCCTTCTTTTCCTTCTTCACAATTTTGCACTTTTTCTTCTTTGCCTCAATACTCTTTCTTCTTCGCTGCAATCTCTCGTAATTGTACACATACGACATCATGCCTTCACTTTATCAATCATCAAAACTACTTTATTTGTTCTCCTACTTCCCAACATTTTCTCCATTTTTGATGATGATAACCAATGATTTGTTACACATCAAGACTCTTTGTTAGTGATCAAAACTTCAATTCTTTGTCATCCATCAAAACTAAAAAATTCATATTTTCTCATTCCCCAACAATTTCCACCTTTTTGATGATGACAAACTATGCATATGTCTATCCACATTATATAATTTCCCCCTTTTGGCATCATTGAAAACCAATAACCAAAGAACTCGAATAACATTCAATGAGCGCAATATCATTTTTAACTCATAGCCACTTGGACAACACTTTAAAGTACACTTCTGCTAACAAAATGGTTAGTTAATCTGAGGATATTAGTAATTTTAAACTCATACACAATTAAGATCTTCAATGAGAAATGAAATAAACAAATATGTACCAGTTTATGCCCTTAATAAAAAACATATAATATCATGAGTATGAGACAGACATAAGCACATCAAAGAGTCTAAAATTTTAGGATAAGGATTGAGACAAAGATTACTAAAGTGAGGAAGAAAGGGATGTTTACTGCCATTAATAATTTTTTTCAGTATGCACATTGTGCACCAACTTCTTTATTCTGATCAGTTTTCTTAGAATGTGAAATTTCATCAAGAGAAACATGAGATACATCATCACTTTTTTTTAACTCTACTCCGTAACATTTTCATTCCTCCATGATTTTCTTTCTCTTTTTTTTGATAGCCTTTTTCTTGATGACAACTTTGAAGGAGTACCAACTACCAGTAAGAAATTCATCACATTTTGGTGCACAAAGAGATGTGTTTATCAATAATGAAAGCAAGCAATAATTTATTTCTGTGAGAATTGTTCTCCCTGAGAGATAGACAAGTTATACACTTGGAATGGATGAAATATCAGTTTGGAGTTTGTGAACCTGGTTCAGATGTGGGTGGTAAAGCAAGGTTCCCCCTAAATCAAAGCATGAGTGACTTCAATACTGAGATTTTCATCAATAGAGCAGTTTGAGATTGAACAATGCTTATTGTCAAAGAGGGTTCTTGGTGATCTTTAAGAAAGTTGAATTTTTGATGATCGACCAGGTTCATTAGTGCTTATGTTTGACCCAAACTCAGGAAATTAATGCATTGAAAAAGGATGGTACATACCTGAGTATTACAGAGAAACCAGGTTCCCCCTTTTTTTTTTGTTTCTTCATGATTTACTTAATGGTGTTAGCAAAGAGACGAGATAACATCCGAAGACTTTCTAAACATTGTTTAAGATGTGATTTGAGTGTGTACCTGTTACAGTACGAGGTTGAGTTAGCAGATATTCATTGTATAATCACTCAAGCATAAGATTATTCGTTTACTAGCAAATTATTAAAGGAAATCATGATAATGCATCAACTTGTTTCGATAACACCATGCTTTGACTGATTTTTCTCAAGTTTTTCATATTCAAGGCCTTTATGAGAATGTCGCATAATCATATTCTCCAAGATCAAACGAATCTTAAACTGTCATAGAGAACCAACCCTTGTCAATTTTTAATACCTTCCAATGAACAACAAGGATCATATTCACACAACAAAGTTCCCCCTAAAGGTGTAGCATACTCTTACTGTCCCGATTGCTCTATTATTCCCCCAATCTCCAGAACCATAAATTAGTAGTAATTCATGTTGCAGTTTCATCAATGATTGTTAAATGTGAACCAGGTTCATATACAGTGTTCCCTAAATTTGCATCATTAAAGATGTTTGATATCATGTCACTTTCTTCAACTTTTTTTTCTCTCTTTCATTTTTCTCATTCTTTTCAAGGAATAAACTGCCTCCTTGAGAATCAAAGAGCGAGAGGAAATTTTGTGCCATTTTTAGCACCTGTTTGGAGCATGCACTATTTATGTACCAAGTTGGCCTTTTCCCTCTCACCTTTACCTGAAACACTAGTCAAAGATTAGTCTTGGGAACCCAGATTAGCTTGAGCCCCTTTATGTTAGTAAAATGATGAATAAGATTTCTTCTAGCCCATAAAGGCAAATAAGAAAACCATTTATTTGGAGCATTTTTATTTCGAATCAGGTTCTTAGCCGTATCAGTCTTTTATTTTTTGGTGAACTTAACATTTTTCTGAAAACTCTCAAATAAAGCGTTACATTGATTCTTTAAATGACCTGAGTTTCCATAATGAGTGCATAAACGTTTAGATATGTGAATAGTGTGTGACACAAGATTATTCTGTTTTTCAAAACCTATCCCACTTCGACTAGTGGTTGGCCTTTCTTGAATCTGAGTTAAAATTTCAGAGGACCTGGTCCATCTAAGATTTCTTTCCAGATCCAGTTTGGTATGATCAAGATTTTCTTGTAGCAACCTATTCCTTTCTGTTAAAGCTTGACATTTTATGGTTAACAATTTTATTTTTTAATCTAGAGCTAATTGAAGTTCACTAGCAGAGTTTTTTCCCTTGTGACTTAACTCTGAGATTTTAATCTGTTCTTTTAATTTATTTTGAAGAAAGTGATTGTGTTTCTCAAGATTTTCATTGACTTCTCTTTATAATGCATAATTTTCCATCACTTGTTCTCTTTCAGAATTGACAGACTGATATGCATCTATAAGAGTACTCAATAAGGACTCTAGTTCCTTTTTAGAATATGATTCAATATTTACTTTGATGTGATGAAAACTTACCTTGCTTTGTTTGTCATCTTCTTCATCATCTTCAGAATCTGTTTCAGCAATGAGTGCAAGAAAATCATATTTATTTGATTGTTCTATTGCAAGTAGTGACTGATTTTCGAACCGTCCATCCTCAAATTCTTCTTCAGATAAGTTCCCCATAGCGGCAAAGGATCTTCTCATTGAAAGATCCGCTTCTTGATTGGTCATTCTTCTGTTTGTGGGAATGTACTTATCATTCTTGATTTCCTTTTCTTTTTCTGAACTATTCCTCTTTTTCTCTAGAGCATTTAATGGACAAAACTTGACAAAGTGATCCGGACTTCCACACTTGTGACATACTTGATCTATTGGATTTTCAGTGATTTTTTTGAGAGTTCCTTTTGTGGTACACCTGTCCTTTTTTTTAACATTCTTGAGAACCTTTTGGTCATTAACGCAATGTTTTCGTCCTCAAAATTTTCTGGTGTTGTGCCTGTAAGAACCATGTTCTTCTCTTTTCTTTTGCCTCCAATTCCCTTTTCTTGTTTTTTCTTGAGTTCATAGGTCATGATATTTCCAATGATTTCATACATATCTAACTTATCTAGATCACGGGCTTCAGTAATGGCTTCTACTTTACTTTCCCAAGATTCTGGAAGAACACTCAAAAGTTTTCTGACTGCTTTCCCATTGAGAATTATTTCACCTAGTGAGTAGATTTCATTAATGATAGCATTGAACCTGGTATGCATCTCTTGGATTATTTCACCTTCTGTCATTCGAAACAGTTCGTATTGCCTGTTCAAGTTATCTATTTTAGACTTCTTTACCTGAGTTGTTCCTTCATGCGCAGTTTGCAAAGTTTCTCATATTGCTTTAGCATCTTGACATGATGATATTCGATTGTATTCATCTGGACCTATTCCGCATAGCAAGATCTTTTTTGCTTTAGCATTGTTCTGAATTGCAAGTTTATCTACAGCATTCCATTCTTTCCTATCTTTTGGTACTTGAGTGGTTCCATCAATTCCATTCTTCATGGGTATGGTTGGACCGTCCAACACGACTCCCCATAGGTTTGGATTTTCTCCTAGTAAATGATCCATCATGCGATTCTTCCACCATCCAAAATACTTTTCATTAAACAGTGGTGACCGAGTTTGTGAAGCTCCTTCCTATGGTGTAGGTGGTGCAGCCATTGATCCTTTTCAAGATATTAGTCTTTTAAAGAAAAGACCTGCTCTGATACCAATTGAAAAAACCTTACCCCTAGAACAAGAACTAGGTTCTTGTGATTTTGTCGTAACACAATAAAATAAAGATTTATCGTGGAAACCTTCCTAACTCAAGGAAGGGAAAAACCACACCGAAGTTTTCTATTAATTCAAGATTTACAACTCAGTTAATCAATGAATCTAACTCTAAACTTCTACCCTTTTCGATTAACTATAATCGAAAACTCTCCACTCAACAAGAAGTCAAACTCGCTTCTTGTTTACAAAAGCTCTCAACTCTTGTTAACTCTAACAATCCAAGAAGTCAAACCCACTTCTTGTTTACAATTCTCACAACCTCTCTCCTAAGAAGTCAAACCCACTTCTTGTTACAATTTTTTCAAGACTCAACTCCCAAGAAGTCAAACCCACTTCTTGTTTCAAATCTAGGAATTATTACAACTCAATAATAAACCTAGAACAAATCAATAAAGACTAATAACCCTAGACTTTAATTGATCAAACTTTAATATCCAATAGTTCTGAGTGGAACATGTTTTGTGAACCTGGTCCTTATGTTGCTGTGATGAAGGTGAACCTGGTCCTTGCGTTTCTGTGACGAAGGCCTGCGTTTTTTCTCCAGAAAATACTGCTCTCGAGATGATATAATCGTGAATATGCAATACCTATCGTTCTGGCTTTGCTGGAAAAATTCTCTCGATTTTTGTGATTGCAAAGACATTTTTTTCCTTCAACTTCTTGATCCTTTTATAGATTTGATTTGCCTTCAACTTCTACAAGGAAAGGAATTAAAAAATCCTTTTCCTTCTTGAACTTGTCTATATTTACTTCTTTCCTTATTTGACTTGAATTGTAATTTCTTTATTTCTTTCCTTCTTTGGCTTGGATTGCTACTTTTTATTTCTTTCCTTCTTTAACTTGAATTGCTATTTTTTTATTTGTTTCCTTCTTTGGGTTGGATTGCTACTTTTTTATTTCTTTCCTTCTTTGACTTGAATTGCTATTTTTTTATTTCTTTCCTTCTTTATTTATTTCCATATTTGTTTCCTTCTTTTCCTTCTTCACAATTTTGCACTTTTTCTTCTTTGCCTCAATACTCTTTCTTCTTCGCTGCAATCTCTCGTAATTGTACACATACGACGACATCATGCCTTCACTTTATCAATCATCAAAACTACTTTATTTGTTCTCCTACTTCCCAACATTTTCTCCATTTTTGATGATGATAACATTGATTTGTTACACATCAAGACTCTTTGTTAGTGATCAAAACTTCAATTCTTTGTCATCCATCAAAACTACAAACTTCATATTTTCTCATTCCCCAACAATTTCAACCTTTTTGACTGAAACTGACATGACAACTATGCATTTCTATCCACATTATATAATTTCCCCCTTTTGGCATCATTGAAAACAAATAACCAAAGAACTCGAATAACATTCAATGAGTGCAATATCATTTTTAACTCATAGCCACTTGGGCAACACTTTAAAGTACACTTCTGCTAACAAAATGGTTAGTTAATCTGAGGATATTAGTCATCTTAAACTCATACACAATTAAGATCTTCAATGAGAAACGAAATAAACAAATATGTACCAGTTTATGCCCTTAATAAAAAACATATAATATCATGAGTATGAGACATACATAAGCACATCAAAGAGTCTAAAATTTGAGGATAAGGATTGAGACAAAGATTACTAAAGTGAGGAAGAAAGGGATTTTTACTGCCATTAATAATTTTTTTCAGTATGCCCATTGTGCACCAACTTCTTTATTCTGATCAGTTTTCTTAGAATGTGAATTTAAATTGAGATCATGAGATACATCATCACTTTTTTTTTCCTCTACTCCGTAACATTTTCATTCCTCCATGATTTTCTTTCTCTTTTTTTTGATAGCCTTTTTCTTGATGACAACTTTGAAGGAGTACCAACTACCAGTAAGAGATTAATCACATTTTGGTGCACAAAGAGATGTGTTTATCCATAATGAAAGCAAGCAACAATTTATTTCTGTGAGAATTGTTCCCCCTGAGAGATAGACAAGTTATACACTTGGAATGGATGAAATATCAGTTTGGAGTTTGTGAACCTGGTTCAGATGTGGGTGGTAAAGAAAGGTTCCCCCTAAATTAAAGCATGAGTGACTTCAATACTGACATTTTCATCATTAGAGCAGTTTGAGATTGAACGATGCTTATTGTCAAAGAGGGTTCTCGGTGATCTTTAAGAAAGTTGAATTTTGGATGATCGACCAGGTTCATTAGTGCTTATGTTTGACCCAAACTCAGGAAATTAATGCATTGAAAAAGGATGGTACATACCTGAGTATTACAGAGAAACCAGGTTCCCCCTTTTTTTGTGTTTCTTCATGATTTACTTAATGGTGTTAGCAAAGAGAAGAGATAAGATCCGCAGACTTTCTAAACGATGTTTGAGATGTGATTTGAGTGTGTACCTGTTACAGTACGAGGTTGAGTTAGCAGATATTCATTGTATAATCACTCAAGTATAAGATTATTCGTTTACTAGCCATTTATTAAAGGAAATCATGATAATGCATCAACTTGTTTCGATAATACCATGCTTTGACTGATTTTTCTCAAGTTTTTCATATTCAAGGCCTTCATGAGAATGTCGCATAATCATATTCTCCAAGATCAAACGAATCTTAAACTGTCATAGAGAACCAACCCTTGTCAATTTTTAATACCTTCCAATAAACAACAAGGATCATGTTCACACAACAAAGTTCCTCCTAAAGGTGTAGCATACTCTTACTGTCCCGATTGCTCTATTATTCCCCCAATCTCCAGAACCATAAATTAGTAGTAATTCATGTTGCAGTTGCATCAATGATTGCTAAATGTGAACCAGGTTCATATGCAGTGTTCCCTAAATTTGCATCATTAAAGATGTTTGATATCATGTCACTTTCTTCAACTTTTTTTTTCTCTTTCATTTTTCTCATCCTTTTCAAGGAATAAACTGCCTCCTTGAAAATCAAAGAGCGAGAGGAAATTTTGTACCATTTTTAGCACCTGTTTGGAGCATGCACTATTCATGTACCAAGTTGGCCTTTTCCCTCTCACCTTTACCTGAAACACTAGTCAAAGATTAGTCTTGGGAACCCAGATTAGCTTGAGCCCCTTTATGTGAGTAAAATGATGAATAAGATTTCTTCTAGCCCATAAAGGCAAATAAGAAAACCTTTTATTTGGAGCATTTTTATTTCGAACCAGGTTCTTAGCCGTATCAGTCTTTTATTTTTTGGTGAACTTAACATTTTTCTGAAAAGCCTCAAATAAAGCGTTACATTGATTCTTTAAATGACCTGAGTTTCCATAATGAGTGCATAAACTTTTAGACATGTGAATAGTGTGTGACACAAGATTATTCTGTTTTCAAAACCTATCCCACTTCGACTAGTGGTTGGCCTTTCTTGAATCTGAGTTAAAATTTCAGAAGAACTGGTCCATCTAAGATTTCTTTCCAGTATGATCAAGATTTTCTTGTATCAACCTATTCCATTCTGTTAAAGCTTGACATTTTATGGTTAACAATTTTATTTTTTCTTCTAGAGCTAATTGAAGTTCACTAGCAGAGTTTTTGCCCTTGTGACTTAACTCTGAGATTTTAATCTGTTCTTTTAATTTATTTTGAAGAAAGTGATTGTGTTTCTCAAGATTGTCATTAACTTCTCTTAAAGATGCATAATTTTCCATCACTTCTTCTCTTTCAGAATTGACAGACTGATATGCATCTATAAGAGTACTCAATAAGGACTCTAGTTCCTTTTTAGAATATGATTCAATATTTACTTTGATGTGATGAAAACTTACCTTGCTTTGTTTGTCATCTTCTTCATCATCTTCAGAATCTGTTTCAGCAATGAGTGCAAGAAAATCATATTTATTTGATTGTTCTATTGCAAGTAGTGACTGATTTTCGAACCCTCCATCCTCAAATTCTTCTTCAGATAAGTTCCCCATAACGGCAAAGGATCTTCTCGTTGAAAGATCCGCTTCTTGATTGGTCATTCTTCTGTTTGTGGGAATGTACTTATCATTCTTGATTTCCTTTTCTTTTTCTGAACTATTCCTCTTTTTCTCTAGAGCATTTAATGGAAAAAACTTGACAAAGTGATCCGGACTTCCACACTTGTGACATACTTGATCTATTGGATTTTTAGTGATTTTTTGAGAGTTCCTGTTGTGGTACACCTGTCCTTTTTTTTTTTTTTTAACATTCTTGAGAACCTTTTGGTCATTAACGCAATGTTTTCGTCCTCAAAATGTTCCGGTGTTGTGCCTGTAAGAACCAGGTTCTTCTCTTTTCTTTTGCATCCAATTTCCTTTTCTTGTTTTTTCGTGAGTTCATAGGTCATGAGATTTCCAATCAGTTCATCCATAGCTAACTTATCTAGATCATGGGCTTCAGTAATGACTTCTACTTTACTTTCCCAAGATTCTGGAAGAACACTCAAAAGTTTTTTGACTGCCTTCCCATTGGGAATTATTTCACCTAGTGAGGAGATTGTATTAATTAGCAGTGAACCTGGTATGCATCTCTTGGATTGTTTCACCTTCTGTCATTCGAAACAGTTCGTATTGCCTGTTCAAGTTATCTATTTTAGACTTCTTTACCTGAGTTGTTCCTTCATGCGCAGTTTGCAAAGTTTCTCATATTGCTTTAACATCTTGACATGATGATATTCGATTGTATTCATCTGAACCTATTCCGCATATCAAGATCTTTTTTGCTTTAGCATTGTTCTGAATTGCAAGTTTATCTGCAGCATTCCATTCTTTCCTATCTTTTGGTACTTGAGTGGTTCCATCAATTCCATTCTTCATGGGTATGGTTGGACCGTCCAACACGACTCCCCTTAGGTCTGGATTTTCTCCTAGTAAATGATCCATCATGCGATTCTTCCACCATCCAAAATACTTTTCATTAAACAGTGGTGGTCGAGTTTGTGAAGCTCCTTCCTGTGATGTAGGTGGTGCAGCCATTGATCTATTTCAAGATATTAGTCTTTTAATGAAAAGACCTGCTCTGATACCAATTGAAGAAACCTTACCCCTAGAACAAGAACCAGGTTCTTGTAATTTTGTCGTAACACAATAAAACAAAGATTTATCGTGGAAACCTTCCTAACTCAAGGAAGGAAAAAACCACACTGAAGTTTTCTATTAATTCAAGATTTACAACTCAGTTAATCAATGAATCTAACTCTAAACTTCTACCCTTTTCGATTAACTATAATTGAAAACTCTCCACTCAACAAGAAGTCAAACTCGCTTTATGTTTACAAAAGCTCTCAACTCTTGTTAACTCGAACCACCCAAGAAGTCAAACCCACTTCTTGTTTACAATTCTCACAACCTCTCTCCCAAGAAGTCAAACTCACTTCTTGTTACAATTTTCTCAAGACTCAACTCCCAAGAAGTCAAACCCACTTCTTGTTACAAATCTAGGAATTATTACAACTCAATAATAAACCTAAAACAAATCAATAAAGACTAATAACCCTAGACTTTAATTGATCAAACTTCAATATCCAATAGTTCTGAGTGGAACAGGTTTTGTGAACCTGGTCCTTATGTTGTTGTGATGAAGGTGAACCTGGTCCTTGTGTTTCTGTGACGAAGGCCTGCGTTTTTTCTCCAGAAAATACTGCTCTTAAGATGATATATTTCGTGAATATGCAATACCTATCGTTCTGGCTTTGCTGGAAAAATTCTCTCGATTTTTGTGATTGCAAAGACATTTTTTTCCTTCAACTTCTTGATCCTTTTATAGATTTGATTTGCCTTTAACTTCTACAAGGAAAGGAATTACAAATCCTTTTCCTTCTTGAACTTGTTTATATTTACTTCTTTCCTTATTTGACTTGAATTGTAATTTCTTTATTTCTTTCCTTCTTTGGCTTTGATTGCTATTTTTTTATTTCTTTCCTTCTTTAACTTGAATTGCTACTTTTTTATTTGTTTCCTTCTTTGGCTTGGATTGCTATTTTTTTAATTTCTTTCCTTCTTTGACTTGAATTGCTACTTTTTTATTTCTTTCCTTCTTTATTTATTTCCATATTTGTTTCCTTCTTTTCCTTCTTCACAATTTTGCACTTTTTCTTCTTTGCCTCAATACTCTTTCTTCTTCGCTGCAATCTCTCGTAATTGTACACATACGACATCATGCCTTCACTTTATCAATCATCAAAACTACTTTATTTGTTCTCCTACTTCCCAACATTTTCCCCCTTTTTGATGATGATAACCAATTATTTGTTACACATCAAGACTCTTTGTTAGTGATCAAAACTTTAATTCTTTGTCATCCATCAAAATACAAACTTCATATTTTCTCATTCCCCAACAATTCATATACTTAAGTTAAATAGTAGTTAATTGGAAGATTATGTTGTCGTTAGTGAGAGGGATAAAAATAAATAGCGATGAAATTAATTTTTTGTGTCTGTTTAGTTATTATGTTTGGGATAACTTGTCCCACCATTAATACCACAATAATGAAATAAGTTATCCCATATATGCACTTGATCTATATAACATTACTTAATAATTAAATGATTTATCGTTTAATAATTATCTTAAATATACGAGTTATTATTAAGAATGATCAGTATATGTCCAGGGGCATAGCCTAGCGTGTCCAGGCGAGCACCCTTCATCGAAAAAATATATATCATATATATGAATAAAATAATATTTTAAATGGTTAAATAAGAAGTTTTGGACACACTTGAAACAACGAATGTTCTTAGCCCATTAAATTTTAGCGCTTAGACAAAGGTTAGGTGAACACCATCTTGCAATAATGCAAAACTAATATTATCTGTTAAAATAATCTTAAATAGAGACCTACAACTTAAAATTTCAAGGAAAAAAAGTTTAATAGCCAATTAAATTTTTAATCCAATTGGCTTTTGATTCTTTTTATTTTCATTAAGTTCTAAACTAATTATTTAGTTTAAAATCGATCAAAAAGTCCTATGTTTTTTCTATAAAACAATTAAAAGTGAAAAAGGCTTCATATAAACTTTCTTTTAAAAACCCTCATTTGATTATACTCTTTAATTTTGATATGTTGGTGAAATCTTTAAGTATAAATGTGATTTCATTCTAAGTCGAATTTTTTGTCGATTCATTTTTTATTAAATAAACATGAATCCAAGCTAAATATTATGTAGTTTAATTTCAAAAATTTTGGTATATTTTTTAATAGTAATTATTTATGTTACATAGTTCGATTTACATAATTTTATAGCACTCATTCGTTAAATTTCTTTTTATCTATACAATTCTTAGACATCCTTTATGAAAATTTTTGCTCTGCCACTGTATAATATGTGAAGTAAATTCAACTTATTAATGCATATCTATAAACAAGGGTTGGCGCCCCAAAGCTAAGAAATATGGTTTAGGTTAATGTTTGTAACCAGAGGCGGAGCTACAAGTCAGTAAGGGTGGTCAACCCATTTCCATAAAATTAAACGATGTATATGGGCAAAACATTCTTTATTATTTGAATATATAGATAAATGAACACACTTTAACACAATGAGTGGTGTTGGTCCAGCGGTAAGCTTGCTCAGTTGAGTGTTTTAGGTCCAGAGTTTGTTTCTTGTTGTAGCGCACATTTTTTTTAGAAAAAAAGAAGCAAAGGAACAAGAATTGTCTCTATCTTTCTATTTCTAGTCTTGAATTAATAATACTAAGAAATTACATTTAAAGATATACTTAAAGGTGACTTTTCACTTTTATTCTTTTGATTATTTCTAAATTATTTTGTAAAATAGTTAAGAATTTATTCTTTTGATTATTTCTAAATTATTTTGTAAAATAGTTAAGAATTTATTCTTTTGATTATTTCTAAATTATTTTGTAAAATAATTAAGAATTTCAATAAAATAAAAGGTAAATATAGAAAAGCCTCTCAACAATTCTCTTGATCTATGAAAAAAATCACGACAAAACTCCCAACAATTCATTTGATATGAACCAAAGAGAGTATTCAATTAGCAGCTTATCAAATTATTTTTCCTAATTTTTATCTGTTAGTTTTGATTCTGGCTTAAGTCATCTGCGGTCCCTTCAAGTTGTTCGCCAAAAATTCACTTGGAACCTCAACTAGGACTCGTATCTATTGAACACCTAAATTTTTCAAAACATATACCTATTAAACACAAAATGCTGATGTGACAAAATAAATGTAACTCATTGTTGTACTGTTGTGCGCGTGAAAGGACTTTTTTTTTGAAAATTTTTAAAAATATATTAGTGCTTATCTTTTGACACTTTACATGTTTCAATTAAATAACCAAAAACTCATTCAATTAAACATTTATCTCTTCATTTATAAAAGAAAATAAGCCCACACCCATGTACAAGTCCTCCTCTTCTTCTTCAACCCACCATTTTAAAGACTTCAAATTCTCTGCCTTTTGTTTTGTTCTTTTTATTTTTATTTTTTTCATTTTTCGTTATAAACAAACTAATTGAATATTCAAGAAGAAGAAAAAGAATCGGGCCAGTTAGCCGACATTCATGCATCTATATTTTCAATAAATCGATGAAGTAACCATCACCATTCATTAAACTTGTTAAAAATGATATTTTTTTAATTTCTCTTCATCGTCGATTTAAAAATAATTTATCCACATTGATTATTTTCACAAAAATCTCAATGATCACATGAAGAATAGATACTATGGGTGACAGGGGAAGAAAAAAAAGCAAAAGATTAGGATGGTATATTGGGGTGGGAGATTTTTTTTTTGTTATCGTTGAGGAATCGATGGTGGAGGGACAGGGAAGAAAACAACAAAGTAAGGGCAATGAGTTACGTTCGGGGGGGGGGAGAGAAATTTTCTTTTTTATTCTTTTTTTCAATATATATTTTCTAGATTATTAAAGGCTGAAAATAATTTTTTATATTTTAAAATTAAAAATTTGGACATGTCATAATTGTATTTGTGATTTTTTCATGTGTGAATTACACAAAGTATTTTTAAAGCTAGTTGTCATTTACCTAAGGCTCTGATATCAAGTTTGTCACGGTCCAAAATTGGCCCAAGACACAGTCACGGGACCTAGGATCACAAGTGATCACAAGCTAACCCTGAGCTAACATATCATAATACAACGAAAAATCTATGAGAAGATAAATTGAATTAATAAATATTGTGTGAAAGATAATCACGAGATAATCTAAATAATTATAAGGAATACCCATACATTAAATCTGAATATATGAAAACTGAGAGTTTAACAAAAATTGAAAAGTCAAACTCAAACATTAAAACTTAATCTAACTATGTTTGAAAATAACCTCTAACTAACTAGAAGTGCTGGGGCATGCCCTAACTAAATCTAGAAAAACTGAAACTAAAGCTAAAAGCAAAGGAGGATAATCATGTAACTCGTCCTCGAAGAATGAGGACTCACACTGATGCTGCTGAACTGAAGATCAGGAACCGATCTGTCCGTGATCGGAAAGCTGAGAACCTGAACCTACATCATGAGAGATGTAGCGCAGAGTATGCATCAGTACTTGAAGGTACTGAGCATGCATGATAGAATAAAACTGAACAATAAACATAACTGAACCAAATAAATACTGAACAATGATATAAGATGACCATGGTGAAGATATAAAGCTACAATGAATATGAATTGAACTGAATGCAATGACCGAGTTTACAACATGTCGAAACTAAAATCGGATCTATAACTGATGATATGGTCAATACAATAGAATCTAATTGGACTATGAAAGGTACTCATAATCGACATAAAATCACATGATCTAAATGTGGATTCCGATGTATACACCCCATTGAGAAGACCCAATATGCCCTGTCAAATGTAAAGATGCATGACTGACGTGATCACTACAATGTGATTCCCAAAAAAGAGGACTTAACTTATGGGTCATGTAGTTTTAAGACTTGAGGGTGACTGACCTTAGTCTACTCAGTTTAATCTACTCTTAATTTAATTAGGTAATTAACAATTTATGACTAAATTTTTGTAATACTGGATAACTCAAAATACTGATACGCAAACTGAGAATGCAACATTGATATACTGATAATGAAACATTCAAAAACTGAGGCATATATGTATATTTGAAATAACTGACCTAACATGTGTAATTTATGAACTAAAAGAATGTACACAACTAAGGTTCTGAATTCATGAAAGAATTACACAAACGATACTAAATTCATGAAATTCTGATTCGGATAATTATAACAACTAAAACCCAACACTTTCTAACATTCGAGAAACACTAGGTCTAGATAATAATAAGGTAATCAAGAATCTAACTGAAATCTAGGGACCTAATGGGTGAAAGGAACCCACTAGTAAAATCCTGCATACATGGTGACAATTGCATGGAGAAATCTTTTGATTTCGGGCTGGAATTAATGAAAAACTTGTTGCGTCTAGGAAAGCTTTGGTCGACTCTTTCTTCACTCTGATTTTAAGTTTGATCAATTATTCTGAGAAAGAATTGACTAGGGTAGGTTCTAATTAGTTTACTAGTCTAAAACTGACCAAAATAGCGTAGTTTAGGGGCTAAACAATGTAGTTTAGTATCAAATGCATAAGGAAAAAACCAAATCACCCCTGGCTTAAAAGCTGTTAGAGGCCACCGACGAACCATATCGACAGACTGTGAATGAACCGACGGTCCATGATGGTCAACCATCGATTGACGTTTGGGGATGAAATATGAGGGTCTGACCTACGACCTTCGACCGCGGACCGTGGTCTGACATTCGATCCATATGTCCTGCCGTGTGTCAGGACTTAGAATATATTTTCTGGGCTTTTCTGAGGAGGGTTGCATATGGTGAACCACATACCACTTAAGGCGAGTAAACATTATATTTTATATTAAAAATAATTTTTATCAACCAAAGGTTTTGAGCACCCTTACCCAAAACCCTCTCCATCAAATTTCTCAATTTTCTTCTACCCAAACCATTCAACCCACCTTCTCCTCCTTCTGTGAAACCACAACCACCACCTACTTCTTCTTCTTCAACTTAACGCCAGTCTCCACCCCTACCCCCACCAAACCAACAATATTCATTCCTAAATGCTTCCTTACAATTTTTCTCTTTGCCGCAAATCATACCACTTAAGCTCTTCTGCTAGATTTTCATTTTCAAAACTTCAATTTTTATAACTATTTTTCGAATCTTATATGAGATAATGTGAAGAATGATGATGAACATTGAAAAATTGAAAAGTTTTCATGAATAAGCTTGAAGAATAACAAAAGGGTTTTGTTAATTTATGATGAAAAATTATTGAGTTTGTATTTGTAATTTTTAGTGCAAAACTTCAATAAAGTAGGAAGAATTACACCTGCTTGGCATGAATTTCGTCCTCAATTGTGATTTGTGAGCAAATGTTAGAAGAACATAATAATGAAAATTTTCAGAATATATTTTTTTAATAAATATTTAATTTCTTATGTGTTATTAAAAATGACATGGAATCCTACAAAATGACATGAAATTTTACGTGTAAATGATTGTGCTACGCGTGCACATATCAAATGAGAAAAGAGTTCAAAATATCATGGTTTAATGAATTTAAGGGTTCAGTTGACAAAATCATGAGTATAAGTGTCTAACCGACAAACAGAGTCAAGTACAAGGACCTCCCATGTCATTTGGCCTTTTTTATATTAACAAATTGTTTTGACCACATATTTTTGAGCCCATTGTATTGTACAAAAGTGGTTTTTAAAATCTCCTATTTAAGACCTCACTTTGTCCAAAAATAAAGATGGTAGTGGATACATACAATTTTCCTAAATTGACAAAAACCCTAAAAAAGATTTCCTCCCTCATTTCCAAATTTTCCAGCCGCCGCCACCCACATTCTGAAACCCTAAAACTTCAATTTCCCCTTCCATTTCCGCCAACAAACCACCAGATCTCCTCCATCCCACCTCATTGCCTGCTCATTTTTCTTCTCTGGAAAACCTTATAAAAAATCCAACCATTCCAGTTAAAAAACAACATCCAATAGCAACAATGCCATCTCCACAAAGCTTCAGAGCCCGATGACTGCCACCCCTTTTTGATATTTTGTTTGTTTTTTGTAGGTTATGAGTGAGCTCAAATCTCTACAAACAATGAGCTCAAATCTCTAAACTCCATCTCCGATATGGCTCCAACTCTGTTGAACAAAAATTGAATTGTTGTGGTGACTCTAACTCCGGTGGACAACAACCAGTAGTCGCGAAGATAAATCAGGTGAGACTACTATAGTGAGGTAGTGCTCTTCTCCTTTTTATTTTTTGTACAAATCAATTTATTTACTCTATTGTTGTTGTTATTATTCAACTTTTGGTTTTTCTCGAGTGAAGTTTTGCTCCATTGTTGTTTTAAGCATTTTGTTTTGACTTTAACTATGAGTGGCTCATTAATTATTGATATTTGTTGCCATTATATATTTTCTTAAAATAATCATGGTTATTTCTATTGTAATTTACATTAAATAGAGATGGTTAAAGTTGGCCAATGGAAAAAACTCACTTTGTCGATTTTTGAGTCCTCCTCATTTTAAAAGATGGAAAATATAAAGTCATTTACTTTGTATGTTAAAATTAGACTATGAAGTAATTACCGTCGATTTTTAAGTTTTCCCATGTACATAATACCGATTTTTTAAAATTTATTATTTATTTCATTTATTATGAATCATATTAATCCATTGCTAACACTTTTACTAAGTCTGATTTAGAATTTAGGGTTATTCTTTTTGAATTCTTTTTTTATTTTATTAAATCAATTGATTATTATTTTCTAGTAACTATGACATTGTGCCTTGTTTGAATAAAATAGAAATATCAACTGTCATCATCCTTAAAAAGTATAAAACTAGAAGTATGAGGGAATATACACCTATTGATCTTGTGGGAAGTATCTATATTATAATCTCTAAGTTGCTTTCCATTAATTCAGGAATTTGTTAGAAAAGACTGTTTGTACTACGTAAAATGTTTTTGTGAAAGTTAGACTGATCTAGATGTGGTGCTGGTGGAAATGAAGTAGTGAATTTAGGGAGACAAATAGTGTTACGTGTGTTTTTCAAACTTGATCTTGAAATGGTTTATGATAATTTGAAACGTAAAGTCGTAGATTCTATTGTGCTTGAAATTGGATTTGGGGAGAAGAGGAGGAAATAGATTTATTTTTTGCATCTCTTCGGTGGGGCTTTTTGTGTTGGTGAATGGTGACCAATGTGGTTTTTTGGGAGTTTGAGGGATTAAAGACAAGGGGATCCCTTATCAATAATGTTGTTTATTTTAGTTTTGAAAATGTAAAATAGGATGATGGTTAAAGCTGTTTTTGGGGGTTCCTTGATGCGTTTCAGTATTGCGTTTAAATCTCGGAATAGTCTTAGTGTCTCATTTGTTATTTGCGGATGATATCTTGATTTTCTGTGATGCAACTGAGACTTAGTTGGATTATTTTGGCTTGTCCCTAACCCTCTAACCGCAACACTAAAACCAATGAAGTAACCCCCTAAAATAGCTCTATTAATCATACTATTTAACACTTCCACAACTAAAATAAACAATATCGGTGATAAGGGATATCCTTGTCTTAAACCCCTCAAACTCCAAAGAAATACACATGGGTTACTATTCAACAACATAAAAATCTTTCTTCGAGGCAATGCAAATGTAAATTCATTTCCTCCGTCTCCCCAAATTCCATTTAAAGCATAGTGATTTCTAGGACTTCCCGATTCGCATGATCACATGCCCTTTTAAAATCAAGTTTGCACAACACACCTTACTTTCTCCCTGAATCAACCACTATGTTTGCTACTAGCATTACATTTATTAATTGTCTCCCCTTCACAAAAGACATTCTGCAAAGTAGAGATAATTCATGTAATAACTTCTTGAGTTTGATAAAAAAAAGGCACATTAGAGATGATTTTATAGATGTAACACCCTGAAATTCCAACTCAAATCAAATTTTAAAAATATTTCTTTAGATTGATGCCACAGAAAAAATCTTCTTCTCGTAGAACTATCTACAATTCATAGGTAGATTCGTACAAACCATAGGTGGGTTCGTAGAACTATGCTCTGAAAAAGTGTTTTAAGGTATAAGTTTTAGGATCATACTACAGCTCATAGAAACTTCTACATTTCGTAGAAAGGCCCCATAAAACCCAAGTCTTGAAACAACCCAGTAAGCTTCATATGATTGAGCAAGTCATCTATAGAAGTCCATCTACGATTCGTACAAAAGTCCATGAACCGTAAACCCTTTGGTAGAATAAATGTTGGATATTAATACGAGTAATTTTTAGTATTTTCCGATCCTTTATAGACATGGACCAATGTTTATACACCTAATTAAGGTTACAAGAAACACCTAGCACAAAGTCTAGTCGAAAAACTTTTGTAACACAAAAAAAGTCCATGACTTAATCTAGAGCTTCACATGATGAACTAAAATCTAAAACACTGTTTCAAAGCCTAAAATAATGTATTGAAACCAAGTTGGAATTATTAGAGCCTAAATGTCGAGGGACGACCAAGATGTCCGGAAACTTGTGCAATTAAACTAGTAAGCGTCCTTAGGTTTCGTGAAGGTTTGGAAGTGTTGTATGAGGTCTAAAAGTTGTAGAAATACTTTAAATAGGTAAAAATATGTATATAGGGTGAAAACGTCCAGGTACGGCCTCCTAAGGACCGCCCTAGGGGTCCTTGAAGGGACCACGCCCTTGGCCAAGCAAGCTGCCAAAGGCAACAACAAATTGCACTTAGAAAAAATTTGTCCGTGTCTTAGACATGGTCCTCCAAGGACCAAAAATCTTGGTTCTCATCGTGGACACATAGAGGAATCCACTATCTCGAAGTTAATTTAGAAAATCTTGTGGGAACAGCTCCGCGACTCGGACTTGTTTCCCGATGAAAATCTAAAATTTATAATTCAAGTTTGACTTCATTAAAAGATAAACTTAACAGAGGGGTCATTTGGATATTTTAGGGGAGGTTTATATATTGATTTTCAAATCAATTTCACATTACATTCACTCTCTCCAATCAAATCCCAAAATCAAAATTCAAAGCTCTCACCTCTCTCTACTTTCTCTCTCTATTCACTCTTCTTTGAAGGAACCAAGAAGCTTGAACAAGAAGACCAAAATTTCTACATTTCTACTCAAATTTCGTGGATTATGTCTCTATAAAGTATGGATTCTTCACTCTTGTGTTTCCTTTTCCCAAGAGGTCCATTAAAAGTTGATTTCTAAATCACCCATTTCCAAAGGTTTTCTTCTACAAATAGGTTTTCTTCTAAACTTGAAATTGATGATTAATTGTGATTACCTATGGCTAATTAAATGTATATTTGTTGAGTAATTGATGTTGATTAATGATATTTTCATGTGGATCATGTCCTTCACCCCAATTTCCTCAAATCTTCAATCTTATGAATTAATGGGAATTGATGAATGTATTGATTGTTAGACTTGTTTTAACTATTCTATTTCATTTACGGACTGCCTAGGGTCATGTATTATTGGTATTGAATCTATTTCTTGAAGAATTCACGATGAACCCTTTTCCCTAACCCTAGCTATGAATTGGACTTGTAGATGATTTGAGTTGTTAGAATTGGTTATGTTATTGCTTAATTCACTATATTATGATGATGATGAGTGAATTATTGGATAATTGTGATAAATTTAGGGTAAGATTCTTGATGAAGGCTATGGAGTCTATTTGGTAAGACTTGTAATCTTGAACTTTTTGCTTCAATATTTTTGGATTGTAATTGGTGATGATGTTATGCAATTGAAGTATTATATGTGGTTAAATTAGGAAGATATGATATGATGACTATGATAATAGCATGAGATGATTATGTTCAATTTGAGATCATGTTGAGGCTATGTTAATGCAAGTTTGAAGATGATTTCTCTTGTGTGCCTTAGAAGATAAGATGATGATAAGTTGATCTCACTAATGATGGTTGTGTGATGAAAGGAAGTTCTCTATCCTATGCCTAATGAGCTAAATGATATGCTATAAAAGGGGGTTAGTCTCCTATAACCTAAATTAAGCTATGATTGTTAATGAATGGCTTAATGACATTTCAAAAAGAGACTTAAGCTTAGCACCGAGTGAACTTGACAATGAGAGGTGTTGACTTCACCTTGAAGGGAGATTTACCAAACATTTTCATGAGATGAAATGGGCATGTAGAGGGTCTAAGACATATTTCCTAGTTCCTTAACTATGTTGTCTCCATAGGATACTAGATAGTGGATCCACCTATAATGCTATGTTTTTTTTTTGTCCTACCTTGGCGAGTATACCACCTTCTTTCGGTGTAGGGTATCATGTCACCGGATTTCATGTTTAGATCACATAGTCTATTGTCTGTTAAGGCGATTGTTCCCAAAAGTAAAATGAAACTAAATAAAGTGAACACTAACTAGGGTGACTTAAGAGGTTATACTTAGTGTAGGTAGGGGTATGGGACTCTACCTATATATTGCACTAGTTTGCCTTGAGGGACGTCCTAGGAGGTTGTTCTTATGTACTTATGATATGAATGCAATGTATATGATGAATTTATATGTTGATGATCCTATATGATGTTGGTTACTTATGAACATGCTATTGGTCTATATTTCTATATATGAGGATGGCTACTTATGATGTTATGTTATATGAAGTAGGACACTACTTATGATCTCTTTCCTTGTTTACTTGATTAGGTGGAGTTATGGGACTTCACATGAGTATTTCACTTGTATGCTTGTGATGAGATTGAAGGTAACGGTCTAATAATCTATGATGATATGAGTTCTTGTACATGCTTTGACACTATGACATTATGTTAGAGTTACTATGGTTATATGATCTTGATATTCTATGATTCATGTTGATATGACCTTATGTTGATAGTATACATGTTTCCTTGATTTTATTTATGATGTTGGTCTTGTGTTGCATATGGACTTATTTTAATGAATATGTGGTTATTATCTTACATGTGCTCTTATTTGTGCATTAAGGCTTTCAAAAGTGACTCAGCATGACTTGAACAAGAAATCCTCTTTAGCATGATTTCAAATGGCTTATATGCATATATCCTTAGTTAGTAAAAGTGTTTGTACTAACCCATATTCTTTGTATTTCTACAAATATGTAGGTTCGGGCCACTGAGGTATCAAGGTCGATTGCAAGAAGACTTGGAATTTTCTCCAAGTTTTGGTAGGTCCTCAATGTTTGAGGATGGTTCCTTCTATCTAGCTTAGTCAGATATTCTATAGTCTAAAGACATTCTTTTCTCTCTTATTGTTGAAGACATTGTTGTCTACCCTAAGTGACAATTATTAATTGTATTAAGGGCTATGCCCGAATGTTCTATTCGTTTTAGATGGTTTAAACGTGAGACTGTATTATAGACTAAATTCTTATATGTTATGTATATTGTCTAAATGAGAAGCCTACGTAAGCTTCGTATGCGAGGAGTCCAAGTAAACTCCATAAGTATTATGCGAGAGGTCTATGTAAACCTCAACATATAAAAGTTTTAATATTTTTGGATTTTTAACCTATGAAGTGTTATGACGAATGCTAAGAGGCTAGTCTTAGTCCTCTTCGAGGACGACAACGCGGTTACATCTAGAGGGTGATCACCGATCGTGACAGACTTGGTATTAGAACATGAGGTTAAAGTAATCTTAGGATTGATGTCTCACTAAACCACGTCTACGTAGAGTCTTGTTAATAGGTGTGAAGAGCGCCACACTTATGAATGGGAGAGTATTTTATGCTTAGGAATTCTTACTTATTGGTAATCTTGAAAGTCATGCCTCATGAGTGGTAACCCTGTATGTCCCTTTTCTTCTAATCCTTTTCTTGTAGATATAGGAGATGAATACTAGAAGGAAGACTGCTAGGAGAGTGGAGGAAAATTTGACTAATGCGGGAGTTCCTCCCCTAGAGAACCAAGCTCCTCCACAAGATAATCAAGTGCCTCCAAAAGACCAAGCTCCGGTCATTCCTTCACCTATGAAAGATGTAGAGATAAGGTCGGCATTTGTGACTTTGTCTCAAGCTATGACTACCCAAGATCAAGCGGTATCCACTCAAGATCAAGCCATACGACTCAAGCAAATAGGAAGGTTGGACCGCGTGTTCAACCAAATGCTAGTACCATGCTTCCCACTTGAGGGACTTCACGAGTATGAACCCTCTGATGTTCTATGGATAGAAAGTGAATGAAGACCCCTAAGACTTTATTAATGAGGTATACAAGATTCTTTATGCTGTGGGTTGACTTCGAATGAAAAGGAGGAACTACCTTCCTATCAACTCAAGGACGTAGCTCAAACATAGTACACCCAATGGAGAGAAAATAGGGCCTTAAGAGTGGGTCCTATCACTTGGGAGGTTTTTGAAGAGCTTTCCTTAGTCGGTTCTTTCCCATGGAGAAAAGAGAGGTGAAAGTGGAAGAGTTCATCAACCTCTGTCAAGGAGGTATGAGTGTGTAAGAGTACTTCTTGAAGTTCACTTAGTTGTGCAATATTGTCCTTTCTTGGTATCTAATCCTAGGGATGAGATGAGTCACTTTGTGACGGGAGTGTCCGATAACTTAGTTAAAGAGTGTCGTTTGGCGATGCTACATGACAATATGGATACCTCTTGGTTTATGGTTCATGCACAACAAGTTTAGGAGACTACACTCAAGAGCAAGAATAGGGAGTTTATGAGGTCCAAGTCTTATGAGGGAGGTACTTCCAAGGGTAGGATTGAAATTCAAGACAAGCCTAGGTTCAAGAAGAGGGTTTTTGCAACCTAGTTCCTTCAAATTTCTTTAAGGCAAAAAAGCATAGGGTGTCTTACCCTTAGTCCCAAAAGGAAAAAAGTGGAAATTCACCAAGTGACAAACCTACTAGTGCAAAGTATGGTTAGAAACATAGGGGTGAATGCTTGGTGGGAGCGGGAAATTGCTTTGGTTGTGGAAAAGAGGGACATAATGTTAGAGATTGTCCTAATGTGATGAGTCAAGAGAAGGGGAATGTTCAAGCTTAGTCAAGTGTTCCTAGTTCCAATGCTCCAAAGAGGAACCACTTTTATACTCTCCGCTCTAGGGGTGAGCAAGAAGAATCTCCTAATGTGGTCACCAATATGTTACAAGTCTTCTTTATTGATTTTATGCTTTACTTGATCTCGGTACTACATTATCATTTGTAATTCCTCTAGTAGCTAAAAAGTTTGATGTTCTACTCGATATTTTGATTGAACCATTTTTGGTTACAACCCCGGTGGGTGACTCCATTGTGTCTAGAAGAGTCTTTAGGAGTTGTTCTATATCTTTGTCCAATATAGTTACATGGTGGATTTTTTAGAGCTTGATATGGTTGATTTTAATGTTATTTTGGGAATGTATTGTTTACATGCTTGTTTCGCTTCCATAGATTGTCGAATAGGAGTGGTTAAGTTCAATTTTTCTAATGAACCCGTCTTAGATTGGAAGAGTGGTAACTCAATTTCTAGAGGTCGTATCATTTCATGTTTAAAAGCTTGTAAAATTATCTCTAAGGGGTGTCTTTACCATATTATGAGAGTCAAAGATCTTGAGTTCGACATTCCTCCTATAGAGTCGGTCCTCGTAGTGAAGGACTTTCCAGAAGTTTTTCCTGATGACTTGCCCGAAATTCCTCCAGAGAGGGAAATAGACTTTGGTATTGACTTGTTACCGGATACGAATCCCATTAATCCCTCCTTACACTACAAGAAAGTGTACTTTTAGTGACCAAATCTTAACGAGGGGATATTAATCCGGTCATTAAAAGTGTATTTATAGCGATACATTTTTTTCCGGTCGTTAAAGGTCCATTCTTAATTTAATATAATTAGAGTTAGTAAAATATCCATATATTAAGAGTCTTTATATCAAGGTATTAATTACTTATATATTAAAACACATTATTTTTCCGGTCATTAAATGTCCATTCTTAATTTAATATAATTAGAGTTAGTATAATATCCATATGTTAATAGTATTTATATCAAGTTATTAATTATTTATATATTAAAAAAGGTAATGGAATTTTAATTGGTTTTGTTTCTTTATATTCCAACACACACGTATCATTCTCCCACTTCTTCAAAGAAATTAAATAACATCCATATGTTAAGAGTATTTATATCAAGTTATTAATTAATTATTTATACATTAAAAATGATGTTGAAATTTTAGTTTATTTGATTTATTTATTTTTTCCAATACACACGTTGTTCAAAAAAGAAAACATAGAGTACTATTGCGCTTAAACCTCATTACCATCGTTTTCTCTCTATCAGTGAAAAAACAAACCCTAAATTTTCTCAGCATCTACTAATGGAGAGATTGTTAGAGAAAAATCATCAATTGTTGGAGGAAATTCCGTAACCACCTTCTCTCCCATGTTATTTTTGGACAAAATCAGCTAAGAAGAGATCTACTTAGGTGAGTCTCTCCAAGGTTTGTTAGAGGAAAATTAGCATATTCGTAACCCACGTTTCTCTGCTAAACGTTATAAGAAGATGATATGCATCTCTATTGTTTGATTGTAGAACAAAAAAAATTACCTTTCTCTTCTTACGATTTGTTGTGGATTTGCTTCACTTGACATTATTCAGACCCTATCTTGGTGTTTCAATCTCTTAAAGGTATGATTTTTATTATTAGAACTATGAATTTCTTTGTGGAATGCTTGATTTTGTTCAATTTTAGGTTTTTCCAGTAATGGGTTTTATATGGGTTTTTTTCGTTCTTTTTTGTTTTTCCCAGTAATGGGTTTCATATTGGTTTTTCGTTCTTGCTTGTTGTGTGTGGTATATTGATTGTTTGTGATGAGTGAATGAGGAAAACAAACAAGAAATACAACTTGTGAGTTCAATAGTGTAATATTTTGCGGAAATGTGCTAAGAAAGTAGTTAATGCCAAGGGGTGGAAGAAGTTGGACATAATGGGGCTAAAAGAAACAACTTTAGCAGAAAGTCGTTTGGAAGAACGAAAATGTTCTATGTCATCCAAGTCTAGAATGAAGTTATGGATGATAAGGATCACAACATCAGTGCTTATATGGATTTTCTTAGTTCAATTAACGATATTGGGAGAGAATTGGGGTCCTAGACTTTAAAAGGCTCCCCCCTTGTCTTTCTCACGAATCAACTGCAGTACTGGCTGTTAAATTATCGTCTGAGGTCCCTGCCAGAGTTCCTCAACCAAAGAGTAAGTACAAGTTTTTTTTCGCAGGCCTGTGTGTTCCTTTATGATTTTTCCTTTCCATGTTAGTATCCTGCTGAATTGTTTTTTCACCTACTTTGATTGACAATTTAGAAATCATGGAGCTTGTTGTGTCATAGGATTAAGAGGAAACATCAAAATGGGGTCTTTTTAGTGTAAATATGAAATTGTTAATGAGTATATATAGGTTAATGCCATTTATGGATATTGTAGTTGGAGGCCTTGTTATAGAAGGAATATGAAATTGTTAATGAATATATTGCGTAATGCGTATCCTCTATTTCTTTGTATTCTGAGCCAATTGACTATTAAAACTTGTATTATTATCATAACGTTATATCTTCTATTAGTGCCTACAAAGTGCTATGTGTTTTTTTTTTAAAAATAAAGTATACAACATATTGTTGGCCTGCTTTAGAATATGATAAAAAAATGTTGTTGCACCTGGACTGTTGCTGACTTAATTGTTGCTAGCAGCTTGTGTTAGGTGTTAAGTTGTTGCTTTACCTGCGAAGTTGTTGCTTTACATGTTATTTGCTAACCTACTACTATAGCTAATAGATGATGAAGTATTTTCCATGGTCCTTATGTGTTTAGTTGCGACTATATAATAATAAAATGATATTTACAGAATCTTCTTTTGTTAATTATTATGCATTTAATAGGAAAATTCATAAAAGTTGAGAATTTATTCAACAATCACACATATTAAAAGAAGAAATAGAGCCTTTTGTCGTTACTGTTAAACAATAGTTTTTGTTTTATTTGACCCAATCATATGTCCGGTAATATAAATTAGGATATATAACATGACAACTTGAATAATAATAAAGAATAATAAAATTAATAATAATAATAATAATATATAATAATAATAAAGAACAATAAAATAAATAATAATAACAATAAAAACAATAATAATAATAAAATATTAATAATAACATATAATAATAATATATAATTATAATAATAATAAAAAAAATAAAAATAATAATAACTATAAAATAATTAAATATAAATAATAATAATAAAGAATAATAATAATATAAAAATATAAAAATAATAATAATAACAATAATAATAATATATAATAAAATAAATAATAATAATAAATAATAAAATAAATAATAATAATAATAATAATAATATGTAAAATATTAATAATAAATAAATAATAATGATAATAATATATTAAATATTAATAGTAAATAATAATAATAATAATAATAATAAATAATACTAATAATAATAATACTAAATAATAAATAATAATAATAATATAATATGAAAATAATAATAATATAATTATAATAATATATATATATTAATAATAAAAAATAATAAAATAATTAATAATAATAAAAATAATAAAATATTATTAATAATAATATATAGTAATAATATACAACAACACAACAACAACAACAACAACAACAACAGAATTAAGGGCAAAAAGGTAAAATATTTTGGTCAACTTAAAAGAGCTTCTAAGCTAAAAAAAAGCACCCCTTCCCCAATAAGACATAATAATTATCTAATTATGTAAATATACATGAACAAAGTATACATTTATAATCGGAGCAATCGCTATACAAATAAATAATTAAAAATTACATAATTTTATTTTCTGAAACTTACCTAGAATCTTTCGGAAGGTCTTCTTCAACTTTTGAACAATAAATGGTTAGTTCTTACTTATGTTGGTGTATTTATAAAATCTTTTGGTGAATGAAGATTATGACACATAATAAGGAATGGATGCAACTTGTTCAAGATAGACTTGATAATGCTTACATCATTGGGGTGGAGAAATTTTTGGATTATGCTTTTACAAAATTGGGAGAAACACAAGAAATATGTTGTCCCTGCATCAGGTGTTGTAATGCATCTTCCAAAACTCGTGAGATGATTAGGTCACATCTATTAGTGTATGGAATATTTCAAGGTTATACTTTTTGGTATCATCATGGGGAGAGGTTAGGTGAGGAAGAGGTGGATTCTGAATTCGTAGAGGAAAATATCATTGAAAATGATGACGATGATGATGAAATGCAAGAGCTCTTAAGGAATTTACACCCCGATTTTACTGAATAGAATATGAATACTAACAGTGATGATTTTGTTGAGACAGAACCAAATCCTGAAGTGAAACGATTCTACGGCCTATTAAATAATTATGAACAATCATTATACAGAAGTTCAAAAGCAAGAAAACATTTAACTTTGATTAAGCTACTTCATATTAAAAATGTTGGCCAATGGAGTAATGCTTCATTTACAATGTTGTCGAAGATGCTAAAGGAAGATTTATTGCCTGATGGATCAAACTTGCCAGATTCATATTACGAGGCAAAGAAGGTAATTCGGAATCTTGGACTTTCTTATGATGCGTGTAAGAACAATTGCATGTTATACTGGAAGGCTGATAAGATTCTCGAATTTGGCAAAGTGTGGTTCATCTAGATGGAAGGAGAAACAACGCAATGGGGAAACACAATCTAAACGTGGTAAAAACATACCATGCAAGACTTTAAGTTATTTTCCTCTAAAGCCAAGACTTCAGAGATTGTTTATGTCTTAAAAAACATCTTCTTTGATGAGATGGCATCATGATGAAAGAGTTGATGATGGAATAATGAGGTACCCAACTAATTCAGTTGCATGGAAGAGACTTTATGAACTTCATCCATCTTTTGGTACTGAGCCTCGTAATGTTAAACTTGGACTTGCTAGTGATGGTTTTCAACCATTTAAAAATTCGAAAACTCTATATAGCATTTGACCTGTCGTACTTATTTCTTATAATTTGCCACCTTGGTTATACATGAAGCAAGAAAATTTTATTTTATCGATGCTTATTCCTGGTCGTGATTGTCCCGGGGATGCAATTGATGTTTATTTCCAACCTTTGATAGATGAATTAAAGGAATTATGGGAAACTGGAGTTGAGACCTTTGATGCGTCAGCTAAACAAAATTTTATGCTACATGCAACTTTGTTATGGACCATTAATGATTTTCCAGCATATGGAAATTTGTCAAGATAGAGTACCAAGGAAAAATATGCTTGCCCGTGTTGCAACAAAGAAACTCTTTCAACTAGATTGGTAAAAGGTCAAAATGAGTGTTATATGCATCATAGGCGCTTTCTTCCTCCTAATCACAAATGGAGGAAAGATAAAGATTGCTTTGATCTCATACATGAGCAAAGATTACCACCAAAAATGTTATCTGGTAATGATATACTTGATCAAGTAGGTGATTTATAAGGTTTAACACAATCAATGGATCTAAGGAAGAAGATAAAAATATCACACAAGAATAGGGGTGATAATTTGAACAAGAAGAGTATTTTCTTTGATCTTCCATATTGGAATACTCTATTGTTGCGACATAATATAGATATGATGCACATTGAGAAGAATATTTGTGATAATATTTTGGGGACAATCTTAAATGTCAAAGGAAAAACCAAAGACACCTTCAATTCTCGATTGGATTTGCAAGCAATGAACATAAAGAAGGAATTGTATCCGATAGAGAAAGGAGATAAATATGAGTTACCTACTGCAAGTTACACATTATCTCCTAAAAAGAAGAATAAATTCTTCACTTTCTTAAAGAATTTAAAGGTCCCGGATGGGTTTTCATCAAATATTTCTCATTGTGTCAACCTTAAAGATAGAAAATTTTTAGGATTGAAAATCCATGATTGTCATGTTATTCTACAACATTTACTTTCACTTGCTTTACATGGTATGCTCTGCAAATCTGTACTTGAACCACTTATTGATTTGTCAATAATTTTTAAGATACTTGGAGCAAAATGTTTAAGAGTAGATGAGCTAGAGCAAATAGAAGCCCAAATTCTAATCAATTTGTGCAAGTTAGAAAAGGTTTTCATTCCTGCATTTTTTGATATCTTGTTCCACTTGACAATTCATTTAGCTAATGAAGGTAAGATTGCTTGACCTATACAATATCAATGGATGTATCCGGTGGAGAGATGGCTATACTTTCTAAAATCATTTATTCGTAACATGGCTCGCCCAGAAGGTTGTATTGCACAAGGATATATAACATTTGAACGTATGACCTTATGTTTTAGGTATTTGCATACGATGGATACAAAATTTAATCGCCATGAAAGGAATTATGATGGTGGTTCTATTGAATCTGATGGAGGTATAGAAATTTTTTATCAACCTCGAAAAAGTTTGAGGGGTGACAAACCAGTCAATCTTGATTTCAAGTGAATTTGAGCTTGCACATTTTTATATTTTGAAGAACTGTGATGAAATTCAACCATTTCTCGAGTAAGTAATGGCTCATTCTAATAAGTTACTTTTATATTTTCCATAGCCTTACATAAAATGACATGTTATACTGCAAATTATTTGTAGAGAATTTTCACGAATTTCAATTGATACATCCAAAAATTATTCAAAGATTGAATGGAATAGACGATTCGTTAGTTGATTAAAATTAAAAGCGAGAAGTTAAGACTTTGTATCTCTTAAATCAATTTATGAATAATATTTTCTAAACAATCTACCTAAATTTTATAGGTTGTAGAATTGCACAAGCACGATAAGAGTAAGAAAATAAAAGATTTGCTCTCATTATCACGTGGTCCTCTTCCATATGTGACATGTTTTAAAAGCTATGTTACTAATGGATATATGTTTCATGTGCGAGATCACGATAAAGGTTTGAGAACTCAAAATTGTGGGGTGGTTGTAATTTGTGAAACAGATGAAGAGAATAAAAATATTGATCATTATGAAGAGTTAACTGAGATTCTTGAATTACAATTTACTGGTGGAAGAAAAGTGGTTTTGTTTTGATGTGTGTGGTTTGACGTATATGATCAACAAAGGGGAAATAAAGTAGATGAATATGACTTTATAAGAGTCAACTGCAAGCGATTTTTGAAAATAAATGAGCCTTTTATTTTAGCCGATCAAGCATCACAAGTGTTTTATGCTGATGATCTTGCAAATAATGGATGTCATACTGTACAAAAGGTTCAAGCTCGTGATTCTTGTGATGTTGGTGATAAAGAGGATGACGATTCATCATAGCTTCAAGGAATCTAAGAGGCAATTGTGACTTTGAATTCATGTTTTATTTCTGAGTTCTCATTTTATTATACTATGGTGTTGAATTTGATCCTAAAAATACCCTTGATGTTTTAGTTTCTTTTTTCAATTATTTTCTTCGTGATTCTCTGGTTGTTCTTATATATGGACTATTTATTAGTAGTAACAATAATATTATTTATTTACATGTAAATTGCGCTTAAAAACATAGAAGCTTGCTGGGAATTTATGCGTAGATTATGAGTGACTTGTAATTAATTATTTTTCTTTTTCAAAGCTTCTTTCATAATACAAATCTTCAGAAACTGATATTCTATTTTTGGGCTGACCACATCCCTGTCACTATTTTGAGATGTAGATTAGTTAGGTTGTAGATATGTGGAAATTAACCACTTTCAAAATGTCAATTTCATGTCATTTTTTATTCCATAAAGCTATTCCTATTCTAGTTAATATTGTTTTATCTTGGTAGTTGTACCTATAGAAAGGGATGTAGTATTGAAAACTTGTTCAATGACTTTTATCTTATTGGATGAACTAACAAATAAGTTATTTTTTCTACTAGGTTTACATGGATCCATTAAAAATTCTAAACTCTGGAATTAAATCAGTTGTCAAGCCTAATAAACTTGCATACCTTCCACCTGGTGCTTTAGCAATAAGGGGACGAGGGAAAAGCTTACAATCTTTGGGATCTGTAAGAGTTAGGGCTGAAGAAAGAACTCCAATAAGCAAAAGTCTAAACATCAATCCATCAACATTTTATCGAAATGATCAATACAGAATATTGATCATGTACCTCCTAGTTTCGATCTAGCTGAAGATAACGTTCCCTGCTCTCCAGATCTCGAACTAATGCAAGATGCTCAAACAAATGAAATAAGTATTTACTGTCTCAAACTGTTTTTTTGTTGTTTTTGGTGTGATGAAACTCTTCTTTATGTCCAATATGAATTAATTCGCAGGTGCATGTGAGTCTGAAAATGCAAAAAAAGTTAGAGGAACAAACATTTGTAAAAATGTTACACGACTCAAACCTGGAGAAAAGTTAAGTATCAATTTTTACAAAAATCGAGTTGTTGGAAAAAATTATGCCTCATTTGTGAGACACTTGGGTATTTTAATTCGTTATCGTAATATGTGCCCATTACGGGTGCACTCATGGACATACATTAAAGAAGATCAACTAGAGCACATGTGGGATGCTGTAACTTTAAGTATTTGTGGAGTTTTATTAGCTTTATATCTGACTTCTCATACCAAAAAAGTAAGATCAATGCGCTATAATTATGCAAAACATGTGGAACTATTAAGATAAGTATTTAGAGAGCTATTAGCTAATTGAGTTTATGTTTAATGTTACCTGTGAAATATTGTAGGATAAATTTAGCTGTGAATACATGAATGCCATGAAAGAACATGTCCTTCAACACATGAGAAGGTTGTGGAATAACTGGAGAGGATCACTTCACAAGATTATGAAGTCTAATCCATTTGGTGATGCGCTAAGAGATGTGCCAAGAGGGGTAGACAAGAGTGTTTGGGAATGGCTGGTTAATGAGCATTTCTTAAGGCACAAGTTTATGGTATAAATCCAAAGTATTTATTTATTAAAATTCTATTTGAAGTTACTAACTATAACTTTTATGGTATGTTGTGAATAAAGGAAACAAGTGAAAGAGACATTGTTCAACAAGTTCAAGTTGAGTATGCCTCATTGTACGGGGAGTAAGCTTATTAGAAAAATTATTTGCGAATTGGTAAGCTATAAGTCTCTTGTTTGCTAAAATGATTTAAGATGATTTCCTTGACTTGTTCATTTATATGTTAAGGGAGGTAAAGATGGTAAACCACCAAAAATGGATACGATCTTCTTCGAGACTCATAACAAGGATAACAAGCTTGTCAAACCTGAAACTAATGCAAAATATGTATTTTTGTGATAAAATTTATTTTAAATCATATAACTTTATGTGTTGTATTATTTTAAGTTTTCTTGTATTCTACAGGCGGAAATCCAAAAATTGGTTCAATCTGATTCTTTTCTTACATATATAGAGGTTGTAGAAAATTGTTTTGGACCTCAATGTAAGAGTCATGTATATGTATTTTGTGGAGGGATTACGGCTAAAGAGTTGAAAGGTGGGAACTCTTCAAAGGCTGCATTATTAGATAGATTGAATGCACGTGAAAAAGAAAATGAATCACTAAAACGACGCATGGATGAGTTAGAGAACAAATGTGAACGCATGGATGAGATGGAGAGTAAATATTGACAGCTTGCGAGAGTATTACTTGGTCAACCTTCAACACCTGCATCTTCAAGTGATTAATAGATAGTACCATTAAACAGGTTTGTAAATCGATTTTTCTTTCGCTTTGTGATGTACTCAAGATACAGGGAAGGACTTCGAATGCTCAATTTTTTTCTTAGCTTCTTCTTATAACCTGCTTTCTATTTACCATGTACAATTGATTCCTGGGTGGGCCTTAAACACTGTCTTTCGTAGTAGATATGAGACCAATAATGCTAGGTGGGCCTCAAACACTCTCTTTTGCAGTGGCATTTGAATGTCTACTCATTCTTTCAGAAAATCTCATATTTCTCATCCACAGACAGTGTACAAATTCTGTGTGGACCATTTTGAAAACTTGAGCTGCTTGTGTCTTTCCCTTCATACGCATTGTATCTTCGGTATGATGTTGGTCTCATGGTAGGGATTGAATGAGCTTGGCGTGGATCATTGTCTCTGCACACTGACCCTTCATGTCTTAATTCTCAATGTTGGCATGCCTATTTTATCCATGTTTATTATTCTCTTATAGTCAATTGTTAGTTCATTAAAATTATTCCACTGAATCCCTTCCTGCTGCATGAATGCTTCATTTGCCATTGTGTCTTCTAGTTGATGTATTTTTCTGCATCTATGTACTATAATTCATGTGTTGTTCCGTGAATTATATGTATCTCCCATATTTTTTGTGTATTCCCATAGTATTTTGCAATCCTTATTGATCACCCCTGTTAGGCCTAATGAATTTGATTCCACGAACTCTTCATATTGGCAACTCAAGAATGTTTAGATGTTCTGCTTCATTTATATTAGAGATTTTACTGTACCAAGCAGAAAATATATTATGCCTCCATCTTAGAAAAAAACTAAGTTGGTGCCTTTGGAAGTTCTCTCTATTTTGGTCTAATGGTTTTCATACCTTTTCTTGTGTGATTTCTTTATTGAATTGGTAGTCTGTTTCCCAAATTTTGTCTGATGGTCTGTTTTGTTGTCATTACTAAACCATTGTTGATCATTGCAGAAAATTGTTAAATATTTAATAGATGTAGGGAAGAGACTACAAGTTATTGTTGACATGCTTCTTTTTTTTTTAAAAAAACATTATACAAGTCATATGTTGTTAGTTGGAATACACTTGTCTTGATTTTGAAACTGCCCATGTGCATTATTAGTTCCCATGTTCATGTACCATTTCATTTCATATCATCTATTAAGTATTTAGCTGTTACATATTCTTATTGAGAGATTCCTTACCTCATTGTTTGAGGAGTTATATTTCTTCATTTGGTATACACATATGTTTCCATTTGAAATGTTTAAAAATTCATCGTGTCATTTAAGCTCTAAATAATATGAATGTTACATTTGCTACTGCTGTTAAAGACAATGTCATATTGTTTATTTTTTTGCAATTTTTTTCTGTTTTAGGAATTGATAAAGATATGTTATGCTACTTGAATATGATATATCTTTCTTTAACTAGTTTTTTTTTGTATTAAGCAGGAGACTTTCTATAATGAATTCAATTATTTAGTTTATTTTGAGTGTTTTTGTATTTACTTTATAGAATTTTGTATAATAATGAATGAAATTGGTTCCTTTAAACTCTCTTATAATTGGCTTCTTAAAATTATTTGAATAAACTACAATTAGCAACATGAAATGTGGTCGTTAATAGTATTCGTATTGCAAGTGGAATATAATTAACGAAATTTTTTTGGTCATTAGAAGTGCTTTTACAAAGAGCAAATCCGGTCGTTAAAAATGCCATATAACGACCGAATTTACGTTGTCGTTAAAAACCTTTTAACGACCGGATTTGAATTCGATCGTTAACTTTTAACGTAGGGACTTTTAACGACCAATGATGACTGGATTATGCCGATCGTTAATTGCTTTTAGCGACCAAATTTTGACTTATAACGACCATATTTCCCTTCGTTAAAAACCATTTTTTTGTAGTGTTACAAGATGGCTCCGGCGGAGTTGAAAGAGTTAAAATTTCAACTCAAAGACTTATTAGACAAGGGGTTTATTCAACCTAGTATTTCACCATGGGGAGCTCCAGTATTGGTTTTAAAGAAGAAGGATGGGTCCCTTAGGATGTGCATTGACTATCGTCAACTCAATAAGGTCACCATTAAGAACAAGTATCCTCTCCCTCGGATTGACGACTTGTTTGATCAACTCCAAGGGGCAAGCTACTTTTCTAAGATTGACTTGAGGTCGGGGTATCACCAACTTAGGGTGAGAGGTGAGGATGTACCTAAAATGACATTTCCAACTAGGTATGGTCACTATGAGTTTCTAGTAATGTCCTTTGGTCTCACGAATGCCCCGATGACTTTTATGGACCTTATGAATAGGGTGTTCCGAAATTACCTAAATTCCTTTATGATTGTCTTCATTGACGATATCTTGGTATATTCAAAGAATTAGGGTGAACACATGGACCATTTGAGAGTGGTATTACAAGTTCTTAAGAAACACCAACTATTTGCCAAATATAGAAAGTGTGAGTTTTGGTTGAGATCGGTGGTGTTTCTTGGTCATATTATCTAAAGTGAGGGTATAGGTCGATCCAAAGAAAATTAAGGCGGTTCAAAATTGACCTATAACATTTACTCCAATCAACATTAGAAGTTTCTTGGGTTTAGCCGGGTACTATAGGAGATTTGTGGATAGGTTTGCGTCCATTGCTTCTCCTTTGACTACCTTGACCCAAAAAAGTGTGAAATTTGAGTGGCCGGAGGCATGTGAAAGAAGCTTCAAATTTTTGAGAGATAGGCTTACCTCTGCTCCGGTGTTGATTTTACCAAAGGGTGCCAATGGTTTTGTGGTATATTGTGACGCATCCCGAGTGGGTTTTGGTTGTGTCCTTATTAAACATGGGAAGGTAGTATCCTATGCCTCTAGACAACTGAAGGTGCATGAGAAGAATTATCCAACTCATTATCTTGAATTGGCATCCATAGTGTTGCTTTGGAAATATAGAGACACTACTTGTATGGTATTCATGTGGATGTGCATACTGACCATAAGAGTCTGTTTACTCAAAAGAAGTTGAATCCCTGAAAAAGAAGATGGTTGGAATTGTTCTAAGATAACGACATGAGTATTCTCTACCACCCTGACAAGACCAATGTGGTTGCTTATGCTCTAAGTCATATGAACATATGTAGTGTGTTTCATGTAGAAGAAGGGAAGAAAGATCTAGTGAAAAATGTTCATAAGTTGGCTCGATTGGGTGTTCGGTTGGAAAATTCTCCAAATGGTGGTTTTATGGTTCATAATAAGTCGGAGTCATCTTTAGTGGTTGAGGTGAAGTCTAAGCAACATCTTGATTCTCTATTGATGGAGTTGAAGAAATTGGTAATTAGCATGTTCAGGTAGTAAGGTAGATTATGTGTACCAGATATTAGTAATTTGAGGGAACAAATTTTGTAAGAAACTCATGGCTCCCTATATTCTATTCATCTGGGTCAACCAAAATGTATTCATGACCTTAAAGAGGTATATTGGTGGGGTGGTTTGAAAAGGGACATAGTGGAGTTTGTAGCTATGTGTCCAAATTGCCAACAAGTTAAAGCCGAGCATCTAAAGCCTAGTGGTATAATCCGAGAAATGGGTGTTACTACTTGGAAGTGGGAAGAAATTAATATGGACTTTGTTGTTGGGTTGCCTCGAACCTGGAGGCAAAACGACTCAATTTGGGTAATTGTGGATAGATTGAAAAAATCCGCTCACTTTATTCCCGTTAAGTCTACTTATACGGCAAGGATCTACGTTGACTGATTTGAGGTTGGATTCTCCTCACTCCTTGGTATTAAAATAATCTATGACACTTTGGAGAAGGTTCGGGTGATAAGGTATAGGTTGAAAACAGCCTATAATCCGCAAAAATCCTATGCCGACAATAGAAGAAGAGATCTCAAATTTTAAGTAGGTGATATGATGTATTTGAAGATTTCACCTATGAAAGGGGTGAGTGAGATTTGGCAAAAAGAAGAAGTTGAGTCCCCGGTGTGTGGGTCCCTATGAGGTTTTATAACATGTTGGAAAGGTTGCATATGATTTGAAATTACCTAGTAAACTATCTTCGGTTCATCTAGTATTTCTTGTCTCCATGTGTGGAAATTTTAGATCGCCAAGTCAATAAGTTGAAGATCAAAGATGTGGCCTCCGTAAAGGTCCTATGGAGAAACCACCTAGTTGAGGGAGCAACATGGGAGGCCGAGGCCGACATAAAGCCCCGTTATCCTCATCATGATTTCATTGCTATATTATTCGTCTATCTTAGTTACAACAAAGTGATCAATATTCCAACATTCTTATACATACAAGTGTCATAACGAAGCAAGAACATGTATACATCACACAAATAATGAAATCACAACCATCACCTATCTCGAAACAAGCTTGAAACCAATGAAACTTAATCCTTTCCTTTTTCGTATTCGTTCCATTTGTACTTGGTCTACAAATAATCACAATAATATGGATATCAACAAAAAACCGCTAATTACCCGAAATACTAACAATTCTATGAACCCATATCAAACCCATGATACCAACTAGTCAAATTAGGGTTAATTACCCAATAGATTCTATCAAGAAACCCTTCCCATCAATATTGACCTATTCTATTACATTCTATGGATCAAAAAGTGAATCTGGGAAGGAGAAATGTTATCTTAAGCTACAAGAATAATGAGAAACGAGTTGAAATAGCCCACTGGTCATTCTTTAACTCTAAAAGTCGAAAAGTGCCAAATAAGGTCATTTCATGGTTTTATTTAAGATTTATTCTCCTTCTGTACCGCTATAGCAACACCCATCTTGTTGTAGCGGTGTCGTTGAAATGGCACAAATCCTGCTGAAGTGGAAAAAATCCCTATGCATCGACACCTTTTGAACCAGTGAGTTGCGTCTTGAAAAATCCAACAAATTCTATAATTTGATTCTCATCTCGTGCGCGCTATAGCGGCGTCACTGCAGCGGCAGGATCCGAGGCAGTGAGCTGCTTAAGGGTATTCAATTCCCCTTTTTACAACATACTTTTAATTCACTACGCTTAGAAAGTATCCTTAATGCTAGGATCGATTCTTGGAGATCTATTTATCCAAATTCAATTTCGTGAAATCGTACGAATTCCTTAATGTGTTATCTAATCGATTATGTAATCAAATTTATATTTAGTTCACCCAATTACTATAAGATTTTCCAACACAGTGATGAATCCGATTTTATGTAAATCTGGAGAAGGTTGGAAAAATCCTAACACTATAAAAAGGTTTTTCGGCCTTGATTTTTTCCTTATTGACACTTCTATAACGAAGAAACCCAATCGTTACAGTAGATACCAATTTACCCATCACTCGTCCCCGATTAACCAAAATTTATGAAAAAAACGCTAAGGAAAGAGCGAAGTAGTACCTGAATCAATGATCAATTGCGGATACTTGTCTTGCATGTCCTTCTCAGTCTCCTAAGTACCCTTTTAGACTGGACGATGTTTCCATTAAACCTTCACAGACTTAGTTTCTTTAGTTCTCAACTTATGAACATCACGATCAAGAATATCAAATTAGTTTCTCCTCATAATGGATGTTTTTGTCTAGTACAATGGAATCCAACTTAATGATATAGTCACCGTCTCCGTGATATATCTTCAAAATTGACATATGAAATACAAGACGTACACTTGAAAAATTAGTGGATAGAACCAATCTATATGTCACCGGTCCAACACATTGAAGGACCTCAAAGGGACCAATATATCGGGACTCAACTTACCCTTCTTACCGAATTTAATCACTCATTTCATGGGTGATACTTTAAGAAGAAAATTCTCCCCATCTTGGAACTCCATGTCCCTCACCTTATTATCGGTATACTTCTTTTTTCTACTTTGAGAGCCTAGAAGTTTGGCTTGAACACTCCTCACCTTATCTTGAGTATCCTTCACTAAGACGATCCTCAAATGTTTTACATCTTCAGCCTCAAATCAACATATGGGAGATCTACATCCTATCTCATATAACGCCTCAAATGGTGTCATATCAATACTTGAATGATAACTATTATTGTAAGAGAACTCACATAGTGCTGAGAAATTATACCAATGCCCTCTAAAGTCAATCATACAAGCCCTCAACATGTCTTCCAACACTTAAATAGTCCTTTCCGATTGTCAATTCATATGAGGATGGAAGACTGTACTAAAAGTGAGTTGCATACCTAAGTCATCATGCAACTTCCTCCAAAACTTGGAGGTGAAAAGGGTACCACGATCTTTGATGATAGTAATGGGCATCCCATGCAACCTCACTATCTCCTTCACATAGATTTTAGCTATTTGTTCCGCATTATAATCTACCCCTAACGAACTAAAATGGACTTACTTAGTCAATCTATCCTCCACAAAAAGATAGAATTAAACTTCCCCAAGGTCTTGGGGAGACCAACCACAAAATTCATGGCTATTCTTTCCCACTTCCATTCTAGGATTGGCATTCTTCGAAGTAAACCCGAATGCCTTTGATGTTAATACTTCACTGTTGACAATTCGGGCACTTCACCATAAACTTTGTTATGTCTTTCTTCATTTCCGACAACCACCAAATTCGTTTCAGATTGCTATATATTTTAATTACACCTGGATGAATAGAATACCGCAAAGCATGAGATTCCGTCAATAATTTCTTATTCAGGTCATCTACTCGAGGAACACAAATCCTACCCTTATGATTGAGTACCCTATTCGCATCAAGAGTGGTCTCTTGAGATTTACCAATTGCAATATTTGTTCTAAGTTTCTTTAGATTCAAATCTTTGAATTTCTTGGCATTGATCTCCTCCATGAACATGGACTTAGCTTCAATACTAGATCACACCCAACTTCTTTCGGAGATGCCCAACTGCATGAACTTAGATTCTAAGGTCCGAATTTTCTTGCCCAAAGGTCGCTTGGCTACACTCAAGTAAGTTAAAATACCCATACTTACCGCCATTCTACTCAAGGTGTCTTCCACCACATTAGCCTTTCCTAGATGATATTGGATGGTCACATCATAATCCTTGAGTAACTCCATCCATCTTACCTGTCTCAAATTGAAATCTTTTCGAGTGAATAAATGCCAGAAACTATGATGATTAGTAAATATCTCACACTTAACTCCATAAAGGTAATATAGCCAGATCTTAAGACCAAACACCATTGCCACTAACTCAAAATAGTGAGTGAGATAATTCCTATCATGCACCCTCAATTGGCGTAATACATAAGCTATGGCATTCTTATCCTGCATCAAGACAATGCCCAAACAAGAATGCAAAGCATCACAATAAACAATGAAGTCCTTACTCTCAACTGGTAATGCGAGGATGCACATGGTGGTCAAAAGAGTCTTAAGCTTTTGTAAGCTCTCCTCATGTTTCTCAATCCATTCAAATGGTACCTCGTTATTCATAGATTGGTCAACTGAGTAGCAATTGAGGTAAAATTCTTATAAAAATGGAGATAATAACTAACGAGTCCAATAAAACTCCTAGTTTCTGTAATCGTATTAGGTCGTACTCAATCCTTAACCGGTTCAATCTTTTGGGGGTCTACCCTTACCCCATCCTTTGACACTACATGTCCTAAAAAATCCACCAATTTCTACCAAAATTCATTCTTGGTTTTTTTTCATATAACTTTTGCTTCTAAGAACACCCAAAACAGTATAGAGATGGTTATCATGTTCTTCTTCACTTCTCGAATAAACAAAAATATCATTAATAAATACTATAACAAAGGAATAAGAAATGACTTGAACACCCCATTCATTCAGCTCATAAAGGGTGTAGGCGTATTAGTCAACCCAAACAACATCACAAAAAATACATAGCGCCCATAACAAGTTTAAACGCCGTCTTGGGTATATCTTCCAAACTAATTTTTGATTGATGATATCCGGATCTTAAATCAATCTTCAAGAAGATCACTGCACCTTGAAATTGATCAAAGAGATCATCTATTATAGGCAAGGGGTACCTATTCCAAATAGTAATTCGATTCAATTGTCGGTAGTCTATACACATCCTCATACTACCATCTATCTTCATGACAAATAAAACTGCATGACCCCATGGGGAAGCACTAGGATGAATAAATCCCTTATCAAGTAGCTCTTGGATTTGAGACTTGAGATCTCTCAACTCTACCAGAGCCATGCAATACAGAGAAATTAAAATGGGACGTGTACCGGGCTCTAAGTTAATATAAAAATCTATGTCTCTACCCGTAGACATACTAGGCAAGTTGTTGGGGAATATTTCACTAAACTCAGACACCACATGAATAGACCCAATGGATGGAGACTCCATCTCAACATCCCCAACATGATACAAATAAGCTAAATAACCCTGCTCTACTAGTTTACTAGCATGGATGGAGGATATAATCTTTGCTTGCTTAGGCTTGTATACCCCTTCCCATAATTTCTAGAGTCAAAAACTTAGCGCTACAATTAAGCACAAAATGATAGGGGGACAACCAATTCATGCCTAAGATAATATCAAAATCAACCATATCCAAAATCAGCAAATCAATCAAAGTCTGAAATCCCATGAACAAAATATGGCAAGCACGATAAACGTTGGTGAATAAGACTGACTCTCCAATGGGGGTAGAAACACGAATAAGGGTATCAATAACATCACACAACATCTCAATATTAGAGGCAAATCTCACAAACACATATGAATACGTGGAACCCAAATCAAATAGCACATTAGTCATCCTGTCACAGACATGAATAGTAAATGTGATCACCTCCTTAGATGCCTCCCCCTCATTTTTCCCAAAAAAGTATAACGCTGAGCCTTATCATCAACACGAGCTACCTCCCTGCCTAGTTGCGCATTACCTCTATCTCTATTACCCATTGTTGTACCTCCACGACCTCATTGTTACCTCCTCTCCCACCTTGTGGATGTCCTCTACTGTTATTGTCATATCCGCGATTATCATTACTCTACAAGGTAGTGTCCGAACTCAAATAAATGCGGGTGTGGACAATCTCTCCTAAGTTGTCTAATTTCCCCACAGTTAAAACAAGTGCGATCGCCGCATGGTTTGTTGCCCATCACATGCACCTATTCTGACTATCCCAAAAATTATTATATGGAGTCCCTGAATTGTTACTTGTAGAGGCGGGTATGGTGGACTGAATTGGCTTTGCTGCGAGCGTTGATTGACCAGATCCTCTAGCATTGGAGCCTTGAAAATTTTCAGAATTCTTGGCCCTCTTAGCTACTGATTTGGCTTGACCAGCTCGACTCACCCCCTCCACTTTCTTAACATAATCAGTGACCTCATTGAAACTCTTCCTTGCAGAAGTCATGTGGACAGATATGTAGCCACCGACATACCACATTGCTTCTAAGCCATAAACTCATCATTTTTGCGGTGTCTCGATGTCCTAGGTACATACATCTCTAGAAATAAGGCATGGAATTGGGTTCAACAAAGTGGAGGTAATGTAGAAGATCTGCATTCCATGTAAGCTCTCCACCATTGCTTGACCTCACCTTAAAGTTGAAAGGAAACGAACTCTACCCCGTGTGAATAATACCCAACTTATGCAGCCTCTCATAACAATCCAAGATGAACTCATAAGCATCTTCAGGCTCAGAACCAAGAAATAGCGGAGTATTGAGTTTAAGTAACTTGGTCAACATATCATGCTCATTATCGAACATCACCGAACACAACAAAGGAAGTAAGAAGGCCTTGTTACCTCCCACTTCACCTATTCAGGGCACATTCCTAACTACCATAGGGTTAGTAGGGTCTTGAATGGGTGGAAGAATTTACGGACCAGCCAACACTTTCAAGAATGACATGATCTGTTGAGGTAACACCGGATCTATGTGAGGATCCCATTCGCTTCAGCCTGTACTCCTTCCTCTTGTTCAACATTCTCAATATACTCGATCTCAACTTCCTCTTCTATATATTCATTATTTCCTGGAGGGTTTTAATTCACCAGAATACTATCAATCAACACCTTATTCACAACATACGCCACTCTCCCACATCCTCTACCCCTAGCCCTTTCTCTACCTCTACCTCGACCGCATCTTCTCGCATCGTGTTCCTTAGCTAGAGAATTGACGAAAGCTATGAGTCTAACGTTGTTGTTAGATCTATTATTAACGATCTGCGGACAGAAGAAGGAAAGAAGTTAGATACCAATTTGAATCGATAGATACCAATTAGAATCAAGTCAAACCACGAAGGAGACAAGAGAAAAAATGGAGATTTCGAAAAATTATATAACCTCTCAAAGAAAAGTAAAGGTGTCCCCATACCATTTCGCAAGAATCTATTAGACTCGTTCCGGTACATCGAGATCAACAAACCTAGGCTCTGATACAAACTTTGTCACAAACCAAACCCATCGTGATTGACACCCACACTTACAAGCGAGTTTGAGAACCACTACTACCACCCAACTAAGGCATTCATTCTAAAACTAAGCCATTTAAGTTACGGAAGCAAGTTAAATGACTAAAATCAAGTTCCATTACTAAACAAAAGATTTAATAGCTAACATTTGCGGAATATGAACCTAGAACCTGAAAGTCAATGTACCAAAACTAATAACGAATAAACAAGTCTAAACAAGAATTTACTAGTGAACTACTCAACTTAACTAAATACAAAGGTCCAATTTGAAATTGCTGGACATGGACAAAAGAGAACTCCGTGGCAGCACGGAAGAAGCAGTTCACCCTTGAAGTCAATGCGATAATCTCTAATCTCCTAGTGAGGTTTGTCAATAGCCGCTTGAAAATGCCATGTACTCAACAAAAATAAGAGCAAGTGCAGAATTAGTAGACAACCATCATGTACTGGTAAGATTACGCGACTTTCCCGCTCATGCAATATAAACAAGTCAAACATCAACATAATTACATACATATATATAAACATAACAACATTATTAACATGATATTCTGACAACACAATTCACATGCTTAACATATTAGTGGTCGTCTCACACAATCCAACTCAACCATTAGTGCACCGGCGTGGTACCCGATCCCAATTAGCTTGCTGAAACGTTGAAATCCGATCCCATAGTTTTACCGCAACGTAGCAACCCAATCCAATAGTTATGCCAGAATGTGAACTTGCCGGAAGGTGTTAATTCGATCCTCCATCACAAACCACAATCACAATCACAAGTACATCACAAAGATCATACATTTATATCAATATTTCACGACTATATTATTCGTCTATCTCAGCTAAAACAACATGATCAATATTGCGATATTCAGATACATACATGTATCATAATGAAGCAAGAACATGCATACATCACACAAATCATTAAATCACAACCATCACCTATTTCGAAACAAGCTTGAAACAATAAAAAATTTGATCCTTCCCATTCTGGATTCATTTTGCTTGTTCTTAGTCTATAAATAATTACAATAATATGGGTATCAACAAACAACCGCTAAATACCTAGAATACTAACAAATCTACGAACCCTAGATCAAACTCATGATCCCAACTAGTGAAATTAGGGTTGATTAGCCCATAGAATCTATCAAGAAACCCTTCTCCATCATTATTGACCAAATCTATTACATTATACGAATCAAAAAGCGAATTCGTGGAGTGAAAATGTCACGACCCAAAACCGAGTCGTGACTGGCACCCACATTTACCCTCCTATGTGAGCGAACCAACCAATCTAACCATTAACATTTCAATGTATATCAACAGAAAATAATGCGGAAGACTTAAACTCGTTAATGAAAACAATTCCAACTATTAAAATTCAACATCTATTATTTCCCCAAAATCTGGAAGTCATCACCACAAGAACATCTACAATCAAATTACTAAACTAAGAGTATTCTAAGAAACTAAAACAATTGAAAAGCTAGTCCATGCCGGAAGTTCAAGGCATCAAGACTTGAAGAAGAAGATCCAGTCCAAGCTAGAAGCATAAGCTCACCCTGAAGATCCGGTGTGACGAAGACTGGCTAGAATCACTGTTGAGTTGAAGACGACGGCACGTTTGCTGCACTCCACAAATAACAAGAAGAAAACATAAAAGTAGGGGGTCAGTACAAACACAAGTACTGAGTAGATATCATCGGCCAACTCAAAATAGAAGACAATATATATCCAGTAATATTATAAAATCAACTCTGATGCTTAACATGCAGCAACAACAAGTACTGTATCATTAACAATTACCTTCAAGTTCACACATGAGGACTCAAGCCTCAATACCATACTCATTTGGGAATTCGGTTCATTAACTTGAGTATATTTATCATCTTTCAAGATTCATTATCTTTCTTCCTCTTGTGTCGGTACGTGACACTCCGATCCCCTACTACTATGTGTCAGTACGTGACACAACGATCCCCTAATTCTACGTGTCGGTTCGTGACACCCGATCCCCTAATACTATGTGTCGGTACGTGACACTCCGATCCCCTAAATCTACGTGTCGGTTCGTGACACCCGATCCCCTACATCTACGTGTCGGTTCGTGACACCCGATCCCCTAAATCTACATGTCGGTTCGTGACACCCGATCCCTTAATTCTATGTGTCGAAACGTGACACTCCGATCCCCTAATTCTACGTGTCGGTTCGTGACACCCGATCCCCTAATTCTATCAATTCATCAATCCTTCTTTTATACCAAGGCATCATCAATCTCATTACTTTAGTTTATCAAGCCTTCTCTTATACCAAGGCATCATCAATCTCATTACTTTAGTTCATCAAGCCTTCTCTTATACTAAGGCATCATCATTAACAAAGAGATTAGGGTTTTTTTCAAGATTTATGATTCAATAACTTCATCATGCTTATTTTATCACAATTATATAATCACATTCATGCAAGCATACAATTAAGCATATAGCAGGGTTTACAATACTACCAATACATATCATTCGCTATTAAGAGTTTACTACGAATAGCATAAAAACCATAACCTACCTCCACCGAAGAATTGAATTCAAGCAAGCAATTTCCCAAGCTTTGTTTCTCTCTTCCTCGTTCGATTCTCTCTCTTTCTCTTTCTCTTTGTTCTTTCTAGTTTTCTTATTCAAACCCTCTTTCTTTTACCCTAATTAGCATATAATTAAGAATAAAAGATGGCAATAACAACCCACTAATTAACTTAAGGTTACCTCTTTTAACCCCCAAGTAATTAGACTTATTAATATTAACCCTCTAACTTTATAATTAAAGAAGGAATAGTCCAAAACGTCCCTTAAAACGTGTAAGGAAATCCGACTCCGACTGGGATTACGCACCCTGTGACGGGCCGTCGTGCCTGCGACGGTCCGTCCTGCAGGTCGTCGCAAGGTTCAGAGACCCAAGTTTCCACCAAGGGTCTGTGACGGTCCGTCACACATGTGACGGTCCGTCCTGCAAGTTCGTCACAAAGTTCAGAGAGTCGATTTTCAGTACCCTATTTCAGAATTTCTAAGTGTTTTGAAACGAGACCCTGCGACGGTCCGTCGTGCCCATGACGGTCCGTCGTGGGGTCCGTCGTTTCAGCCAGTTTTCTAGAAATAAAAATCTGCTGCTCAAAACGACTAAACAGGTCGTTACAATAGATACCAGTTTACCCATCGTTCGTCCTCGAACGATCTCAAGAAGAAAAACAAGGGCGAGAAGTAGTACCTGAATCTGTAAACAGATGTGGGTATTTTTCTTGCATATCTGCCTCCTTCTCCCAAGTGGCCTCTTCAACCGGTCGACTCTTCCATTGAACTTTGATGGATGCAATCTCTCTCGACCTCAAATTGCGAACCTCTCTATCTAAAATAGCAACCGGTTCCTCCTCATAAGTCAAATTTTCATCAAGCAAAACTGAATCCCAACGGATAATGTAGTTTCCATCCCCATGGTATCTTTTCAACATGGACACATGAAATACCGGATGCACTCCGGACAGCCCTGGAGGCAAGGCTAATTCATAAGCCACCTCCCCTACTCGCTTAAGTACCTCAAATGGTCCAATATACCTTGGACTTAGCTTACCCCTTTTTCCAAACCGCATCACCCCTTTCATGGGTGAAACCTTCAGCAAGACTTGTTCACCCTCCATGAATTCCAAGTCTCTAACCTTTCGATCCGCATATTCCTTTTGTCTACTTTGAGCCACTAAAAGCTTTTCTTGAATAGCTTTCACCTTCTCCAAGGAATCCCTCAACAGATCAGTACCCCAAGGTCTAACCTCAAAGGCATCGAACCAACCAATGGGAGATCTACACCTCCTCCCATACAATGCTTCAAATGGAGCTATGTCGATACTGGAGTGATAGCTATTATTGTATGAAAACTCTGCCAAAGGTAAGAAGTTATCCCAATGACCACCAAATTCTATCACACATGCACGAAGCATATCCTCCAACACTTGAATCATTCGCTCAGACTGACCACAGTCTGAGGGTGAAACGCAGTACTAAGGTCCAACCTAGTACCTAATTCAGCATGCAATGTTCTCCAAAACTTAGAAGTAAACTGCGTACCTCTATCTGATATGATGGACAGTGGAACTCCATGCAATCGAACGATTTCTGAGATGTAGATTTTGGCTAACTTCTCTACATTGTAGGTCACCTTGACAGGATTGAAGTGAGCAGACTTAGTTTACCTATCAACAATCACCCAAATGGAATCAAACTTACCCAACATCTTTGGAAGACCAACCACGAAGTCCATTGCAATTCTCTCCCACTTCCATTCAGGGATGGGCATTCTCTGAAGTGTTCCTCCGGGCCTCTGGTGTTCATACTTTACTTGTTGACAATTTGGGCACTTGGCAACAAAATCAACAATGTCGCGCTTCATTCTACTCCACCAAAAGTGTTGTTTTAGGTCACGATACATCTTGGTTGCACCAGGATGTATTGAATATCCGGAGCTATGAGCCTCTGTAAGAATAGTGTGGATCAAGTCATCAACACGAGGCACACATACTCTTCCCTTAATCCTCAAAACGCCTTCGTCATCAATTATTGCTTCCTTAGCCTCTCCTTGCAACACTTTATCTCAAATTCGACCTAGTTTCTCATCATCAAACTGTTTTCCCTTGGTCTTGTCAAGAAAAGAAGATTTGCCTCTACACAAGCTAACAATCCTCCCTTCTCATTTATTTCTAACCTCATAAGGTCATTAGCCAGAATCTGACCTCTCTAGCCAATGGGCGTCTAGAAACTTGCAAATGAGCTAGACTTCCCATGCTTCCGGCCTTTCTACTTAAAGCATCTGCCACAACATTCGCTTTTCCCGGATGATACAAGATAGTGATGTCGTAGTCCTTCAGTAGTTCCATGCATCTTCTCTGTCTCAAGTTCAAATCTTTTTGAGTAAAGACGTACTGTAGGCTACGATGGTCCGTATAGACTTCACATTTAACCTCATACAAATAGTGTCTCCATTGCTTTAGTGCAAATACTACCGCGGCCAACTCCAAATCATGGGTCGGATAGTTACGTTCATGCACCTTTAATTGCCTTGAAGCATAAGCAATCACATTCTTCTCTTGCATTAGCACTGCACCCAACCCAGAATAGGATGCATCACAATAAACAATGAAGTTCTTACCCTCTACTGGCAAGGTAAGAATTGGTGCAGTAGTCAACAAGGTCTTGAGTTTTTGAAAGCTTTCCTCACAATCATCCGACCATACAAAGGGACATTCTGCTTAGTCAGTTCGTTAGTTGGGAAGCAAGAAAGAGAATCCCTTGACAAATCGGCGGTAGTAGCTAGCTAAACCAAAAAACTCCTTATTTCTGACACGTTTGTAGGTCTCACCCAATTCTTCACTGTCTCAATCTTAGATGGATCCACCATCACTCCATCCTTAGAAACCACGTGTCCCAAGAAGGACACTGCATCTAGCCAAAACTCACACTTGGAGAATTGGCATAAAGCTTCTTCTTCTCAATAAACTCTAACACCATTCTCAGATGCTCCTCTGTGTTCCTTCTTACTCCGTGAGTATATCAGTATATCATCAATAAATACAATCACAAGAGATCCATATATGGCTTAAAAATCCATTCATCAAGCTCATGAAAGCAGCAGGGGCATTTGTAAGACCAAAAAGAATCCACAAATTCGTAGTGCCCATACCTAGTTCGAAAAGCAGTCTTTGGCACATCCGCTGCCCGTATTTTCAATTGATGATAACCGGATCTCAAGTCAATTTTAGAGAAGACACAAGCACCTTGTAACTGATCGAACAAGTCATCAATGCGAGGAATGGGATACTTGTTCTTGATAGTTACCTTGTTCAACTGCCGGTAGTCTATGCACATCCAAAAGCTCCCATCCTTCTTCTTCACAAATAATACCGGAGACCCCAAGAGATGCACTTGGTCTAATGAAGCCTTTTGCTCAACAACTCTTGAAGTTGTGCCTTTAACTCTCTTAACTCCGCGGGAGCCATTCTATAAGGGCGTATAGAAATGGGGCGAGTACCCGGTTCAATATCAATACAGAAGTCAATATCCCTATCTGGTGGCATACCAAGAAGATCGCAGGGAACACATCCAAAAACTCACGGACTACCGAGATCGACTCAATCGAAGGTACTTGGGTAGTGTCATCCTTGAGTGTGCCAGAAAGCTAAACACCCTTTACTAACCATTTTCTTAGCACGAAGAAAGGAGATGATACGCACCGGATTGGAAGTGTAGTCACCCTCCCACATAACGGATCTGCCCCAGGTTTGGCTAACGTCACAGTCTTAGCATTACAATCCAAGATCGCAAAATTCAGAGAAAGCCAAGTCATACCCAGAATTACATCAAAGTCAACCATTTCTAGATAACCAAATCTACATAAGTGTTACTCCCCACAAAAGTCACCAAACAAGACCTATACACTTTTTCAACTATCACCGACTCACCCACCGGAGTAGAAACACGAATAGGCATGTAAGTAATTCGCAATGTAATTAAGACCATTAGAAAATGAGGAAGATACATAAGAAAATGTGGATCCGGGATCAAACATACAGAAGCCATGCAATCACAAACCAAAAGATTACCTGTGATGACAGCATCCGATGCTCCGCTTCAGACCGCCCAGGGAAAGCGTAACAATGGGCCCTATCGTTTGTCAATCCGTTGCCCCTGCCATGTTGTGTTGTAGTGGCTCTGTTTTGCCCATCACCTCTGCCGTTTTGGTGACCACCATTACCTCGACCACCACGTCCTCTAGAATAACGGCCTCTACCGTGACAACCTCTACCTCTAGCTATCGGGGTCTATAACTCTGTTTTGGACAATTCCTCCTAATATGCCCAGTCTCCCCACATCCATAACACTCTCTAGAGTCAAGAATAGGTCTCTCATAGAAGTGTTGACTGGTCTGAGGTGGACCCCCAACTACAGTCTGTAGTGAAGACTGAACGGGTCGAACTGAGTAACCTCCGGAACCCTGTCCTCTAGTGTAAGAACCATTAAACTCACCTCCCTTTCGAAACCTTTTTGATGTCGAAGTCGTGGTGAAGTCATCGGGCTTCATCCTTCCACCTCTATCACGAAGTCTACCACTTCTTGGAAGGATTTTGCCGTAGCCGCTACCTGTAAGGCCGAAATCTGCAATTCTTACCTCAACCCCTTCACAAAACGGCGAATCCGCTCTTGTGGACTGAAACAAAGTTGGGTGGCATACCTGGATAATGCACGAAACTTAGCCTCTTATGCATTAACCGTCATCCTACCTTGCTCTAGACTCAAGAACTCGTCTCTTTTCCTATCCCTCAAAGTCCGGGGGATATACTTCTCCATAAACAAACTAGAGAAGGATGCCCAAGTCATAGGTGTGGCCTCTGTCGGTTGACACTCAACATGTGATTTCCACCACATTTTGGCGTTCCCTTGAAACTGATAACTCACGAACTCAACACCGAACCGTTCTACTATACCCATCTTGTGTAGTAGCTCATGACAGTCAACCAGAAAATCGTAAGCATCCTCAGATTCAGCACCCTTGAAGACTGGAGGTTTCAATTTCAAGAACTTACTGAAAAGTTCATGCTGATCATTTGTCATTATAGGCCCAGTAGTCAGACGTGGAAACGTGCCTATATCCAATGAGGCATCCATACGAGGAGCCATAGTAGCCGCATGTCGTATCTCTGAAACCGGAGGTGTTGGTGCAGAAACCACTGGAGGTGCCTGACCCTGATCAGATAACCCGCTAAGGTAAGCAAGAACCTGATTGATCATCTCTGGGGTAGGTTGGGGTGGCAATTCCTCATTTTGCACTTGTTCATTCTCCCCTTCCTCACCCTCTCTTATCACCTCCTCAGTCGGTGGAGGAGTCACCGCCCTAGTATCAGATGGGCTAGGTGCTTGTCCTCTTCCTCTAGAGGACGTTCTCCCACGACCTCTTCCACGACCTCTTGCCACTGCTCTTCCTCGTGCCACAGCCCCAGTGGCTGGCTCAGACATTTCTTGTCTTGCCGGTGTTTGTGTTGGTGCAGTCGTTGCTCTAGTTCTAACCATCTGCGAAAAGAGTGAAGATGGTCAGATACCAATTTGTATCACCTAGATACCAATTGGATTCAAGTAGTAGCACGAAAGAAAGAATGAAAGAGTGAAATTTTCCTAAAGTCTTATAGCCTCTCAAGGAAAAGTAAAGGCGTCCCCCTACCGTTCCTTAAGACTTTACTAGACCTGTTCTTGTGTGATGAGACCAACGAACCTAATGCTCTGATACCAAGTTTGTCACGACCCAAAACCGAGTCGTGACTGGCACCCACATTTACCCTCCTATGTGAGCGAACCAACCAATCTAACCCTTAACATTTCAATGTATATCAACAGAAAATAATGCGGAAGACTTAAACTCATTAATGAAAACAATTCCAACTATTAAAATTCAACATCTATTATTTCCCCAAAATCTGGAAGTCATCACCACAAGAACATCTACAATCAAATTACTAAACTAAGAGTATTCTAAGAAACTAAAACAATTGAAAAGCTAGTCCATGCCGGAAGTTCAAGGCATCAAGACTTGAAGAAGAAGATCCAGTCCAAGCTAGAAGCATAAGCTCACCCTGAAGATCCGGTGTGATGAAGACTGGCTAGAATCACTGTTGAGTTGAAGACGATGGCACGTTTGCTGCACTCCACAAATAACAAGAAGAAAACATAAAAGTAGGGGGTCAGTACAAACACAAGTACTGAGTAGATATCATCGGCCAACTCAAAATAGAAGACAATATATATCCAGTAATATTATAAAATCAACTCTGATGCTTAACATGCAGCAACAACAAGTACTGTATCATTAACAATTACCGTCAAGTTCACACATGAGGACTCAAGCCTCAATACCATACTCATTTGGGAATTCGGTTCATTAACTTGAGTATATTTATCATCTTTCAAGATTCATTATCTTTCTTCCTCTTGTGTCGGTACGTGACACTCCGATCCCCTACCTACTACGTGTCGGTACGTGACACTCCGATCCCCTAATTCTATTCTACGTGTCGGTTCGTGACACCCGATCCCCTAATACTATGTGTCCGTACGTGACACTCCGATCCCCTAAATCTACGTGTCAGTTCGTGACACCCGATCCCCTACATCTACATGTCGGTTCGTGACACCCGATCCTCTAAATCTACGTGTCGATTCGTGACACCCGATCCCTTCATTCTATGTGTCGGAACGTGACACTCCGATCCCTTAATTCTACGTGTCGGTTCGTGACACCCGATCCCCTAATTCTATCAATTCATCAATCCTTCTTTTATACCAAGGCATCATCAATATCATTACTTTAGTTTATCAAGCCTTCTCTTATACCAAGGCATCATCAATCTCATTACTTTAGTTCATCAAGCCTTCTCTTATACCAAGGCATCATCATTAAGAAAGAGATTAGGGTTTTTTCAAGATTTATGATTCAATAACTTCATCATGCTTATTTTATCACAATTATATAATCACATTCATGCAAGCATACAATTAAGCATATAGCAGGATTTACAATACTACAAATACATATCATTCGCTATTTTAGAGTTTTCTACGAATAGCATAAAAACCATAACCTACCTCCACCGAAGAATTGAATTCAAGCAAGCAATTTCCCAAGCTTGTTTCTCTCTTCCTCGTTCGATTCTCTCTCTTTCTCTTTCTCTTTGTTCTTTCTAGTTTTCTTATTCAAACCCTCTTTCTTTTACCCTAATTAGCATATAATTAAGAATAAAGATGGCAATAACAACCCACTAATTAACTTAAGGTTACCTCTTTTAACCCCCAAGTAATTAGACTTATTAATATTAACCCTCTAACTTTATAATTAAAGAAGGAATAGTCCAAAACGTCCCTTAAAACGTGTAAGGAAATCCGACTCCGACTGGGATTACGCACCCTGTGACGGGCCGTCGTGCCTGCGACGGTCCGTCCTGCAGGTCGTCGCAAGGTTCAGAGACCCAAGTTTCCACCAAGGGTCTGTGACGGTCCGTCAGGCATGTGACGGTCCGTCCTGCAAGTTCGTCACGAAGTTCAGAGAGTCGATTTTCAGTACCCAATTTCAGAATTGCTAAGTGTTTTGAAACGAGACCCTGCGATGGTCCGTCGTGCCCATGACGGTCCGTCGTGGGGTCCGTCGTTTCAGCCAGTTTTCCAGAAATAAAAATCTGCTGCTCAAAACGACTAAACAGGTCGTTACAGAAAAGCGTACCTTTCGCTACAAGAATGGTGAGAAACGAGTTGGAATAGACCACATGGGTCGTTCTTTAGCTCTAAAAGTCGAAAAGTGCCAAATAAGGTCATTTAGGAGTTTTATATATGATTTATTCCGCGTCAGTCCCGCTACAACGATACCCATCCCGCTGTAGCAGCGTTGCTGCAACAACGCAAATCCCGCTACAGCAGCAGCACCTTTAGAACCACTGAGCTTCATTTTGAAAAATTCCAAAAATCTTATAATTCAATTCTCGTCTCGTCTCGTCCGCTACAGCGGAACCTATCCCACTATAGCGGCAATAATCCCGCTGTAACGGCAGGATTCGAGGCAGTGAGCTCCTTAAGGTAATTTCAATTCCCCCTTTTACAACACACTCTTAACCCACTATGCTTAGAAAATAGCCTTAACGCTAGGATCGATTCCGCCGATCTATTTATCCAAATTCAATTACGAAGAATTCCTTAACGAGCTATCTAACCGATTATGTAATCAAATTCATATTTACTCCACCCGACTACCACTAGATTTTCCTACACCTTGATGACTTTGTTTTCCTTCAAATCTTGACAAGTTAGGAGAATTCTAACAATACGAAAAGGTTTTTCCGGACCCAATTTTCCCTCATTGACATTTATATAACGACGAAACCCGATCATTTCATTGACGAAAATGTAAAGTGTGTCACATTTATTGGACAACGAAGTATCATTTTCCACTTTAAAAACAAAAACTATTTTTTTCACATACTCAAAATTTTCATAGTCAAACAGACCCTAAGTGTTTAACATAAACTGTTCCTTTTACAAATAGTTGGTCTAGTATGGTAGTAATAATTTACAAATAGCATGCATATGCTCATTTATGGATAAACAATGCAAAGTTGCATCATTTAAATTTCACAATTTGCTCTCTCTTTGGTCTAACAATATTTACCTATTTTTCTTTTTATATCCGTCTAAAAATAGTTTTCCTTTAATGGAAAATTCTACATCCAATCATTCAAGTCAATAAGTTCACTTGTCTTTTGATCGTGATCTTTAACTACATTTTCTGCTTTTTCATACTAAAACCTTTTAATCTAAAAATTTGTTTAAAAACTATGTATTCATCTTTTAACAAGTTTTTAGATTAATAGGTTTAAGTATGAAAACGTAGAAAATTTAGTAAAACATTACTATCATGACTCAAATTAACTTATTAACTTGAATGGTTGGATAGAAAATTTTCCATTCAGGGAAAGTAATATTTAGATGGATGAGAAAATAAAAATAGGTAAATATTATTAGAGAAAAAACAGTACAGGTTGTGAACTTTAAATAATGTAACTTTGCCTTGTTCAGTTATAAATGTGTCTATTGATGACAATCTGTAAATTATTATTACCACACTATAGAACAACTATTTGTAAAATGAACAATTTACTTTGGACACTCAGGGCCTATTTGACCATGAAAATTATGAGTACCTAAAAAGTGTTTTTATTTTCAAATGTTACTTTTATTTTTGGTGAATGTAAAAAGAATGACATATTTCCTTATTTGACAATTATTTAATGCCAACATGAACAATTTATCCATGTTGGATCCAATTATTTGCTAAAAAAGTCCATAAAAGTTTGTTCTTCTAATTAAAAATTCACTATTTTGATTAAGGATGGTGCTGTAATGTTGCAAAGTCTTCCTATATTTTCCTTAACTTCGTACCCTATCAAACTTCATCACATAAATTGGGATGAATAAAATATTTGAAAATTATAGTTGTGTTTGACTATGAAGACAAATTAACATTGTTTTTTGAATTTTTTTGCGTGATTTGGAGCGAAAACAACTTTTGGGTGATTTTCAAATTTCAATTTCAACTTCTAGTTGAATTCCGTATTTCCTAAATTTTTATGGCCAAACATGATTTTTGAAATTCAACTCGAGAAAAAAGTTTAAAATATTCATGGGCAAACACCACTTGGCTAACTAAATGCATTGTCTGTATTTGAACACACGAGAAAAGTGTTAGGATTGTAAAATGATTCTTTTAACCCTCCTAGCTTCTTTGGCATGCGATAAAAAAGAATAGTAATGAATAAGAGAAAAACAAAGATTGAGAAGAAAAGTCCAAGGAAGCATAATCAAATCACATGTGCCGCATGAGGCCTTTTCAGCAGATTATTTTGCTATGATTTAAGTTTTTTGATTTTATATTTTTAAAACAAGCTCGTTTTTGCATTTGTTATATATCTGGATACATATTTATGAGTTAGATGCGTGCACTGTTTTCCTTAATTAGCATTTTTACATGGTTTAGATATTATTTTTCTATTTAAGTGTTTGCAAGTCTAAGCGACACTTTCCTTGGGTGTAATGTGAAGAGATTGAAGAATTTAGAACTAAAGTTTATTGTTCATGTATGATGTAATTATTCATTCCAAATATATTCTAGTTCATTTATGTGTCTAAAGAAGGTGATGATCTTTTATTTTCTACCAACATATATACCCCTACCAAGTATTTGAGGCGTTGCTTTGCCTATGAAATTTTTATAAAACAAATTTAAGAAACATAGAAACAATTCTTGAGGAGATTAAGGTTTTCTTTGAGTAATTATAAACGGTGTGTATTCATGGACAAAAGGGGTAGTGTAATCACCTTTTTAAAAGTGATACTGAATTGGCAAATCTCTAGATTACTCCACTTTGTTCTTTCCATTGTAACTTACTAGTTGTAAGTTATAGTTCCTCAACAGTTGATCTTCTATTTAATACATACTTAGCTTCCATACTCTTTCTCAATTTGAGATAATTTGCTCAAAATTTCTTCTTAAAAGGAGGCAACTGCTCTGAAATATCTCTAAACTCATCAACTCATTTCGAAGCCAAAATTTCTCTTTTCTCAACGTAAAGAGTGATACCTTTGGGAGTACTTAGTTCCCTTATACCCTTACTCAATTCATATTTGAAAACTCTTTCTCAAAACTCATCTTTTGCTCTCCTCATAATTCAATTGAAAGAGAAAACATTTGTTTTGAAAAGATTATCAAATATAACTGAACAGTAGGGTTCATAAACAAATATAGATATGAAAAAATAACATCAAGGATCTTAATGTAATAATGTACTCCCTCCGTCCCAATTTATATAACACTTTTTATGTTTTGAGAGTCAAACAATTAAAGTTTGACCGAAAATTTGCGCATGAAATCTTTAATTTTTTTCAAATGAAATTTATATATTTGTAAACTACGTAAAAAGTACTATGAGTCACAATAATGATAATTCAAAATTTTATAAGATCTATATAAAATTTATGATCAAAGATAGACTTGTTTGACTCTTGAAATCCAAAAGAAGACATATAATATGAAATGGAGTTAGTATAACTCAATACTCAGGAATTAAAAACTCATATCTCAACAATATAACTCGTCTTAAGAATACTCAAATCAAGGATAAAATCTTTGATTACTCTTTTGTTGAATTTAGACATATGTAGGGCGTAAGGACGAACTAGTCCAACATTATGATAGACTTACATACTTGATTATGAAGCTATTAGAATGAAAACGAGACTACATTTATCTTGATATTGAGGAAGAACATTAGCTTTCTTGGAAGAAATCTCTAAGCTTTGAAGCTTCAAGCTTGATCTTGAGATAAGAAAATCTTTCATGAAGTTCTTAGGGGTCGTTTGGTACAAAAAAGAGTAACTTAGCGATTGGTAACGCGGAGATTAGTAATGCAGGGATTAACAACACATAGATTAGTTTTTATCCAGTGTTTGGTCTATTGCTTATTCAAAACTTGTGTTTGGTTTAAAACTCTTAAAAAGAACTTTTTTCCAATTCTACCCTTGAATTATTATGTTATCTATTTCATGTAATTACCATATTTTTTACGTTCAAACTTGAATATGAAGTGCTTAGTAAATTTAATTCACTTGAGGAAGTCTCATGTCATAAAAGAGAAGATATTATGTTAAGTATCTCGACCAAGGCGTAGCTCCCTCCTCTCTTAAGAAAACAAGAAAATATAAAATAAAACTAAAGTTCAAGTAGGGTGGATAGCAGCAGAAGTTTCTAATGCTAAAAGAAATATAGTTTGATCACAACTTCATTTAAGTTAAAAAATTAAGCTACCTGAGCAAGCCACCTAAAGCTTTCCTGCTACATTGTTTCTATCTTGAATATTGAAAATTGTAAAACTTCGTTTGTCATAAACCAAAGTAGAGTAGCGTGAATTCTTTACCAATTCTAAAGGATGTATAGAGAAATTTAGGGGCAATTAAGTCATTTTGTTTCCTTGTCCAAGTATTAGTAAACCTTGGATTAGTAATCCCTAGGTATCCTTGTTATTATATAAGACCACATATGATGTACTAAGTTATCCATGTATTAGATATGTTTGAGTTGAATTGTGTAACCAAACATTGTATTATGGAGATTAAATTTTAATCCAAGGACTATATTAATTAATACATCCTACCAAACGGCTCCTTAGAGTTGAAGAACTTGGGAACACTTCTATGGAAAGTTTCTCTGTATATCTTGAATGTTTTACTTGAAGATTTTAGGGTTCTTGATGGAGAAGAGGAAACCTAGGTGAGTTTTAAGAGGATTTCTAAATAGTTGAATGCTTAAATTAATGATTCTGAGAGGAAATCTAATTAGTTGAATGATATACTCAGTTAAAACCCTAAAAAAACTTAGACTAAGATTAAAAAGCTTTGGAAATGACCAAAATAACCTAGGAACACGTGCAAGAAGTTGCTAAAAAAATTGCAACAAGTCTTCACGGAAGGGTCTAGAGTTCATTGAAATTTCCACCATCTATAGTTCCAGTAGTAGAACATTGACCATTTGACAGTGCTTCATTAAATGGGTATAACTTTTTACTCTAAACTGGAAATGAGACAAACTTAGTGGAGGTAGAAAGAGAAGTCATAGTCCTTTATTTGGATACATAGGAGTATATATTTTTAAAGGGTGAGAAAGTAGTAAAAATAATCCGTCTTAAAGCTGACACAAGTCATCTATGGAAAACTATCTGGTCCGTACAAAAGTCTACGGACCATAAATCCTCGAGTAGAAAACATGTTGGGTTTCTAGATATCTAAAGTTGTGGTCTATGGATCTTTTCTACGGCCCGTAGGAACTTTGATTGACCGTCTTGCCCAATCATTGAAAACTTATTAGGTTCTTTCAAGACTTGGTTCTACAGGCTTTATGAACAATATAAGTTTCTATGAGTCTTAGTCTTGTCCTTGAAACAAAGAACTGAGAAATATTTTTAGAGTATGGTTCTACGAACCCACCTATAGTTTGTAGATATTGCTAGAAGCACAAATTTCTTCCGTGGCACTAGTCTGAAGAAATTTTTTCTAGGTCTGATTTCAGTTGGAATTTTGGGGTTTTTACATCTATAATATCAATTCTAATGTGTTTCTTTTATTAAACTCAAGAAGTTATTATATGAGATTGTTTCTACTTTGCGGAATTCTTTTGTGGAGGATAGACAATTTCTAAATGTAGTGTTAGTGGCAAATGAAGTGATTCATATAGGGAGAAACCAAGGAGCGTCGGGTGTGTTGTGGAAACTTGATTTTAAAAAGGCCAGTGATCATGCCAATTTGTAAGTCCTAGATTCTATTTGCTTCAAATGAAATTTGGGGAGATGAGGAGAAAATACATTTATTTTTGCATCGTCTCACTGAAATTCTTTATGTTGGTGAATAGTAACCCATGTGGTTTTTTTTTTGGATTTTGAGGAGTTTAAGACAAGAATGTCCCTTATCATTGATATTGTTTATTTTAGTTATGAAAGCGTTAAATAGGACGATGAGCTCTTTTAGGGGGTTACTCAATGGGTTTTAGTGTTGTGGTTAGAGGTTTATGAACAAGCCAAAACAATCCAACTACGTCTCAGATGTATCACATAAAATCATGGTATTATTTGCAAATAACAAATGAGACACTAAGACTATTCCTTGATCTAACTTCAACACTGAAATACATTAGGTAACCCCTTAAAACAACTTCGTCCATCATCCTATTTTACACTATAATAACAATAATAAACAACATTGAACCACTCGAACATCCAAAAAACCACACGAGTCACTATTCACCAACATAAAAAGCTTCACCGAAGAGATGCAAAAATAAATCCATTTCCTCCTCTTCTCCCCAAATCTGATGTGAAACATAATAGAATCTAGGAATTTATAGTTCGCATGATCATGAACCTTTTCAAGATCAAGTTTGCAAAACACACCTGAAACTCGTTGGTTTCTCTCAAAGTCCACCACTTTATTTTCCACCAGCATTACATCTAGAATCGGTCTAACCTCCACAAAAACATTTCACGAAGTAGATACAGTCTCTTCCAACAATTTCCCGAATCTAACAGAAAGCAAGTTAGCGATGATATTATAGATACTTCCCACTAGACTAGCAAGTGTACATTCCTTCATACTTCTAGCACAACGTCACAGTGACTGAAAAATAATAATCAATTAATTAAATAAAATAAAAAGAATTCAAAGAAAAAGAACTCTAAACCTAGTCAATTTAAAAAATATATCTATGGAATCAATAGATTTTATGTAACAGTCTAAGTGATCTTAAAGGAAAGATATTAAGCACCCTTCAAAATCCATAAATGTTGGTCCCGGCAGAACTCATTCCAAATTGAGGAGAAGATAAAATAATGTAAAAGAATATAATAAATATTTAATATTCACAAATAATAAAGTAAAATAATAATATACGAAATGACCTAATGTATATATATCGTCAATAATATACATAATAATGAATCAAAAAGTATTATTTGAACTTCATTCGAATAGCTTCTATGGAAACCAACTTTGGTACTCAAAAAACATACTTAGTAAAAGCGTTAGTGATGGATAAATATGAATCAAAATAAATGAAATAAATAATAACTTCAAATAGAACCAGTCTTATATACACGGGAGACCTTAAAAATCGTCGATAATTACTTCATCAGCCAATTTTAACATACAAAGTAAATGAACTTAAATTATATTTTTTATCTTTTAAAACGGAGAGGAATCAAAAATCGACGAAGAATTTTTTTTTCATTGGTCAACTTTAACCATCTCTATTTAATGTAAATTACAATTTAAATAACCAAGATTATTTTAAGAAAAAATGAAATGGCAACAACAATCAATAATTATTGAGCCACTAATATAGTCTAAACAATCAATAAACTTTTTGAGAATAAAACCATTAAACCATTATCATAAAAAGGAACACTAGACCAAAGGAAACAATACCAACAGTACCTCAAAAAAAAAAATTACTAGAAATGATTTTTTAAAAACAAAAGGTTGGTAAGAAAACCGAATATAACAGAAAAAAAAAGTTATATCTAGGATAAAAACTCAAAAAAAAATCAACCAACATAATAACACAATTCAACATAACCATGAACGAGTAACATTAAAAATTAGTTGAAGTCAAAACAAAATGCTCAAAATAACGATATAGCAAAATTTCACTTGAGAAGAAACCAAAAGTCGAATAATAACAACAAAAATAGAGTAACATAAATTGATTTGTACAAAAAAATGAAAAGGAGAAGAGATCTGACTCACTTCGGAGTCTCTCCAGATTTATCTTCGTGACGGCTGGTTGTTGCTCATAAGAGTAGAGTCACCACGGCGCTTCGATTTTGGTTCAACAGAGTTGGAACCATGCCGGAGATGGAGTTCAGATCTTCAAGCTCATTGTTTGTGGAGCTTTGAGCTCACTCATAACCTGCAAAGAACAAACAAAATATCAAAAAAGGGTAAAGTGGAAAGGACTAGCGGTCGTCGGGTCTTGAAGCTTCGTGGAGATGGCATCGTTGTTGTTGGGTTTTTTTAAACTGGAAAAGTTGGGGTTTTGATCTGGTTTTACGGAGAAGAAGATTGTGGAGGCAGTGAGGTGGGTTGGAGGAGATCGGTGGTTCAGTGGCGAAAATGGAAGAGGAAAGTGAAGTGTTAGGGTTTCAGGAGGTGTGGTGGCGACGGCTGGGAAAATTAGAAATGAGGGAGGAAAGTTTTTGTAGGGTTTTTTTCAATTTAAGAAAATTGTAAGTATACACCACCACAAATAAGGACTTAAATAGGAAATTTTAAAAACCAATTTTCTGCAATAAAATGGTCTCAAAAATGTGTGTTCAAATCCATTAGTTAATAAAAAAAGGCGGAATGACCTCGGAGGTCCTTGTATTTGTCTTCGTTTGTCGATTAGAACTTTATACTCATGACTTTGACAACTGAACCCTTTAATTCATTAAAACATTTATTTTAAACTCATTTCTCAATTATTATGTATGTGTGTAGCACAGTCGTTTACATGTAAACATCCATATCATTTTGTAGGAACTCATAAGAAATTAAATATTTTTTCTTAAAAAAAAAACAATCTAAAATTCTTTGTTATTGTGTTCTTCAATATTTGCTCACTATTCACAATTAAGGACGAAATTCATGCCAAATAGGTGTAATTATTCCTATTGAATTAAATTTTTACACTAAAAGTTAACAAATACAATCTCAATAATTTTTCATTATTATTTTAAATTAATTTCATAAATTAACATAATCCTTTTGTTATTATTCAAGCTTATTCATGAAAACTTTTCAGTTTATCAATATCTATCATCATTCTTCACATTATCTCATATAAGTTTCGAAAAATATTTGCAAAGATCAAAGTTTTGAAAATAAAAATCTAGGAGAAGAACTTGGGTGGTATGATTTGCAGAAAAATCAAAACTTTAAGGGAGCATTTAGGAATGGATTTTGTTGGTTGGGTTGGGGTACGGGTAGAGGCCTGATGTTAAGCCGAAGAACAATAAGTAGGCAGTTGTTGTGGTTTCACAAAACAAGGAGAAGGTAGGTTGAATGGTTAGGGGAAAAAGGAAATTGAGAAATTTGCTGGTGAGGGTTCTGGGTGAGGGTGCTCAAAACCATTGGTTTACAAATATTATTTTAAATATAAAATATAATGTTTACTCGCCTTAAGACGTGTGCAGTCACTCTTTTTTTCAAATCAACAATATTAATGCCACGTAAGCTTGGTCAATGGTCAGATGTGCTTAATTTTTTTTCAATGAGTATAAGGATTCAACGGATAAAGTCGTGAGTACAAGGGTCCAACTTACAAACGGAGTCAAGTACAAGGGTTTCTCAGGTCATTCTTCCATAAAAAATGTGTATGCAATTCTTGTATGCTTTTCAAAAGAGAACCTTAGGCCCGCCTATGTGGCACCACCACAAGTCATGATTCTTTTTAAATTTATTTTATGTCCAATACTAGCCTTCCCCTTTCATGAAAAGTTATGAAATATATAAAAAAAATTATGACTTTTATGAAAAGTTGCAATTTTAATGAAAAAATTTGAATTTAATGAAGTGTTGCGACTTTAATAAAAAATTATGACTTTAATGAAAAGTTACGACTTTTATAGAAGGTTATGACCTTCACAAACGGTTCAAACTTTCCCAAATAATTATAATCTTTATGATAAAACACAATAAATATTTGTTCACATTATCCTTTATTGTCTATAAATAGAGGGAGTTCTTCTCATTTTACAACAACGAATATTTGAACCTCTTCTTCTTCTTCTTCACAAATTAAATATTTATGTACTTTGCTCATGTTGAGTGACTTACCAACACCATTGCTTATGTTACAGATACTGGTATGTATTTTTATAATCATTAAGTTATGCTTAGGTTATTAAGTATAAATAAATTATAAGATGTAATAATTTGCATTTTCCATATAATGTTTTTAGTTATAATGCATGATAGGTTTTAAATATTATTTTTATTAATTCTGTAGGATTCCCTTTTTAATCTATTTATTTCCAAACTAACATTTTCTTTTCATGAAAAATTGTTATTTTCATGAAAAATTGTGATTTTTATGAAAAGTTGTGACTTCAATGAAGAGTTGCGACTGTTATGAAAATTGTTACTTTTATAAAAGGTTGTGACCTTTTTGAAGGGTTTTTACTTTTTCAAGGAGTTGTGACCATTTTGATAAGGCACAATAAATATTTATTCACACTACCCTATGTTCTCTATAAATAGAGGAATTTCCTATCACTATAATTTGTAGGTTTTTTCCCCGCTATGGGTATGTTGGGAAAGACAAGGCACTAACAAAGAATGCCTGACAGGATAACAGCGGAAGAATACCCAAGTCTATACATTCCCTTTTCGATTTGAACCAAGAGAAGACAAACAACCACAAGCAATATGATAGTAAGGCAGCAAGTAATTTAACCAAACAAATATAACAAGACAATAATAAATCAATCACACAAGACACCAAGATTTACGTGGAAAACCCTTCGATGTGAAGAGTAAAAAACCACGGGACCAAAAGCTCCACTATAATCACCAAGAGTTACAATATTGTTCTCCAAAATTGGCCACAAAACAAGTGCCAAACAACGAGAAACAACAAAATAAGATTGCACCAAATCTAGAGAATTAAAGGAGCAAAATCACCAATTTCGCAGCTACTGTTCACGACAGCAAAACTGAAGCTGCAGGCCACCAAATCCAACTCTGTGAGTTCCTAATCAAATATTTAGATGAATATAATATGCTGTCCAAAAATCAGCTCAATCGGACAAGAAACGAAGCGGGAATCGCAATTTGAAGTTGGTTGTTAGGGCTGGATTTTTGACTGCGAATTTCTCTCTTTTTCTCTCTTTTGGCTGCTGAAAAACTCTCTCTCAAAATCTGAAAATAAGACTTAAAATAGGCTTATATTTGCCTCATAAGAATGGGCCTATGGGCAAAAATGGGTTGGTCCAAATTGGGCTTTTATTTATCCACATAGGAAGGGAAAAAGACCCATAACCCAACAATTCTCCCCCTCACGACTATGTGGAGGAGACCGCCATCCCGGCGACCATGCAACAATCTTCAAACTTCTCTCTTTGCAAAGCTTTAGTCATCATATCGGAACCATTGTCATTTGTATGAATCTTTTCAAGCTCAAGCAACTTAGAATCCAACACATCTTGAATCCAATGGTATCTCACATCAATGTGTTTAGACCGACCATGGAACGTAGAATTCTTGCCAAGATGTATAGCACTTTGACTGTCACAATAAAGCACATACCTCTCTTGAGCACAACCAAGTTCCCCCAACAATCTCTTCATCCAAAGCAATTCTTTACAAGCTTCAACGACAGCAATAAGTTCAGCTTTTGTAATAGATAGAGCAACACATTTTTGCAACCTAGATTGCCAAGACACAGCTCCCCCTGCAAAATTAACCAAATACCCTGAAGTAGACTTGCGAGTATCAACATCACCAGCCATGTCTGAATCAGTATAACCACAAAGAATAGGCTTCCCTGTACCAAAACACAAACTCAGACTAGAAGTGCTACAAAGATATCTCATAACCCACTTCACAACATTCCAATGTTCTCTTCCCGGATTAGAAAGAAAACGGCTAACAACTCCAACAGCGTGAGCAATATCCGGTCTTGTACAAACCATCGCATACATCAAACTACCAACAGCTGAAGCATACGGAACTTTCTTCATATCTTCCTTCTCATCATCACTAGAAGGACACTGTTTCGTGCTCAATTTGAAGTGCATAGCTAAAGGTGTACTAACAACCTTAGCTTTGTCCATGCTGAATCTGCGAAGTACTTTCTGAATGTACTTCTCTTGTGATAATACCAATTTCTTGGCCTTTCTATCACGGACAATCTGCATGCCAAGAATCTGCCTTGCTGGTCCTAAGTCTTTCATAGCAAAATACTTACTCAACTCTTGCTTCAACTTCTGAATCCTGCAAGTATTATGACCAACAACAAGCATGTCATCAACATAAAGCAACACAATAATAAAGTCACCATCAGAGAACTTTTGCACAAAAACACAATGGTCTGAAGAAGTCTTCTTGAAGCCCTGCTGACTCATAAAAGAACCAAACTTCCTGTACCACTGCCTGGGAGCTTGTTTCAAACCATACAAGCTCTTCTTCAATTTGCAAACATAATTCTCTTTACCCTTGACTTCAAAACCTTCCGGTTGCTCCATATAAATTTCTTCATCTAAGTCACCATGAAGGAAAACAGTTTTAACATCCATTTTCTCAACCTCTAAATGTAGACTTGCAGCCAAGCCTAGAACCACACGAATGGATGACATCTTCACAACTAGAGAGAATATCTCATCAAAATCAACTCCCCTTTTCTGATTAAATCCCTTGACAACTAATCTAGCTTTGTACCGTGGAACTGGATTACCATCTTCATGTTTCACCCGAAAAACCCACCTGTTTTTCAAAGCTTTTCTGTCTTTAGGTAAGTTAACCAAATCAAAGGTATGATTATCATGCAAGGATTTAATCTCATCTTCCATAGCATCAAACCACCTTTCTTTTTCTTCACTTTCCATGGCCTCATCAAGACTCTCAGGTTCTCCCCCGTCAGTCAAGAGTACATACTCATTGGGAGAATAACGAGATGAAGGAATTCTCTCTCTACTAGATCGTCTGAGAGAACTCTCTGGAGCATCTATAATTGGTTGTTGGACAACCACATCATCTTGCACTGGAGCATCAACAACATCATGCTGGTCATTCTGAACATGATCACCATCTTCATTATCAACTTGATTTTCATCATTATGAAGATTTTCTTCCGGTGCAATAGTCAAAGGAACTGGATCAACATCAACTAAGCTCTCACTACTCTGAAAATCAGCCTTGTCACCTTTGTCAAAATCTTCAATTGTTTGGTCTTCAAAGAACACAACATCACGGCTTCTAACAAGTTTCTTCTCAACAGGATCATAGAAACGATAGCCAAATTCATCTTGACCATAACCAATGAAGATACACTGCCTAGTTTTAACATCCAACTTTGACCTTTCATCCTTAGGAACATGTACAAAGTCTTTACACCCAAAGACTCTAAGATGATCATAAGAAACATTCTTACCAGTCCAAACTCTGTAAGGGACATCACCATCTAAAGCAAAAGCAGGAGATAAATTGATAACATAAGCAGCAGTATTAAGTGCTTCTGCCCAAAAGGAATCTGACAGCTTAGCATTTGAAAGCATACATCTAACCCTCTCAACAAGAGTTCTGTTCATCCTCTCTGCTAAACCATTTAACTGAGGAGTCTTTGGAGGAGTTTTCTGATGCCTAATACCCTGCTCTCTGCAATATCTATCAAAAGGACCAATATACTCACCACCATTATCTGAGCGGATGCATTTCAATGTCTTCCCTGTTTGTCATTCAACCAAGGCCTGAAAACTCTTGAACACATCAAGTACTTGATCCTTGGACTTCAAAGGAAATACCCAGAGTTTGCGAGAATGATCATCAATAAAAGTCACAAAGTAAAGTGCACCACCATGAGATCTTACCTTAAAAGGACCACACAAATCAGAATGTACCAACTCTAGCAAATCAAGCTTTCTTGAAGGCGGATGACTCTGAAAAGAAACTCTTTTCTGTTTACCGGCTAAGCAATGAACACATTTCTTCAACTTTGCTTGTTTCACTCCAGAAAGCAAATTTTTCTTAGCCAAACTATCAATCCCCTTCTCGCTCATATGACTCAGCCTTCTATGCCATAACTCTGATGAAGTATCATTCTCTACCAAATTTACTGAGTCTCTGGATATGGAGCCGTGAAATACATACAAGTTAGACAACTTGTCACCACGGGCCACAACCATCAAACCTCTAGTAAGCTTCCACTGGCCAACACCAAGTGTATTAACATAACCCTCATCATCAAGATATCCACAGAAATCAAATTCAAGCGAACATCTGGAGCATGCTTGACATTATTGAGAACTAGTTTGGAACCATTGTTACTTTCCAAACAAACTGTCCCAATGCCAATAACTTCAACTTCATGATTATTGCCCATTTTCAACGTTCCAAAATTACCTGGAGTATAAGAAGAAAATAATTCCTTCTTTGGCGTGACATGAGAAGTAGTACCAGAATCCACAAACCAGCTAGACTCATCACGAACAAGATTAATGGCATTTGCATCACAAGAAACAAGAAGATCATCATTAGCAACAACAGCAATACGATTTTCATTATCGCCTTTTCTCTTTTGTTGTCTCATATCTCTCCTGTGCTTGTAACAATATTTCATGATATGCCTATTCTTGTGGCAATAGTCACATGTAATATTCTTGTATTTAGACTTTGACTTGCTTCTACTTTTACCTCTATCATTCTGACCTCTAGACTTGTTTCTCCCCTATCTTCAGTAACCAAAACATCGGAGTGTGAAGCTGAAGAAGATGAGGCTTCAGATCTTCTTCTCATTTCTTCGTTCAAGACACCACTCTTAGTATATTCCATGGTTACAACACCACTGGGAGCAGAATTAGTCAAAGATACTCAAAGAGCTTCCCAAGAGTCTGGCAGAGTATTAAGAAGCCAAAGTCCCTGTATCTCATCATCAAACTTTACACCCATTCCGGACAGCTGGTCAAGAACACCCTGAAAATCATTAATATGATCAGAAATAGGAGAGACCTCTTTATACCTGATATTCATTAATTGTTTTAATAGGAACAACTTGTTGTTGCCAGTCTTCGAAGCATAAAGTGTCTCGAGCTTGTCCCACAAACTTTTGGCATGTGTCTCATTCACAATATGATTTCTAACATTATCTTCAACCCATTGTCTAATATAGCCACAAACCTGCAGATGCTCAAATTCCCATTCTTCATCATTCATAGACCGAGGCTTATTAGAAGCAAACACAGGTAAGTGCATCTTCTTGACAAATAAAAGATCTTTCATCTTGCCTTTCCAAATATGATAGTTACTACCATTTAAACACACCATTTTGCTCATATTTGCCTCCATCATTCAAAACGACAATCAACAATAACCAATGATCTGATACCACTTTGTTGGGAAAGACAAGGCACTAACAAAGAATGCCTGACAGGATAACAGCGGAAGAATACCCAAGTCTATACATTCCCTTTTCGATTTGAACCAAGAGAAGACAAACAACCACAAGCAATATGATAGTAAGGCAGCAAGTAATTTAACCAAACAAATATAACAAGACAATAATAAATCAATCACACAAGACACCAAGATTTACGTGGAAAACCCTTCGATGTGAAGAGTAAAAAACCACGGGACCAAAAGCTCCACTATAATCACCAAGAGTTACAATATTTTTCTCCAAAATTTGCCACAAAACAAGTGCCAAAAAACGAGAAACAACAAAATAAGATTGCACCAAATCTAGAGAATTAAAGGAGCAAAATCACCAATTTCGCAGCTACTGTTCACGACAGCAAAACTGAAGCTGCAGGCCATCAAATCCAACTCTGTGAGTTCCTAATCAAAGATTTAGATGAATATAATATGCTGTCCAAAAATCAGCTCAATCGGACAAGAAACGAAGCGGGAATCGCAATTTGAAGTTGGTTGTTAGGGCTGGATTTTTGACTGCGAATTTCTCTCTTTTTCTCTCTTTTGGCTGCTGAAAAACTCTCTATCAAAATCTGAAAATAAGACTTAAAATAGGCTTATATTTGCCTCATAAGAATGGGCCTATGGGTAAAAATGGGTTGGTCACAAAGATTTAACGTGGTTCGGTCAATCGACCTACGTCCACAAAGGAGATGAGCAATCCACTATAAATATGAGAGTACAAAATACAGAGAGAAACAACCTCAACCAATTAACTCGGAATACATGAGAGGTTCACACAAGTGATAACCTATCAAGCTTGTGAGCCATAAATTCTCCCCCTAACCGAAACTCTCAAAGCCCTTAAGACTACATTGTGAATGCTAATTAAGTTAGAAGGAACATGCCTCTATTCATAGTCCTAAACCTTTTCCTACCAAAAAAAGGATTAGTAAATTCAAAACCTTTTTTTAAAAGGAAAACCTATTTATGGTAAGAAATCAGCGCAAATAAAACCCAACAGGGTAGTCAAATTCAAACACATTAGTTCAGTTTTTCTGAAGTTTGTTAACTCCTGAAATTTTTATTCCTCCAATTTCATGTAGTTTAATCCTTAATATAAGTGATAGTGATTCATGTAGCTATTGCTATTTCTTTTTCCTATTTTGGTGATATTTTTTTTCAGCTCAGTTAAAGAATTAGCAAGGATTATTGAAAATTGATCCTCTTTTTGTCCCTTTCTACACGTCTCTTCACATAAAAATAAATAAATATGAATTTCAATGCGTCATTACTACATTTGGACCTCTCAGTGCACATTTCATAATGCTGCTGAAATGGTTGATGGTTGAATTCATACATTTGGTTATTCAGTAAATAAATCTTTAATTTTTTTTCACTATTATTTGTATGCTTTTTTCGAATTCAAAATTTTTGATCTTCTTATGAAGTGTATTTCATTTCTCAAAGTTCTTTTCCTCCTATTTAGTTAAGCTTAATTTTTAAGTATAAGTCATAGTGATTCATGTATCTATTGCAATTTCTTTTTGCTATTGTAGTGACTATTTTTTAAAAATAATGTTCCAATTTCGAGTGAGGATGATTGAAAATTTACCATATATTTGTCCCTTTCTATATGTTTTCTTCATATATTTTTTCAGAAAATTCATTGAGGGTTGTGCTGTATTTGATAGCACACAACAAATATCTGATAACTAATATATAACCAATGATGAAGTTTGATTTCGCTCTTGCTTGCCACAATTAGTCTATATTTTGATTGATTGATTTTTCTTAGGTACAAACATTTTGTATATCATTGCACTATTCCTAAGTTAACTAATTGTTCGTATTTCTTCTTCTTTTATTTTGGGCATAATAAGAAATCATATTTTCGCGAAATTAATAAATGTCTAAAATACACTATAACAAAATATTTTTTATTGACAAAAAATATGCACGTTCAAGAAGAATGTTACAGGCTTTACCGATATTAATTAATTGTCATTAGATTCAATGTTGCTATATACTTTAGGGACATTTATACAGAGTGCCAATTGCCTATGAAAATACATATTTCACTATAGTTAAGCTATTAATTATCGTTAAAGATCATTTTTGGTGTAGTGATAATTCATTCTTTTGATAAAGTTTTTAATTTTTTCTTATAGGCAAGTAATAACTCTTTCTTTTGACTTATTTCAATTAAATAGGTGAACTCTAAACTTAGACACAACCCGAAGGACCATCTTTTTGAGAAACATGTGAATCAACATGCCTTTCTTCTTGATTGTTAGGAAAGTAATGTCGTCTTTATTGTTTTTTTAATATTTGTAAGTTCATGTTCTCATAACATTATGTTGTGATATTTTAATATGTTGTGTGTTAAATATTTGGTTTAGAATAACCGTTGTGAACATTTAGATGCCACCTACTGCTTGGTTGATAATTACATAAATTCTTTGTAACTGCATAGCATTAACATAACAATAACTATGGTTTAATTCAATAAGTTGGGGTCGATGATATGAAACCTTAGAAGTAGTAATGACTATTTTGAGACAATGACAATAAATATTTATGATAATACCTATTTTAGGATTATTTTTAGCATATATTTGATATGACATACAACAATAAAAAAGAGATTGATAGAGGTTCACAAGAAAGGAGTCCAAGGTTTTCTATTTGAATTTAGTTAATTATGATCTTGTATGGACTTGATATTTCAATTTACTTTGGAGTGTTGTTGTTCGATGCTTTTTGGTCTCTTTTTTAACGCCTGTTTTGGTCTTTATGGATGAGCTAAAAACAATAATGTACATAATTAAAAAATAAATTAAATACTAACTTTGAAAATATCAAGCCAAAATTTGGTATCAACAATGACAATGAATGATACATTCTTATTGTTTTCTAATTCTCCTTTTTCATGAAACTCAATAATAGTATACATCACTCGGTTTTAACTAGGGCTGTCAAACCTAACACAAGATAATTTGAATTGAGTTCAATCTAACACATTCAAGCCTAACCCTTTTTAACAATTTTCAATTGAATCCAATTTAATCTCCAATTTTAATCCGTTTTAAAACTCTTTATTATGAAATGTTCCTATATTAAATGTATGAATTATTATCTATTTAACATAATTTAGGATTTATCTATCAATTTGTTATTTTTTTTATAAAAAAAATCTTGAGCTGAAATTCGACTTGTGATTATAAAAGTTGAATATCACTATGTTAAATTTATTGAGATTAATCGGGTCAAATTGGGCGGATCAAGATCCAACCCGTTTTTGGCCAATTTCTACCCAACCCATTTGAGTCCAAAGTAAACATGGACGAGTCAAGACCCAACCCTATTTCTGTTTCATCAAATTTCAATATCTCTAATTTCAACCCAACCCACCCATTTGACGCCCCTAGTTTTAACTTATTCCATCAATGTTGATAAAAAAAATAAAAGATAAATCATTGAGTTCCGAAGCTTTGTCACATGTGGAACGCTCCACCTCCTCGATTATTCTTTCTAGAAAGTTACACTTCTCCCTTCCAGTTTGGTTGAACCCTAATTCCCTCAAATTAGGCTTATCCACCTTGCTTACTCTTTCAAAAGATTTCATACAAATCAGCAATTCCCCCATCTACTTCTTCCTTCTCCACATGACTAACCCCATTTACCGCCTTCGACACTATGTTGCAACCTTATTTAGGATAATTAGGTAACAAAAACTACTCGCAATTAAAATTATGAATTTTTAAACAAAATAACAATTTTGTGGACTTTTCTTTAGCAAATAAGGACCAAACATGGATAAAATGTTGATATTGTCATTAAATACTTATTTTGAAAAAAAGAATATGTCATTTAATAAGGATTTTAACTGAAAATAAAAATGTGTCCTAGTTTTTTATGTAAAATATTTTTTGGGTGTTCTGGGGTATGTGGGGGTGGGGGTGGGGGGTTATTTTTTGGTTGAGGATTAGGGTAGGCAAATACTTTGGTTATTTTAAGTTCTTTTTCTTGAGGGGTGGGGGGGGGAGTAAGGGGCATTTATTAACAAAAAAAAGAGTTACTAAAAAATTATAGTGGGATGGGTTGTGGGTGGAGGGTGTCCCGATGGGATGGGTGGTGTGGGGGTAGGGTTGGCAATTTTTTTAAATTATTTTCTTGGTGGAGGTTAGGGGGAGGTGGGGTACAAGTAAAAAAAATAAATTTCTTTTTTTTTGTGTGAATTGTTTTTAAAAATAACATAGGGGTGGGCTGTAGTGAGGTAGTAGGGATTGAGGTATTAACAATTTAGACATATTTTGACAAAATCCATATTTAACCATATTTTATTGGGTGGATTATAATCCAATTAATTTTAACTCAATTAATATTCAATCCACTCATTTGTCACCTAATAACAAATACACTAAAATGCGATCTGATAGCTTTTTCCCTTGGTCTGGGAAGTAGGTTATGTAGGTGAAATTTGTTCATAGGTTGCTCGATCAGGACAAATAATTGATTAGTAGTATGCATGAAACTTCCATAAGACCTTCTCCCTACTAACTAAAAAGAGGAAGGCAAATGAGAAATGAGTTGTCCTCCTTTCTATGGCAACCCTCTGCTGTATATGTAGAAAAAGAAGGAGCGGAGAAGGAAGATAAATCATTTTACTTTGGCACATGAGGTGGGTGTCCAATCAAAAAGGCCACCTCACTCATTCTTATCTTAATCATGGGAGGTAAGACAAAAATGTGTTGAGACCCAACGAGTTTTTGACTATCATATAAATAATGTCACGCCCTGAGCTACCCCCGAGACGCAGACACCAAACCTAGGATCAAAAGTGATCCCAAGCTAACCATGCTGGCATGATCATGATCATGAGCATACTAAAGATAATAAACTAAATGTGGAAGCTAAATGATAATTTAAACTGAAAAGATGCGGAATACCCATATTTTATTAATTAGATAAATAAAATATTGATGAGTATAATACAAAGAAGTTATTAATTCAATACTAAGATGAAACTAACTATGTCTGAAATAAGTCTCTAACTGACTAGAAATACTGGGACAAGCCCCAGCTAAGTCTATCAAAACTGAATCGAAATGACTAAAAGACTGAAATGAACTCATGACTATTGTCCTCGGAGAATGAGGACTCACTACTGAATCTGCTGAACTGGAGTCGGAAATCAATCTAAGCTCATCTTTGGATGCTGAGAACCTGAACCTACATCACGATAAGATGGAGCGCACATATGCGTCAGTACTTGAAGGTACTGAGCATGTAGGATAGAGTAAAGCTGAAATAAAATATAACTGAACAAGCACAAAAGCAAGTATAGTAATCTAATCATGATATACTGAATGCTAAGGTAACTCAATGCAATGACCAATATATAACATGCTGGAACTGAATACTGAGTATACTGATAAATGGTCCATGGAAGATAGTCTGAGTGAACTGCGGAAGCTACCAATAACCGATAATAAAACTACATGAGCTAAATGTGGAATCCGATGTATAAGCCCCATCGAGAGGATCCAATATACCCTGCCAGAGGTATAAAGACATGCTGGCATGATCATTAAACTGATTGCCCATAGAGGGGACTTATAACCTACTTGGCTAGTTCTGGGACTAATTGGGTACGTTGTACCATAGTCCAACTCGATATTATGCTACTCCCAATTAATTATGTAATTAACAAATTATGACTGAGTTTCTGTAAATATTGGATAGCTCAAAATTGAACATGCAAACTAAGATGCAATAATTAATATGGTAATTATGCATTTATTACTGAGGCATATAAATCTAAAGTAATTGAAATGTTTGACCTAGCATGTGTTACTCAAGAACTAAATAAATACATACCTAGAGTTCTGAAATTCATGAAATAATATGAGTAATAACATGGTAATCTGATTTGAAACATATAACTAATAAATTCATGAAGTTTTGTCGAAGTGCTAGAAACCCTAGGTCTGATCATGATAGAGGAATCAAGAATCTGACTGAAAACTAGGGATTTAATGAATGAAAGGAACCCAGTAGTAAATTCCACATACATGGTGATGAAATCCATGGAGAAATATTTAGATTTCAGGGCTGGAACTGATGGAACCTTGTTGCATTCTTAAACTAGAGTTCTTGACCTTTTTCTCTCTTTTTTCGTATAATTTTCTAAGTTTATGATTAATGATTTGACTTAGGTAAATTTTAGTTATGTTTCTAGGCTTAAACTGTCTAAAATCTAAAGATTTAGGGTCAAAACAACGTATCTTAGGGTTTAAACGAAGTAGGAAAGACCAAATACCCCTGAGTTAATTGCTGTCAGACTAAACGATGACCTAGATTGACGGACCGTCGTTCAATCGACGGTCCGTCATTTGGATCTGTAGGTTGGGTCTGTTGGACAAGCCTTTACTAAAATGGGCATAACCTTTTACTCGGAGGTCTGATTTTAGCAAGGTCAGTGGCTAAGGAAAGCTAATTCAATTGTCTATATTTAGGTATGTCATGGTCCACCTAATTCTTTTTATGTTAAGAGTTATGATCGATTGAAGTTGACCCAACTACATTTTCCCCTACCGTCTGCTAATTTTCACCTACGGTCCATAGGTCCATCTACGCATCGTACTGGTCAATCGTAGTTAATGTCAAAGAGTGGGTAAATAGGGTGTTGATTAAAGGACACAGACTATGGACCGTAGGTCCACCTGTCGTTCGACACATAGTCAAATTTTGTGCGTTGAGTTATTAGGGGCTTCAAACTAAAATAACGGATGTGCAGTACAGGCCGTGGGACAGGATTGATCTGTCGATTGTAACCATCGATTGCACCTGCAGATATCTGAAAATGTTGTGCTCTGTTTTGGGTATGGGGTGTTAAAATATATCCCCATTAGGAACATTTGTCCTCGATTGAAGACTAAACTAGCTGAAATAGAGGGAGAGAGCTGCAATCTCTACTACTAAACATTGAGAACTGAGTTTTTGACTGAACTGAGTTCCGAGAACATGCAAATACGCTGAAAATACAAGTACAAACTAAGGGAATATGATTATAAGACTGAATTCATGTATGAATGACTGGAAAACTGAAGAGGAACTATTACCTCAAGCTGGAGTGTAATCGAAGAAAAGAGGTGAGTATACTTGGATTTCATGGCTGCTTCTACTTCCCAAGTAGCTCCCTCTACGGACTGACTCCTCCACAAAACCTTGAATGAAGAGACTTCCTTATTTCTCAACTTTCTAACCTGACGGTCAAGAATATCAACTGGTACATCCTCATAACAAAAACTATCTTTCACCGCCATACTCTCTAATGGCACTACAAAGGCTGGATTACCCACACACTTCTTCAAGAACGATATGTGAAAGACCGAATGCACTGCTGCTAAGTCTGCTGGTAATTCTAACTCATGTTCCACCTTGCCAATCCTTCTCAAGATCGTGTAAGGGCTTACACAGGTGACACTTTCAGGAAAACCCAATCATCAATATGGAACTCTAATTACCTTCTCCTTACATCTGCATAAGATTTCTGACGACTATGGGCTGTGCTAAGTCTATCTCTAATTAGTTGCACTTTTTCATAGCATAAAGGACTGAATCTGGCCCTATCAAAGATGCTTCACCTACTTCAAACAAACCAACAGTAGATCTACACCTACGCCCATACATTGCCTCATAAGGACTATCTGAATGCTGAAATGATAGCTATTGTCGTAGACAAACTCAATAAGAGGGAGGTGATCATCCCAACTACTCTTGAAATCGATCACACAAGCTCTAAACATATTCTCTAGGGTCTAAATAGTACACTTTTCCTGTCCATCCATCTGTGAATGAAATGATGTGCTAAGGTTAACTTGACTACCAAAACCTTTCTGAAACGACTTCCAAAAATGAGAGGTAAACTGAGGACCTCTATATGAGATGATAGACAAAGGAACCCCATTATACATCACGATTTCATTAATGTAAAGCTAAGCAAAGTCCTCTTTCAAATCTATAGTCTTGACCGCCAAAAAGTGAGAAGACTTAGTCATCCTGTCAACTATCACCCAAATGGATTCATGTTGTCTGCGAGTACGAGGTAACCCTGTGATAAAATCCCTATTGATCACATCTCACTTCCAAGTAGAAATATCGATCTCTTCAGTCATACCTCCTGGTTTTTGATGTTATACCTTCACTTGCTGGCAATTGGGGCACTTACTCACAAAATCTGCTATATCTCTTTTTATGCCATTCCACCAATAGACTTCCTGCAAATCACGGTACATCTTAGTGACACCTGGATGAATAGAATATCTAGAGTTATGGGCTTTTGCAAGGATATGCTTTCTCAACTCACCCACATCAGGAACACACAATCTACTTTGGTAGCGAAATACACCATCTCCCCCTTGGGAGAAAACCACCACTCTCTGCTAAGTTCAAGCAATATTAGATCAATGTCTTGCTTTTCCTTATCCTCAACTACGAAAGAAGATTCTGCCCCATTTTGAACTGTTGCACCACTGTCTGATATGCTCATAAGGCGAACTGCTAAGCGAGCAAGCCTGTGAACATCCTTCACTAGCTCCTTACTTTATCCTCAACATAGGCTACACTACCCATATTTAATCTACTAAGAGTATCTGCTACTACATTTGTCTTACCAGGATCATATTGCACACTCATATAATAATCCTTACGGAACTCAAGCCATCTCCTCTGACAAAGATTCAACTCTTTTGGGTGAACACATATTGAAGGCTCTTATGATCAGTGAACACATCTACATGAACACCATACAAGGATTGTCTCCATATCTTGAGTGCAAAACTGTTGCAAGCTCGAGTTCATGGGTTGGATAGTTCTTTTAATGAACTTTAAGCTGTATATAGACATAAGCTATAACCTTATATCGCTGCATTAACACACAATCTGGCCAATTCTGGATGCATCACAGTATATCGCATAACTATCTGAACCCTTTGGTAGAGTCAAGACAAGAGTTGTAGTCAATCTTGTTTTCAGTTCTGGAAAGTGTTTCTCACAATCATCTAACCACTGAAACTTAACCATATTTTGAGTTAACCTTGTCAATGGTGAGTCTATGTATGAAAATCCTTACATGAACCTTCTATAATAACACGCTAGACTAGAGAAACTTCTTAAATCTGTAGAAGAGGTAGGTTTGGGCCATTGTTTAACTGCTTCTATCATCTGTGAAATCTGTTCAAATCCCTTCAGTAGATACAATATGACCAAGGAAAGAAACGAATTGCAACCAAAACTCACATTTGCTAAATTAGCAAGAAACTGGCGATCTTTGAGCGCCTGTAGAAAATTCTTAAATGACTCGCATGTTCATCCTCATTCCTCGAGTAAATGAGGATAGCATCAATAAAGACGATAACGAACAAGTCCAAGTACTATTTGAACACTCTATTAATCAAATCCATGAAAGTTGTAGGAGCATTGGTTAGTCCAAACAACACAACTACAAATTCATAATGACCATACCGAGTTCGAAAGGTTGTTTTCGGAATGTCACTATCTCTGACTCTAAGTTGATGAAAACCCAATCTGAGGTCTCTCTTTGAGAAGTGACTAGCACCCTGAAGTTTGACAAACAAGTCATCGATCCTAGTGATGTAATACTTATTCTTGATGGTGACCTTGTTCAACTATCTATAGTCAATGCACATTTCGAGAGAACTATCTTTATTCTGTACGAACAACACTGATGCAACCCACGGTGAAATTCTAGGTCAGATAAAGCCCTTTAGAAGGTCTTTCAACTACTCTTTCAATTCCTTAAGCTCTGCTGGAGACAATCTATAAGGAAGAATATAAATAGGCTGGGTATCTGGAAGGAGATCAATTCCAAAATTGATTTCCATTTCGGGAAGGACTGCGGAAGATCTTCTGGAAACACTTCTTGAAACTCACATACTATTGGAACTAAATCAAGAATTGATGTTTCAAAGCTAGAATCCATAACCTAAACTAGATTATAGAGATAACCCTTAGAGATCATCTTTCTGGCCTTAAGGTAAGAAATGAATTGACCCATAGGCGCTAAGATACTACCCTCCCATTCTAAGATTGGTTCTTCTGGAAACTGAAAATGAAAAATTTTAGTTCTACAATACATTGAGGAATAACATGAATGTAACTAGTTTATGCCTAGAATTACATCAAAGTCTACCATTTCTAACTCTACAAGATATGATGAGGTGATTGTCTGAGATACCGTGACAGGGCAATTTCTGTATACCCGTCTAGCTGTAACTGGGTCACCAAATAGAGTAGAGACTGAGAAAGGTTCTGCGAAAGTTTCTGGACTAACAGTGAATTGGACTGCTATGTAAGGAGTTACAAAGGAAAGAGTAGCCCCTTTATCTAACAATGTATAAACATCAAGGTCAAACACTCGTAACGTACCAGTGACTATATAAGGAGAACCTTTCTAATCCTGGCGAGCCTGAAGAGCATACAACCTATTTTGGCGCTGACTGCCAGTTGTACCAGATGAATTACCCTGATGATTCGCACAACATGGTGGTGCTGATGAAGTTGTAGAATGAGCTCTACCATAAACACCTCTTTGACCCTATCTAGAAGGACAATCCCTCAACCTGTGACCAGACGGACCGCACCCAAAGCGTCCTTCTTTTTCTGCGAGACACTCGCCCGGATGGTTCTTACCATTCTTAGGGCAAGTGGGGTAAATCTTGGGGGCTGAAACACGTCCATGAGAATTAGAGCGTGGTGCTCTAACATGTTTTTGGAGGATGGAACACAAGCTGATGAAGGGGCTCGGTCTAAAAACTTCTACTGACTCTGTAAGGGATTTCCACCACCCGATCTCTTCTGATAATAGTAATAGCTTGCAGTCCTAGCCTTCTTATTCTTGTTGGCCTGTTCCCTAAGATTATCACCCTACTGAGCATGAGTCATAAGCCTAGAAATATTCATATCTCCCAGTAACATAGCATTTCTGCACTCAGTTTTCACCAAATATGACACTCCATACAAGAACTTATTCATCTAAGCCCTACAGTCAGCAACCATGTGAGGAGCATACTTGGAGAGTTGGCTAAACTGGAATCCATACTCTTGGACTGTCTGGTTACCATTCTTAAGTTCATGAATTCCTGTGCTTCTGCTTCTCTCAACTCTATTGGGAAAAACATGTCCAAAATGGTCTCACTAAAGCGACCCCAAGTAATATAAGAGTTGCATTTGCACCCCTATTCTCTTTACACTCAGTATACAAGATATGAGCCACATCTTTCAAGTGGTATGACGCCAAATCAAACCGATCATTCCCAGAAACCTACATCACCTCAAATATCTTCTTGATCTCATCTATGAATTTCTAAGGATCTTCATCAGTTTGCGATCCTAAGAACTCAGGCGGATTCATCCTAACAAAGTCACGGACTCTTGCTGTTATTGATCTACCATTTTTATTCACATGATCTTGAACTTGTTGATTATTTTGGTTGGCGACACATTGAGCCAACATCTGAATAACACTCCTAAATTCAGCATTAGAGACTTCTTGATATGGGACTAGAGGAGTTGTGTTTGCATTCCTAGCGTTATCTCTACGAAGAGGCATGAATAGAAACGTAAAATGTCAAGTTAGAAAGGAATTGGATCATACCTTACACACGATAAGAGTAACAAGAAAGTGAAGTTTTCCTAAAACACTTTGTGTCCTCCTTCTCATTAGATGTGGTGAACTCCACACCCATGAAAAGGACTTTACTTAGTGCGGCTTTTTAGAAATCCTAGGACACTTAAAACTAGTGCTTTGATACCAAGTTTATACATGCCCCGAGCTACCCCCCGAGATGCGGACATGGAATCTAGCAGCAAAAGTGATCCCACGCTAACCCTACTGGCATGATCATGAGAATACTAAAGACAATAAACTTAATGCGGAACCCAAATCATAATTTAAACTAAAAAGATAGGGAATACCCATATTCTATAACTGATATAAATTAAATACTGATGAGTTTAATACAAAGAAGTAAATAACTCAATACTAAGCTGAAACTAACTATGTCTGAAATAAACATCTAACTAACTAGAAATACTGGGATAAGCCCCAGCTAAGTCTAGCAAAAACTGAAACAAAATGACTAAAAGGCTGAAATGAACTCTTGACTATTATCCTCGGAGAATGCGGACTCAATACTGAATCTCCTGAGCTGAAGATTGCATATTAATCTAAGTGCGATCTGGATGCTGAGAACTTGAACCTACATCACGAGAAGATGTAGCACATGTTTGCATCATTATTTGAAGGTACTGAGCATGTAGAATAGAGTAAAGCTGAAATAAAACATATTTGAACAAGCACAAAAGCAAGTATAGCAATCTAAACATGATATACTGAATGCTGAGGTAACTGAATGCAATGATCAATTTATAACATGTTGGAACTAAATACTGAATATACTGATAAATGGTTAATGCAAGAGAGTCTGAGTGAACTATGGGAGCTACTAATAACCGATAATAAAATCACATGAGGTAAATGTGAAGTCTGATGTATATGCCCCAACGAGAGGATTCAATATACCTTGCCAGAGGTGTAAAGACATGCTGACGTGATCACTAAACTGATTGCCCACATAGAGGACTTACAAGCTACTTGGCTAGTAGTTCTGGGACTAATTGGATATTTTGAACCCTAGTACAACTTGGTATTATGCTACTCCCAATTGATTATGCAATAACTAATTATGACTGAGTTTCTGTAAATACTAGATAGCTGGAAACTGAATATGCAAATTGAGAATGCAACAATTAATCTGGTAATTATACATTTATAATTGAGTTATGTATATCTGAAGTAATTGAAATATATGACCTAGCATGTGTAATTCATAAACTAAAGGAATACATAGCTAGAGTTATGAAATTCATGCAATAATCTGACTAATAACATGGTAATCTAATTTAGAACATATAACTAAAAAATTCCTAAAGTTCTGTCGATGTTGTAGAAACCCTAGGTCTAATCATGATATTAGAATCAAGAATATGACTGAAAAATAGGGATCTAATGGATGAAAAGAACCCACTAGTGAAATCCAACATACCTAATGATGAAATTCACAGAGAAATATTTAGATTTTAGGGTTGGAACTGATGGAACCTTTTTGCGTTCTTGAACTAGGGTTCTTGACCTTTTTCTCCTTTCTTGCTTCTAATTATCTAAGTTTTTGATTAATTATTTGACTTAGGTAAGTTTTACTTATGTTTCTAGGCTTAACTTGAAAATTTGATGATTTAGGGTCAAAACAACATATCTTAGGTTTAAACAAAGTGGGAAAAGACCAAAACACCCCTGAGTTTATTATTGTCAGACCAAATGATGACCTGGACTTACGGGTCGTCATTCAATCGACGGTCCGTAATTTGGGTCCGTAGGTTTTGTATTTTCGATAGGCCTTTACTAAAATGGGAATAATGTTTTACTCGGAGGTCTGATTTTAGCAAAGTCGGTGGCTATGAAAAGATAATTAAATTATCTATCTTTTGGTATGTCATGAGATATATCATTCATTTAGTTCTAAGATTTATGATCAATTGAAGTTGACCCTACATCATTTTCCCCCTAACTGTCCGCTAATTTTCACCTATGATCATACCTACGGTCCGTAGGCCCATCTAGACACCGAGCTGGTCAATCGTGGCTCATGTCAGATCGTGGGTAAATAGTTTGTTTATCGATGGACACAGACTACGGACCGTAGTCTGACCTACGGACCGTAGATTCATCCGTCATTCGACACTTAGTCAAATTTTTTGGGTTGAGTTTCTGGGGGCTTTAGACTATAATGGCGGATGTGCAGTACGGGGCGTGAGTCGGGCTATAGTCTGTTGATAGTATCCCTCAATTGCACCTGCAGATTTCTGAATAACTATTATTGGTCTTTTTTGGATACAGGGTGTTACAAATAATAAGATAAGATGTTAGTTGTAACACCCTATATGCTAGAAACAAACCAAAATGCAGATTTCAGAGTTGCAGGTGCTACTCACGAACCGTAAGGTGCCAACGTGTCGTTCTAATGGTTTGTTGTTCACCATCTGCAACACTTGCCAGAAAGGCCTAGAAAAATATTATATGTCTTGACCCGTGCTAGGACTTACAAACTGTAAGTCACACCAGAGACTGTGGTACAGGGCCGGACCAGCATGGGTTAATCTACAGTCTGTCCGAGGCCCCTAACAGTTTTCAAGTCAAGGTTCGTTCGGTCTTTTTCTTATGCAATGGACCCCTAAACTAAGTTGTTTAGCCCCTAAATTATGTATTTTTGGGGGATATTTGGCCTAGTAAACTAATTATAACCAACCCTAGTAAATTTTTACTCAAAATAGTTGATAAAAAATAGAACCAGAGGAGAAACAGTCGACCAGAACTTTCCAAAGTGAGACAAGGTTTTCATCTATTCGAGCCCGAAATCAAAAGATTTTTCTTTGGAATCGTCACCAGGTATGTGATATTTCACGAGTGGGTTCCTTTCACCCATTAGGTCCCAAGATTTCAGTCATATTCTTGATTCCCTTAATATAATCTAGACATAGGGTTTCTTGAATATTAGAAATTCTTGGGTTTTATGTTTTAGAATGATCCAAATTAGATTTTCATGAATTTAGTATCATTTTCTGTGGATTCTTTCACGAATTAAGAAACCTAGTAATGTAGATTCTTTTACTTCATGAGCTACACATGCTACACCATTTACTTCATACATATAAATATATGGCACAATTTTGAAATGTTTCATTATCAGTATATTAATGTCGTATTATCAGTTATCATGTAAGTATTTTGAGCTATCCAGTATTACAAAAATCTAGTCATAAATTGTTAATTACCTAATCCACTGGGAGTATTACCAAGTGGACTAGGGTCACTCAACCTCAAGTTCCAAGAACTACATGCCTCGTAGGTTATGTCCCCTCTGTTGGGAATTAATTTTTTTAGTGATCACGCCAATCATGTCTCTATACCTATGGTAGGGTATATTGGATCCTCTCAATAGGGCGTATACAACATACTTAATATTTAGCTCGTGTGGTATTTTGTTGGTTATTAGTACATCCCACAAACCAATCATATTCTATTATATTGACCATGTTATAAGTTACAAATCAGATTTAAGTTTTATCATGTTATAAACTTGGTCATTGCATTTATGTTAGTGTATATTCAGTATGGCTCAGTATAATCATCATGTTAATCTTATATCATTTCTCAGTATTTATGCTTTTATCCAATATGTTTATTATTCAGTCATATTCTATCCTACATGCTCAGTACCTTTCAAGCAATAACACATACTTTACGCTATATTTTCTCGTGATGTAGGTTTAGATTCTCACCTTCCAGATCACGTATAGATTGGTTCTCGACCTTCAGTTCAGCAGAATCAGTGGTGAGTCCTCATTCTTTGAGGACAAGTGACATGATTATCTTCCTTTTCTTTTAGTTTTACTTTCAGTTTCAATTTTGCTATATTTAGTTGGGGCATATCCAACACTTCTAGTCGTTTAAAGTCTATTTTCAGACATAGTTAGATTCTACTTTCATGTTTGAGTTTGACTTTTCACTTGTTAAACTCTCAGTTTTCATTTGTTCTAATGTAGTATATAGGTATTCCCCATCATTTCTGATTATCTCATTATTAGCTACCGTTCAATATTTATTGATTCAATTTATCTTTCCATAGAATTGTTTGGTTTTCTTATGATATGCCAGCTCAGGGTTATCTTGGGGTTACTCGTGATCCTATGTCCCGTGTTTGTGTCTTGGGGGTAGCTTCGGGGTGTGAAAAACATAGTATCATAGTCTTAGCTTTAAGAGTCGTAGGATGTCTGAAAAATCACACTAAATAGAGTACTTTTCATGGGTGTGAAGTGCACCACATCTAATGAAATGGAGCCAATAAAGTTTTTTAGGAAAACTTCACTTCTTTGCTACTCTATAGTGTGTAATCTTTGATAAAATTCCCCATTATAACTCGATATTTTGCACTTTTAGATCATGCCTCTTGGTAGAGATTATGGAAAGAATGTGAATGCACACAATGTTAACACAACTTGTCTAGTCCCAGATCATGAAGATTAGAATGCTGAGTTTTAGAATGCCACTTAGCTCTTGGCTCAAATTACGTCTAACCAGAACAACCACCAGGTTCCAATTCATGAAAATGGTAGTAGTGGATTAGTGGCATCCAGGGTTCGCGATTTTGTTAGGATGAATTCGCTAGAATTCTAAGGATCTCAGATTTGTGAGGATCCCAAAACTTCATAGATTTTGTCAAGAATTTTTGGAGTGATTCAAGTGACAGGTAATGATAGGGTAGAGTTGGCATCCTCTCATCTTAAGGATGTAGCTCATATATGGTATACACAATGGAAAGAAAACTAGGGTACCAATGCAGCTCCTATCACTTGGGAATTCTTTAGTGAGACCTTTCTTGACAGGTTCTTCCCAACAGAGTTGAGAGAGGCAAAAACTCAGGTATTCATAAATTTGAAGCAAGGTAACATGACAGTCCAAGAGTATGGGCTCAATTTCACCCAACTCTTATGGTATGTTCCTCACATAGTTGTCGATTCCATGGCTTAAATAAACACTTTTCTATATGGGGTATTCGACTTAGTGAAAGTAGAGTGTATGAATGTTATGTTGCTGGAAAATATGAATATCTTTATGCTCATGACTCCTGCTAAGAAGGTTGAGGGATACAAGCTTAGGGAACATGCTAAGGAGAATAAGAAGGTTACGATAGGCAACTATGAGTATTCTCAATTGAAATCGCGTGGTGGAAATCGCAAACAGTTTCAGCAAAAGTTTTCAACTCCTTCACCTTTATTAGCTAGTGTTACATTCTCCAAGTTCTAACATGATCCGAAAGGTAGGGAATCAAGCTCTATGTCTCAAGTGAGTGTTTTACGCACCAAAACCTACCTAATTTGTCCAAAGTGTGGTAAGAACCATCCGGGTGAGTGTCTTGCAGGAAGGGAATGATGTTTTGGGTGTGGTCAGACTGGTATTAGGTTGAAAGATTATCTTTTTGCTAAACAAGTTCAAGGGGGCAATAATAGTAGAGCTTGGTCTAGAACTTCAACAACACTAGTTTGGTTTTCTGACTTAGCAGGGTAACTCAACTAGTACAGGACACGGTCGACGCCAATGTTTTCCAGGCTCACCAAGATAAAAAAAGATTCTCTAAATGTAGTCACTAGTATGCTATGAGTTTTTAATCTAGGTTTTTATGCTTTGTTAGATCCAGGGGCTATTCTTTCCTTTGAAACTCAATATATAGCAGTAAACTTCAATGTTAGTCTAGAAAATCTCTCAGAACGCTTCTCACTCTCTACTCCAGTCGGTGACCCAATGATAGCTACACGAGTATACATAAATTTTCCTGTCACGATCTTTGAGAAAGTCACATCAAAATATCTTGTAAAATTAGAAATGGTAGACTTTGATGTCATTCTAGGCATGAGGTTACATTAGTGTTATGCCTTAGTTAATTGTAGAACTAAGATTGTTCGCTTTTAGTTTCCAGAAGAACCAATCTTAAAATGGAAGGTTAGTAGCTTAGCGCTTATGGGTCAATTAATATCTTTCCTGAAGGACAGAAAGATGGTTTCTAAAGGTTATCTCTACCATCTAGTTTGGTGTTAAGAATTCAAGCTCGAAAACCCCAACTCTTGAGTCACTTCCTATAGTTAATGAGTTTCCAGAAGTGTTTCTAGAAAAATCATCTCGAAGTTCCTCCTGAAAGAAAAATTTACTTTGTAATTGACCACCTTCTAGTACCCAACCTCTTTCTATTCCTCCTTACAGAATGACTCCAACTGAGCTTAATTAATTGAAAGAGCAATTGAAATACCTTATAGATGAGGCTTTATCAGACCCAGTATTTCCCCATGGGGTGCACCAGTGTTGTTCGTAAAAAAAATGGTTCCCTTAGAATATGCATTGACTATAAGAAGTTGAACAAGGTCACAATCAAGAACAAGTATCCTATCCCCAGGTTGATGACTTGTTTGACCAACTTTATGCTTCTAGTCATTTATCGAAGATAGACCTCAAATTCGGTTATAATCAGCTCGGTTATGAACCAAGGGTACCCCCTATACGTAACATGACACATAACAGCCCTAAAGGAACTACGTAGGTCACTTAGCATATCATCACATAATCAAAGAATAATAAAGAGTAATAAAAGACATTTCAAGTCTTTAAGAAGTTTCCATAGAAGCAAAGCAGAAGTCTGGACATAGTCTCATTTAGCCATCTATTACAATTGAAGTCTCGAAATAAATATTGTCACAACCCTTACAATAGGAAATCTGAAAGTTTAGTACAATAAAAGAAAAGAAACAACAACATATCACTTGTACTCGGATCCATCAGGACATACCACAAGCTTCGGATAATAGTAAATCCAACGCCGGAACCAACACCTTGTAGAAAAATGTCAAAGAAATATGAGTTAGCACAAAAATGCACGAAGAATTTAGTTATGCATAAAAATCCTTGAGATCATGATAAAAAGGACATTTTAGGTAAAAGGGCTGCATTTTACAAAGTTTAGAGTTCATCATGAAAATTTGTCTAAAAGCATTTGATACAATCATATTCAACATATTGAGCATCATATCATAATGGTTACAAACGATAAGTACCATCAAAACATCCTTGTTCAATGTATGAACAAGATCTCATACTATTATCCATACTAAGGAGAACTTATTAAGTAACTAGTCATACCATCATAGTGAGATTAACTTTAACCGACATAAACAATGAAAGCTTAATCATGGAATCCGATGTCTACCCCAAACCGAAAAAGGGTTATCCTACTTACATAAGGTAGAATTCTACTATTAACTTTTAGGTGGATCCACTAGCTAAGACCTATGTTGGCACATAGTTCATGGGATAATGGGATTTCTTCACGAAACCCGCCCTGTATTAGTGGAGGAGCTTCCATACCATGAAACTTCTTCTAGAAACCCACCCTATACTAACAAAAGGGCTTTCATCTCAATATAAATATCCACTCGGTACTAAGCATTATTACCATTGAGTTTATATTAAGTTTTGCCTTAATTGATAATTAAAGAATAATGTCTTGACACTCAATCTAACAACTCATGTTAAAACTTCTAAATTCATTAGGGGAGACTACTCTTCAAACCTTAGAATCACTATATGTGACAAACCTTTGATATTGTATGATGTTCATACCTATGTGAAAATGAGGATAATCATCCAACCAACATAACAATTAGATTATGATACAAATACCTCACTCTCAAAGCAATCCAATTGTATACACACAAGTCTCATACATATATCTAGTTCTCATGTTTTTCCCTTCAAGGGATACAGATCACATTTAACCAATCAATTTAGAATCACTACAGTAGATATAAATAGTAACATGAATCAAATAACTTAACTACAATTCACCTAATTTGCAAGTCATAAATTAGGTTATGGAAAATTCATGGATTCACGAGAGATTTTATCATAAAACCACGATAAAAAAAGTAATTTAATCATAATATAAGACATTAAATCATTGAAATTCTTTTTAGAAAGAATCCATGACTTGGAGTTAAAACCCTAGATTGACTTTGAAATTGAGAGTTTGAGGACTTGATGGATGAAAATATAAACATGAATAAAAATTACCATACCTTAGATGAAGATTCTTCATGAATTTGGGTGTAAAGATGAGTTTTTGAGCCCTATACTTCAACTTCTTCTTCTTCTTCTTCTTCTTCTTCAATGGAGGTTTTAGTGAGAGAAATATTGGAGAGGTATTGATTTGATTTCGGGATTTTTGAATTATGATTTAGATGGGTTATTTTAGGTGGGAAAAATAATTATATCAGTATTTAAAATAATATTAAAAATACACCACCTAACAATTTAATGAAAAGGAAATTACAAAAGAACCCGCAACCTTAACTGGCAAATTGCAGTTTCAGGAATGACATATGTTTAGTGACCTACCGACCGTAGGTGGACCTACTGTCCATTCTGAAAGTCCTTTGGTCCATGGTATGGGACTAAGAAAAATACGGTAGGTCGATCCTTGACCCACGACCTCCACCTACGGGGCGTGGGTCCATTCACGGATCGTGGATGCCCTTTGTGGGTAGGCTATCTCTTGATAAATTTTTGGGATGTCTCGACGTCCTCTTCAAAGACCTATGGTTTGTCTTTGGGGATTACGCCTTGACTTATGCACCGAAAAACACTTATATTGACTACCGGAGATTATTTTACGACTTTAACCTTTTCATTAAACCAAAATTAGGCTACTATTTTACACATTAGGCTCTAGCTTAGTTTTACTAATTTTTTAGAATGTTACAAGATCAGAGTCAAAGATAGTTACATTAAAAAAAGAACGTTTAGAACTCGGTATGGTCATTATGGATTTGTATGTATGTCATTTGGACTAACCAATTCCCTTACAACTTTGATGGGTTTGATGAACATAGTGTTCAATTTAACAAATGTTTTTGCTCTAATTCCATGTTTACCTCACCTAGAATCGAACAATTTCCCTCAACTCTTTTGGATTCCTAAACCCAACATAATTGCAAAAGAATCCACTAAAAATTCCTCAATAAAAACCTTCAAACATAAAATACTCATATGAAAAACTTGACAAAATTTCATTGTTAAAGAATGAAGAACAAAACATCAATAAACTCAATACATGAAGTCTTATGAATGATTCAATTAGGGAACTTGTGATTGGTGTGATGGTGAACAAACTCAGCACTATGAAAGCTTACATACCTTTAAATAATCAAATCCTTGGTGAGAATCCTCAAAGCTCGCAAGAATTTTGAACAATTGATGCTTTTCTCCCATTTTCCTGTGAACTTCTCTCAAAAACATTAACCATGTTTAGAAAGTACTAAATTTGATTCCAATCAGTTTGATCCCTAATAGGTTAACAAAAACGAGTTAGTCTAGTGGGGGTAAGGAAAAGACCAAAATACCGCTTCTTAAAACGAATGAATTTACTTAAATGGACAGGATGTATTCAAACGACCATCTCTTTTTTCATCCAAACTTGGAATTTAGGAAACTTGGCGGAGTTTGAAAGATGACTCAATGATCTTTCATTTGATACCTTGTGGGTCACCCAATTCATTTTGAACTGAAAGTTATGATCGTTTGAAGTTGACCCAATATTCACATTTGGAGACTAACTTGCAAAATTCTCAATTTAGATCTTTCTAAATTTAGATCTCTCTAAGATCAGGTGTTACAATATCTTTCCCTAGGGATTATTCTTCTTCGATTGAGATTACTTTAAGAAGAAATGAGGGTGGAAACATCTACACCCAACTTAAACACCCAACATACAATTTAACACCCTTAGCATTTCAATTTAAAGAGTGATAAAAAAGAGCTATTACCTTCATTTGGAATTTCTCCTTGATCAAAGAGATGTGGATATCTCTTCGTCATCTCCTTCTCAGCCTCTTAAGTAGCTTTCTTAACGAACAGATTCCTTCATAAGAATTGTATTGATGCTACTTCCCTGGTTCAACTTGCGAACCTAACGATCAAGGATCTAAACGGACATCTTCTCATAAAATAGATTGTCTTTAACACCAATATTCTCAGTAGGTATAATAAGCGAAGGATTTCCCATATACATCTTCAACATAGTAATTTGAAACACTGGATGACTGCTTTTAACTCTGGCGGTAGCTCCAACTCATAAGATACATTGTCGACTCTTGGATATCCTATAAGAACCAACATATCGGGGACTAAGCTTCCCTTTCTAAAAAAATATCATAACACCCTTCATGGGTGACACCTTCAAGTAAACCCAATCATCCACCCCAAACTCCAAGTCTCATCTCCTAACATCCATAATGGATTTCTGACGACTCCACTCCATTTTCAACCTCTCTTCGATGATCTTCATTTTCTCCATAGCTTGATGAACCAAGTAAGGTCCTATAAACCAATAGCTTCATAAACTCAAACCATTGAATAAGAAAATCTACATCTTTGCCCATAAAGAGTTTTATAAGGAGACATCTGAATTCTATAATAATAGTTGTTTTTGTAAACAAATCCTTTAAAGTGTAAGTCGCATTCTCTACATAACTGTCACTCGAAGGATGGAAACTAGTACTCAAAATTACCTTTGAAACCCGCAGAACCCTCCGTGATACGAAACTTAAATTCCTAAAACTGGGAACTAGCTCCGCGACGCGGAGGCTGTGCGACATTCCGTTTGACAAAATCTTCTTTATTTGTTTTTGAACTCTAAACCCCATGGGTTCATTCACCAAACACTCAGAATCCACTAAATGTTCAACATTCATTATATTGTACTCAAAATTGAACCTAATATCAAGGACTAGGATCAACAACTGCCTAATAAATTACATGAAACAAGAATTTAATAGAACTCCAACAAAACTCATCAAGAATTCAACTTCTATGCTTTCAAGAACGTAAATTCGCTGAAATTAATCATGATTGGCACGTGGAAAATTAACCCAATATTATTTAATCTCACATACCTTTGTTGTCTCACTCCTAACAAAATCCACAAGCTAATCTCGACGATATTGATGAATTTTGAACATTCTTCGTTGTTCTTCTCTTTTCCCATCTTCTTTTCTCTTCTATAAAAACCCCAACTCTTTCTCCAAAATAAACTAACTAAGTTCATATTAGACCCCTAATTAATTGCCAAAAATGAATTAAAATAAAAGGGTAAAGAAAAGACCAAACTATCCTCTTAAAATCCAGATTGGACTTTCCTTATTCGAACAACCTAACTTCCAAAACACATAACATGCTCATACGAACTACGAATCTAGCAAAATCAGTGGCGTTGGAAAGATCATTCCAAGAGTTTTCCAACCATATATGGAAATAAACCTAAATCATCATGATCGAGGAGATATGACTGTTTCAAGTTTACCAAAAACTCACTTTTTCCAAACTTGACAAATTTCCAGATTTTTATTATTTCCAAAAATAACTATTTTTACTTCTTAAGTTCTTCTTAGCTATTTCAAATTGTGAGATGTTACAGTATCTCCCTCTTGGAAACATTCGTTATCGAACGAGATTACTCTTACTAGGCCAAGGTTGAATATGCAACCATTCATTTCAACCACCCAACATCCAATGCATTTTTTTCTACTCCACTAATAGACTTCTCTCAAGTCATGGTACACCTTAAGGGAACCCGGATGAATGGAATATCTGGGGCTATGAACTTCCGCCATGATCCTGTTTTGGAGTCCATCCACTATTGGTACACACGATCTACCTTGATACCGTAATACACTATATCCCCCTTGTTCAAAAATTAATATTTTTTGCTTATGAACATTTGACTTTAATTCAAGAAATAAAGGATTTTGGTCTTGCTTCTATTTTACTCTTACACTAACGAGGATTCAATCATTCATCACCACTACTCCACCTTCTATGGAATTCATTAGTCGAAATCCTAATTGTGCAAGTCTATGCACCTTTTTTCTCTTTCTTATCTTCCTCAATATGGGAGGAACTACCCATAGACAACTTGCTTGGGGAATCAACAACAATATTAGCCTTACCGGGTGATAAGGAATACTCATATCATAATCCTGTAGTAATTCTAAACGCCTCTTTTATCTGAGGTTAAGCTCATTTTATGAATGAACACATACTCAAGATTCTTGTGATCAGTGAACACATCCACATATACACTATAAGGGTAATGGTGTCATATTTCCAAAACAAAAACTACGGCAGCCAACTCTAAGTCATGGGTTGGATAGTTCTTCTCATTAACTTTCAACTATTTGTAGGCATAAGTTATAACTTTGTCATTTTGCATTAATACACAACCCAATCAACTCTAGATGCATCACAATTCATCACAATTGAGTATTTTTCTGTAAGGTAAAAATTGGGTAGTAGTCAACCTCTTTTTTAATTCCTGAAAGCTTTTCTCACAAGCTTCAGACCATTGAAACTTAATTGTCTTCTGATTCAACTGGTCAAATGGGATAAAAGAAAATGAGAACCCCTCTACAACCTTCTATAGTAGTCAGACAAGCCCAAGAAACTCCTAATATCATTCAGAAAGGTAGTTCTAGGCCAACTTTGCGCTTTTTCTATCTTTAAGGTAACAACTCTAAATCCATCACCGGACACTGTGGCTCAAGAACACCACATACTTAATCCAAAACTCACATTTAGATAAATTAGCATATAATTCTTTATTTGTAAAAGTCTAAAGAGTTATTTAGAGATGGCTAGCATGATTTTCTTTGTTTCTCGAATAGGATAGAATGCCATTAATGAAGATGATAACAAACATATCTAAGTAGGCTTGTACAATTTATTCATAAGCTCCATGAATGTTCTAGGCGCATTGGGCAAACCAAAGGACATGGCCAAAAACTCATAATGACCATATTGAGTTCTGAAAAATGTCTCTGGAATATCACATTCCTTTGCTCTTAACTGATGCTATCCAGATTTGAAGTCTATATTTGAAAAACGGGTGGCACCCTGAAGCTGATTGAAAAAATCATCAATTCTCGGAAGATGATACTTGTTCTTGATGGTAATATATACACATCCGAGGGGACCATCTTTCTTTCTTGCAAAAAAGACACGTTCGCTCCAAGGTGAGACACTTGGTTGAATGAAACCTTTATCTAGGAGATCTTTCAACTGTTCTTTAAGATCTTTCAACTTTGGTAGTGCCATCCTAGATAGAGAAATAGATATAGGACGAGTACATGGAAGAATGTATATACCAAGTCTATTTCTTTCTCAGGATGGACTTTGAGAAGATCATCAAGGAAGAGTTTTACAAACTCTTTTACTACTGAAACTGACGGAACAAGAGGTACCTCAACACTTGAGTCATTAACTCGGACTAAGTGATAGACACGCCCCTTAGAAAATAAATTCCTTGCCTTAAAGGTACAAAATAAAAGGACCCTTAGGCACTGTTGAACTACTTCTCTAAGACTAGCTCATATGGAATTTGGGGCTACACAACTCGAGTTCTACAATCTATTGACGCATATCATGTACGAAGCCAATTCATACCTAGAATAATGTCAAAATCTAATATGTATCAATCAATTAAATTAGTTATGGTATCTTTGTGATTGATGAAAATAGGACAATCATGATAGACTCTTTCTACTAGAATGAACTCCCTAGTAGGTCTAGAAACATTGAAGGGCTCATACAATTTCTCAATAAGAACATCACTTATTTGCCACATAAGGGGTTACAAAAGATAAACTTGATCCTGGGTCTAGTAAAGAGTAAATATCAAAAGTAAATACTTGGATCATACAAGTGACAACATCTAGAGAATCCTCTTTCCCTTTGCGACTATTGATATCATAAAAGTGGGTTGTCCCACCGCTAGTATCTGAAGTAGATCCTCTAGGTGCAACTCTGACTGGTGGGAAGATTGGTCTTTATTGCCCCCATAAATTTAACCTGCATGTTCTTTGGGCACTCTCACATGAAATGCCCATTCTGGGAACACTTGAAACAACCGGTAGAGCCCTTACAACAAGTACCTGGGTGGTTCCTACCACACTTAGTGCAGGCAGGAGGATTACGAACCCTTTGCATCATACTACCCTCAGAATAGGCAGACTTAGCTATGAACTTCTGACTATTGTACTCACTTTTATTACTAGGTGTAGGTGCTCTCGCATATGATGGAGCAGGTCCCTTTTATTTTGGTTGGAAAGAAGAGAAGTTGTCATTTCTATTTTATTTCCTGAACTCATTTCTTAATGTCTCAGCTCTCTCATTCTGAAAGTCTTTTTTATTCTTCATCTTATCCTCCTCAACTTATTGCACACGAATCATTAGTCTTGCCATGTCCATATCGCCTATCATCATAGATTTCTTGCCTTCCTTGCATGAGTGATGAGACAACCCAGCAATAAAAAAAATCATTCTACTCCTCGTATCAGCAACCACCTCCGGAACATAGCGAGAAAGTAGTGTGAACTTCAGACTATACTTACTAAAATAATAGACTCTAGATTAAGGGTGATATTTTCTCTTATCCTTTCCTCTCGCGACTCATGGGGAAGGAAACGCCCCGTGAAATCACTCTCAAACACATTCCAACTTAATATTAATGCATCTTTAACCCTATTCTTTTTCCATTGGTCGAAGCAGATTCTAGTGACACCTTTATTTGGTATGCAACTTGTCCCACCGTCTCAACATAAAAAAAATGCAATATCTCAAAAAAATTCCAAAGTACTTCAACAAAGTTCTCTAGATCCTCTATGAAACTTGAACCTATAAAGCTTGGTTGATTCAGCCTTACAAACTCTTGGATCCTTAAAGTATCAGCCACTTCCTGTCGATTATGTATCTACCCAACTTGATGAGTCACAACTTGATTTAACATCCAAATAGCTTCACTGAATTTAACATTGGTGACCTCTCCTTGGGGCTGCACTTCAACTGCATTAGTTACCCCTTGTTCCTCAACATCTCTCCTAGCACCTCAAACAATTCTTTGTCAAGACATGATTATCTAGGAACACACACAAACATGAGTTAGAAGAAAACTTTGTAAAGACTAACTCTAACGCATGAAATGAGTATGAAAAAAGTGAAGGAGTTCCTAAATATTGCAGCCTACTAATTATAGATGTAGCGCGCTCCACATTGATAACTAGGACTCTATAAACACGGCTTCATAGACTCCCTAGGACTCTTAACTCTCTGCTCTGATACCATTTTTTACATGCCCGAGCCTATACCCTGGGTGTGGCTGGCACTCGAGAACCATTGTTGGCCCCAAGTGAACCCTTGTCCTGACTTACTTACTTAACAGAAAACTTAAACTCAACAAGATAAGTTCATATAATAAATTGGAACGTTATTAAAGAACATTCAACTGGATATTAAGGCAAACTCAAGGCTCAACCTGGAATAATGACAAAGAAAAGACTTAAGAACTAACTGTCTATGAAGCCTCTAAAAACAACTAAGATAGATGTTTGGAAAAACCTCAAAACATCCTAATGAACTAAAACTGATACTGAAAAATGAATATGGATCCTCTAGAAAGCAAATAGGCTCACTAACTGCCTCTGAACTGCTCATTGGATCAATGGTGCATTGGATGGCAATCCTAGTTACCTGTGTCAGCATCATAAAACAATGCAGAACAACTTGTATAAAAAAATTGAATGTATGAGTAAAGATTCTGAAAGAAACGCTTACCTTGGCTCTTCTGAACTAATGCATAAACTTAACTTAAAGTAAAGCAATGAAACACATACAATATATGAAAAGCTTTATGAAACAATAAAAATAACTTTATTCGTTAAATAAAATGTAATAACAACTAGACTTTACTTATACTAAAAATTACTATAGTTTATGTGGGAGATTCTGTGACTGTCAACCTCCTCTATGAGCCTAAGTAGTGATACATCACTTCATCTCACAACCATCGTATACCTTGCCGGGGGTATATGACCAAACTCACTTAATGGATCACTAGTATATGCAAAAAGGATTCATATAAAAATTATGTCCCTTTTCTACCCATGATGGCTACATGGTTCATGGAGACTAGAGTTAATATGAACTGACATCCTCATATCGGTTCTCAATTCTACTCCCAAAATATATTTAGCTCATGTGTTTGTAAAAACAAACTCTTTCTTTGGTTTGAGATTATTACTCAAAACTTTGCTTAAAAGCTCTCTTGGAATCGATGTTACCTTCTTATTCAAAATGTGAAAACATTTCTTACTTCTTGGGAATACTTAGTTCTCATATACTTCTTTGAAGAAAAGAACTTCAAATATTTAGTATTTGCTTAACTTGAAACTTATATCTTAAAATAATACATTTGTGAAAGACTTTTAAATGCTTTAAGAACTTATTTTGACTTAACTTTTTGATTTCTTGACTTGACTCTTAACTTCTTGACTTGACTCTTAACTTTATTTGAATTGAATTTTGGATTCAAGGATTAAGAGTTGCGATAGGAAAGATCTGATCATGATGGTTAGGAATAATTTTAGATATATAAACAAGAGAAAAGACCAAAGAGAAAAACTTTATGGTGGGTCCGTGATGTAGAGAAGCTTTTAAAATTTGGTTTCGAAAATGTCTTTTAAAGGCAAATTATATCCACGGTACGAAGGCAGAGCTGGATCCCGCCTGACGAAATCTTCTTTTTGTTTTTCAATTGTAAAACCCCATGGGTTCTTTTGCCAAACACTCAGAATTAACTAAATGTTCAAAGCACACTAGATTCTACTCAAAATTGAACCTAATATCACGGATTAGGATCAAAAACTCCTCAATGAATTTCAAGAAACAAGAATTTAATGGAACTTCAACATAACCCTTATGAATTAATTTTCTAATCTTTCAAGAACTTAAATTCGATGAAAGAAATCATGATTGGAGCATCGGTAAATTAACCCAACTCTATATAATATCACATAACTTTGTAGGGATCACCCCCCACAAAATCCACAAGCTAATCTCAATGATCCTGACGAATCTTGAACGTTCTTCGCCTTTCTCCTCTTCTTTTATCTTCTCTAAAAAGCCTAACTCTTTATCCAAAAGTGTAAATTGACTAAGTTTAGCTTAGACCCCTAATTAGTTCATCCCGGTTCATTCCGGTTCCGGTCCGGTCCGGTCCGGTTCCGGTCCGGTTCCGGTCCGGTTTATTTAATATATATTAATTTTTTTATATTTTATATTTTATATAATTTATATTTATATTTTTTATAAATTATATTTTAAAATTTAAATTTTTTTAAATTCCCGCCCCTGCCCGCCCTGCCCATCCCCTGCCCGCCCCTGCAGCCTGCAAACTGCAGTCTGCATAAAGCAGCACTGCAGCTGCAGTGCAGGCAGCCCCCCCCTGCCCCCTACCCTTTTCCCAAGAACAGCCTTAAATTTTAAACGGAAAAATTAAAACGGCTAGTTTTTTTGTTGTATAAATAAGAGTTGTGTGTAAAAATTTTATAATTACAAGTAACAAGTTTACAACTTACAAATATAATCTGAGTATTTGAGAGAATATATATTTCCAAATTACATTCATATTTATAACTTATATCATTTGGTCATTTGGTGTATTTCGGAGGAGGAATCTTCTTCAAATTTCAAGTTTCGATATCAATATTTTAATTTTCATTATAATCGTTTGTTCTTATACAAACGTTTGGTAACTTCGTTCCACTCTCTAATCTTATATTTATTTTTTGTATTTATTATTTAACTTGTAAGTTGTTCTTGTTATATTATTGTTCTTGTTAAGTTTCGTATTTTATAATTTATAATTTTATATCATGGAGTCTTATAAAAAAAGTGGAAGTAAAAAAGGTCTAGTAGAATCAGTAAAAAAATTAGTTAAAAAAACTAACAAAGGTGCTAGTTCGTCTTAATCTAAAATTCCTCTTGTTAGAATAAATACAGATGAATTTACGCATGTGAATGAAACTAGTTTTTCCCGTCCCGGTCCTATAAATATTAATTCAGATAGTCCGACTCCCCATGAACTCTATGAAAGACATTATGGTATTAATCAAGAAAATGAAGAAGTGGAAACGGATGAACAATTAAATTTAGATGAAGAAGTAGATTTAGATGATACACCGACTAGCCCCGCCGCCGACCTTAATACAGTCAATAGTATAGGTATTGAAGCTCCACCTCCGATTGGAACTACTCATCCCCCTATTATTGCAACTAGAGGTAAGACCAAGGTACAACGTTCTTTAAAATCACATGTGTGGAAATTTTGTTATTTGAATGAAGAAAAAACTTTTAGTATATGTAATCTTTGTAAATAACATTTTAAATATACATCTGGTGGGACGGGAGGTTCAACGGGGGGATTAAAAAAACATTTGATTAACAAGCATAGTAAAGAGTGGTTTGCATATATGTCTTCTCTTGAAGTTGGTGGAAATTGTAATGTTGAAGAATCGGTTAGAGGATCAAATATGGTTCAAAGTGAGTTAAATACTTCGAACCCAAGTGGTCCTCTTACACATCGAACCTATAACAAGGATCGTTATCGTGAAAATTTTGCTAAAAGTTGTTTGTGGTTTACCTTTTAGTTTTGGAGAACATCCGGGTTTTATTGCTTATATTCGTGAAACATATAATCCTAGTTTTCATGGTTTATCAAGAAGCATGGTAAAAAGAGATATTTTCGAATTTCAAGAAAAACATTGTCAATATTTACGTGCCTATTTTGAACTAATGGATTGTAGAGTTGCTATTACTACTGATATGGGTCGTAGTCCTAATGGTTTTGATTATTTAACTGTTACTGCGCATTGGATCGATTATAATTGGAATTTACAAAAAAGAATTATTGGTTATAAAATTTGTCAAAAGAAAAAAACCGGAATTTATATTGCTACTACTGTGTTGGAAATTTTAGATTTTTTTGGTCTTTGTGATAAAGTCGTTAGTATTACTTTAGATAATGCCTCTGCTAATTTAAATGCTATTAATTTGCTAGAACCTAGACTTTGTCCTATTAGTAAATATGCTTTTCATGTTAGATGTGCCGCGCATATATTAAATTTGGTTGTTAGTGACGGTGTGAAATTATTTGAAAATAGTTGTGATAAAATTGATAATGCTTGTTTTTACATTTTTCATCTGAATAGTAGTAGTAGAATTAATCAATTTAAAGAACTTTGTAATGCATTTAAACTTCCGTTTAGAAAAGTTCCGAAGCATGTAAAAACTAGATGGAATTCCTTTTATGATATGCTTGAAGTTGCTTATGCATATAGGCAACCTATTACTACGCTATTTAATAATCATAATGCTTATCCTGAATTTAAAATTAATGATAGTGATTGGGATGAAGTAAATGAACTTAGAATATTTTTGAAATCATTTTATGATGCTACTAAAAATTTTTCTGGAATATATTATCCTACTATTTCTGAAATTTTAATACACATATGTGAGATTTCATCTATTTTTTCTGAATATAAAACAAATACTTTATTCACCTCTGCTATTGAAGTTATGATTACAAAATTTAAAAAATATTTTTTTCCTATTCCTCAAATTTATTTAACTGCACTTCTTTTCAACCCCGAATATAAAGAATATGGTGCAAAAGCTTTAGTTGAATGCATTTATCAGAATTTAGATATTCAACCTGAAGAAGAACCTGATTTGGTAACATGTCAAAATAGTATAAAATACTTTGCAAAAAGAAATGTATGATAAATATTCATTCTTAGATAATGTTGAAAATCCTCAAACGTCTACAAATCAAGTAGGTGCTCATGGACGAGTGAAACATAAACTTGGTCTTGACTCTTCTAATAAATGTGAATTTGTTAAATATCTTGAACAGGGTACAGATGATATTACAAACGATAATGGTATACCGGAACTATTGAACTGGTGGAGAAATCGTGGAGCTCAATATCCAAAACTTAGTAGGATGGTGAAGGATGTGCTTGCAATTCAAGGATCATCAGTAGCTTCGGAGGCAGCTTTCAGCGCGGCAAGATTTCAAATTGGAGACCACAGATATTCGTTAGCAGAAGACAGCCTGGAGATATCAGTGTTATTTAGAGACTGGATAAATGCTGAGCGTAGAAATCAAGGACTTCCAAAGTTAGATAGTCAATTTGAACTTTTCATAGATTCAGCTATTGGATGTGGTAGTGATGATGGCATCGAAATTCAAGATCGTCAACGAGCTTTACCAAGACCAGAAGTTGATCACAATCAATCCCTAGCTGAGTTAGAAAGAGGATTTACGGGACTATACAACTATCAGTATTACATTCGAGACATAGTTGAAACAGAACCCTTCCTAGAAGGTGGCTGCGTAAGCTATGTACTCTACTAATAGTTGTAAATTGAAATTGTAATTTGTTACCTATTTAAATAAATTAAATTGATATTTTTTAATTTTTGTAATTTAATTTACTTTTTTAAAATTACAAATTTTATTTATTTAATATTTACAAGATACAAGTTATAAATATAACTTATAAAATAAATATTAATGAATATAAGTAATAACTTATAAAGTATAAACTTCAAAAGATTAAAATTTTGAAAACTTTATTAGATTACTTGCAAACTTAACAATAATAAAAAAAATTAATAAAATATCTTTAAAATAAACTTAAGTTAAAAATTATAGTATAAATTTAAAAACTATTAATTTATACTTAAAAAATTAAAAAAAATTATATTTTCGTAATTTAAAAAATATCGTCCCATTCCATCCCGGTCCGTTCCGGTTCATCCCGGTTCCGTCCCGGTATATAGTGGAACGGGACGGAACCGATGAACCATCCCGGTAATTCCGGTCCGGTTCATCCCGGTACCGGTCAAAATTCTGGTCAACGGATTCCGGTCCGGTCCGGTCCGGTACAGGTTCATTCCAGTCCGGTGACCCGGTTCCGGTCCGTTGACCAGTCTTTTACATCCCAACACAATGAAAGCTTACATACCTCGAAATAAATAAAACATTGGCGAAAATCATCAAAACTTCCAAGAATCTTGAAAGTTGGAAGCTTTTCTCCCTTTTTTCCTCTTGAACTTCTCTCAAAGACCCTAAACATAATTAGGAATGACTAATCCAAAGAGTTTAGATCCCTAAAAGGTTAACGAAAACGAGTTAGGCTAGTGGTGGTAAGGAAAAGATCAATATTCAAACGACCATATCTCCTTAACCCAAACTCAGAATTTAGAAAACTTAGCGGCGTTTAAAGGAGGACTCAAAGATATTTCAATCTGTACCTTATTGGCCATCTAACTCATTCTGAGCTGAAAGTTATGGTCACTTGAAGTTGACCCAAAACTCATATTTAGAGACTAACTTTCAAAATTCTCAATTAGCTATTTCAAGTTTAGCTCTTTCTAAATTTATCTCTTTCTAAGACCGAGGTGTTACAAATACCCATGCATAGACGCCCATCCACCCATTTAACCGGGCATGAATCAGATTAAGGCATGCATCTTTAGGGTACAAGTTTTCTCTCTTTTTGGTGGTGATTTTTTAGGATTAAAGTTAAGAGACCAGAAGCTTCAATCTTGGAAGCCAAAGAGCTTCAAACCACATAACGAAGAAGTGGGACACAAAATTTTCTTATGAATGATACATACACTTATTTCTCCATCATAGGAAGCAACTATATTTTTGTTACTCCATCTTATATAACAAATAAAAAGATGAGAATAACCATTAAAATAAAAAAACATTAGTTTTAACTAACTATAAATTCTTCCTTTTAAGCTTGACCAGATAATCATAATATGGAGTTGAAATTTCTTCTTTTACTCATTTTCTTGTCAGTGAATTTATATCCCATGACATCCTTGGCAGATCATGGAAAAGGGACACTAAATTAACAAAGTCTGATCTATTAGATACCAAAACTAACTTTTTGGACCATGAGAATAATCAATATGCTATCCAAATAGTACTAACTATTGTAAACGATGGCACAATAATTCAAAAATCTAAGAAGCAAGTTTATAGAAATAAGCTTATATTTAAGGATTATCAAAAGAAATAATGTAATTAAATGGTAAGGACATCATCATCTAAAGAAGAAACTCATTTTTGCCCTAAAAACTCATATTGAGATATATGAACAAATGACATTACTCCTTCCGATAGTTGGACCTTCAATAAAAAAAACAGTTCACCTCATTACTTTATATAAATAGGCATACTGTAATGAAAAATCATTTATAACATAAGAAAACGGGTTGAATCTATTATACTGGCTCCATAAACATTACTATATATTGTTACCCTTGCAAATATATGATTGATAATAACAAAATAACAAATTGTTTACATAACTCATGTAACTGATGTGAGCATCTATGTTTTGATGGAATGGAATATAAATTAACTCAATAATAAGAGCCCTTTTTAAAAATTAAAGTTCATTAACAAACATAGTAGCACTAAGAGGGTGGAAACTACAGAACACTTATGACAAAAGTTGTGACACCCTAACTTAATATTAGAAGTTCCATATCAACAAAATACAAGAGAGTATTGGGTATTTAGTTAACAAACCTTATCAATTAGTGACACATTTTAAAGTCGTGTGGGACCTAGCTTAGAGAGGAAAATATCACTAGTGGGTGGGCCAAAAAATGGTATCAGAGAAACTATTGTGTCAACCTTGTCAAATTGGGCTAGAGTTCTACTGAGTTTAGACAAATTCTGGTAAGGAGGGAGAGATGGTGGGGGGGGGGGAACCGCAATGCTATGTATAGGCAAATCACATACGATGAGGAAAATCTTTGAAAAAACATTGAGTCCATTAAGGGGTGTGTGCGACGCCCAACTTAATATTAGAAGTCCCACATTGGAAAAACACTAGAAAGATGTTGAGTATTTCAGTAAGTAGCCTTAAAAACTAGTGAACATTTTAACTTTATGCGGACCTATGCTCGAACCGGAAAATATCACAAACAAAGTGGGTCATTACAAATGATATCAGAGTCAATCATGTGTTACCCTTGTCGATGTGTGACAGAGTTCGACTGAGTTTAGGCAAATCCTTGTAAGGTGGGGCTAACCTCAGTGTTGAGCACAGAAAAATCATATATGAGGGGGCAAACCTCAGCGAGGACGCTGAGTCCATAGAGGGGTATATATGATGCCTCAACTTAAGATTAGAAGTCCCATATTGACATGGTACAAGAAAGATCTAATGTATTTAAGTAACTAGACCTTACCAACTAGTGACACATTTTAAAGTCGTGTGGACTAGGCTTAGGGCGAACAATATCACTTGAGGGTAGGCATTTACGATAGATCTTTCCTTATGCAAGAAGTCAATATAGTCCTAAAGAGTGAAATAATGACTTACATTTTTATCTAGATTTAATAAGCCCAGTTTTGTTGAGAGAAAAAACTTGAGTTTGTTGAGGAACTATAACTTTCAAATAGTTATCTACAATGGGAAAAAACAAAGTAGAGTAATTTAGACATGTGCCGACTCAATATCACCTATTTAAAAAGTGATGAAAATACCCACTTTTCAAAATAAATCTCTTGTCATATATACAAACCCCTTATAAGTACTCAACAAAATACAACACAAGAATTATTTCTATTTTTCTTAAATTTATATCTTTATAGTGAAACCAATTCCTCAAATCCTTTGTAGGAAGATGTTGGTATAAAAGAAGAGAAAAGGAACAAGTACCTTCCTAGACTATGACTGAAATCTCAAAGACACACCTAAACTTAACTAGGGTCTTATATATTACCCCCTGAACTCTTTTTTTTTTTTTTTGTGCATCTTTTGTGTGGACGTGACACCTTCAACCTATAACACCCTAGATAATTTTGAGCTAAGACTCGAACCACGCGTCGTTGTAAGTAGGATTTGACCAAGGAATTTATAATTTCTTAACTTTAAAGTTCAGTAGATGTATTACCTTGAGTTCCACAAAGAACTAATTGAAAATAGCAAAATATGAAATATTGCAAATTATGCTTAAGTTAGAAGTTTTGGGTCAACTTCAAATGACCATAACTCTCACTAAAATATGATTTAGGTGTACCATAAGATGTAAAATTAAAGTTCTTTAAAATATATTTTCAACCCCACCGAGTTTGCTAAATTTTAAATTTGTATGAGTGAGGTAGGCCCTTTTAAAGTTAGGTTGCCCAGTTAAGAAAAGCTATCCGAAAATAGTAAGGGGTATTTTGGTCTTTTCCAAACCCAATCAGGTTTAATTCATTTTAGTAATTTTGTAAGGTTATGATCTGATTAAGTTCAATTTTATAATCCTAATATATGCCTAAGGTTTTAATTGAAAGTTCAAGAAGAGAAAAAAAAAAAAGAGAAAAGACGAGAAAAGAGGAAAGGATCAAATCTTTCGTCGAGGTTCTTGAGTTTAGTTGCGAGTTTTCTCTATAGGATTGATCCATAAGAGTTACGTGAATTCACACAACAGTGGGTTTGTTCAGCCACGTGGCAAACATATTTATTTCAGCATAAATTCATCATAAAAAGGTTGAAAATTTGATGTTCTTGATATGTGTTCTTGAATTTGTCTTCGTTCTTGAATTGGGCTAAGATTGAGTTATTCTTAAAATTATTGCATCAATTTCTAGAGTTTATTTGAGATTGGTTCTTTTGTACATATAATGGTGATGTAAGGCAAAAAATATATATTTAATCATTATTTGCCTCACAATTATTATTTACATTTGTCCTTTTTAGCATAGATTTAATGGATTGTGCTAAATAGTGTATTTTATTTGTAAGACTAAATTGGTATAAAGTTGAAGAAGTTTGGAGCTTAAATTGACCATAGGAGAGACAAGATAGACCAGATAATATAGAGAGCTCGGTCAACCCATTAAATTGAAGAGATTAGTGTTCAGGAATTACGCTCGGAAGACGAACACCTTGCTTGGTTAAAAAATAGGATGAAATATAAATGTTCGCCAGTTAGTCTATTTGTCCATGCTCAACAATGTAGTTAGATAGCTAATTGGGGTAGGCGATGAGAGTTGTGTAACCCGGATCATACTATCATCCTTATAAACCAGATATTTGACAACTAAAATTAGTTCTAAGCCAATAATATGACACATGATATCCAATATATGTTGTAGCCCAGAGAATTTTTAATTTATTATTTAATTCCTACATTCTTTTCTTTTGACACTCTTAAGTAAATAATTGAACTAGTATAATTCGGTAAAAATAGTTATTGACAGGTCCTTTGGTTCGATAATTTGGTTCTTTTAAGAGCCACTATATTACTTGCGTGACCACGCACACTTGTGTGTGCAATTGGTAGCAACAAGTTTTTTGTGCCGCTGAAGGGGACTTAGAAATTAACTATTCTTATATGTTAGAATTTTTTTTATTTTATTTTAGTTAATTTTTTATAAATAATTATTTTTTATTTTTTATTTCTTTCTTTGAATAATTTGGTACTCTTATTGATATGGATGATTGGGATAAATCGTGGTTGGGTGATGCAAGTTTTTTATGTAATTTATGTGGTCGTAAGTATATTCATTGGAATGGTTGTCCAAAATCTAATTCCTTTCCCCCCAAACCCCTATTATTATTATTCTATTATTTGTGATGTTAGTAGGGGCGATGAAGTGCAAATTGTGAAACAGGCTTCACTTATAGAATGTACGAACATGTTGGATAAAGTTAATTTAAAAATCACTGGAGAAATATTTCAATGCACAGAAGGGTACAAAGAAAATTACAATATAAGCTTGATGTTCTTCAATCAACAATTACAATCCAACATGAATTAGAAGATATTGAGGCCCAACAAGGAGAAAGTTATGGAGAAAAAGAGATAATAAGCCAATATTGGATACATAGACGAATTTAACTTATAAAGATTGAAGAGTCTATCCGTGATGAAATAACATACCTGTCAATCCATCTGATCGAAGAAAGAGTTGAGCTCCCACAAAAAATTGATAAATTTAGCTCAGATATTCATGACTTAGAGGCTTATTTAAACAAAAGATTGAGGACTTTGAATCCCAATTACCAATTGTTGTGGATTATGACCAACTAATGGAGAAAAAAGAGGAACTTCAACCATTCAACTACACCTTATTTCTTAATATTGATGTTGAGAAAGAATACAAAAGTCAGAATGTTGTAAATAATGTTGCTTTAAAGTTTAGCGAACTTGAATCTCATTCAGAACACTTTTCTATAAAAATTTGCACCAATGGATGAGTGTATTGATGAGGAACAAGGTTCCTACATTCTAAAGATTTTTAGTCCACATAGACAAAATGATATTCCTAACTTAAGGGCCAAGAAGTGCAAGATGTGACATATATTTCTTGGTTCCTTTATCTTTATACCACTACAACTTGAGTGGAGTAGAAAAATAGATGCAAAGTTAAAGGGTAAAATTCATAAGTTCAAAAAGGAAAGAAAAGTGGTTAATTTATTTGTATTGTGCCACGATGTTAAAATGAGCGCTTATTGGGAGGAAACCCAATTTGTAGTCTATCTTCTTATTTTTATTTTTTATTATTAGTATTATTTTCTTGTGTTGTTCTTACAGGTTTTAGGGAAGTCTGAATATCCAATATTTGGAGTTAAGGAGCATGTTTGAGCTTAAGTGTGGTGTGACGACCCTTGATGAAAATTGAGAGAATATACTACTAGCTAGCCCTAAAGGCATCAAGAAGTTTTTCTTACCCTTGTTTTAAATTTTATTTGATGTTTTGGGACATAGCATACTTTTAAGTGTGGGGTGGAAGAATAAACTTCTAGGTTTTATTGTCTTATTGGGTCTTTTATTTTTTTAGGATGGGTTCCTTGGCTTTTGTTTTCGGTTCTTTTCCCGAGGATAGTCCCTTTTGAACCATATGTCTTTTACTTTTTTAGGAATAAATTTTTTTTTTATTTTATTTTTTTATAGAAAAGAAAAGACTCTTTTGAGTGTTGTGTGATACTTTCTATTTAGGCCTAACTTTTGGGAAGGTATTTCTTGTGAATGCTTGATTGATAAGGAAATTGCAGACTCTGTCACCTTAACTCATGGTTATGCCTTTGTATGTGTGTGTATTTATATCTATCTATCTATCTATCTATCTATCTATCTATCTATCGATCTATCTATCTATCTATCTATATATATATATATATATATATATATATATTATATATATATATATATATATATATATATATATATATATTATATATATATATATATATATATATATATATATATATATATATATAGTTTTCCTATAGTTTGTTATGATCGTATCTCTCTTAGAAGTGGAATTGATACCTTGATTGATACTTGTGTCATGTATGGTGAGATTTTGTGTATTCCATGTTTCTCATCTTAATCTAGAACTTTCCCTACATGTTATTCAAGCGGAATAAAAAGTGTTTCTTTGTTTAGGAGATTATAATAGACTTTCTTTGATTTGTCTGACAAATTTTAGCCTTTTCAGATATTATATCACTAGTCAACCTTTTTAAGCGTGTAGCTTTTTGTTGGTAGCCATATTTGTGTCTTGGTTCCTTAAGAATTATAGCATAAACGTATTATAATTGTCAATTCTGAGAAAAAGGGATGGTTGACTGAAAAGGTAATCAGTGATCGCTACAAAGTGCTTAAAAGCCCTCTTTGAAAGAATGTGATGTGGAAAAAAAAAGGTTGCTTGATGATGGCTCTGGTCCTTCCAAGGACATCGTGCACCTTAACGCATGTGAAATACATAAGTTGAGGGTGGCTATTATGAAGGAAAACTTTAAAAAAAAAAAAAGATTGAAACATTCTTGAGATGATGAGAATTACTTGTGAAATAATTGTTGAAGAGAAGGCTGAAAAAAAAGAGAAGAAAATAATGGGTGATGCAGTTTTAAATTGCAAAGTGCTTAAGGAAGTGTAAGTCACTATTATATAGTTCTCCTACCTGTCTCCTAGCCTACATTACATCCCGTTAAAGTCCTATTTGATTCTATTCATGCATGCTTCATTAGTGGATATGTACATAATGGGGAAACTTATGGTTCTTTATGCATACATGTGAACTTTCTTTGTGAGTGTGAGAGTTGTTTTTTAATTCTAAATCCTTAATTATATTCAATCTTTTGAATTGAGTGTGTAGACTTTTTTTGTTTGCGAGGGCACTTGTTTCATGATGCGGTGATTTTATTATATTTCTTTGATGAGAGAAGGTAATCAATCTTAAATTTGATGAGTTCAAAGTCTTTCCTTGAGGTTAGGAGGTTAGAGGTTTGTTGTTTATTTGAATGTCTTGCATAATTATTGATAATTGTACTTGATGTTTTGAAATTGGTATATGGCCTAATTGTTCGTATTAACCAAATTGATGACATTCCTAGTATGACTTATTTGAGATGGACTTTAGTACTTGCTCGAGGACGAGAAAAATTTAAGTGTGGGGTGGTGATGTGAGGCAAAAAATATATATTTTACTCAGTAGTTGTCTCACATTTATTATTTATATTTGTCCTTTGAGCATAGATTCTATGGACTATATATATATATATATATATATATATATATATATATATATATATATCTATATATATATATATAATATATATATATATAATATATATATATATATAATTAATCCATTAAGTGTCTGCATGATTTCCGTTTTCATATATATATATCAAAAGGATCAACATAATTGAAATTCAATTGAAATTAGTCGCTGCCACATGTCACCAATCTAAAGACACCTCAATTGTTGAGGTTTTGCGCAACATGAATTCTTATTCTAGTTGGTTTTGGTATTCTAGTTTGTTTTGGACATAATTATTTTATTTAGGGTTTTCTACATCTATAAATAGTCCATAGAAATAAATATTAGAATATCAATCTAGAGGAGGAGAAAAATGTAGGTCATCAAGAGAAAATTCGTCAACACTTGTTAGGGTTCTTTTCTTCTTATTATTTTCTTAGAGATTAGTAGCTAAGACCCTTGTTTTGGGGTTGTATCTAGGGACTCAATGTTGATTATTTAAGGCTGTTTGAATTAATTCTTGGTTGTCATTATAAGTTTCTTTTATATTCTTGTTTCACTATTTTATGTTTGCGCACCATAAAATAAACCTAGTGTCTGATCTTGAATTGACCATACGAGAGGTTAATAGACCAGAGAATATAGAGGCTCGGTCCACCCATTAAAGAGAAGATCAGTATTCAGGAATGACGCCCAGAAGACGAACACCTTGCTTGGTTACAAAATAGGATGAAATATAAATGTTTGTCGGTTAGTCTTTTTATCCTCCAGCTCAACGATGTAGTTATTTAGCTAACTGGGGTAGGCGACGAGAGGTGTGCAACCCAAATCATACTATCAACCCTATAAACCAATGATTTGACAACTAAAATTAGTTCTAAGCCAATAATATGATACATGAACTCCAATATATGTTGTAGCTATGGGATTTTGCAACTTATTATTTAATTCCTATATTCTTTTCTTTTGGCACTCTTAAATTTATAATAGACTAGTATAATTTGGTAAAAATAGTTATTTGACATGTTCTTTGGGTTCAATAATCTTGTTCTTTAAGAGCCTTTATTTGACTTGCGGGACCTCGTACACTTGTGTGTGCAATTGGGGAGCAACAACTAGGTATCCGAAACTAAAGAGTTTTTGATAAAAAGGAATCGAATCTAGGTGAATTGTGGTTGTAAAACGAAGAAGAAAAATTCAGGAGAATCAGGTAACACGTCCGTATTGCGGACCTCTTCCTTAGGATGAGAAAATTTTTCTCCGCATCATCGACCTTTCTGCCTCAATTTTATTTTTGTGACCAAATATTTAAAAGCATCTCCGCGTAGCAGACTTGTTTCCGGATAGTGATTTCTCGATAGTTTCTCATGTTTAACTATCTAAAAACACTCATAAACATCAAGAGATCCTTCCTATCACAAATCATAACCTTGAATCCATAAATCAAATTCAAGGTAGAGTTGAGAGGCAAGTTTTGAAAGTTCTTTCGAACATTTTTTAGAAAGTCCCTTTGAGTCTTTTTAGGAGCTTTCTACAAATTCTAGTAACTTGTCTCAAGACTCGACCAAGTGAGTATAAGAGTGAGGAGAATGTAATCCTGAGAGAGTTAAAATTAGAATTCAAGAAAACCTTCAAGTTCAATTATGAATCCTTTGCTTTCAACTATTGATTTGAGCTAAGTATTGACGAAGTAAGTATGAGAATGGGAAGAGTTGTATTTATGAGTTCCATGTTCTTACATAGACCGTTGAGTTAAGCCGTTCATGCCATAAATTCCGCATGAAATCCATTAGTTGAGAATCTTTGAGAAGAGTAGTATCTTTATGTTTTAAGTCTTGAGTATTGAGTTCATAGTCCTTTTGAGCTTATATTCCTTATCATGAAACTATTATGTTACCCATGAAGTCCTTGAGTTGCTATACCTTATTCATTGTTATTCTTTTTTACCGTATGCTAAAAGGCTAGGAGGGTTAATAGAACAATTTCACAACCCTAACACTTTGCGCGTTCAAATACATACAATGCATTTCATTCACTAAGTAGTGTCTGGCTGTAAATATTTGTAAAAAAATATTAGAATTGAATTTCGAAAATAATTTTTCACCATATAAGTCTAAAAATGGTTATGCAATTTGAAAAACACCAAAAAAATTGTTTTCCCTCCAAATCAATCACAAAAATACAAAAAAAATAGAACTCAAATTTCAAATACTTCCACCATCCAAATTTATGTGATGATGTTGGAGTAGGCATAAAGTTTAAGATACAGAGGAAGACTTTGTAATGTTCCAAAACTATCCTTAAGATAGTTAATTTTTAAATAGAAGAGCAAACTTTTGTGGACTTTTCTGGAAAATAAGTGAGACCCAACATGGATAAAAATTTGATATTGATATTAAATATTTGTCAAAGAAGGAAATATATTTTCTTTTGGCGATTAACTAAAATGTAAAGTGTGTCACACTAATTGGGACAAACTAAGTATCATTTTTCACTTTGAAAATAAAAACTACTTTTTTCAGGTACTCACAGTTTTCATAGTCAAACAGACTTTAAATGTTTAAAGTAAATTGTTCCTTTTACAAATAGTTGGTCTAGTAAGGTAATACTAATTTACAAATGGCATCCATAGGCTCATTTATGGTTGAACAATGCACAGTTACATCATTTAAATTTCATAACTGGCACTCTGTTTGCTCTAGTAATATTTACCTATTTTTCTTTTTATATCCATCTAAAAATAGCTTTCCTTGAATGGAAAATTCTCCATCCAACCATTCAAGTCAACAAGTTAACTTGTATTTTGATCGTAATGTTTAACTACATTTTCTACTTTTTTATACTTAAACCTATTAATCTTAAAACTTGTTAAAAGATGTTTTATAAAAAGCTTTTTACAAGCATAATATAATGAACTTTTATGTTCACAAAACCTTTGCTATTATTGAAGGCGAACAAAATCTTTCAAAGTGGATAGAAAAGAGTAATTGATTAGTTGCATTGTCAATGAGACAAGAGTAATATGTAATTGATTTAAAAGAATCCCAATAAAAGGGTAATTATTAAAGCAGGCCTTTTGAAATTGAGAAGGGGGGAGGGGGTGGATGTGATATGTATTCAAGAAACAAACATGAAGACTCTAACAGAAATCATGAGTAGAAGGATATACCTGGATGTTGGGGGGACTTTAATGCCATAAGATTCCTGTAGGAGAGCTTTGCATGTAGGGTGATGTCTAGGGCCATTGAAGAATTTTCAGAGTTTATTAACAACTAATAAAATTAGTCGCACTTCGCACAAAAATTTAATATCACAGAGTACATAAAATAATACATAAAATCTATCGTCCATTAAAATTAAAACACTATATTATCTTATCAAAAGATTAATAATGTAAGTGAAAATGAAAATTATGACATCTTATCATTTATCCTTAATAACATAAGATTAAATTAATGACTGTAAAAATATATACAGAATCTGTAAGATAAGCAATGGTGTCACTGAGTCACTCAAATGGGTAAAATACACAAATATTTAATTGTGAAGAAGAAGAGTTTCAGAACTTTCGTTGTTTAGAATTCAATGGAAATCTCTCTATTTATTGAAAACAAATGGTAATATGAACAAATAGTTATTGTATCTTATCAGAAATGTTACAACTATTTGGAAAATTTTCAACCATTAAGAACGGTCACAACCTTTCATTAAAGTCATAATTTTTTTATAAAAGTTGCAACACTTCATTAAAGTCGAAACTTTTCATAAAAATCACAACTTTTTCATAAAGTCACAAATTTTCATCAAAATTTCAATCTTTCATAAAAGTCACAACTTTTTAAAATATCACAACTTTTAATGAAAGGGGAAGACTAATTTTGAAAATAATAAATTAAAAGTGAATTTGATTTGTGGTGACGCCACGTAGGCAGGCCTAACGTCTTTTATAATATATATATATATATATATATATATATATATATATATATATATATAATATATATATATATATATATATATATATATATATATATTTCATTAACTTGTCCTTAACAAGTACCTCTTTCACAAAGTACATATCAGAGGACTCATCTTCTCAATCGAGACTACATAGGTTCCTAGTGTCTACTTATTGAGAGGAGTTGGCATTCAATTTCACATCAAAATTGCATTACCTCTTCATATTCAATGCAACACAACAAATCAATTACTCTTTTTCCATCCACCTAATAGATACTCCTAAATAGTGTTAGGATCAAATTCACACACACACACTAGATGAATGAAGAACACAAGAACTTTCAAGAGAAAGAGATGAGAAATCTAGAGAGAGAGAGAGAGAGAGAGAAAACCCAATATTTCGTGATAACACTCCGTGAGTAAACTTCCACGGCGGTGAGGTATATTATATTAATAAATCAGAGTATTTTTTGTTACAGAGAATAAACAGAGAATAAATAGGAAACTCTAACATAGAGAGTAAATAGGAAAACCTAAAATTAATCAAACTCCACTACCTAACAATTCTCCCACTTGGAGACTGACTCAGTCATCCAAAAAATACATTCTCAAAAAAAATCTCTTCATCATCAACATCTTTACCGCACCACAACATCTGTAGCAACAACTACAGAAGACCTACCGAGGTTTTACATAACCTCAGTTTCCGAACATCAACACATTTCGTGAACATTTCTGCCGGGTGCTTTGCACCCTCTATCTTCTCCAACACATATCACCATCCTCCACTGCCCTGCGAGTGAAATGGTATCGCCTTCTGATGTGCTTTGTCTCTGAATGATAGACTGGATTTTTCACCAACTGTATGGCACTCTGCATATCTGAGTAAAGAATTTTCTCGCTCTGCTTCTTGCCCAATTCCTCAAGATAATCTGCCAGCCATATCATCTCTTTCCCAGCTTCAGCTATTGCCACATACTCACCTTCAGTAGATGAAAGAGAAACACACTTCTGAAGCCTGGACATCCAACTCACTACTGTTCCACCTATGGTGTAAATGTACCCGGATGTACTCTTGCTCGACTCAACATCCCCACCAAGATCAGCATCCACAAAACCCTGTAGAGTCACATTGCCTTTGCCAAAACAAAGTGAAGTACTGGATGTACCTCTTAGATATCTCAGAAGCCACTTCACAGCTTCCCAATGCTCTTTCCCAGGGTTCGCCATGTACCTTCTAACAACTCCCACTGCATGTGCTATATCAGGTCTAGTGCAGACCATAGCATACATCAAACTACCAACTGCGGAAGCATATGGAACAAGTGTCATGTGATCACGCTCCTCGGCAGTCTTGGGTGACTGCTCCTTTGACAATTTAAAGTGATTTGCCAATGGAGTAGTCCTGTGTTTAGAATCATTAACCCTGAATCTGCTCAGCACCTTCTTAATGTACAACTCCTGAGATAGATTTAAAGTGCCAGCAAATCTATCCCGAGAAATCTTCATCCCCAAAATCTGCTTTGCTGGACCCAAATCTTTCATCTCAAATGTTGCAGACAACCTTGTCTTCAGATTGTTAATCTCCCTCATACTAGATCCTGCAATCAACATATCATCCACATACAAGAGTAGAAAGACATATGAATCAGTCTATTTCTTGAAGTAACAACAAGGATCCTTTTCAGCTTTGCAGAATCCACTCTTGGTCATGAAGGAGTCAAACTTCTTGTACCACTGCCTTGGTGCGTTCTTTAGTCCATACAAGCTCCTGGTGAGCTTGCACACCATGTGTTCCTTGCCTGGAACCACAAATCCTTCCGGTTGCTGCATATAGATCTCTTTGTCCAGATCTCCATGTAAAAACGTTGTTTTTACATCCATTTGCTCTAGATAAAAATTCTCCGATGCAACAACACTCAACAGAATTCAAATAGAGGTTAACTTCACAACAGGAGAGAATATTTAAGCATAATCAATACCTTTCCTTTGTGAATATCCTTTAACCACTAAACGAGCTTTGAACCTTCTTTTGCCATCTGGTTCAGTCTTGATTCTGAACATCCACTTGTTCAGCAAAGCTCTCTTCCCTGCAGGTAACTCAGTCAACACGCATCTGTCATTCTTCTCAAGTGACCTCATCTCATCATCCATGGCTTGCTCCCACTTGATCGAATCCTCCACCTATAGGGCCTCATCAAAAGACTCTGGTTCCCTCTCATCAGTCAGCAATAGATAGTGTAATGAAGGTGAATACCTATCTGGTGCCCTGATGGATCTGGATGATCTCCTTAACACCTGCTCAGGTGTAACTTGCTTCACTTTAGATTCTTCAGTAGGAGTTTGTTGAGTATCTGCTTCGACATCTCTGGGATTACTCTTCTCCAACTCAACCTCAACTCCCACTTGCTTTGTAATATCTAGAACCTTCTGCTCTCTGTCCTTGGACAGGACCGACTCATCAAATGTCACATCACAATGTCTCAGGATCTTTCTGTTCTCGTCATCCCAAAACCTGTAACCAAACAAATCAGAACCATAGCCTATGAAGTAACACTTCACAGCCTTGGCATCAAGCTTGTCTCTCTTTTTTGGATAAACATCAACATAAGCAGTGCAACCAAAAGTACTCAAGTGTGAGTACTTGAGTTCTTTTCCTGTCCACACCTCCCCTAGAATCTTGAACCCTAAAGGAATTGATAATCCCCTATTGATCAAGTATGCAGTTGTGCTCACAGCATCCGCCCAAAGTGTATCCTTATACTCCTTGCACGCTCATTCAATGTTCTGTTCATCCTCTCAGCAATTCCATTCTGCCTTGCCTTACCAGGAATTGTTCTCATCAATCTGATTCCCTCAGCTGCACAGAATGCCTTGAACTCTGATTTGTCATACTCTCCTCGATTGTCAGACCTTAGGCATTTGACTTTCAAACCGGTCTGATTCTCAACTTCAGCTTTCCACTTCTTGGAAGTTGCAAACACATCTGACTTATGCTTCAAGAAGTAAAACCATACCTTCCTGCTGAAATCATCAATGAAGGTAACATAGAATTTGGATCCTCCAAGTGATGATACTGGAGATGGTCCCCAAACATCTGTATGGACCATTTCCAACTGCACTTTCTTTGGCTCTCTAGGAATCTTTGTGAAGCTTACTCTTTTCTGTTTGCCCATAACACAGCTCTCGCAAAGACCCATATCAAGAGACTTCAGACCCTTTAATGCTCCTTTTGCAACCAGTATGTTCATTCCTTTATTACTCATGTGTCCAAGTCTGTTATGCCACAGACATGAACCGGAAGCACCTTCAGCAACAGCGGCCATGTTTATACACCCTGCAGTGGTGTACAAGGTTCCAGATTTGGTGCCACGAGCTACTACCATAGCACCTTTCACGATCTTCCACGAACCTTTCCCAAACTCTGCTGCATATCCCGTGCTATCCAACTGACCAACAGAGATCAGATTTTTCTTGATCCCAGGAATATATCTGACATCCTCCAATGTCCACTGGTTTCCTGAGGTGGTCTTTATGCAAACATCCCCCTTTCCTTCAATCTCTAAGGTTTTATTGTCAGCAAGATATACTTTTCTAAAATTTCCAGATTTGAAATTTTGAAACAACTCCTTGCTTGGAGACGAATGGAAAGATGCACCAGAATCCAAAATCCATGATTCAATCGGGCTGTTCACACTAAGGATTAGAGCATCCCCAATGTCCTCTGCTGAATTTACAGAATCATTGTCATCTCCAAATATATGATTCTGTTTCTTCTTTGGCTTTGTATAGTTCGTCCGAAAGTGCCCTTTTTCTCCACAGTTCCAACAAGTCACGTTTGATCTGTTAAGGGATTTTCCTCGATTCTTTGATTTTGATCGACAATGTTGATTTTGGCCTTTCGTCTTACTTATCCCCCTTAGCTCAACGCTGAGAGCACTGCCCGATGAATCTCCCACTTCTCGTTTGTGAATACTTTCGCTAAGAACAACATCACGGATTTCATCAAACTTCAGTTTCTCAGATCCACGGGAACTGCTAATCGCAGCAACAACAGTATCCCAAGACTCGGGCAGAGATGACATCAAAATCAACTCCTTAATTTCATCTTCGAAATTAATATCCACAGAATTGAGTTGACTCACAATCATATTGAACTCGTTTATATGATCAGAAACGGATCCATTCTCAGACATCTGTAAATTGAACAATCTACGCATCAAATATACCTTGTTCAGAGCCGATGGTTTTTCATACATGTTTGACAGTGCCTTCAACAGAACGGACGTAGTCTTCTCCTTCACGATGTTGAACGCCACATTTCTTGACAAAGTCAACCGGATCAACCCTAGAGCCTGGCGATCCTTGAGTTTCCACTTCTCCTCCGTCATGGATTCCGGCTTCACCCCGGTCAACGGTTCATGAAGATCTTTATGGTACAGATCATCTTTGATCTGCATCTTCCAGAAACTAAAATCGGATCCATCAAACTTCTCGATTCCAAGCTTCGAACTATCTATCTTCTGTGATCGTGTTGAATCTCCTAAGCTCTGATACCAGTTGTTAGGATCGAATTCACGCACACACACAAGATGAATGAAGAACACAAGAACTTTCAAGAGAAAGAGGTAAGAAATCTAGAGAGAGAGAGAGAGAGAGAGAGAGAACCCAATATTTCGTGGTAACACCCCGTGAGTAAACTTCCACGGCGGTGAGGTATATTTATATTAATAAATTAGAGTATTCTTGGTTACAGAGAATAAATAGAGAATAAATAGGAAATCCTAAAATAGAGAATAAATAGGAAAACCTAAAATTAATCAGACTCCACTACCTAACAAATACTTCCCAAAATTAATACATTTCTCTTCCACCCACTTTGAAAGATTTTGTTCACCTTCCTTACAACTATTTGTAAAATGAACAATTTACTTTGGACATTTAGGGTCTGTTTGAAAATGAAAATTGTGAGTACCTCAGAAGGGTTTTTATTTTTAAAGTGAAAAAACGTTACTTCCTTAGCCCCATTTTATGTGATACACTTTTATTTATGGTGAATTTCCAAAAGAATAGCACATTTCATCATTTGACAATTATTTAATGCCAATATGAACACTTTATCCATGTTGGGTCCTACTTATTTGCTAAAAATGTCCACAAAAGTTTGTTCTTCTAATTAAAAGTTCACTATTTTGATTAAGGATGGTTTTGCAATGTTGCGAATTCTTCCTATAGTTTCCTAAACTTCGTACCCTATCAAACTTCATCACAAAAATTGGGATGAAGAAAGTATTTGAAAATTATAGTTTTGCTTGGCTATGAATACAAGTTAGGTTGTTTTTTAATTTTGTGTGTGATTTGGAGTGAAAACAACTTTTGAGTTATTTTCAAATTGCATATTTCAACTTCAAGTTAATTCTGTATTTCCTAGTTTTTTTAATGGACAACCATGATTTTCAAAATTTAATGTTGCTCCCAACTGCACAAATAAGTGTACGTCGTCGCGCAAGTAATATCGTAGTTCTTAAAAGAACAAGATTATGGATCTCAAAGGACTTGTCAATTAAATATTTTTACTAAATTATACTAGTCTAATTATTTATTTAAGAGTGCCAATGAAAAAGAATGCAGTAATAAAATAATAAAATTACTTCCAATAGTTTGAAAATCACAGAATTGTAGCATATATTGAATCTCATGTATCATATTATTGGCTTTGAACTAATTTTAGTTGTCAAGTTACTGGTTTATAGGATTAATTGTATGAGTCAGGCTACACATCTATTGTCGCCTACTCCAATTAAATATCTAACTACATCATTGAGCGGGAATAAGTAAACTAATTGGCGAGCATTTATATTTCATCCTATTTCGTAACCAAGCGAGTTGTTTGTCTGGGCGTCACTCCTGAACACAAATCACCTCAACTTAATGGGTCGATCAAGCTCTCTTTATTCTCTGGTCTATCTAACCCCTCATCTCCCGAATTTAAGATTAGACAATATAACAAGAATATAGAAATAACTTATAATGACAATCAAGAATTAATTCAAAAGGCCTTAAGTAATCAATATTGAATCCTTAACTACAACCCTAGAACAAGGGTTTTAACTACTAATGTCAAAGAAAAGAAGAAGAAGAAAAGAACCCTAAAAAGTAATGACAATTTTCTACTCCCTATTACTGATCTCCCTACAATTGAATGTCTCCAATAATTATTTGTATGGACTATTTATAGATATAGTAAACCCTAAATAAAATAATTGAGTTCAAAGCAAATTAGGAATCAAAAACTAAAAGGAAATTGAATTCTTTTATTATTTTCTACGTGAACCAGTGCTCCGCCACCTTCACATTCGGTCGCTGCTCTCTGTGTGACTGTCATGTGGCAGTTCAATTTGCTTCAATTCAATTTACAGTCATATGCACTTCTTATATATTATATATTATTATATTCAATTAATTCATTCAGTTGTAGTTGTGTGTTTGATTTTCTTTTTTAATATTTCATCTTTAATTCATTTTATCTCCAAACTTCTTCAATTTTATCCAATTTTTTCCTACAAATAAAATACATTATTCAGTACAATTCATTAAATAAATGCTCAAAAATAACAAATATAAATAATAAATGTGAAGTAAATAATGATTAAAATATATTGGCCTCACATCATTTAACTCTAGAAAAAAGTTTAAAATATTCCTGGCCAAGCATCACTTAGTTAACTGAATGCCTTGTCTATATTTGAACACAAAAAAGTGTTAGGGTTGTAAAATTATACTTTAAACTCCCCTAGCTTCTTTAGCATGCAGTGAAAAAGAATAGCAAAGAACAAGAAAAAAACAAAGATTGAGAAGAAAAGTTCAAGGAAGCAAAATCAAAATCAGTTGTGCCGCACGAGGGATTTTTGGAGCATTTTGGTATGATTTTACTTGTTTGATTTTGGATTTTGAAAAACAAAATGCTCATTTTTGTATTTTTTATACATCTGAGTACGTATTGATGAGCTAGATCCATGCACTTATCTCATTTTCCTTAATTAGCATGTTTACATGGTTTAGAGATTATTTTTCTATTTAAGCGAGCGACACTTTTCTTGGGTGAAATGTGAAAAGATTAAAGAATTTAGAACTAAAGTTCATTGTTCGTTTATGATGTAATTATTCATTGCAAATGTGTTCTAGGTCATTTGTGTCGCTAAAAGGAGATGATTTTTTACTTTATACCAACACACCCCTACCAAGGATTTGAGGCTTTGGATTGCCTATGATTTTTTGATAAAATAAATTTATGAAATTTAGAAAAAATTCTTGAGGAATATTATGTTTTTTCTTTTGAGTACTTATAAAGGGTGTGTATTCATGGACAAAAGAGATGCATCATGGAAAGTGAGTAGTTTTATGACTTTTTTCCTTGTTAAATTGAGTCGGCACATGTCTAGATTACTTTATTTCGTTCTTTCCGTTGTAACTAACTAGTTGGAAGTTCTTGTTCCTCAATAGTTAATCTTCCAATAACATACTTATGATTAAATGTACAAAAAATACTCTTTCTTAATTTGAGATAATTATTCAAAATATCTTCTTAAAAAAGGTAATTGCTCTGAAACATCTCTGAACTCATTAACTCATTTTGAAATCAAAGTTTATCTTTTCTCAATGTAAAAAGTGATACCGTTGACATTACATTGTTTCCCTGTACTCTTATTCAGCTCATATTTGAAAACTCTTTCTCAAAATTCAACCTTTGCTCTCTGTATAAATCGATTGAAAGAAAAAAAATTGTTTTGAAAAATTTTCAAATTTAACTCAATAGTAGGGTTCATGAAAAAATGACGTCATGAACAAATAACATCAAGGATCTCAATACAATAATATATACCTCAATACTCATGCATTAAGAATTCACTACTCAACAATATAACTAGTCTCAAGAATATTCAAAATCAAGGATAAAACCCTATATTACTCTTTTACTTAATTTAGACATGTGTAGGGCATGAAGATGAACTAGTTCAACACTACGATAACTTACATACCGGATTATGACGCTATTAGAATGAACACTTTAGTGGAGACTACTTTTATCTTCAGCTTGCGGAACAACATTAGCTTTTCTTGAAAGAAATCTTTGAGCTTGGAATCTTCAGGCTTGATTGAGATAAGAAAACCATTTATGTTTAAATTGATGGGAAGTTTCTCTGTGCAACTTGAATTTCTGATTTGAAGATTCAAGGACTCTTTATGGAGAAGAGGAACCCTAGGTTAGATTTAAGAAGATCTGTAAATACTTGAATGTTTAAATTGATGATTTTGAGAGGAAAACTAGTTAGTTGACCGATATACTCAGTTAAAACACTCAAAAACAACTTAGAATAAGGTTACAAAGCTTGGGAAATGACCAAAATAACCTAGGAATGTGTGCAGGAAGTTCTTGGAAAAAATTGTAGCAAGTCTTCACGAAAGGGTCTACGATCGTGGAAAATTCCACCATAAGTAGGTCCAATAGTCGAACATTGGCTGCCCGATAGAGCTTCACTAGAATGGGCATAACTTCTTATTCCAAACTCAAAATGAAGCAAACTTAGTGGAGGTATAAAGAGGACTCATAGTGCTTTAGTTGGATAGACCATGGGCCACCTGATTCATTATATGCTGAGAAATATTATCATTTGAAATTGACTGAAGTATAATCCTATCTCAAAACTTAATCGGTAAAGAACCTTTTCAACTCAACTTTGTACTAGGTGTTTCTTGTGACCTGAATTAGGTGTATAAACATCGGGCCATATTTAAAAAGTGTGGGAAAAGACTAAAAATAACCCCACTTAAAATCCAACATGTTTTCTACCAGAGGGTTTATGGTTCGTAGACTTTTATATGGACCGTAGATTACTTTATCAATCGTACGAAGCTTACTGGGATTGTTTCAAGACATGGGTTCTACGAGGCCTTTACTGTAGAAGATTCTATGAGCCATAGTTTGATCGTAAAACTTAGACTTTAAAACACTTTTCTCAGAGCATGGTTCTACGAACCCACCTATGGTTTGTAGATACTTCTACGAGCAGAAGATTTCTTCCGTGGCACCAGCCTAAAAAAAATATTCTAGGTCTGATTTGAGTTGGAATTGCGGGGTGTTACATCTATAATATCATCTCTAATGTGTTTTTTTTTTATCAAACTCAAGAAGTTGTTACACAAGATTGTCTCTACTTTGCAGAAAGCTTTTGTGGAGAGCAGACAACTTCTAGATGTAGTGCTGGTGGCAAACAAATTGGTTGATTTACGGAGAAAGTAAGGGGTGTTAGATGTGTTGTGCAAACCTGATTTTAAAAAGGCATGTGATCATGTGAATTGAAAAATCCTGGAAATCATTATGCTTCAAATGGAATTTGGAAAGACGAGGAGGAAATGGATTTATTTTTGCATTGCCTCAGAGAAAGTTTTTTATGTTGGTGAATAGTGACCCATGTGAATTTCTTTTTAGTTTGAGAGGTTTAAGACAGGGATACTCCTTATCACGGATATTAGTTATTTTAGTTATGAAAGCTAAATAGGATAATGAATAAGGCTGTTTAAGTGGGTTACTTAATGAGTTTTAGTGTTGTGGTTAGAGGTTTAGGGACAAGCCAAAATAATTCAACTAGGTCTCAATTGCATCACAACAAATCATGGTATCACCCGCAAATAACATATGAGACAATAAGATTATTCCTAGATTTAATCGCAACACTGAAACACATCGAAGTAACCCCAAAAACAACTTCATTCATCATCCTATTTTACACTTTCATAACTAAAATAAACAACATTAGTGATAAGGGATCTGCTTTTCTTAGATTTCTCAAACTCCCAAAAAAACCACATGGGTCACTATTCACCAACATAAAAAGCGTCACCGAAGAGATGCAAAATGAATCTACTTCCTCCTCTTCTTCCCAAATTCAATTTGAAGAATAATAGAATCTAGGACTTTTACGGTTCACATGATCATAAACCTTTTGAAGATCAAGTTTGAACAACATACCTAATACTCTTTGCTTACTCTCTAAATTCACCACTTTATTTTCCACCAGTACTACATCTAGATTGGTCTAACCTCCACATAAACATTTTACGAAGTCCAGATAGTATTTTCTAACAATTTCCCGAGTCTATTAGAAAGTAGCTTGGAATTTATATTAATGATACTTCCCACTACACTAATAGGTGTATATTCCTTAATACTTCTAGCTCTATCCTTTTTAGGGATGACGACGGTTGACATCTCTATATTATTCAAAATAAGGCACAATGTCACAGACACTCTAAAAATAATAATCAATTAATTCAATAAAAATAAAAAATAATTCAAAGAAAAAATCTTAAATCCTAAACCCAGACAATTTAGGAGTCTCCATCTTATTTTAGAATAATTAATAAATCATTTAATTAATTAAAAAATATTTATGAAAGCAATAGATTATGTATAAAAGCTAAGTGATCTCAAAGGGAAGGTACTAAGCACCCTTTAAAATTCACAAACGTAGGTCCCTACTGAACTCATTTTTTTTTCAAATTAAGGATAAGATACTATAATGTACAAAACTACAAATATAATAAATATGCTATACACAAAAATAATAAAGTGAAATAATAATATAAGAAACGACCTAATGTTTATCTATCGTCAATAATATCATATCATCGTATATTATTATAAGTAGGAAGCTCCAAAGTAAAAAGTTGAATTACCATTTTGCGCATACACTAAAATAAAATGTCATTAAATATTTAATCAATTAAACAATAAATAGTAGAATTTCTATGATATTTTTAGTTGGTATACATGTGAGTAAATAAAATAAAAGAAAAATAAAAAGAAAAGTTATCCCTTTCAAATTAATTTATGTTTTTTAATTATTACTTATCTTTAATTTGTTGGAATACTTGACTTTTCAACTTTGTAAGTGAATCTTCATATTCCGAAGCTATACTATTTCCTATACGTACAAGTTTTTCGATTAGTACTTTTATAGAAAGATTTATATGTAATACAATTTTTGTGTGTGGAAGACTAGAGAAGATTTAATCAAGTGAAGATAATTTCAAGGTAGAAAAGTTGAATTATCATTTTATCCTTATGCTAAATTCAAATGTTATTAAAATATTTAATTAATTAAATAGTAAAATAGTAGAATTTCTATAATATTTTTAGTTGGTATGCATGTAAGTAAATTAAATAGAAAAAAAATAAAAATAACAGTTATCCTTTAAATAGATACATGTATGTGTTTCATCTTCCAAATTAATTTATGTTCTTAATTAATATATGTCTTTAATTTTTGTAACACTTGACCATTGAACTTTGTAAATGAATCTTCATATTCCGAAGCTATATTTTTTCCTATAAATACAAATCTTTCAACAGTATTTTCATACAAAGATTTATATGTGATACAATTTTTGTATGTGAAAGACTAGAGAAGCTTTAATTAAGTGAAGAAAATTTCAAGACAATAGGATTTGTGTCAAGATTACAAGACATAATGTGATTATAGGATGACTTACACTTCAATTACTAGAATATTGAAGCTTAATGTAATGGTTTTTTTTACTTATTTGTTGCTATCAGAACTGTGATAGGACCGCACTATTCATGTAGTTGAATATCACTTCCATTAACTTGTCTTTCAAAGATTTGAACTCTTTTTATGGTCAAAGGTTGAATGTTTATTACTATAATTTTTTTTCAATTTGCATTATCAATAAAAGAAACAGGGAAAAGATTGTCTTAAAATTTATTTTTTGTTGGTAGCCTTATGCTAAACTTGCTCCTATATATGATACTTTTTCTTTGTATTTGTAATTTTGTTTTAAGAATATTTTGATTGAAAGCCGTATTTTTTGCAATAGAAAATAAGTCAAATACAATGGTAAAAATAGTGTATAAGGCAGGTAAAACAATTAATGCCTACTAGATATTCTAATTTCAAATTAATAATAATTAAATTTTTGCATCTTAAATTTTAAATATTTTAAGAGAATCATTCTTACATGTGCTTGAGGATAGAATCTAAAATTTTTAGACAATTTTTATTAAAATTATCGTGAGATTCAAATTCCAAAGTAAAAAATAATACACCAAAATGCTTAAGAAGTTACAAGATTTTTTTATCATTCGACCAAATATTGCTCCTATTAATTTTTTAAAAGAAAATGTAAATATATTTTAACAAACTTTAAATTGTAAGAATATTAATTTTGTCATTTTGGCTCTCCACTAAATTAAAATCTGATTTGTTTAATTAATTATTAATATTTTATTTATATGATGACATAATTTAAATATCAGTCGTTGCACTTTAAATCTTCAGTTATTTCCTTCTAATAAGTTTTCTTATTTATAAAATTACTTAATTGCATTCTACTTCATGAGAAGGAGAATTTCATATTTTACTAATTAATGTCAAACATTTTGTCTTCTTGAAATATATATCTAGTGTAACTATTCATTTAATTTCAACATTTTTACTCTATTCTATGAGACGAGAGACATTTTATGAAAGAATTTCACTATTTTAACTCTATTCTATGAGACAAAAAAATATATTTTAAGGAAGTTAATCATAAGATAGTATGCCTCTATGTTTGTTTTTGCTACTTTATTTTCTCTTTTAAAACAACTATAAAGTTTCTATATCAAAATTATAATAAAGGGAGGACTAAATGCAAAAAAAAAATCTTCAATAATTTAACTATACACTGCAAAAAAAATTTAAAAGCTAAATCGTGCATTGCCCTTTTATTAATAAGTTTATACACTAAAAACGTTTATCATTTTACTTTTCATATTTTTATTATAACTCAAATACTATTTTTAAAAGAATTATATGAGTTTTTAATAGTTTATATTCATCGTTATGAAGTAAAGTGCAACGCACATGCCCATATACTAGTACATAATAATGGATCATAAATATTATTCAAACTTCATTCGAATAACTTCCTTGCAAACCAACTTTGGGTGACCAAAACACACTTAGTAATAGTATTAGTAACGGATTAATATGAATCAAAATAAATGAAATAAATAATAACTTAGAATAAAGTCTATCTTATAAACATGGGAGACCTTCGAAATCGACGGTAATTTCTTCATCGACCAATTTTAACATAAAAAGTAAATGAACTTAAATTAATTTTTCCTTCTTTTATAATGGAAAGGCTTCAAAAACCGATGTTCAGATTTTTTTTCATTGGCCAACTTTAATCATCTCTATTTAATCTAAATTACGATAGAAATAACCAACCCTACAATTTCATCTTTTACTAATTAATGTGAAACATTTTGTCTTCTTGAAATGTATATCTTGTGTAACTATTCATTTAATTTTAACATTTTTACTTTATTCTATGAGACGAGAGACATTTTATGAAATAATTTCACTATTTTAACTCTATTCTATGAGACAAAAAAAGACATTTTAAGGACGTTAATCTTAAGATAGTGTGCCTCTATGTTTGTTTTTGCTATTTTATTTTGTCTTTTAAAACAACTAAAAAATTTCTATATCAAAATTATAATAAAGGGAGGACTAAATGCAAAAAAAAATTCAATAAGTTAACTATACACTACAAACATTTTTTTAAAAGTTAAAAATCGTGCATTGCCCTTTTATTAATAAGTTTATACCCTAAAAACGTTTATCATTTTACTTTTCATATTTTTATTATAACTCAAATACTATTTTTAAAAGAATTATATGAGTTTTTAATAGTTTATATTCATCGTTATGAAGTAAACGTGCAACGCACATGTCCATATACTAGTACATAATAATGGATCAAAAAGTATTATTCAATCTTCATTCTAATAACTTTCTTGCAAACCAACATTGGGTAACCAAAAACATACTTAGTAATAGTACTAGTAATGGATTAATATGAATCAAAATAAATGAAATAAATAATAACTTAGAATAAAGTTTGTCTTATATACATGGAAGACCTTCGAAATCGATGGTAATTTCATCATCGACCAATTTTAACATAAAAAGTAAATGAACTTAAATTAATTTTTCCTTCTTTTATAATGGAAAGTCATCAAAAAATCGATGTTCAGATTTTTTTTCATTGGCCAACTTTAATCATCTCTATTTAATCTAAATTACGATAGAAATAACCAACCCTACAATTTCATATTTTACTAATTAATGTCAAACATTTTGTCTTCTTGAAATGTATATCTTGTGTAACTATTCATTTAATTTTAACATTTTTACTCTATTCTATGAGACGAGAGACATTTTATGAAAGAATTTCACTATTTTAACTCTATTCTATGAGACAAAAAAAGATATTTTAAGCAAGTTAATCATAAGATAGTGTGTCTCTATGTTTGTTTAATTTGCTACTTTATTTTGTCTTTTAAAACAACTACAAAATTTCTATATCAAAATTATAATAAAGGGAAGAGTAAATGCAAAAAAATCTTCAATAAGTTAACTATACACTGCAAACATTTTTTTAAAAGTTAAAAATCGTGCATTGCCCTTTTATTAATAAGTTTATACACTAAAAACGTTTATCATTTTACTTTTCATATTTTTATTATAACTCAAATACTATTTTTAAAGAATAATATGAGTTTTAATAGTTTATATTCATCGTTATGAAGTAAACGTGCAATGCATATGCCCATATACTAGTACATAATAATGGATCAAAAAGTATTATTCAAACTTCATTCGAATAACTTTCTTGCAAACCAACTTTGGGTAACCAAAAACACACTTTGTAATAGTATTAGTAATGGATTAATATGAATCAAAATAAATGAAATAAATAATAACTTAGAATAAAGTTTGTCTTATATACATGGGAGACCTTCGAAATTGATGGTAATTTCGTCATCGACCAATTTTAACATGAAAAGTAAATGAACTTAAACTAATTTTTCCTTCTTCTATAATGGAAAGGCTTCAAAAATAGACGTTCATATTTTTTTTCATTGGCCAACTTTAATCATCTCTATTTAATCTAAATTACGATAGAAATAAGAAACACTATTTTAAGAAAAAATATAATGGCAACAACTATCAATAGTTAATGAGACACTAATAGAATCAAAACAATAAATAAACTATTTGAGAATAAATACATTAAACCATAATCATAAAAAGAAAGACTAGACCAAAGGAAACAATACCAACAATACCTAGGCATAATCAAGAAAAACAATAAAAAAAATACTATAAATGATCTTTTAAAAACAAAAGGACGGTAAAAACACTGAACATAGCAGCAAACAAAAGTTTTAACTAGGATAAAAAAAAAAACTGACATATTAAGAGAATTGAACGTAACCATGAACGAGTAACATTTTAAATGAGTTGAAGTCAAAACAAAATGCTTAAAATAATAATGGAGCAAAACTTTATTTGAGAAGAGCCCAAAAGTCTGAATAATAACAACTAAATAAAGTAACATAAATTGATTTCTACAAAAAAAATAGAAAGGAGAAGAGATCTACCTCACTGTCGGAGTCTCGCCAGCCGGCTGGCTGTTGTCCACCGGAGTTAGAGTCACCACGGTGCTTCAATTTTTGTTCAACAGAGTTTGATTCATGCCGGAGATGATTTAGTTCAGAGCTTTGATCTCTTTGTTTGTCGAGCTTTGATCTCACTTATAAACTGCAAAAAACAAACAAAATATCAAAAAGGGGTAAAGTGGAAAGGACTGGCGGTCGTCAGGTCTTGAAGCTTTGTGGAGATGGCATCGTTGTTGTTTTTTTAACTAAAATAGTCGGGGGTTTTTGTCTGGTTTTTCCGGAGAAGAAGAGTGTGGAGGCATTGAGGTGGGCTGGAGGAGATCTGGTGGTCCGGTGGCGGAAATGGAAGGGGAAACTGAAGTGTTAGGGTTTCAGGAGGTGTGCTGGTGGCAACTTAAAAAATTGGAAATGATGGCTAAAGCTTTTTTAGGGTTTTTATCAATTTAGAAAAATTGTAAGTATTCACCTCCGCCTTAATTTTTGGACAAAGTATGGACTTAAATAGAAAATCTAAAAAACTAATTTTGTACAATACAATGGGCTCAAAAATATGCACAAGACCATTGGTTGATAAAAGAAGGTTGAATAACCTAGGAGGTTCTTGTACTTGGCTTCATTTGTTGGTTATACCCTTATACTCATGATTTTGTCAACTGAACTCTTAAATTCATTAAAACATGATACTTTAAACCCTTTTCTCATTTGATATGCACGTGTGCAGCACTATCATTAAATGTAAAATTCATGTCATTTTGTAGAATTCCATGTCATTTTAAATAACACATAAAAAATTATAGTTTTTTAAAAAAACATTCTGAAATTTCTCATTATTATGTTCTTCAACATTTGCTCAAATATCACAATTGAGGACGAAATTCAAGCCACATAGGTGCAATTCTTCCTATATAATTGAATTTTTACTCTAAAAATTCACAAATAAAAGCTCAATAATTTTTCATCATAATATTAAATTAATATCATATTAACAAAACCATTTTCTTATTCTACAATCTTATGCATGAAAAGTTTTCAATATATCAATATAGATCATCTACATGGGCCACACTACCCATGGACAACCTATAAGGAAATCTGCCACCACATTAGCCTTGTTGGGGTGATAGAGGATACTCATATCATAATCCTTCAAGAATTCTAACCACCTTCTTTGTCGGAGATTCAAGTATTTTTCGCTAAATACATATTGAAGACTTTTTTGATCAGTGAAGAAATCTACGTGGAACCCATACTAGTAATGTCTCCATATTTTCAAGAAAATACTACCGTCGCTAATTAAAAATCATGGGTCGGATAATTCTTCTCATGAACCTTAAGTTGCCTTGAAGCATAGGTATCACCTTCCCATGCTGCATAAGCACACATCTCAACTCCACTCTAGAGGCATCACAATATACAACAAAACTATTGGTACCGTTCGGGAAGGTCAACACCAAAGCAGAAGTAAGTCTATCTTTCAACTTTTGGAAGTTTTTCTCACAAGTATCCGACTACTCAAATTTAGCCATCTTTTGAGTTGAAGCCGTCAATGGAGAAGCAATGGAGAAAAAACCCTCAACAAACCTCCTATAGTGTCACTATCCGAGTCTACACCCTGGATATGGCCGACACTCAAGAACCATTACTTGTCCACAAGCAAACCCTCATCCCGGTTGACTACAATCGAAAGACTAACTTAAGCATGCAAAAGCTTAAAAAAACTGAATAAAAATTCATGAAGCTGAAATACAAAACTTTACCTCAAAAGAAAACTCTTAATAATATAATATATTCAATTCACCATAATAATAGGAAACTTAAGTCTTTAAAACATTTACTAAAATAAATTATTAATACAAACTCCTCAACTATACTAACTATCGATGAAGCCTCAAACTGATAAAGATGAAAGTCAGGACATGACCCACGACATCCTGACTAAACTAAAAAGTAAATGAAATCCTCCAGAAGAAAGAAGGCTCACCATAGCTAACTTGAAATCTAAAATGTATCAACAAAACTCCAGTTGAAGATCTTAAATACTTATATCTGCATCAAGAGACGATGCAGACCAAATGACTCAGTGCGTGTAACGGGAATTCTAAAACATAACATAAGCTTGAAATTTATAGAAATGAAAATATGCTTACCTCTTTTCAAACCTACTTAACACAAGGAATACTCAGGGATACTAAAAACTACTCAACTTACTCAACTTAGAAGTACTCAAGGATAAGATACTCAACTCAGAGATTAGATACTTAACTTAAAGAGTTGGTACTCAACTTAAAGATATGATACTCGACTAAATGAAGCACAAATCAAATCAAGATTAGATACTTAACTTCAAAGATATGATACTCGACTCAATGAACACAAATCAAATCAAGATACTCAACTTAAGGTACTCAACTCTTGATACTTAATTGTAATTATTTCAATGTAAAGCAGCTTAAGAAAAGTGTAATATAAAGAAAAATTGTTTAAAATTATGATGTCAATTATGTGTATATAACAAGGATACAACATAACTCTGAAATGTACATGAAAATACAATTAACTGGTGTATATAAAAATACAATAACTTATGTGGGAGTTTCTCGAATAGACAATCATCCGTTAAGAGTTATAGTGATGATACAACACTTAACCTCATGCTGCCAAGGACCATCATATACCTGGCTATCAGTATAGGACCTAAATTAACTTAGTGGATCCACTAGTCTATTGTGAAAAATATTCATCTAGAGAGTATGATCCTTTTATACCCATGGTGGCTACATGGTTTTATGGAGACGTGAGTTATCTTAACTCATGCCGCTCTCAATTCAGTGCTCAATACTACTCCCAAAATAAACTAGCTCTTATGTTTTAAAATATACTTCTTCTTTGATTTGAGATTAGTACTAAAAAACTTAGCTCAAATGTTATATTGGAAAACTCAATTTCCCTTCTTGCTTCAGTTAGATAGCTATTTGTGACGTCCCGCCATCTATCCAGGCAGAACGCCACCAGCCCATGCAGCTTGCAGTGCATGCAAGGGAGCAGGCAGCCCACCCATCCAGGCGGACTGCAGCACAGGCGGCCCAAAGGCCCAGCACCAGGCAGACTGCAGCACAGGCGGCCCAAAAGCCTGGCAGACTGAGGGGCAGGTGCGGACTGGGCGTGCAGCAGACGGAGGGGCAGCAGCCTTGGGCATTGGAGAGGCTTGGGAAGGATTCTAGAAGTCTGCTAGAGTCTTGGGGAAGACTAGAGAAATCTAGGAGTCCTTTTGGAAGAAATCAAGACATCTTCTAGGGATATGAAGCATGTGCTTAGGGACTTGTATATAGCATTTATTTACTCTAAGCTAGTAGAGTAGTATAAATAGTAGGATCATTTTATTTGTAAAGTATCCATCAATTGACTAATAATACTAGTTCATTCTTCCAAATCTGTCACTAGTCTTTCTTCTTACTTCTCTTAGCGATCCAAATTGTGAAAGGCTGACTTGAGTTTGCGAGATCACGAAATAATCGTGAGCAAACCGTCAAGTGCCGCACGGAGTCTTGTCAGAATCGTTAGGTCCGTGACAAGTGGTATCAGAGTAAGGTTCATCGTAAGAGAATGACGAACGAAGGAGACTCGATTGGCGCCAGCACCACCCCCAACGTTCCCACAGTCGGAGGCAAGAAGAACAAGAAAGGGAAGAACAAGAAGAAGGGGAACGGAGTGATTCTGCCCCAGGTCACACCAAGCGATCCTCCACCAAGCGTTCCTACACCAAGCGACAGGCAAACATCTTTTCAGCCCAATATTGTCGATGGTAGTGACGAAGACAGCGGCTAGGAGTCCGTGGACGTTACTGTCGGAGAGGAGTTGTTTGCAACGGTCGAAATGGCTGATCAGGCCATTGAGATCTTGGGCCGACGTTTGAACGGGGTGGACAGAAACTTCAAAATCCATGAAGAGTACTCCCTTGAAGAAGTTGTTAGCATCCGGAAGGAGTTAGAGGCACGCCAGCGGGCCGAGTATGAGACAAAAGAGGCCATTACTTCCTTAGAGTTTAGGCTTAGGGAAGCACTTGGCGCAGTCGAGTCGCTTAAGGCCAAGGTGGCAGCACTCGAGGAAGATAGAGAGGTTGGTGGATCCTCATCACATGACCGGGAAAGGGAATCCAGAGTTGAGGCGCCCAAGCCACCTGTCTTCAAAGGCGTCCATGACGCGCAACAGGTGGATAATTTCCTTTGGCACTTGGAAAATTATTTCAAGTGTATGCGGGTTCGTAGTGATGCGAACAAGATCAACACGGCTGTGTTGTATCTTTCAGAGTTGGCCATATTATGGTGGAAGCGTAGAGAGTCTGACATCGCCAAGGGAACATGCACGTTGAACACATGGGAACAATTCCGTGTGGAGTTCAAGAAGGCGTTCTTCCCTAGCAATGTTGTCTATGAGGCAAAGCGCAAGATGAGGGAGTTAAGACACAAGGGCAGCATACGCGCGTAAGTGCGGGTGTTTACCACCCTTACATTTCAGATTCCCAACCTCAGGGACGACAACGCATTGTTCTACTTCCAGGATGGGTTGCAGAACTGGGCCAGAACAGAGTCGGAACGGCGGCAGGTCAGGACTATAGACGACGCCATTACGTAGGCCAAAGCCTTGACAGACTTCAGGCAGGAGAAGTCTCTCAGTGTCGATGAGGACGACGAGGTAGGCAATCACGATGACAGTGGGGAAGACAGTGGCAAAGGCGAGCAGCAAAGGCTACAACCCAAGAGGCGAGGCGAGGAGCAGCGACCTCACAGGCGTGACACCTACAATTCCAACGACAAGAAATCCGGAGATCGTGGCAACACGGTGAAGGATTCCAAGTATGGTTGCTTCATATGCAAAGGGCCGCATGGTTATAAAAGATGCCCTGAACTGAAAAGTCTTGGTGCTATTCTTCGTGAACAGAAGGAAAAGAAAGCCCAAGAGGAAGATGAAGTCGCGGAGACTAAGCAGTTGGGCTTGTTAAGCCTATGCGGAGCTGTGATTGAGCAACCATCAATGAGGCCAAGGTAGGACAAGCCAAGGCAAGCGGAGCCGAAGCATGCTGAAAACGCACTTGCGAAGTCTATGGCGTGGGCTCAATACATTGACATCACAGTCAATGGGCAGAGTGCTCGTGTGTTGGTCGACAACGGTACGGAGGCCAATTTTGTGACCAAAACAGCAGCAACGAGGTTGGGGTTGCGTTATACTTCAAGCAACGCCCAAATCAGGACTGTCAATGCCCCACCAATTCCCATAATCGGAGTTGCGCTCGGGGTGAACATCACGATAGGCGGTTGGCAAGGGAAAACCAAATTTGTCGTCGCTCCTTTAGATCTTTTTGATATTATTCTTGGGCAGAAGTTCTTCCAACAGTACCATGCCGTGATCGACCCTTATCTCCAACAATTAAAGATCATGGAGAAAGGAGGGACATTTACGATTCCCATGGTAAAGGCGTCGGCCACGGAGGGACAGGTTCGATTGACAGCCATGAAGATCGAAAGGGTCGACGTAAGGAAGAGGCTAACATCTGCAGCAACCATTGCAAGTTCGAGAGAAGACAATGGTGCTGAGAAGACCTTGCATCCGCAGGCAAAGAGAGTTCTGAGCAGGAACTCTGCCGTGATGAACAAGAAGCCGTTAAGGCACTTGCCTCCGTTGAAGGAGGAAGTTCCGAAGATCGGGTCGAGAAAGGTCGGGACATCGATGAAGAGGCTGCTCGAAGGGATTGATCGAGTACGTAAGTTGATGGTCGCCCGGCAGAACTCAACGCCGATACTATCGCAATGCGACGCGGTCGTCGCATCATGTGGTGGGGGAGATTGTGACGTCCCGCCATCTATCCAGGCAGAACGCCACCAGCCCATGCAGCTTGCAGCGCATGCAAGGGAGCAGGCAGCCCACCCATCCAGGCGTACTGCAGCACAGGCGGCCCAAAGGCCCAGCACCAGGCAGATTGCAGCACAGGCGGCCCAAAAGCCTGGCAGACTGAGGGGCAGGTGCGGACTGGGCGTGCAGCAGACGGAGGGGCAGCAGCCTTGGGCATTGGAGAGGCTTGGGAAGGATTCTAGAAGTCTTCTAGAGTCTTGGGGCAGACTAGAGAAATCTAGGAGTCCTTTTGGAAGAAATCAAGACATCTTCTAGGGATATGAAGCATGTGTTTAGGGACTTGTATATAACATTTATTTACTCTTAGCTAGTAGAGTAGTATAAATAGTAGGGTCATTTTATTTGTAAAGTATCCATCAATTGACTAATAATACTAGTCCATTCTTCCAAATCTGTCACTAGTCTTTCTTCTTACTTCTCTTAGCGATCTAAATTGTGAAAGGCTGACTTGAGTGTGCGAGATCGTGAAAGAATCGTGATCAAACCGTCAAGTGCCGCACGGAGTCTTGTCAGAATCGTTAGGTCCGTGACATATTACTCTTTTCTGAAAGCTAGCCTGAAGGCTCTTTGGAAATCTCAGTTTCTGGTCTTATTTAAATGTGAAAACATTCTAAATATCTTTGGGAATACTTAGTCCCCATATACATTTGAAGAAATGAACTTCAACTTTACTCTTTACTCTTTACTGTTTACTCTTTAACTCTTTACTCTACTTGAACTTTAAGTCTTAAAACAAAGTTAAAACGTTTGTAAAAGACTTTTGAGAATTTTATAAACTTTGCTTTGTCGTGCTTCTTAACTTCTAGACTTGACTCTTAACTTTCCTTGAATTGAAGTATGGATTCAAGGTTCATGATCTCATGTTTATGGATGATTTCATGATTTTTTGTAACGACCTGTTTAGTCGTTTGAGCAAGCAGATTGTAATACGGGGAAAACTGGCTGAGACGACGTGTGTCCCGACGGACCGTCGTGGTAACGACGGCCCGTCGAGGAGGTGTCGTCCCATGACACTTAGAATTCTTCAAATTGGATTAAAATCGACTCTCTGTAAATTGTGACGGACCTGCAGGACGTGCCGTCACATACACGACGAACCGTCGTGAGTTCCGTTGCAAAACACTTCAACTTTTGAGAATTTGGTGCAAGAAACGAGTTTCTGACCGTCATGACGGAGGTGCAGGACGGACCGTCACAGGGGTGACGGGCCGTCACAGACCACCTGGAATTTGGGAGGAGGTGGCGACGGCCATCGTGACGGACCGTCGCAGGCACGACGGCCCATCACAGGCTGTGCAATCCCAGGCAGTTTAGGATTTCTCCACACGTTTTAAGGGTCGTTTTTGACTATTCTTTCCTTAATTATAAAGATTGAGGGTTAACATTAATAAGTCTAATTACTTAGGGGTTTAAAGGGGTAACCTTAAGTTAATTAGTGGGGTTTATTGTCCTTTTTCACACTTAATTATTTGATAATTAGGGTAAAAGAAAGAGGGTTTGAACATAAGAAAACAAAAGAGAATGAACAGAAAGGGATAGAGAGATCGATCGAGAGGCTGAGGAGAATAACAAAGCTTGGGAATTTCTTGTTGATTTCAATTCTTCGGTGGAGGTAGGTTATGGTTTATGTTACGATATTCGTAGTGAACTCTAATAGTGAATGTTATGTGTTGATAGTATTGTAAACCCTGATATGTGCTTAAAATGTATGCTTGCATGATTATGATTACGAAATTGTGATGAATTAACAAAGCATGATGAAGCTATTGAATCCCAAATCTTGAAAGAACCCTAATTCGCTTGATATATTATATAATAAGATTGATGATGCCTTAGTATGAAAGAAGGCTTGATAAATTATATAATGATAATGAGGATGCCTTAGTATAAAAGAAGGCTTGATCAATTAGGGGATCGGGTGCCACGTTCCGGTACAGGAGGATAGAATGAATATGAGGATCGGAGTGTCACGTTCCGACACCAGGATAGAATATGAGGATCGGGTGCCACGTTCCGGTACCAGGATAGAATGAATATGAGGATCGAAGTGTCACGTTCCGACACCAGGATAGGATATGAGGATCGGGTGCCACGTTCCGGTACCAGGATAGTATATGAGGATCGGAGTGCCACGTTCCGGCACCAGGATAGAAATAGAGGAGCGGAGTGTCACGTACCGACACAAGAGGAAGAAAGATAATGAATCTTGAAAGATAATGAATATACTCAACCTAATGAACTTAATTCCCAAATGAGTATGGCATTGAGGCTTGAGTCCTCATGTGTGAACTTGACGGTAATTGTTAATGATAAAGTAATTGCTGTTGCTACATGTTGAGTATTGTAGTTAATTTACATTATTATTGATATATATTGTTCCCTATTTTGAGTTAGCCGATGATATCTACTCAGTACGTGTGGTTGTACTGACCCCCTACTTTTATGTTTTCCTCTTTGTTATTTGTGTTATGCAGCAAACGTTCCGTCAACTTCAACACAACAGTAACTCGGGCCAGATTTCATCATACCGGATCTCAGGGTGAGCTAACGCTTCTAGCTTGGACTGGATCTTCTTCTATAAGTCTTGATGCCTTGACTTCCGGCATGGACTAGTTTCTTATGCATTTTTAGCTTCTTAGACATTCTTAGATAGTTTAGTTTAGTAAATTGATCATAGATGTTCTTGTGATGATGACTTCCAGATTTTGGGGATAATAATATAGTTTGAGTTGTTTATTTAATGAATTTAAGTCTTCCGCATTTCTTTTGTTGATATTGTATTAAAATGTTAAGGTTAGATTGGTTGGTCGCTCACATAGGAGGGTAAATGTGGGTGCCAGTCGCATCCCCGAATTGGGTCGTGACAGACTTGGTATCAGAGCATTAGGTTCATTGGTCTCATCACACAAGAACAGGTCTAGTAGAGTCTTAAGGAACGGTAGGGGGACGCCTTTACTTTTCTTTGAGAGGCTATAGGACTTTAGGAAAATTCCATTCTTTCATTCTTTCTTTCGTGCTACTACTTGAGTCCAATTGGTATCTAGGCGATACAAATTGGTATCTGACCATCTTCACTCTATTTCGCAGATGGTTAGAACTAGAGCAACGACCGCACCAGCAGCAACTACGGCACGACAAGAAGCGTCTGAGCCAACCACTGGGGCTGTCGCTCGAGGAAGAACAGCGGCAAGAGGCCGTGGAAGAGGTCGTGGGAGGACGTCCTCTAGAGGAAGAGGACGAGCCCCTAGCCCATCTGATACTAGGGCGGTGACTCCTCCACCGACTGAGGATGTAGTAAGAGAGGGTGAGGAAGGGGAAACTGAACAAGGGCAGAATGAGGAAATGCCACCCCAACCTACCCCAGAGATGATCAACCAAGTACTTGCTTATCTTAGCGGGTTGTCTGATCAGGGTCAAGCACCTCCAGTGGTTTCTGCACCAACACCTCCGGTTTCAGAGATACGACATGCGGCTACTATGGCTCCCCGCATGGATGCAACATTGGGAATAGGCACATTTCCACGTCTGACTACTGGGCCTATCATGACAAACGATCAACATGAACTTTTTAGTAAGTTTTTGAAATTGAAACCTCCAGTCTTCAAGGGTGCAGAATCTGAGGATGCTTATGATTTTCTGGTTGATTGTCATGAGCTACTACACAAGATGGGGATAGTAGAACGGTTTGGCGTTGAGTTCGTTAGCTATCAGTTCCAAGGGAACGCCAAAATGTGGTGGCGTTCACATGTGGAGTGTCAACCAACAGAGGCACCACCAATGACTTGGGAATCATTCTCTACCCTGTTTATGGAGAAATATATCCCAAGGACCTTGAGAGATAGAAAGAGGGATGAGTTCTTGAGTCTGGAGCAAGGTAGAATGACGGTTAACGCGTACGAGGCTAAATTTCGCGCACTATCCAGATATGCCACCCAACTTTGTTTCAGTCCACAAGAACGGATTCGCCGTTTTGTGAAGGGGTTGAGGTCAGAGTTGCGGATTTCAGCCTTACAGGTAGCGGCTACAGCAATATCCTTCCAAGAGGTGGTAGACTTTGTGATAGAGGTGGAAGGAGTGAAACCGGATGACTTCACCACAACGTCTACATCAAAGAGGTTTCGAAGGGGAGGTGAGTTTAATGGTTCTCACTCTAGAGGACAGAGCTCCGGAGGTTACGCAAGTCGACCAATTCAGTCTTCACTACAGACTGTAGTTGGGGGTCCACCTCAGAACGGTCAACACTTCTCTGAGAGGCCGATGCGTGAACCCAGAGAATGTTATGGATGTGAAGAGATTGGACACTTTAAGAGGTATTGTCCAAACCAGAGTTACAGAGCCCCACTAGCTAGAGGTAGGGGTGGTCATGGTAGAGGCCGTTTTTCTGGAGGACGTGGTGGTCGAGGTAATGGTGGTCACCAAAACGGCAGAGGTGATGGGCAAAACGGAGCCACTACTACACAACATGGTAGGGGCAACGGACAGACGAATGATAGGGCCCATCGTTATGCTTTCCCTGGGAGATCCGAAGCGGAGGCGTCTGATGCTGTTATCACAGGTAATCTTTTGGTTTGTGATTGCATGGCATCTGTATTATTTGACCCTGGCTCCACGTTTTCATATGTATCTTCATCATTTGCTAATGGTCTAAATCTACATTGTGAATTACTTGATATGCCTATTCGTGTTTCTACTCCGGTGGGTGAGTCTATGATAGTTGAAAGGGTATATAGGTCTTGTTTGGTGAACTTTGTGGGGAGGAACACTTATGTAGATTTGGTTATTCTAGAAATGGGTGACTTTGATGTAATTCTGGGTATGACTTGGCTTTCTCCAAATTTTGCGATCTTGGATTGTAATGCTAAAACGGTGACGTTAGCCAAGCCTGGGACAGATCCGTTAGTGTGGGAGGGTGACTACACTTCCAATCCGGTGCGTATCATATCCTTTCTTCGTGCTAAGAAGATGGTTGGTAAAGGGTGTTTAGCTTTCTTGGCACATCTCAAGGATGACACTACCCAAGTACCCTCGATTGAATCAGTTTCGGTAGTCCGTGAGTTTTTGGATGTGTTCCCTGCAGACCTTCCTGGCATGCCACCGGATAGGGATATTGACATCTGTATCGATCTTGAACCGGGCACTCGCCCCATTTCTATACCCCCTTATAGAATGGCTCCCGCAGAGTTAAGAGAGTTAAAGGCACAACTTCAAGAGTTGTTGAGCAAAGGCTTCATTAGACCAAGTGCATCTCCTTGGGGTGCTCCGGTGTTATTTGTGAAGAAGAAGGATGGGAGTTTTCGGATGTGCATAGACTACAGACAACTGAACAAGGTAACTATTAAGAACAAGTACCCCATTCCTCGCATTGATGACTTGTTCGATCAGTTACAAGGTGCTTGTGTCTTCTCGAAGATCGACTTGAGATCCGGTTATCACCAATTGAAAATACGAGCAACGGATGTGCCAAAGACTGCTTTTCGAACTAGGTATGGGCATTATGAATTTGTGGTAATGTCATTTGGTCTTACGAATGCCCCTGCTGCCTTCATGAGCTTGATGAACGGGATTTTCAAGCCATACTTGGACCTCTTTGTGATTGTGTTTATTGATGATATACTAATATACTCCAAAAGTAAGAAGGAACATGAGGAGCATTTGAGAATGGTGTTAGAGTTGTTGAGGAAGAAAAAGCTTTATGCGAAATTCTCCAAGTGTGAGTTTTGGCTAGATTCAGTGTCCTTCTTGAGCACGTGGTTTCTAAGGATGGAGTGATGGTAGATCCTTCTAAGATTGAAACAGTGTGAAAAATTGGGTAAGACCCACTAATGTGTCAGAAATACGGAGTTTTGTTGGGTTAGCTAGCTACTACCGCCGATTCGTCAAGGGATTCTCTTCTATTGCTTCCCAAATGACGAACTTGACTAAGCAAAACGTTCCATTTGTATGGTCGGACGAGTGTGAGGAAAGCTTTCAGAAACTCAAGACTTTGTTGACTACCGCGCCTATCCTTACATTGCCGGTAGAGGGTAAGAACTTCATTGTCTATTGTGATGCATCCTATTCGGGTTTAGGTGCAGTGCTAATGCAAGAGAAGAACGTGATCGCTTATGCTTCAAGACAATTAAAAGTGCATGAACGTAACTATCCAACTCATGACTTGGAATTGGCCGCGGTAGTATTTGCACTAAAGCAATGGAGACACTACTTGTATGGGGTTAAGTGTGAAGTCTACACGGACCATCGTAGCCTACAGTATGTATTCACTCAGAAAGACTTGAATTGAGGCAGAGGAGATGGATGGAACTACTGAAGGACTACGACATCACTCTATCTTGTATCATCCGGGAAAAGCAAATGTTGTGGCAGATGCTTTGAGTAGGAAGGCCGGAAGCATGGGAAGTCTAGCTCATTTGCAAGCTTCTAGACGCCCATTGGCTAGAGAAGTGCAGATTTTGGCTAATGACCTTATGAGGTTAGAAATAAACGAGAAGGGAGGATTGTTAGCTTGTGTAGAGGCAAAATCCTCTTTCCTTGATCAGATTAAGGGGAAACAGTTTGATGATGAGAAACTAAGGCGAATTCGAGATAAAGTGTTGCAAGGAGAGGCTAAGGAAGCAATAATCGATGGGGAAGGTGTTTTGAGGATTAAGGGAAGAGTATGTGTACCCCGCATCGATAATTTGATCACCACTATTCTGACAGAGGCTCATAGTTCCGGATATTCTATACATCCTGGTGCAACCAAGATGTACCGCGACCTAAAGCAACACTTCTGGTGGAGTAGAATGAAGCGAGATATTGTTGAGTTTGTGGCCAAATGTCCAAATTGTCAACAAGTAAAGTATGAACACCAGAGGCCCGGAGGAACACTTCAGAGAATGCCCATTCCTGAATGGAAGTGGAGAGAATCGCGATGGACTTCGTGGTTGGTCTTCCAAAGACAATGGGTAAGTATGACTCTTTGGGTGATTGTTGATAGGTTAACTAAGTCTTCTCACTTCATTCCGGTCAAGGTGACCTACAATGCAGAGAAGTTAGCCAAAATCTACATCTCAGAAATCGTTCGGTTGCATGGAGTTCCACTCTCAATCATATCAGATAGAGGTACGCAGTTTACTTCTAAGTTTTGGAGAACATTGCATGCAGAATTAGGTACTAGGTTGGACCTTAGTACGGCGTTTCACCCTCAGACGGATGGTCAGTCTGAGCGAACGATTCAAGTGTTGGAGGACATGCTTCGTGCGTGTGTGATAGAGTTTGGTGGCCATTGGGATAGCTTCTTACTGTTGGCAGAGTTTTCGTACAATAATAGCTATCACTCCAGTATCGACATGGCTCCATTTGAAGCATTGTATGGGAGGAGGTGTAGATCTCGGTGGTTTGATGCATTTGAAGTTAGACCTTGGGGGACTGATCTGTTAAGAGATTCTATGGAGAAGGTGAAAGCTATTCAAGAAAAGCTTTTAGCGGCTCAAAGTAGACAAAAGGAGTATGCAGACCGAAAAGTTAGAGACTTGGAGTTCATGGAAGGTGAACAAGTCTTGTTGAAGGTTTCACCCATGAAAGGGGTGATGCGGTTTGGAAAAAGAGGTAAGCTAAGTCCAAGGTATATTGGACCATTCGAGGTACTAAAGCGAATAGGGGAGGTGGCTTATGAATTAGCCTTGCCCCCAGGGCTGTCCGGAGTGCATCCGGTGTTTCATGTGTCCATGTTGAAGAAATACCACGGAGATGGAAACTACATTATCCGTTGGGATTTAGTTTTGCTTGATGAGAACTTGACTTATGAAGAGGAAGCGGTTGCTATATTAGATAGAGAAGTTCGCAAGTTGTGGTCGAGAGAGATTGCATCCATCAAAGTTCAATGGAAGAATCGACCGGTTGAAGAGGCTACTTGGGAGAAGGAGGCAGATATGCAAGAAAAATACCCACATCTGTTCACAGATTCAGGTACTCCTTCTCGCCATTGTTTTTCTTCTTTTGATCGTTCGGGGACGAACGATGGGTAAATTGGTATCTATTGTAACGACCTGTTTAGTCGTTTGAGCAAGCAGATTGTAATACGGGGAAAACTGGCTGAGACGACGTGTGTCCCGACGGACCGTCGTGGTAACGACGGCCCGTCGAGGAGGTGTCGTCCCATGACACTTAGAATTCTTCAAATTGGATATTAAAATCGACTCTCTGTAAATTGTGACGGACCTGCAGGACGTGCCGTCACATACACGACGAACCATCGTGAGTTCCGTTGCAAAACACTTCAACTTTTGAGAATTTGGTGCAACAAACGAGTTTCTGACCGTCATGACGGAGGTGCAGGACGGACCGTCACAGGGGTGACGGGCCGTCACAGACCACCTGGAATTTGGGAGGTGGCGACGGCCATCGTGACGGACCGTCGCAGGCACGACGGCCCGTCACAGGCTGTGCAATCCCAGGCAGTTTAGGATTTCTCCACACGTTTTAAGGGTCGTTTTTGACTATTCTTTCCTTAATTATAAAGATTGAGGGTTAACATTAATAAGTCTAATTACTTAGGGGTTTAAAGGGGTAACCTTAAGTTAATTAGTGGGGTTTATTGTCCTTTTTCACACTTAATTATTTGATAATTAGGGTAAAAGAAAGAGGGTTTGAACATAAGAAAACAAAAGAGAAAGAACAGAAAGGGATAGAGAGATCGATCGAGAGGCTGAGGAGAATAACAAAGCTTGGGAATTTCTTGTTGATTTCAATTCTTCGGTGGAGGTAGGTTATGGTTTATGTTACGATATTCGTAGTGAACTCTTAATAGTGAATGTTATGTGTTGATAGTATTGTAAACCCTGCTATGTGCTTAAATTGTATGCTTGCATGATTATGATTACGAAATTGTGATGAATTAACAAAGCATGATGAAGCTATTGAATCCCAAATCTTGAAAGAACCCTAATTCGCTTGATATATTATATAATAAGATTGATGATGCCTTAGTATGAAAGAATGCTTGATAAATTATATAATGATAATGAGGATGCCTTAGTATAAAAGAAGGCTTGATGAATTAGGGGATCGGGTGCCACGTTCCGGTACCAGGATAGAATGAATATGAGGATCGGAGTGTCACGTTCCGACACCAGGATAGAATATGAGGATTGGGTGCCACGTTCCGGTACCAGGATAGAATGAATATGAGGATCGGAGTGTCACGTTCCGACACCAGGATAGGATATGAGGATCGGGTGCCACGTTCCGGTACCAGGATAGTATATGAGGATCGGAGTGCCACGTTCCGGCACCAGGATAGAAATAGAGGAGCGGAGTGTCACGTACCGACACAAGAGGAAGAAAGATAATGAATCTTGAAAGATAATGAATATACTCAACCTAATGAACTTAATTCCCAAATGAGTATGGTATTGAGGCTTGAGTCCTCATGTGTGAACTTGACGGTAATTGTTAATGATAAAGTAATTGCTGTTGCTACATGTTGAGTATTGTAGTTAATTTACATTATTATTGATATATATATTGTTCCCTATTTTGAGTTAGCCGATGATATCTACTCAGTACGTGTGGTTGTACTGACCCCCTACTTTTATGTTTTCCTCTTTGTTATTTGTGTTATGCAGCAAACGTTCCGTCAACTTCAACACAACAGTAACTCGGGCCAGATTTCGTCATACCGGATCTCAGGGTGAGCTAACGCTTCTAGCTTGGACTGGATCTTCTTCTATAAGTCTTGATGCCTTGACTTCCGGCATGGACTAGTTTCTTATGCATTTTTAGCTTCTTAGACATTCTTAGATAGTTTAGTTTAGTAAATTGATCATAGATGTTCTTGTGATGATGACTTCCAGATTTTGGGGATAATAATAATAGTTTGAGTTGTTTATTTAATGAATTTAAGTCTTCCGCATTTCTTTTGTTGATATTGTATTAAAATGTTAAGGTTTAGATTGGTTGGTACGCTCACATAGGAGGGTAAATGTGGGTGCCAGTCGCGTCCCCGAATTGGGTCGTGACATTTTTCAACTTGAAGGGTTCATACGGAATTATGAGCATGAACTACTCAACTCGAAAACTCAAAGGTACTTCTTATCTCAAGATTGTTCGACTTATACGATTCATGCAAAATTATGGGAATGAATATTTCAACTCAAGGTCTGAATGGGTAACATGTACTAGTCCAATGATTAGAAATATAATCTCAAAAAAAGATTAAGAACTCAATAATCAAGGCATAGAACTTGAAGATACTATTCCTCTCAATGATACTCAATTGATAGAGTCCATGAAGAATGTATGGGAATGAACGACTCAACTTGAAGGTATAAGTAATTACATGTAACTCATGTATACAACTCTTCTCAATCTCTTGCTTAATGTCTCAAAATTAGTTCAAATCAAAATTTGATCTCAAGGATTCACTATTGAACTCAAATACTTTCTTAAACTCTATTCTTAACTCTCTCTTGAATGTGAATTATGAATTCAAGAGTTATGGTTCATGATATGAAGGATTCCAATAACAATATAGAAATTAAATAATTAGGAATAGAACTTCTAAAAAAACATGAACTCAATAACTCGAAATCAACTTATCTCCACAATACTCAAATGTAGGGGTAGAATACTAGATTATTATTTTACTGATCTGAAAGTAGATGTAGAGCGCGAGGACGAACTAGTCCCACACTATGATAGACCTACATACCTATAAGAACAAAATTCTTGAATAATCTTGAATAATCTTGAAAAAAAACTTGATTAGAATCCTAGAAACCTAGCTTGAAGGTAAACAATCAAGAAAATCGTTTTTCAGATTCTTAAATTTTCTATGACTAAGGATTGTGATTTTCATTAGTGAACATGAATATATAATTGTTTTTAGCCGTTTATTAGACAAGAAATTCTTTTATGGTTTTCTAGGAAACAAAAAGAAAAAAATGACTATTTTTAATATTTTTTCGGCAGCTAGTTCATAACAACACTGAATAGGTTACTAAGTTAGTCATAACTTTTTACTCAAAAATTAGATTGACGTGGAATTGGTGTCGCTAATTTTAGATTTAAATACATTTAATTGAATAGGTTATGGCTCACGTCATTCTTCATATTATGAGAGATATGGTTGTTTAAAGTTGACCCAAGTAGAATCTTACATCAAAACATAATGAAACTTCAAGAACACTTATCAAAAACTCATCAACAACTTAAATCCTTAAATTTCAAGGACGAAATTATGCAGAATAAATCATTATTGGCGTGTGGTAGAATGAATCCAACACCATGGAAGCTTACATACCTCAAAGAACTAGGTTCTTGGTGAAATCTTGAATTTCTTGAACAAAATCTTTGATTCATTCCTCCTTTCTCCTCTTTTCTATTCTTGAACTCTCAATCAAAACACTAGGCGTATATTAGGATTATACAACTGGACCTAATAGTATTAGACCCTTAAAATCTTACTAAAATGAATTAAATCTGATTGGGTAAGGAAAAAACCAAAATACCCCATACTATTTTCTGCTAACTTTCCTTAGCTAGATAGTCTAACTTCAAAAGGTCATATCTAAGGCTGGCAAACGGACCAGTTTTTGACCGGTCCGGTCCGGTTCCAATCCAGTTCCCGTACCGGTCCGTCCGGTACCGATTGAACCGGTAAGGAACCGGTCTTTTAGTATACAGGACCGGGTATCGGACCAGTTCCTGGTTTTTTATCCGGTTAAACCGGTTTGGTAAGAACCGGTTCCGGTCCGGTCCAATCCGGTAAGGACCGGTTTAGCCGGTTTTTTTATTTTTTATTTTTATATTTTTAATGTTACCGTTTTATATGACCGTTGGGCCCTTATAGGCGTTGGGCTGGGACCCAAAACGGTCAAATATGACCCCCCCCCCACCACCCCTTTTCTAACCCATTTACACTATAAATACACCATTTTTTTCCATTTTAAATCACAAATTCAATACTAATACAATCTTATACAATCTCTCAAAGTCTCAAACTCTTAATTATAAATCTCTCATAAATTATTAATTATTATATTGTGATATTGAGTTGAAGTTTGAATTTCAGAAGCTACAATCTGCATCTATCGAATCCGGCTTTGGTTATACGTCTACTTTTACGTAGACGTTTGGTACATTCGTTCCAACTATTAACTTTAATTGATATTTGTTTATTAATTTAGTTGTTTTTATCTCTTTTATTATATTATTTTGCTTGTTTCTCTTAATATTTAATTGTTTTAAATTTTAACATGAATTCGAAAAGAAATAGTGGTAAAAGACCAATGTCGGAATTAAAATATAAAAAGGGAGGAGTAAGTAGTTCTTGTTCTAAAAATTTGCCACCTAGATATTTAGTTAATACTAATAATTATACTTGTGTTAATGAAACTTTTTTTACGTCACCAAGACCTATTGAATTTAATTCTGAAAATGAAGTAGATCATGAGTCTTTAAATAGACATTATACTAATTTTGAAGAAGAATTAGAAGAAGAAGTAGAAATAAATGAGGAAGATGAAGAGACCCCTTTCCCGACTAGTCCGGTTACCGAAGTCCCCTCTTTACCTACTTTTTCAAATGTCGTCGTCGTACGTGTTAAAAGATCGTTAGTATGGAAATTTTTGATACAAAATGAGGATAAAACTACTGTTACGTGCACTAAATGTAAATTGGTAATGAAACATGTAACTACGGGTACGCAAGGGGGAACGGGACGACTAAGAACACATTTACGAAAGTGTAATAAAGAATTTGCTCGCCTAGATGATATAGAAAGAGCTAATAGAAATGGAACACCCATACCCGAAAGTTCTATGGGTGTTGGAGGTTCTAATATGGTTCAAGGTGTATTAAATATGTCTAACCCGGCTAGTCGAAGCACACACCGCAAGTATAGTAAAGAAAAAGATCGTAGAGAATTAGCTAAAATGATTGCTGTTTGTGGTTTACCCTTTTCCATTTCCTTCTCATCCTGGTTTTGTTCATTATATTCGAGAATTATATAACCCAGATTATGAAGGTATTCCAAGAAATATAATTAAAAGTGATCTTTTTAAATATCAAAAAGAATATTCTCATTTTCTTTGTTGTTTATTTGCTTATTATGATGGTAGGTTATCTATTACTTCTGATATGGGACGTAGTCCTAATGGTAACGATTATTTTACACTTACTGTCCATTGGATTGACCATGAATGGAACATGCAAAAACGAATATTAGCGTATAAATATGTTGAAGAAAATAAAACCGGTTCTTATATAGCATCAAAAGTAGGCTCTATTTTACAATATTATGGAATATGTGATAAAATAATGAGTGTCACTTTAGATAATGCTTCTAATAATTTAAGTGCCGTTGATTATTTAAAAATTAGACTTTGTCCAATTGATAATGGTTGTTTTCATATTAAGTGTGCCGCACATGTTTATAATTTAATAGTAAAAGATGGTATTTCTCAATTTGGAGTTTCTTGTGAAAAAATTAGACTTGCTTGTAATTAGATTTTTAAAGCTAAAGTAAAAGCTAGAATTACTGAATTTAAAAATCGTTGTAATGAATGTGGACTTGCATATAGAAAAATTCCAAAAGAAATATGCACTAGATGGAATTCTTTATTTGAAATGCTTCAAGTTGCTTATGTTTATCAAGAACCGCTACAATTAGTTTTTAATGCTCATAATGCGGATCCGAATTTAAGAATTGGCTTTGAAGATTGGCAAAATGTTGAAGAAATGATTGATTTTTTAAATGTTTTTTATAAAGCAACAAATGAATGTTCTGGTCAATACTATCCTACTATTTCTTCTGTTTTAGTAAATATTTGTGCTATTTCAATTGAATTTGCTAAATATAAAGGAAAAGAACATTTTAAAGATTCAGTTGCTTTTATGATTGAAAAATTCAAAAAATATTTTTTCCCTATTCCCCAAATCTATTTGACTGCTACTACTTTCAACCCAAATTATAAATTAAGAGGTGTTGAAAGAATGGTTGAAAAGATTTATAAAAATTTAGAAATAAAAGATGATGAAACTCCTAGTGTTGAACAATGTAAAAGTAGCATTTATACAAAAGTTAAAGATTTATATAATGCATATAAAGTTATGGAAAAAAATATTACAATAGTTGAACCTTCATCTTCTAATCCTAAAACTGATGATACGGATGATATGATGGATGAATATCTTGAGCTTGAAAGTGATGAAACTAATAATGATTTTGATTTATATTTCAACCAGGCACGGAAAAAGATTAGGCGTGACGAAGGAGAACTTCAACCTCGAATATTAAATTGGTGGAAGAATCGTGAAAAACAAATTTCGACACTTTCTAGGATTGTTCGAGATGTGCTAGCGATTCAAGCATCATCGGTCGCTTCGGAGCAAGCCTTTAGTGCAGCGAGATTTATGATTGGAGATCATCGATATTCATTAGCAAAGGACAGTTTGGAAATATCGGTGTTATTTCGAGATTGGGTCAATGCCGAAAGAAGAAACACCGGACTACCACTATTAAGTAGCCATATAGAAGACCAAATAGATGAAATATTTGGTGAAAATAGTGATGATGGCATGGAAGCAATGGAAGAAGAACGACAAATGCCAATTCCAAAAAATCTTTCTTTTCAAATGATACAAAATTTACAAAAAGAATTTAAAAAAAAATTGAATTGTTAGTATAATAATTACTAATTTACTATTCAATTCCTCCTAAATTATGTACTCTTATTCTCTTTCTAATATTGTATTGTATAATTTATTTATTTGAATAAATATATGGCTATTCGCCTTCATTTTTTCTTTTATAATAGTTCTCTTCTATTTAATTCATGTCACTTTATAAATTTAATTTTTAATTATTTTAATAAAAGTTTATATTAAAACTTTAAATTCAATATAAACTTTAAAGTTTAAATTTAATTTCAAACTTTAAATTCAATATAAAGTTTAAAAAACTTTAAATTCAATATAAATCTTTAAATTCAATTTGAATCATTAAATTCAATATAAACTTTAAAGTATAAATTTAATTTCAAACTTATATAAACTTTAAAGTTTTCAATTGAAGTTTTAATATAAATATATAATATTATATAATAATTAAAATAATTAAAATTAAAAAAAACGGAAAAACCGGTAAGACCCGGATCCAAACCGGTCCAACCCGGTTACTAACGGACCGGGCGGAATAGGGAGACTTTTCCGGTAAAACCGGTCTAGTAAAATCCGGTACCGGTAAGAAAATCCGGTAAGAAAAAATCGGTACCGGTCCGGTTACCGATAAAACCGGTCCTGTTGACCCGGTCCTGTCCGTTTGCCAGTCTTAGTCATACCTCACTCATGCGTACTTGAAACTTAGCAAACTCGATAAAGATGGAAAGATGATTCCACGATCTTTCCTAAGATTTCTTGTAAAATACCTAACTCATTATGTGCTACGAGTTATGGTTGTTTGAAGTTGACCTGAAACTCATACTTAACATAAATCTCCATATTTCGGATTTTTGTTATTTCCAATTTAGTTCTTTTTAGATCTCAAGGTGCTACTACATCTAGTGATCTGACCTTAATACTTAAAAAAATTAATTTCCTTGGTAAAAATCACACTCACTATAAAGAAGGGTTCGAGTCTTAGCTCAAATTTTTTTTAAAGGTGTTACGTATAGTAACCGACCAAACCCAAGAAACTTCTAATGTTAGAAAGAGTTAGAGGTCTAGGCCGACTCTTGACCGCATCCATCTTATTGAGATTTACCTCAATACCCTTGATTAACAGGATATGACCAAGGAAAGCTAGGAACCTCAACCAAAATTCACACTTACTAAATTTTGCAAAAGGTTGTTGGTCCTTGAGAACTTGCAATACAATTCTAAAATGGTCAGCATGCTGATCTTCACTCCTTGAATAGATCATCATATCATCAATAAACATTATCATGAACATATCAAGATATTGTCGGAATACTCTATTTAATAGGTCCATAAATGTCGTCGGGGCATTTGTCAACCCAAATGACATAACCAAAAACTTATAGTGACCATACCAAGTCCTAAAGGCCGTCTCAAGAATATCAACCCCTCTCACCCTTAGTTGGTGATAACCCAAAAAAAATCTGTTTTAGAGAAACAGCTAGCCCCTTGGAGTTGATTAAACAAGTCATCGATTCTCGGAAGGGGATATTTAATATTTATGGTCACTTCGTTCAATTGGATATAATCAAAGCATATTCTAAGAGACCCATCTTTCAACCTAACAAACAACACCGGAGCACCCCAATCAGAGATACTCGGACGAATAAAATCATTATCTAGCAAATCCCTTAATTGTTCCTTCTACTTTTTCAACTCGGTCGTAGCCATTCTATAAGGAGGAATAGAAATAGGTTGTGTATCCGGCAAAAGATCAATGTCAAAATCTATTTCTCGCTCGAGAGGAATGTCGGGCAAGTCATGGGAAATACTTCCCAAAATTCATTCACCATCAGGACCGACTCTAGGGAAGTGGTTTCGGACTCAACATCTATCACTCTAACAAGATGGAAAATGCACCATTTGGAGATAATTTTCCTAGATTTAAGACAAGAAACAAACTGTCCTCTAGGGATATAGTTCCCCCTTTTCCACTCTAAAATAGGCTCATTTGGAAATTGGAATGACAACCGGAGTCCTACAATCTATAGAGGCCTAACTTGCATGCAGCCAAACCATATCCAAAATCACATCAAAATCAAACATGTCTAACTCTACCAAATCCACCAATGTAACTGTATGAGACAAAGCGATAGGAAAACTTCTATAGAATGTTTTTGTCACTACCGAGTCACCAATCGGGGTAATAACCAAAAAAGGCTCTACTAAAACTTCGAGGAGTATTTCAAACTTCATAGGTTCCAAAGGTGTAACAAAGGAAAAATTGCCACCGGGATCTAACAATGCATATACATTAATAGAAAATACTTGTAACATACAGGTTACCGGGGAGCTTTCTAGGTCAACTCAAGATCAAAGAGCAATAAGGTAGTTTTGTTTTGGGGCATTGGAGTTGGAACCGCTTGGAGGGGCTTTCTTCCCCTCTTTTTGCCTGGCCTTTCCGCAAATGTTGAAAAATCTCTCATCTTGTGGGCACTCTTCCCACAACCATAGCACCTATCTAAGCCAACTAAGAATTTGCCTTCATGTTTTCTACCAAATTTTGCACAATTAGTCCTAGCAACATATAAACCACAACTATTATCTCCTCGAGATTTAAGATTGGAAACCCTATTATTGTCAACCCTTGGAGTACTAGATAAGTCTTGATCGGAGAATCTTTTCTTGAACCTTTACGGATCTTGTCCATAGAACTTAAAATTGGAGAAATTTCCTTTACCGATTCTAGCTTTTTTAACCTCCCTATTGTTGCCTTGGAGTTTCTCATTGTCCATTTGTATTGCATACACCATAAGGCGTAAGAAATTAATGTCATTAAGGAGAATTTTCAAATGACATTTGCCTCTTACCATGTTGTACATACCCGTCACATACCTATTCATCTCATCCTTAGGATTCGCCACCATATGTCACACCTCGAGCTTATACCCTGGGCTGAAATATCAATCGACAACCATTGTTGAACCCAAGAAAACCCTTGGTCTAGCTTCCTTACTCAAGATAAGACTTGACTTAACATAAATAAACACATATATCTCAAGAATGTTAATAAGAAAGCATTCAACAAGACAATAAGGCGATGTCAAGTCTTAAAACAACATTTTAAATGAACAAGACTAAAGACTACACATATCTATCTATGAAGCCTTTAAACAATGAGGTATGTCGGAACATGACCCCCGATCATCCTAACATGTGAAGTACTAGAAAACAAAGTAAAAAGAGCCCTCTGGAAAGCAAAGAGGTTCACCAACTGACTCTGAGTGCTCAACTGGATCGACGAGGCGCTGGATGTTGATCCATAAGTTATGTAGCCAATGTGGGTAGAAAGGTTCATACTTTTTAGATGATTCCTTAATGTTTTTTAGTATAGACTAGTGGATCCTCTTAATTAAGGTGTTCTATATCCCGACAAGTTATAGGACAATTCTGAAATCGTAGGCGAGACATTGTATCATCACAAAGGTCATTGTGATGGTTGTCGGTTAAAGAAACTCTACAGAGTTATATTATATTTTATTATATTTAAAAATTGAGTTGTTGTATTCTTCAATACACTGAGATTCCTTTTATTGTTTTAAAAGATTTTCATACATTGAATGTGTATTGTTGCTTTTTATTGAGTTGAATATCTAGAATTGAGTACCGAGAGTTTAGTACCTAGAGTCGAGTATATTATTATTGAGTTGAGTATTATTTCACTGAGTTGAATATCTTATCATTGAGTTGAGCTATGTTTCTTATTATTGAGTTGACTTTAGTTGAGTGAGTTGAGAGGAGTTAAGTATATTTTCTTTTTATCAAGTTCAAACTTATGTTATGCTTTAGAATTCTCCTTACATGCTCGTGTATTTCACGTACTGGGCCTTTTGGCTTGCATCAATTTATGATACAAATACAGGTATTAAAGGTCATCAACAAGGGTTTTGTTGATACCACATGGAGTTCGAGTCAGATATGGTGAGCCTCCTTACTCCTGGATGGTTCCACTTTTACTTTTAGTTATATCAGTTGTTAGGATATCGTGGGTCTTGTCCCGACTTTCATCTTTGTCATTTAGAGGCTTCATAGTTTGACAGTAGAGTTTGAGAAGTTTGTTTCATTTATTTTGTTAAATGTTATAAAGACTTAAGTTGCCTACTTTATGGAAAGTAGAATATTCTATTTATATTCAGAGTAAATCATTTTAGTTTCATGAGTTTTATTAATTTTATCCTGTTTTAAGTTTGTTTGTTTTAGTTAGTATTCCGCTTTTTAGTCAGCCAGGATGAGGGTCCGCTTGGGAACCAGAAATGATTCTCGAGTACTGGTCATGTCCAGGGTGTAGTCTCGGGTCATGACACAACCACCCAAGTTGGTTGTGTTTTTACACACGTACATATGATGTGTGTAAACATTATTTTATTTTTTTAAAAAAATAATTGTTTTTGAAAATATTCTCATTTTTTTATCTTGTATTTAAATAAGTTTAAGAGATACTTACGTTTTATCTCGTATCGAAACTTCTTTTTACCTTCATTCATTATTTTTTCTCTTTAATTTTTATATTAATTTTATTAACTCTTTTTGTTTTCTTCTTCTGTCGTTTTGATTTGATTTCAAGTGTCTTGTATTTAAATTAAGTTAATTTCAAACGGATCTCAAAACAAAACATACAAAAATAAACATTAAAATAAAGTACGTTTAAAAAAAATACACATAATTTTTAAAAACAATTAAAAGTAAAAAGACAATAAATTAAGTTTTAAAAAGTTCTAAATGTGTAAAAGAAATTATAATAAATATTTTACAAATAAATAAATAAAAATAATTAAATAAATATAAGCTTTTAATATCAATAAATATATATACTAACTAACTATAAAGTTTCCAATTAAGAAATTACATTTGTCCAATTTGTGCACTCGTCACTTTCCTCCAAGAGAGGGTACACACTCTTTATGCCACGTCATCATTTTTTATGCATTTATCCCATTTTAAATTAGTTTGGGGCGGGGTAAGAAGATCCTAGTTAAGTTTAGATGTGTCTCTAGAATTTCACCATAGTCTAGGAGGTGCTTGTATCTTAGATCAACACTTCATTTGATGCATAAATGGACTATAGAACACATTAAGAATGAATAATACATCATACACGAACAAAAGACTTTAGATCTAAACTCTTTAGTCAAGGAAACTACCGCTTAGACTTGCAAGACCTAAATAAAACATAATCCGTAGACAAAGTTAAAAAATTGAATAAAGAAAACAAAAATAATGCATGTATCTTACTCATAATATGTATCTAGATATATCAAATGCAATAACAAAAGTTTTTTCAAAATCCAAAATCAAATCACTAAAATCATAACAAAATAATCTTATGAAAAGCCCTCGTGCCCCGCTTCTTATTTTGATTTTGCTTCCTCGAACATTTATTCTCAATATTTACTATACCTTATCCATTGTTATTCTTTTTGACGGTATGCTAAAAGGCTAGGAGGATTAATAGAACAATTTTACAACCCTAACACTTTTCTTGCGTTCTGAAGGAATATTGATTGTATTGAAGTGTTAACCTAATAGGACTAGGATTAGTACACAGTAAATACTAATATTATTTAATACTATTCATTTAATACTATCTGTTAGTAACCCCCCTCAAGCTGAGCTGAGCGGAAGCGAACGGAAGTTTGGAACTGAAGTAATCATGCTGTCGGCTCAGGAGAGGCTTGGTGAGAATATCAGCCGGTTGTTCTTCAGTGGGTACATACTGCACAGTCATGGTGCCGGCCTAAACTTCATCGCGAACAAAGAGACAATCGGTATCAACATGCTTTATTCTGGTGTGTAGGACGGAATTCTTGGCCACACAGATGGTTGATTTGTTGTCACAATAGAGAGCAGGAACAGTGTGAGTGGCGCGGAGTTCGCGAAGAATATATGTGACCCACATGGTCTCAGCAGCAAGAAGAGCAAGGGGCGGTATTCAGCTTCAGTCGAGGACCGAGAGACCTTGGGTTATTTTTTTGTACACCAGGAGATCAGGTTCGGCTCCAAAAAAACGAGAAACCCCGATTTAAATTTTGTGTCATTTTTATCATTCGCCCAATCTGAATCTGAGAAACCCCGAAGCTCTAAGTCCCCGGGTCGAATGAGTAAACCACGACCAAGAGTGCCAAAAATGTACCTGAGAATGCGTTTTAGACAATTGTAATCATGTTCACTTGGTTGATGCATGCGCTGAGCAACTCGGTTGACAGCAAACTGGATGTCAGGACGGGTAATGGCCAGATACTGTAGAGCCCCAATGAGGCTGCGGAAGTGGGTGATATCGGCAAAGGGGGTGTCGGCTCCATTCGTAGACGAAGAGACTGCCATGGTGTTGGTTGACTGGTGCATTTTTCCAGTCCAGCTTTCTGCAACAGATCTCGAGCATATTTTGACTGATGAAGAAACAAGCCGCTGCCTGTCCGAGAAACCTCCATTCCCAGAAAATAATGTAACGGGCCAAGATCCTTTATTTTGAAGGTAGTATGCATAGCTCGAGTGACATCCTGAATGAGAGCTGCAGTAGAGCTTGTAATAATGATATCATCTACATAGACAAGAAGAATGACTGTACGGTGTGCTGAATGTCGAGTAAACAGACTCGTGTCGTGTACGCAACACGTGAAGCCGAGTCCCTGGAGGAACGTTTTCAGACGTGTGTACCAAGCACGGGGGGCTTGCTTGAGCCCATACAGAGACTTCTGGAGTTTACAAACATGTTTAGGGAAGAGGGGATCAACATAGCCCGGTGGTTGCGTCATGTAGATAGTTTCATCAAGCATGCCATGAATAAAAGCATTGGAAACATCCAACTGATTGATGAGCCAATTGTTGCGCACGGCCAGTGACAGTACCAGGCGAATGGTTTCCTGCCGAATAACAGGACTGGATGTCTCGGAGTAATCAAGCCCATACTCCTGATTGTAGCCTTTAGCAACCAAACGAGCCTTGTACCTAGAAATACTGCCATCTGCATTGTGTTTAATTTTGTACACCCATTTACAGCCCACTGGGTGCCGCCCATGGGGCTTAGGTACAAGAACCCAAGTTTTCTGATCAGTCAAAGCCTTAAACTCGTCATCCATAGCATGACGCCAATAAGCATTTTTTGAGGCAACAGAGTAGGTTGTTGGTTCACTATCGGGAAGGGGTGTATTTGGTAGTATGGTAGCGTGAAAGATTTTGGGTTTAAAGATACCGGCTTTGCCACGGGTTAACATGGGATGAGTATTAGGGGGTGGCACGGGCGGTGGTGATTCGGGGGTGGCCGGGAAGGACCCAAAACGGATCGGGCTGGAGATGTTTTGGGTATGGGGTGGTTCGGGTTGGTTGTGAGTGTGGGTGGTGGTTGCGGGTGTATTGTGGGTGACGGTCGAAGGGGTGATGAGGGGTGGTTGGGTAGTGGGTGAAGGTGTGGGGGAAGGTGGTGAGGGACCCTGAGAGTATGTTGGAAAAAGGGGAAGGACGCCAATGAATGATGTATTTGTGGAGGAGGAAATAGACTCGTAGGGAAACTCATTTTTGACAAATTTGACATGACGAGATATGTAGACTTTATGAATTTGTGGGTCAAGACAGCGATAACCCTTGGAGGTAGGATGATAGCCCAAAAAAATACAAGGACGGGATCGGGGTTGTAATTTGTGAGTAATATGAGGGCGTAGCCAAGGGTAGGCAAGACACCCAAAGACGCGGAGGTTGGTATAATTAGGAAGTTCTTGGTAAAGGAGTTGATAGGGTGATTTGTTGGAGAGAGTGTGACTGGGCATTCTGTTAATGAGGTAGTTTGCGGTGGCTAGATCTTCTACCCAAAACGAGACAGGGAGATGAGATTGATGTAGAAGAGTAACCACCGTTTAAATGAGATGGCGATGCTTACGCTCAGCCACCCCATTCTGTTCGGGAGTGTATGGACAGGAGGTTTGATGTATAATTCCCAGGGATTGCAGAAACTGGTCAAAGATGTTATTGACATATTCCTTTCCATTGTCACTTCGAAAAAGTTTAACATGAGAATTGAATTGTGTTTTGACCATTTTTTCAAAAGTGACAAAGGTGGTATACGCCTGTGATTTGTGTTTTAGTGGGTACAACCAAGTGTATTTTGTAAAATCATCCACAAAACAAATATAATAGCGAAAACCAGCAAATGAAGGAACAGCAGTAGGACCCCATAGGTCAGAACGAATAAGTTGAAAAGGTGCAGTTGTACGCTTCTCAGATAAAGTAAAAGGTAATTTATGAGATTTAGCAATTGAACAGGAGTCACAATTGATTACATGAATGGAAGAAAAACCTAATTGAGACATTAAAGAATTTATTATTTGAGTAGACGGGTGACCCAGACGACTGTGCCACAACAGACTGTGGCCATCAGCCGAAAGAGCCACCGGAGCCACAGGAACGCTTTCTGAAACTGGGTGGGCAGACCATGCTCACAGGGGCCCTGAAAAATCACCCTCTTGGTAGTATTGTCTAGGATCTGAAAATCATTAGAGGTGAACAAGAGTGAGCAATTATTGTCTTTTGTGAATTGGTGAACTGAAAGGAGATTGGTTTTAATAGAAGGGACGTGGGTAAGGTTACCTAGGTGAAAGATAGCGGTGGGGGTTTTAATGGTACACGTGCCAGTGTGAGAAATATTAAGGGACTCACAGTTGCCAACAGTAATACCATTAGAGCCATGATATGGATTTGGAGCGTTAAGCTTGGATAGATCAGAAGTAACGTGCATGTTGGCCCCAGTATCCAACAGCCATTCAGAGGAAGGGCCGGCTTGAGATGCATAATTGGCACGGTTATCACTATTTCAGCTCTCCTCATACCGAAACCAGCAACGAACAGCGGTGTGTCCTGTTTTCTGACAGATTTGACAAGTTGGACGATCCCGCTCGTAAGTGCCCTGCCCGCCGCTGCCGAAGGAGTGCAGGCTGTTGTTGCTGCCGTGCTGCTGACCGTCGTACGGCGGACGACTGCCCTACCGACCGCCGCACCCGCGGCCTCCGCTGTTTCTGCCGTAGCCGCGGCGGCTCCCCTGTCGGCCGCCACCACGCCCCCCGCGATAGTTCTGGCTTGCGATGAGGGCGGTGGCCGACTCCATAACAGCGGCTTCTCGGAGAAGAAGTTTGCTCTCCAGATCCACGTTGATTTCTTCACTTTTTAGCCACGAGGAGAGAGTAACCAGGTCAACGGGCGTTGGACTGATGCGAACCGCCTGTTTAATGGAGGAGTAAGCTGATGGGAGCCCCCGAACGACGCACATGTCGAGATCTTTTTCGGGAATGATTTCGTTCACGGTGTCGAGGGCTGTGATGATGGTGGAGACCTCGTCTAAATACTCCGCCATAGTTTTCGTGCCTTTGGTAATTGTGTGAAGACGATCACGCAATTGAAAAATATGAGAGTGGGAAATTGATGCATAGCGTGTTGCGAGGTCCGTCCACAGGGCTGAAGCAGTTGTGTAGGATCGGACGTGTTTCTGAACCGTGGGAGAGATGACCGCAATCAAACATGATCGGATCTGGCCATCCACGGCTTTGCAGGCGACATGGGCCAGATTGGTTTTTTCAGATTTGTCCGTGGCGGTGATGACTGCGGCGGCGGTTCTGTGCTTCCATCGACGTATTTGAGAAGGTAATTGGCCTCAAGGGTTGTAAGAACGGTGATTTTCCATGTAGGTAATTTATGTCTGATAATTTTTCGGGAATCAGGGCATGAAGATGCCTGAGAAGGAGTTTAACGCCAGAAGAAAGTGAATCGAGAGGATCCACCTCGGTTGTCATGGTTGCCGCCGCCCAAGAGCAGAGAGGGAACGATCGGTGCCCTAAAGAGAGAGAAAAAAAACCTAGAGAAAAGAAGATCTAGGTTTTCTGGCTCTTGATACCATGAAGAAATATTGATTGTATTGAAGTGTTAACCTAATAAGGGAATACATGGGAGATATATATAGGAGATATAGGAAGGAGTACTAATCCTAATAGGACTAGGATTAAGGAGTACTAATCCTAATAGGACTAGGATTAAGGAGTACTAATCCTAATAGGACTAGGATTAGTACACAGTAAATACTAATATTATTTAATATTATTTATTTAATACTATCTGTTATTACGTTCAAATACAGATCTCAATGCATTTAGTTAACTAAGTGGTGTTTGGCTATGACTATTTATTAAAAAATGTAGAGTTGAATTTCGAAAGTCATATTTCGCCACATATAATTCTAATAATGGTTAAACAATTTGGAAAACACCAAAAAATTGTTCACTCCAAATCAGTCACAAAAATACAAAAAAGAAAAAAAGTAATTTCCAAACACTCTCACCGTCCAAATTTATGATGTTTGAATGTGCATAAAGTTTAAGAAATAGAAGAAGACTCTGTAATGTTCCAAAACTATCCTTAAGATAGTTAATTTTTAAATGGAAGAGCAAACTTTTATAAACTTTTCTGGAAATAAGTGATATCCAACACAAATAAAAAATTGATCTTTTGATTAAATATTTGTCAGAGAAGGAAATATATATTCTTTTGGTGATTAACTAAAATGAAAAGTGTGCCACATTAATTAGGACACACGAAGTATCATTTTCCACTTTGAAAATAAAAACTACTTTTTTTTAGATACTCACAATTTTCATAGCCAAACAGACTCTGAATGTTTAAAGTAAATTGTTCCTTTTACAAATGGTTGGTCTAGTATGGTAATAATAATTTACAAATAGCATCCATGTGGCTTATTTATGGTTGAACAATGCAAGGTTACATCATTTAAATTTCACAACTTGCACTCTCTTTGCTCTAATAATATTTACCTTTGTTAATGCAATTTATTATATTATGTTGGTAAGAACTATGCATAAATAGTTTTGAAACAAGTTTATAGATTAATACGTTTTAACATGAAAAAGTAAAAAATTTAGTAAAACATTACTATCAATACTCTAGTTAACTTATTAACTTGCATGGTTGAATACAGAATCTTCCATTAAAGGAAGGTAACTTTTAGATCGATGAAAAAGAGGTAAATATTATTAGAGGAAAGAGAGTACAGGTTGTGAACTTTAAAAGGAAAATGTACAAGTAATTCCTATCCTCAACTTATGTCTGAAATCTTAGAGACACATTTATACTATACTAATGTTGTATTATGCCCCCTTACTTATTTTATAGATAACTATCCCTTTTCAGCCAACGTGGCACTATCATTGAAAAATTGTTAACACGCGCTAGGCCCAAAAGATAGTGTCACGTAGGCCAAAAAATGATAGAAAATTATTTATGAAATAAGTTCGGAGGTAATAAGATCTTAGTATGATATAAATGTGTCTCTGAGATTTCGTGCATAGGTTAGGGGAGTACTTATGCATTAAATGATGTAATTTACCAATGTTCAGTCACATATGTGTCTATTGATGACATTTTGTAAATTAATATTACCACACTAAGAACAACTATTTGTAAAATGAATAATTTACGTTGGACATTTAAGGTCTCTTTGACCATGAATATTGCGAGTACCTAAAAAGGGTTTTTATTTTTAAAGTGAAAAATGTTACTTCCTCAACCCCATTTTATATGACACACTTTTATTTTTGGTGAAGTTTCAAAAGAATGGCACATTTCATTATTTGACAATTATTTAATGCCAATATGAACACTTTATCCATGTTGAGCCCTACTTATTGCTAAAAATGTCCATAATTGTTTGTTCTTCTAATCAAAACTCACTATTTTGATTAAGGACGTTTTTGCAATGCAAAGGCTTCCTATATTTTCCCAAGGATAAAGGATCTGATTTATCCATGAACTTTATGATTTGGAGCTGATATACCCTCTGTTTAAAAAGTGGCTCATATATGCGGTTGCTATTATAGAAATGACCCTTTTACTTAACAGATCAATATTTAATAAAATTAAAAATATTTTTTTTGTCTTTAATTTTGAGAAAATGTCATGTGGATTTTTAAATACCTAAATAATTTTTCACCATGCCCACCCGACCTTAATTGAAAACAAAACCCCCTCCCATTATAAACAAAACTCATTTCATTCCATTGTCTCCCCAAAACCCCACCGATTTAAAGCTTACAATAGATAACATTTGATCTATTAGCTTTCTAAATTTTTGAAGAAATTGGTGCCTTTTTCTTATAAATTGCTCAATTTTGTTAATCGTGTCTGAGAAATTGGTGACAAGCAAGCTTCTACTAAATCATACTATTTTTAAATGGCGATAAATTATTTTAAAAATTCAAATTGAATTGAAATACATTGTTGTGTGTGTGATCTCGCCTATCTTCCTCCGTCTTTCCTATTGGTGTGTGTCATATGCCATAGATTCACCTTTAGTAAACTTTATTGAATAAAAAATGGGTTTTGCAGAATATTGGAGCCGACAACAGTGATGCTTTCTACAGGTATTTCCAAAGCTCTAGCAAAAGCCAACATCTTACGCACAAAATTTTTAATGAAGAAACTTTTAAGTAAAAGGGCATATATGAGTCATTTCTATATATAACGGCATGGCATATATAAGCAATTTTTCAAACGGAGGGTGTATCAACTCCAAATCATAAAGTTCAGGAATAAATCAGGACCTTTTCCCTTTTCCTAAACTTCGTACCCTATAAAACTTCATCACATAAATTGGGATGAATAAAGTATTTGAAAATTATTGTTGTGCTTGGCTATGAATACAAATTAGCATTGTTTTTGAATTTTTGTGCTGTAATTTGGAGTGAAAACAACTTTTGAGTGATTTTCAAATTGCATATTTCAACTTCAAGTTGAATCCCGAATTTCCTAATTTTTTATGGCCAAATAAGATTTTCGAAATTCAATCCTAGAAAAAAGTTAACAATATTCATGGCCAAACATCACTTAGTTAACTATATGAATTGTCTATATTTGAACACAAGAAAAGTGTTAGGGTTGTAAAATTATTCTTATAAGTCTCCTATCTTCTTTAGCATGCGGTGGAAAAGAATAGAAATGAATAAAAAAAACAAAGATTGAGAAGAAAAGTTCAAGGAAGCAAAATCAAATTCAGATGTGTCGCATATTGGGCTTTTTGGAAGATTATTTTGGCATGATTTTAGTTGTTCGATTTTGGATTTTGTAAAGAATGATCATTTTTGCATTTTTCATACATCTGGATACATATTGATGAGTTAGATCCATGCACTTATCTCGTTTTACTTAATTAGTATTTTTTACATGGTTTAGAGATTTTTTTTCTATTTAAGTGAGTGACACTTTTTTGGGGTGAAATGTGAAAAGATTGAAGAATTTAGAACTAAAGTTCATTTTTCGTTTATGATGTAATTATTCATTCCAAATGTGTTCTAGTTCATCTGTGTCACTAAAAGGAGATGATCTTTTACTTTATAACAACATACACCTACCAAGGATATGAGGCATTGGATTACCTATGATTTTTTAATAAAATAAATTTAAGAAATTTAGGAACAACTCTTGAGGAGTATTGTGGTTATCTTTTAAGTACTTATAAAGGGTGTGTATTAATGGACAAAAGAGATGCATCCTGGAAAGTGTGTAGTTTTATGACATTTTTACAAGTAAAATTGAGTAGGCACATGTCTAGATTACATTACTTCGTTCTTCCCATTGTAACTAACTAGTTGGAAGTTGTAGTTCCTCAGTAGTTGATCTTCCAATAACATAATTATGATCAAATGTACAAAATATACTCTTTCTCAATTTGAGATAATTACCCAAAATATCTTCTTGAAAGAGACAACTGCTCTGAAACATCTTTGAACTCATTAACTCATTTTAAAATCAAAGTTTATCTTTTCTCAATGTAAAAAGTGATACATTTGATAATACTTAGTTCCCCTATAATCTTATCCAATTCATATTTGAAAACTCTTTCTCAAAACTTAACCTTTGCTCTCCTCATAAATCAATTGAAACAAAAAAATTGTTCTAGGGTTCATACATAAAATGTAGTCATTAACAAACAACTCAAGCATCTCAATACAATGATATATAACTTAATACTCATGAATTAGCACTCACAACCCAACAACATAACTCGTCTCAAGAATATTCACATCAAGAATCAAAGCCTAGATTACTCTTTTACTGAATTTAGACATATGTAGGCATGAAGATGAACTAGTTCAACACTATGATAACTTACACACCTGATTATGAAGCTATTAGAATAAAAACTTTAGTGGGGACTACATTTATCTTGAACTTGGAGAAGAACATTAGCTTTCTTGGAAGAAATCTTTGACCTTGGAATCTTCAAAAACCTTTTAGAAGTTCTTATAGTGGAAAAACTTGGGAACACCTTAGATGCAAAGTTTCTCTGTGTATCTTTAATTTCTGATTTGAAGATTTTAAGGTTCTTGATGGAGAAGAGGAACCCTAGCTTAGTTTTAAGAAGATCTGTAAATGCTTGAATTTTTAAAATGATGATTTTAGAGGAAAACTAGTTAGTTGACTAATATACTCAGTTGAAACACTCGAAAACAACTTAGAATAAGGTTAAAAAGCTTGGAAAATTACCAAAACAACTTAGAATAAGTTTAAAAAGCTTGGAAAATTACCAAATTAACCTAGGAACGCGTGCAGAAAGTTGCTGGAAAACATTGTGGCAAGTGATAACGAGAGGGTCTACAGATCGTAGAAAACTCCACTATCTGTAGGTCCAATAGTGGAACATCACTTGCCTGGTAGAGCTTCACTAGAATGGGCACAACTTTTTATTCCAAACTCGAAATGAGACAAGCTTAGTGGAGGTAGAAAGAGGACACGTATTCCTTTAATTTGATAGATCATGGACTACTTGATTCATTATATGCTGAGAGATATGATCATTTGAAATTGGCCAAAGTATAATGTTATCTCTAATGTGTTTTTATTTATCAAACTCAAGAAGTTTTTACACAAGATTGTCTCTACTTTGTAGAATGCTTTTGTCGAGTGTAGACATTTCTAGATTCAGTGCTGGTGGCAAATGAAGTGGTTGATTAAGGGAGAAAGTAAGTTGTGTTCGATATGTTGTGCAAACTTGATTATAAAAAGGCATGTGATCATGCAAATTGGGAAGTCCTAGAAATCATTATTCTTCAAATGGAATATGGAAAGACGAGGAGGAAATTAATTTAATTTTACACTGCCTTAAAGAAAGTTAATTAAGTTGGTGAATAGTGACCCATGTGGATTTCTTTGAAGTTTGAGGGGTTTAAGACAAGTATATCCCTTATCACGGATATTAGTTATTTTAGTTATGAAAGCTAAATAGAATGATGAACGAGGCTGTTTAAGTGGGTTACTTAATGAGCTTTAATGTTGCGGTTAGAGGTTCAGGGACAAGCCAAAATAATCCAATTAGGTCTCAGTTGCATCACGGAAATTCAAGGTATCATCCGTAAATAACAAATGAGACACTAAGACTATTCCTAGATTTAATCACAACACTGAAACACTTCAAAGTAACCCCTAAAACAACTTCATCCATCATCCTATTTTACACTTTCATAACTAAAATAAACAACATTAGTGATAAGGGATCCCCTTGTCTTAAATTCCTCGAACTCCCAAAAAAACCACATGGGTCACTATTCACCAACATATAAAGTCTCACCGTATAGATGCAAAATAAATCTATTTCCTCCTCTTCTCCAAAAATCCAATTTGAAGCATCCTTTAAAATTCACAAACGTAGACCCCTACTGAACTCATTTTTTCAAATTAAGGAGAAGATACAATATTGTAAAAATATTTATAATAAATATGTAATATACAAAAATAATAAAGTGAAATAATAATATAAGAAACGGCCTAATGTTTATCTATCGTCAATATATACATAATAATGGATCAAAAAGTATTATTTGAACTTCGTTTGAATAACTTCCTTGGAAAACAACTTTGGGTAATCAAAAACGCACTTAGTAAAAGTGTTAGTAATGGATTACTATGAATCGAAATAAATGAAATAAATTATAACTGAATAAAATTTATCTTGTATACATGGGGAGCTATTTAACTTAGAATAAAATCTATCTTGTATACATGGGGAGCCTTTGAAATCAACGGTAATTTCTTCACGACTAATTTTAACATAAAAAGTAAATGAACTTAAAATAAATTTTCCATCATTTAAAATGGAAAGGTTTCAAAAATCGACGTTTAGATTTTTTTCATTGGACAACTTTAATCATCTCTATTTAATCTAAATTACGATAGAAATAACAAACACTATTTTAAGAAAAAATATAATGGCAACAACGATCAATAGTTAATGAGCCACTAATAGAATCAAAACAATAAATAAACTTTTTGAGAATAAAAACATTAAACCATAATCATAAAAAGAAAGACTAGACCAAAGGAAACAATATCAACAATACCTACGCATAATCAAGAAAAACCAAAAAAATTACTAGAAATGATCTTTTAAAAACAAAAGGACGGTAAAAACACTGAACATAGCAGCAAACAAAAGTTTTAACTAGGATAAAAAACAAAAGGGTGGTACAAACACTGAACACAACAGCAAACAAAAGTTTTAACTAGGATAAAAAATACAAAAAAATAAATCAACTAACATATTAACAGAATTCAACATACCATGAATGAGTAACATTCAAAATTAGTTGAAGTCAAAACAAAATGCTTAATATAACAATGGAGCAAAACTTCCCTTGAGAAGAAACCAAAATTCGAATAATAACAACAAAAATAGAGTAACATAAATTTATTTGTACAAAAAATAAAAAGGAGAAGAGATTTGCCTCAATGTTGGAGTCTCTCCGGATTTATCTTCATGACGGCTGGTTGCTGTCCATCGGAGTTAGAGTAACCAAGGCGCTTCGATTTTTGTTCAATAGAGCTTTGAGCTCACTCATAAACAGCAACAAACAAACAAAATATCAAAAAGGGGTAAAGTGGAAAGGACAGGCGGTCGTTAGGTCCTAAAGCTTCATGGATGAAGGAATATTGATTGTATTGAAGTGTTAACCTAATAAGGAAATACATGGGAGATATATATAGGAGATATAGGAAGGAGTACTAATCCTAATAGGACTAGGATTAAGGAGTACTAATCCTAATAGGACTAGGATTAGTACACAGTAAATACTAATATTATTTTATACTATTTATTTAATACTATCTGTTATTATCCCCCCTCAAGCTGAGCTGAGCGGAAGCGAACGGAAGCTTGGAACTGAGGTAATCGTGCTGTCGGCTCGGGAGAGGCTTGGTGAGAATATCAGCCGGTTGTTCTTCAGTGGATACATACTGCACAGTCATGGTGCCGGCCTAAACTTCATCGCGAACAAAGAGACATCGGTATCAAAATGCTTCATTCTGGTGTGTAGGACGGAATTCTTGGCCACACAGATGGTTGATTTGTTGTCACAATAGAGAGGAGGAACAGTGTGAGTGGCGCGGAGTTCACGAAGAATATATGTTACCCACATGGTCTCAGCAGCAAGAAGAGCAAGGGCGCGGTATTCAACTTTAGTCTAGGACCGAGAGACCTTGGGTTGTTTTTTTGTACACTAGGAGATCAGGTTCGGCCCCAAAAAAACGAGAAACCCCCATGTAGATTTTCTGTCATTTTTATCATTCGCCCAATCTGAATCTGAGAAACCCCGAAGCTCCAAGTCCCCGGGTCGAATGAGTAAACCACGACCAAGAGTGCCAAAAATGTACCGGAGAATGCGTTTTAGACAATGGTAATCATGTTCACTTGGTTGATGCATGCGCTGAGCAACTCGGTTGACAGCAAACTGGATGTCAGGACGGGTAATGGCCAGATACTGTAGAGCCCCAATGAGGCTGCGGAAGTGGGTGATATCGGCAAAGGGGGTGTCGGCTCCATTCGTAGACGAAGAGACTGCCATTGGTGTTGGTTGACTGGTGCATTTTTCCAGTCCAGCTTTCTGCAACAGATCTCGAGCATGTTTTGACTGATGAAGAAACAAGCCGCTGCTTGTCCGAGAAACCTCCATTCCCAGAAAATAATGTAACGGGCCAAGGTCCTTCATTTTGAAGGTAGTATGCATAGCTCGAGTGGCATCCTGAATGAGAGCTGCAGTAGAGCCTGTAATAATGATATCATCTACATAGACAAGAAGAATGACTGTACCATGTGCTGAATGTCGAGTAAACAGACTCGTGTCGTGTACACAATACGTGAAGCCGAGTCCCTGGAGGAACGTTTTCAGACGTGTGTACCAAGCACGGGGGGCTTGCTTGAGCCCATACAAAGACTTCTGGAGTTCGCAAACATGTTGAGGGAAGCGGGGATCAACATAGCCCGGTGGTTGCGTCATGTAGATAGTTTCATCAAGCATGCCATGAAGATAAACATTGGAAACATCCAACTGGTTGATGACCCAATTGTTGCGCACGGCGAGTGACAGTACCAGGCGAATGGTTTCCTGCCGAATAACAGGACTGAATGTCTCGGAGTAATCAAGCCCATACTCCTGATTGTAGCCTTTAGCAACCAAACGAGCCTTGTACCTGGAAATACTGCCATCTGCATTGTATTTAATTTTGTACACCCATTTACAGCCCACTGGGTGCCGCCCATGGGGCTTAGGTACAAGAACCCAAGTTTTGTGATCAGTCAAAGCCTTAAACTTGTCATCCATAGAATGACGCCAATAAGCATTTTTTGAGGCAACAGAGTAGGTTGTTGGTTCACTATCGGGAACGGGTGTATTTGGTAGTATGGTAGCCTGAAAGGTTTTGAGTTTAAAGATACCGGCTTTGCCACGGGTTAACATGGGATGAGTATTGGGGGGTGGCATGGGCGGTAGTGATTCGAGGGTGGCCGGGAAGGACCCAGAACGGATCGGGCTGGAGATGTTGTGGGTATGGGGTGGTTCGGGTTGGTTGTGAGTGTGGGTGGTGGTTGCGGGTGTATTGTGGGTGACGGTCGAAGGGGTAATGAGGGGTGGTTGGGTAGTTGGTGTAGGTGTGGGGGAAGGTGGTGAGGGACCCTGTGAGTATGTTGGAAAAAGGGGAAGGACGCCAATGAATGATGTATTTGTGGAGGAGGAAATAGACTCGTAGGGAAACTCATTTTCGACAAATTTGACATGACGAGATATGTAGACTTTATGAGTTTGTGGGTCAAGACAGCGATAACCCTTGGAGGTAGGATGATAGCCCAAAAAAATACAAGGACGGGATCGGGGTTGTAATTTGTGAGTAATACGAGGGCGTAGCCAAAGGTAGGCAAGACACCCAAAGACGCGGAGGTTGGTATAATTGGGAAGTTCTTGGTAAAGGAGTTGATAGGGTGATTTGTTGGAGAGGGTGTGACTGGGCATTCTGTTAATGAGGTAGTTTGCGGTGGCTAGAGCTTCTACCCAAAAGGATACAGAGAGATGAGATTGAATGTAGGAGAGTAACCACCGTTTCAATGAGATGGCGATGCTTACGCTCAGCCCCCATTCTGTTCGGGAGTGTATGGACAGGAGGTTTGATGTATAATTCCCAGGGATTGCAGAAACTAGCCAAAGATGTTATTTACATATTCCTTTCCATTGTCACTTCGAAAGAGTTTAACATGAGAATTGAATTGTGTTTTGACCATTTTTTCAAAAGTGACAAAGGTAGTGTATGCCTATGATTTGTGTTTTAGTGGGTACAACCAAGTGTATTTTGTAAAATCATCCACAAAACAAATATAATAGCGAAAACCAGCAAATGAAGGAACAACAGTAGGAATCCATAGGTCAGAATGAATAAGTTGAAAAGGTGCAGTTGTACACTTCTCAGATAAAGTAAAAGGTAATTTATGAGATTTAGCAAGTGAACAGCAGTCACAATTGTTTACATGAATGGAAGAAAAACCTAATTGAGACATTAAAGAATTTATTTTTTGAGTAGACGGGTGACCCAGACGACTGTGCCACAACAGACTGTGGCCATCAGCCGAAAGAGCCACCGGAGCCACAGGAACACTTTCTGAAACTGGGTGGGCAGACGAACTTGTGCCAGGAAGAACGTACAGACCATGCTCACAGGGGCCCTGAAAAATAACCCTCTTGGTAGTATTGTCTAGGATCTGAAAATCATTAGAGGTGAACAAGAGTGAGAAATTATTGTCTTTTGTGAATTGTTGAACTGAAAGGAGATTGGTTTTAATAGAAAGTACGTGGGTAAGGTTACCTAGGTGAAAGAAATCGGTGGGGGTTTTAATGGTACCCGTGCCAGTGTGAGAAATATTAAGGGACTCACCGTTGCCAAGAGTAATACCATTGGAGCCATGATATGGATTTGGAGCGTTAAGCTTGGATAGATCAGAAGTAACGTGCATGTTGGCCCTAGTATACAACAGCCATTCAGAGGAAGGGCCGGCTTGAGATGCATAATTGGCACGGTTATCACTATTTCGGCTCACCTCATACCGAAACCAGCAACGAACAGCGGTGTGTCCTATTTTCTGACAGATTTGACAAGTTGGACGATCCCTCTCGTAAGTGCCCTGCCCGCCGCTGGAAGATGACTGCCCGCCGCTGCCGAAGGAGTGCAGGCTATTATTGCTGTCGTGTTGCTGACCGTCGTACGGCGGACTACTGCCCTGCCGACCGCCGCGCCTGCGGCCTCCGCTGTTTCTGTCGTAGCCGCCGCGGCTCCCCTGCCGGCCGCGACCACGCCCCCCGCGATAGTTCTGGCTTGCGGTGAGGGCGGTGGCCGGCTCCATAACAACAGCTTCTCGGAGAAGAAGTTTGCTCTCCAGATCCACGTTGATTTCTTCACTTTTTAGCCACGAGGAGAGAGTAGCCAGGTCAACGAGCGTTGGACTGATGCAAACCGCCTGTTTAATGGAGGAGTAAGCTGATGGGAGCCCCCGAACGACGCACATGACGAGATCTTTTTCAGGAATGATTTCGTTCACGGTGTCGAGGGCTGTGATAATGGTGGAGACCTCGTCTAAATACTCCGCCATAGTTTTCGTGCCTTTGGTAATTGTGTGGAGACGATCACGCAATTGAAAAATATGAGAGTGGGAAATTGATGCATAGCGTATTGCGAGGGATGTCCACATGGCTGAAGCAGTTGTGTAGGATCGGACGTGTTTCTGAACCGTGGGAGAGATGACCGCAATCAAACGTGATCGGATCTGGCCATCCACGGTTTTCCAGGCGGCATGGGCCGGATTGGTTTTTTCTGATTTGTCCGTGGTGGTGATGACTGCCGGCGGCGGTTCTGTGCTTCCATCGATGTATTTGAGAAGGTAATTGGCCTCAAGGGCTGTAAGAGCGGTGATTTTCCATGTAGGGTAATTTATGTCTGATAATTTTTCGGGAATCAGGGCATGAAGATGCCTGAGAAGGAGTTTAACGCCAGAAGGAAGTGAATCGAGAGGATCCACCTCGATTGTCATGGCTGCCGCCGCCCAAGATAAGAGAAGGAACGATTGGTGCCCTAATGAGAGAAAAAACCCAGAGAAAAGAAGATCTAGGTTTTCTGGCTCTTGATACCATGAAGGAATATTGATTGTATTGAAGTGTTAACCTAATAAGGGAATACATGGGAGATATATATAGGAGATACAGGAAGGAGTACTAATCCTAATAGAACTAGGATGAAGGAGTACTAATCCTAATAGGACTAGGATTAGTACACAGTAAATACTAATATTATTTTACACTATTTATTTAATATTATCTGTTATTAATTGAGATGGCATCGTTATTGTTGGTTGTTGTTTTTTTAACTGGAATTGTTGGGGTTTTGTCTTGATTTTTTTGGAGAAGGAGAGTGTGGAGGCAGAGAGGTTGGCTGGAGGAGATTTAGTGGTTCGTTGGCTGAAATGGAAGGGAAAAGTGAAGTTTTAGATTTTTAGGAGGTGTGGTGGCGGTGACTAGAAAAAATGAAAATGAGTGAGGAAAGAATTATTTACCGTTTTTTTCAATTCAGGAAAATTGTAAGTATCCACCACCATCTTTATTTTTGAACAAAGTAATAACTTAAATAGGAAATTTTAAAATCACCTTTGTACAATATAATGGGCTTAAAATAGAGCCGTCAATATGGGCTAAGACCGTTGGACAGTCCTGGCTGGCCTAAATCAGGATTTAATAGGGTTGAGTTAAGATTTTTGGAGCCAATTTAAGAAGAGTGTTCTTAGCCCGACCTGAATAAGTCTATTGATTTGTGGGGCTTGAGAAATACTTGTATGGTCAACCCGTGGGCCAATAAAAATTATATTAAAAAATATAATATAATATTAAAATTTTAAATTGAAGAGAGTCCAAACTCAAAATAATTAGATTAATATGTCTATTTAGATATTTATACTTTTACTTGAAAAAAATTAATAAATATTATAAAGATAATTTCATTTGTAAATTTGATTAACAAATAGTAGCATTAATATCACGCAATATTATCTTGTTGATATTTATGATAATATTTTTAAATTATAATATAATATAATAATTATAAAATATATAATTTTAAAAAAGTGGACTGTCCCGGCAAGCTTGTAGCCCACGTACTTGTGGGTTGGGCTGACTGTTTTATGGCCCACACCAAAAATGGGCTAGGCTGACCTAGCCTGTAAAATGTCAAAGCATGTATGAGTTAGCCCGTATGGGGTGGGGTAGACCTTATTGACAGCTCTACTAAAAAATGTGTGTTCCAACCATTGGTTAATAAAAAGATTGTGTGTATGCAATTCTTATATGTGTTTCAATATATTTCTAAATTGTGCTAAAAATATTTAAATAAATATAAAAAATGTAACGAATGTAATTAATGGATTGTACAAAAAACAATAATGTACAAGATTAACAAATAAAAATCGTAGATTTTTCACAAACAAGGATAATTGTTGATAAATCATATTAAAGTTGAAAAACATGCATTTTGAACTATTTAACAAATAAAATATTTTAAAATACCAACTTTGAAAATACAAGCCAAAATTTTGTATTAACAATGAGAATGAATGAAACTTTCTTATTGTTCTTTAATTCACATCTTTCATGCATCACTCAGTGTTAATTGTATTCCATCAATGTTGATAAAAAAATAAAAGAGAAACCATTGAGTTCCGAAGCTTTGTCACCTGCAGAACACTCCACCTCCTCGAGTTATTTTTCTAGAAACTTACCCTTATCCCCTCCCAATTGATTCAAACTTAATCCCCTCAAATTAGGTTTATCCACCTTGCTTCCTCTTTCAAAAGATGTTCATGAAAGTCAACAACTCCCCCATCTACTTCTTCCTTCTCCACATGGTTCACTCCATTTACCTCCTTTGACTCTATGTAGTTACTTCTCCTAATTGCGACCTTATTTTAGGATAAGTAGGAAAAAAAACTACCCTTAATTAAAATAGTGAATCTTTAAATAGAGAACTGTTTTAGAAAATAAGTAGGACCAATGATAACGCTCAACTACACCTCTTCCAATTCAAAGTACATGCAGTCGCTACCAAGTATAAACCCAACGATGTGTTGGGGTCGATCCCACAAGGAGTGATACAGTAAATAATTCAATTTTATGAAGTAAAAATGTGTTCTAACCGTCTGTAGGTAAAATGAATCACGCGACATAAACTAGATCAATAAGTTTCAGTGACTAATATCAAATGAGCGAAATTGGTAACATGTTGTGTAGAATAAATCACTAACACTGGAATAAAACAATTAGAGATCGAACTTAGGAATGTGATTAGCCGAATGTTAATTTTACGTATTGGGTAATCAATGATTGCTAAAAAGAGTTGAATCTCAACGGGTAGGCTAGGTTTTGGATACAATAATCATCTCTCAATCAACTATTATGTTTCTAGTGGATTTTCTTAAACCTCAGCAAGTTTAGTTTTACCAAATAAATTAGATCCTTAATTTACCCACTTTCTCAAGTAGAGTTTGTAAAGATACAATCAAATCAACTTTCTCAAGCTAGATTTTGAAGACGCAATCAATTGTTCTAATCTAACACCTTTTTCTCAAGCAAGTATACAGAACTAATCTAGAATTAGATTTGCAACTTCAATTCCTTAATTAAAACATGAACAAATGACTAAACCAACTTCAAATGAACAATTAAATCAACATTTAATAACACCCATTAGTAATTAATACATTCGACTACATGATCACACCTCTAAATTATGGGGTTTTAGCCAAACATAGTGGAAAATAAAAAATTGACCAAATAAAGTATCCATCCGAGGTTGCTAACAATTTGCACATACCCATATGCTGAAATTAAGCTAAAATTTCTTACAATCTCAAATTCTAAGTCTCGAAATTCTCTCAAAAGTACTGAAACAATGTGTGAGGGTGAAAAACTCTCCAAAATATGGAATACACAGAGTGAGAACTCCTTTTCTTCATTTCAAAATTGTATTTATATGTTCCCAAAGCATCAGTACGAATTCAACTCGGTGAAGTAAGTCGGGATCACCAACCCAGTCAGTGATCCACCGAATTGCTCCTTTCATCACCTTTCAGCTTGGTTCCTTCATCAATTTATTCATAAAAGTTTGGACAGTCTGATTGTTGTCGCCGACCCATTCGGTGTGTCGCCGAATAATCATTTGATCGCCAAGTTGGTTTGGTCCATGAGCTATTTCGATGGAAATTTAGGTGAGTTGTAAGCCCACTCGGCGGCTTTTGCAAGTTCGCGCTTCTCTTTTCTTCAATTTTCCAACTTTTTCACTCCTTTTTGAACCATAATGTCCTTGCCTCACTCTTAAGCCTTCATTTCTTCATATCAACATATTATCACCAGTTATGAGCATTAATAGGCATTGAGGACACTAAATAATGGATTATAATCCCTAAATGAATCGAAATTCCTAACTGATCAATACCCCAACTTAAACCTTTCTTTGTCCTAATGTAAACCACAAGATAGATCGAGTCAAAAGAGATGTGTATATGTAATACTACTAGAGACTAAACATGAATGCACGCAAGGTTCAATTCACACATGAAATCTTCAATTGTGCACCAAAAGTTTCAAATTATGACTAGTCATCATCAAATAGACTTCAAGCTCACTTCAAATGCATATTAATGCTCAATAAGAGTATTCGAATGCCCTCATATCAAGATGATTTCATACTCTCACAAAATGAATCAAGGATTAGAATTTAAGGAATCGAACTCAAATTTTACACTACCAATGAGAAAAACATGCAAGATTTTACCCATAGGCTTGCCCATATTTCCCAACCAACATATCATTAGAATCATGTAACATAAAAATAGGTCTTTAAAGTCTTGTAACTTGGGTGAGGATAAACGTATGATTATTTTGGCTCAGTGACTCCCACGCTCACGAAGCATTGCTCAAATTTAACTTCTTTCCCTCTTCGTTTATTCTTTTCATCATTACAACATACCCTTAGCATATTCAAAAACACAAATTTTTTGGTGTAGCTCACCGAACACCCCTTTTCTTTCCACATTGCATAGTTAATACAAAAGTTTCATTACTTTTCTCTTGTTTCTTTTCTTTCTCTCTCTCTTTTTTTTTATATAGAGGGGTTACATATTTTTATTTTCTTCGTATAGGATTTCTGACGACTCTGCTCTTTTTTTTAAATCTCTCTTGTGTGATTTTCACTTTCTCCCTAGCTTGATGAACCAAGTATAGTGCTATCAACCGAGATTCACTGACCTTAAACCATCCAATAGGAGATCCATATCTTCGCCCATAAAGAGCTCATAATGATCCATCTGAATGCTAGAGTGATTTTCGTTGTTGTAAGCAAACTCTATAAGAGATGAATGATCATCCCAATTACCTTTGAAATCGATCACACAAAGCCTCAACATCAGTGTCTTAAAATAAGTCCCATAGGCGAGTCTTGGGTAGGGGCGTACCAGAAACGCTCGAGGCGTAAATGAAAAATAAAGATCCATAAGGCGTAAGTCCTAAAGTTTGGGGTATAAGCCGCGATCATAAAAATGTAAGTCCTAGGTGTAAAACGTACACCGGGGCATTTTCAATTTATTTTTTACGATTTTTTTTCTTTAAGTCATATTTTTACTATTTTTATAATGATATTTCTCAAATAGTAATCATAATATTTTTTTTCTTTGTTATTGATTATTAATACTTATCTCAAAATAAAAATCATAAATCATTGAAAAATTTATTTTTTCTTTTTTTATTAGTAATAAAACTATAAAATTGAATATACATAAGACTATGCCCCATAGATCTATGGGACTTACGCCTGGTGTCTCGACGCTTACGCCTCGCCCTATACTGTATAAAACGCCTCGCCTCACACCCCCGCCTTTTAAAATACTTCTCAACATATACTATAAAGTTTAAAACGTGCGTTATGCCTTACCATCAGTATGAGGATGGAAAGCAGTACTCAAATTTACCTTCGAACCCAAATCATTGTGGAAAGACTTCCAAAATTGTGCGGTGAATCGAGAACCTCCATATAAACTAATAGAGACAAGAACTCCATGAAGTCGTACTACCTCTTGAATGTATAATCTGGCATTATCTTTTGTTGAATATGTAGTCTTTACCAGAAAAAATGGGTTGATCTAGTTATTCAATATACAATCACCAAAATCGAATCATGTTGTCTGCAAGACCGCGATAAACTAGTAATGAAATCCATATTGATCATCGCTCACTTTTATTCAGAAATTTCAATATTCTGAGCCACACCGCCGGGCCTTCAGTACCCTAACTTGACATGTTGACAATTTGGGCACTAAGTAATTAACATTGTAATACACCTCTTCGCTATATATAGTTTAGGTCTTTCTAAATTTGGATCTTTCTAATACCGAGGTGGTAAAAAATCCACCGATATTCTCCTATCCACCCACTTAACTAGGAATGCATCAGATCAAGGCATGTATCTTTTAGGGCATTTTTTCTCTTTTTGGGTGATTTATATGATTAAAGTTAAGAGGTCAGAAGATTCAATCTTGGAAGCCACAAAGATTTAAACCACATAACGAAGAAGTGGGACACAAAATTTTCTTATAAAGGAAACAGAAACGTAACTCTCCATCATAGGAAGCAACTTCATTTTTGTTACTACATTTTATATAAAAATAAAAAGGTAAGCATACTCATTAAAATAATGTTGCTTTTAAACAACAAAAGGTTATTCCTTTTAAGCTTTACCATATAATTATAATTAGATTATTAAAAGAAATAACAAAATTAACTGATAAAGAAATCATCATCAAAAGAAGAAAGAGAATGATTTGAGCTCACTTTTTCCCTAAAACTCATTTTGAATAATATGAACAAATGATATTACTCCTTCCAACAGTTGGACCTTCAATAAAGAAAAAAACTAATTCACCTTATTACTTGATAGAAATAGATATGTTGTAATGATAATAACTTATGATATAAGAAAAGGGGTTGAATGTGTTATACTGGCTCCATAGACATTACTACATGTTATCCTTACAAATATATGATTGCCAGGAAATAACAAATTGTTTACATAAATCATGTCACTGGTGTAAGCATCCATGTTTTGATAGAAAGGAAAATAAATTAACTCAATAATAAGGAATATACGTCATAACATCAACCATCCAAACAACTAGGATATTCAATAAGAGCCCTTTTGACGATTAAAGTTTATAAACAAACATAGCAGCACTAGGAGAGTCTTGAGCCGTACAACACTTGTGACTATAGATGTGACACCCAGCTTAAGATTAAAAGTCAATCATCAGCAAACCACAAGAGAGGTGTTGGGTATTTAAGTAAGAAGATCTTACCAACTAGAGACACATTTTAAAGTCGTGTGGGCCTAAGCTCGGGGAGGACAATATCACTAGCGGGCTGGGTCGTTACTTTCAAGCCCCGAGTCTATACCTTGGATGTGGTCGGCACCCAATGACCATTTTTGGTCTTGAGCGAACCCTTGCCCTTGCTTAAATTAACTCAGCGGAAGACTTGACTCAATTAAAACAGTCTCATGATGTAACTTAAAGAAATAATAAGTTGTCCATACTGGCACTTAAGTATCATAAAAATGAAATCTGAAATACAGAAATAAGAGACTAAAAACTGACTATCTCACTGTCTATGAAGCCTCTACAGTACTAAGATGGATGTTGGGACAAACCCTACAACATCCTATAATTGAAATACTAGAAATCTAATAAAAGTTTCCTAAAAATGCAAGGAAGCTCACCACTAACTACGAAAGCTCAACTGGATCAACGAAGCATTGGATAATGATGAGCCTGGTTACCTGTTTCAACAACATAAGACGATACAGTCCAAATGGCATCATCACATTAAATCTACAAGTATGCGAGTTGGAATGCTAATGAGAACTTAAAACTTGAAAAGAACAAGATGAACTTACCTTGGCTCTTCTCAACTCATAAACGTCCAAGAACGACAAAGACGTTCGAATGTTAGCCTTTAAGTGTACTAGTGTGTTCTAGTGTGCATTTGCATGTTTTACGTGTTGTTTGGGATTCAAATTTATAGAAGAGGTTCCTAACATATAGATGGACGTGTTTAGGGTCGAAAATTTTGGGCACGACTCCCCAAGTACCATCCTAAAGGTCCTTGAGGAGGACCCAAACTGCATGAAACTACTCGAGAAAATCCCAAACCACGCCTAGCCAAACGGCGCCTCCTGCATCGTCAATGCCCCTTTGGCGTCTCTCCACATTTAGGTGTGAGATATAAGTCCCCTAAAATGTGAGTCTGTATCACAAAATACGTACGTGCAGGACGGTGCATCAACCAGATGATGGCTCATCGACTGCAACTGTCGTTTGAGCTTGTAACTTTACTGTAGGTGTCTCGGCAAGCAAAGGGTGAATTGGGAAATTCACCCCACATTTAAAATAACTATTGGGAGGTTATTTTTAGAGTTTTTAGGTATTTAAATTATATTTAAGCAATAAAATAGTCATTTAGACTCTAGAATCCAAATCAAAACCTTTTCCTCCCTAAAACTCTCTCGAGAACACCATTGAAGAAGAAGAGAAATAGGAGGCAGCTTCTTGTAAGAAATTCACCATTGAATCAATCTGGGTTTATGTATCTAATAAAATTTATGTGAAGCTTATTCTTTCATCCAAGTAGACCCTATATTTACCCCTCAATTGTGAATCCGGAAGACCTAAACCTAGATAGGGTTGTGATTGCATTGTGGGTAAGGTTTGATTGTTATCCCAATCTAGTGGGTAGCATTCAACTATGATTATATGATTATTATGTGAAGTTTTCATGTGGTTTAATTGATGAATTTTAAGTTTGATTATGATGGTGATCATGCTGGGTTTAGGCCATTAGAGGAAAGATTGAAGGTTCTAAGTTGATCTTCTTAATTCGATTGTCTTGAATACTAATTGGTCATAGTAGGATCACCTAATATGAATTGAACTAGGCCTAATTGATTAATAAGGATCTTGACTTGTAGATTTGGAATTGAACATATGTGATCAAGTATGACTAGACCTTCTAATTATCAATTGAATGAATTGGCTTGTAATTTGATATGGATCATAATAGAATTAAGTTAGCATTGATACGGCTTGTATGTCATTGTTGTTAGATCTTTGGGGGTGAAGTCATTATGAGGGTATTGTGATGATTTGTTCTCTTTCACCTATACACTTAGACATGAACAATCTAGGGAAAGCAAGTTCTTTCACTTAGATGTATTCTAGGTTGACCCAAGACCCTAAAATAAATCAAGGCACGATAGACTAGAATAGCTTGAAGTTGTATAGAATAGTCACTTCTTGTGTGATTGACTTGGAAAGATAAGACTAAGGTGTGATAGCTTGAGATGGTGAATCTCATGGAATCTTGAGTTGAATTACTCATGGAAGCTTGAGATGTTGAATATCATGGAAGCTTGAGTTGAATTCTCATGGTAACTTGAGATGATGAATCTCATGACAACTTGGGATGGAGGAATCAAGCTCTCCCATGTTTAGCTTGATATTGTATTGCAAGGATGTTTGATCATAGTAGCTTGCATTAGTAGTAGGCAAGACAACCTAGGATGGAGGATTGATATTCTTCTAGGATTATCTTGCAGTATCATGACAAAACTTCCTTCATGTTAGCTTGACTTCAATTAGGCCAAAACAATTTCATGGAAGCTTTTGGGGAAAGGCCTATACTCTCCTAATGGTAGCTTGATTTGCATTCAGGTGAATTTCGTGGAATATATTGAGATAAGTTTCTCATGGTAGCTTAGGGATGAGTATTCATGCTCTCCTATGGTTATCTAGCATCGTTGTTAGGTTGGTACTTTTGTATCCTTCCTTTGTTAGCTTGGATTGTATGTTAAGATGTTTTCCATGGTAGTAGGTATATTATGTTAGTATGTTAAGCTTAATATACAAGAATTCAAGATAAGTTAGCTTGGAATAGGATATCTTATAAAAGTACTTAGTATGGACGTAGTATGGGATGTCATTCATTCATGGCACAAGTTTGACTTGAAGCTACCTATGACATAACCCTATATGATGTATTCTTATCTTGGATAGTTGCTAGTTGCCTTCCATGACATGATTGACTTAAGATGATAGTTCCTTGTCAATATGAAGTAGGTCTAATAGTGACACCTAAAGTTGATGAAAGAGAATAGGGTGACTTCAAGATATGCTTAGTGTGTAAGGTAGAATAGGATGCCTCACATGCATTGCAAAAGTGTGCCTTGGGGTGATTTAGGGGCATAGTGCTTATTGTCATAAAGAACTTAGGTCTTAATTATGAGAGTGGATTATAATCAAGAATTACTAAAGAGAGGTACTTAGCTTCGGTAGTAGTATGGGATGCTACCTTAGCCTTGCACAAGTATACTTGGAGGTTGCTTGTGAAGTAGTTCATTTGAGTAAAAAGAACAATGGTTTAAGTTTGAACTTACGTATGATTTATTGATGATTTATTATGCTTATGATATTCATGTTATTATATCTTATGATTATGTTGATTGTTGACTATCTTTTGAGATATCTTATGTTTGGTACGATAATTTTCCTACTTAATACATTTCTTACTGATTGCCTATATTCTAATCCAATGTAGGGTGTTGAGAAGATTGAGTTGCTTTGAAGGGTAGAGTTTCCAAGGCTTTCAAGGAGTGAAGATTGGTGAGTCATCATAGCATTCGAGGACACCAACCCTATGTTCTTTACTATGTTTAGACTTTTGTGGGTTGCATCTGAAGACATTTATACTCATATTTTCATAGATGGTTTTTGAGACATATGTTAGAAAGTCTTTCATTTTATGAAATGATTTCCGCTTTATGTTTCAAATAAAAAGTTTTAATTTCGTGCTACTCTTTATATATATGCAATTAAAGATGTCTAAGGGCTTGTGCAAAATTTCGGAGAGATCAAGTATGTCATCTTACTTCTAGGGGTGCTCCTCGGTCATGACATTAGAATCATTAGAAGATGCTAATTTACCATGGAAGGACTTACAAAGGCTAAACTATGAAACCATTGTGCAAAACGCCGATCCGAGCGTACTAGTGGCGTGCCGCGCCAACCTCAGTGACTGAGGCATAGTTCTGGCGCACTCGTGGTGCACCGCGTTAGGATCCAGTTGACTGAAACCACTTTGTGGCACACTGCAGGCGTGACACGCCTGGCTTGCCCAGAGTGTCTAACGAATTTTTCAACTCATTTTCTAATCCTAAAGGACTAAACCTCCACAGTTCAATACCCAAAACCATAAGATCATCAATAGTATCAACACACAATATATCTAACTCAAAAACAACCACGGAAGCTACTAATTAACATCAACGGATATTCAATCAACTCAACAAAAAGAGATTCGACAAGATTATCAAGAATTCATTCAAATCATGTAAACAAATAAAACAAGATTGATGTGTGGATGAATTAATCCAACACCAAAGATATCACATACCTTAATAGGGATCATCCTTTATTCTGAATCCCAGGTTATTTTGACCCCAAATAAACCCTTAAAATGAATTAGGAAATAGATGGGTGAAAGGACAAGTCTGCCCTTACTAAAATCCGAAAGTGGACTTTTCTCACTTTAACAACCCAACTATCGAAAGACATATCTCCCTCATATGATATCAAAATTGTGTCAACGCGGCGCCGTTGGAAAGATCTGCCAAGGTATTTCCAACTATATAAAGAACTTACCCTAACTCATCCTGAGCTAGAAGTTATGGTCGTCTAAAAATGACCAAAAATCACATTTTTAAACTTAGGATATTTTCTAGATTTTTCCTATTATTTCCTAAAATGATCAAATTTTAGTTTCTTGACTAATTTCTTGGCTATTACAAGTTACGAGATGTTACATATATCCCCCTTGGGAAAATTATTCCTCGAATGAGATTCCTTTTACTATGCTATGAATGGTAACATAAAGTTTAACACCCAGCAACCCAAAATCAATTAACAATAATCATGCTTACTAATAGTTTGTAAAATACTAAAAAAAGAATTAGTACCTTGATCTGCATTCTCTCTAGATTCAAAGATATATGGATACCTCTTTTTCATATCCTCTTCAGCTTCCCAAGTTGCTTCTTCAACAAAATGGTTCCTCCAAAGAGCCTTGATTTACACAACCTCCTTTATTCTCAACTTGCAAACTTGGCGATCTAAAATTTGAACCGGAATCTCTTCATAAGGTAAGTTATCCTAAATTCCACCATTTTCAGTTGGTAAAATTAATGAAGGATCACCCATTCACTTAACATGAAGATATGAAATACCGGATGAATCGCTGCAAAATCCTATGGTAGCTCCAACTTATAAGCTACATTGGTAATTCTCTTGGATATTCTATAAGGTCCTATATACCCGGAGATTAAGCTTTCCCGTCATACCAAACCTCACACCACCCTTCATGGGTGAAACTTTTTAATACACCCAGTCATCCACTTCAAACTCCAATGGCCTTCTCCTCACATATGTGTAGGACTTTTGACGACTCTGTGCTGTCTTAGTTTCTCTTAAATCACCTTCCCTTTCTCCATGGCTTGGTGAACTAGATCTGTTCCTATCAACCGTTCTTAACCAACCTCGAACCACCCAATAGGATATCTACATTTTCTCCCATAAAAAGCTTCATATGGAGCCATTTGGATGATCGAATAGTAGTTGTTGTTGTAAGCAAAATCAATAAGAGGTAGGTGATTATCCTAATTCCCCTTGAAATCGATCAGACAAGATCTCAACATGTCTTCTAAGGTATGTATAGTAAGTTTTACTTGTCCATCCGTCTAAGGATGAAAATCAGTGCTTAAGTTCACCTTTGGACCTAAACCTTTCTAGAAAGACTTCCAGAACTGAGCAGTAAATTGGGAGCCTCTATCTGAAATAATGGATACCGGAACTCCATGAAGTCTTACAACTTCTTGAATGTACAACTTTGCATAATTCTTCACCAAATAAGTGGTCTTTACCTTCAGGAAGTGGGTTGATTTTGTCATTCGATCGACAATTACCCAAATAAAATCATGCTTCTTACAAGACCTTGGCAAGCTTGTAATGAAGTCCATATTAATCATCTCCCAATTCCAGTCCGGAAATTCTATATTCTTAGCCAACACTCCAGGCCTTTAGTGTTCCACTTTCACTTGCTGGCAGTTTAGGCACTTGGCAACAAACTCTGCAATGTCCTTCTCCATACCATCCCAGCAATATACTTCTCTCAAATTGCGGTATATTTTGGTGGAACCCGCATGAATGGAATATTTGGAGCTATGAGACTCCTCCATGATACTCTCTTGGAGTCCATCCATCCTAGGTACACAGAATTTACCTTGATACTTTATCATACCATCTCCCTCTTGTTCTAAAGCCAATACTCTTTTCTTGTGAAATTCACCTTCAAATCAAGAAAAATGGGGTCCTGGTCTTGCTTTTCTTTCACCTATGACACTAGTGATGATTCGGCCTCATTAGTATCATTTATTCCTCCTTTTCTAGAATCCATAACTCTGACTCTCAAGCGTGCAAGTCTTTGCACATATTTGACTAACTCCCTCTTTTCTTCCTCAACATGGGGGTACTCCTTGTGGATAACCTGCTTAAAGCATCAACAACAACATTAGCCTTACCTGGGTGGTAAAGAATACTCATGTCATAATCCTTGAGTAATTCTAACCACCTTATTTATCTAAGATTGAGCTCTTTCTGGGTGAACACATATTGCAGATATCTACATGATTACCATGGAAGTAGTGACGCCATATCTTCAAGGCGAATACTACAACATCCAACTCTAAGTCATGGGTTGGATAATTCTTATCATGAACCTTCAACTGTATGGAGGCATAAGTTATAACTTTTCCATTCTACATTAGAACACATCCCAACCCAAATCTAAAAGCATCACGATACACCACAAAACCTTGAGTACCTTTTGGTAAGGTCAAAATTGGGACACTAGTCAACCTCGTTTTTAATTCCTGAAATCTTTTCTCAAAAGCTTTAGATCATTGAAATTTAACTTTCTTCTAAGTCAACTTAGTCAAGGGAGATGGGATAGACAAAAACCCTCAACAAACCTTCTATAATATCCAACCAAAGCCAACAAACTTCTAATATTAGTAGGAGACGTGGGTCTAGGCCAACTCTAAACTACTTCTATCTTTTAGGTATCAACCCTAATCTCATCATCAGAAACAATGTGGCCCAAGAATTGTACAGACTTAAGCCAAAACTCATACTTAGAAAACTTGGCATGCAACTCCTAATCTTTCAAAGTCTGAATAACTATTCTCAAGAGACTAGCGTAATCTTCTTCACTTCTTGAATAGATTATTATGTCATCAATGAAGACGATAACAAACATATCTATATAAGTCTTGAAGACTCTGTTCATAAGATCCATGAACGTTTTTGGCGCATTGATCAACCCAAAAGACATGACCAAAAACTCATAATGCCCAAATCTGGTTTTAAAAGTTGTCATCAAAATGTGACATTTCTAACTTTCAACTGATTGTAGCCAGATCTGAGATCAATTTTTGAAAAAATAGGTGGAACCTTGAAGTTGATCAAAAAGATCACCTATCCTTTGGAGAGGATACTTATTCTTGATGTTAAACTTATTAAATTAGTGGTAGTCTATACAAATCTTAAGATACCATCTTTCTTTCTTACAAACAAGACCGGAGCGCCCCAAGGTGAGACACTTGGTCAAATAAAGCCTTATCCAACAGATCTTTCAATTGTTTTTTCACCTCTTTTAACTCTCCTTGTGCCATTCTATATGGAAATATTGACATAGGACGAGTATATGGAATAATATTTGTGTCAAAGTTTATTTCTCTCTTATGAGGGACTCTAGGTAGATCATCAGGAAAGACCTCTCGAAGCTCTTTTACTCAATCTAAGTGATAGATACAATCCTTTGAAACTAACTTTCTCTCCTTAAGGTATGAAATGAAGTGACCCTTAGGCACAACTGAAAAACTACTCCACTCTATAAATCGCTCATTAGGAAATTGAAACTTGACAAATCAAGTTCTATAGTCTACTGACGCATAACAGGCATGAAGTCGATCCATACCTAGAATGACATCAAAATCTACCATGTCTAACTCAACTAGGTTAGCCATGGTGATCTTGTGATTGATATAAACAGGGTAATCACGATAGAGTCTTTCCGCTAGAATAGACTCTTTAACAGGTGTAGAAACACAGAAGGTTCACAAAGTTTCTCCAAAAGAATCTCAAACTGATTTGAAACATGAGGAGTTACAAAAGATAAACTTGCTCCTGGGTCTAACAAAGCATAAAAATCAAAAGTAAAGACTTTGATCATACCCGTGACAGAATCTGGCAAGTTCTCTTGCTCTTGGCGGCTAGTGATTGCATAGAGGTGGTTTGCCCCTCCACCAACACCAGAAATGGCTCCTCTAGGTGCAGCCCTGTCTGGTGGAGTAACTGATGAATATGGGGCTTTGTTTCCCGGATTTCCACCACTTTTCTTATTCTTAGGACAATCTTTCAAGAAGTGACCCTTTTGACCGACGTGGTTTATACCACACCTTCCTCATGTAGGAGCCCAATTATCTCCTTGTGCCACACTACCTTGGGACTGTGTTGGTCTACCCTTGAAGTTCTGCAAATTTTGGTCATTATACTTACCTCTGTTTCTGGGCGCAGGTGCACTAGCAGATGATGGTGCACTCTTTTTTTGTTTCAGAACCTGTGGACGATTTGAATCACCCTTCTACTTCCCAGACTCATTCCCGCTCTTGGATTTCTTGTTCTTGTACTTCTCTATGCCCCCCAACTTCTCCTCTTTAACTTGGTGCACATAAACCATCAACCTGGATATATCCATCTCGCCTATCAGCATTGTATCTCTGCTCTCTCTGCTTGAAGCACGACCCAAGCCACTGACAAACAAGCTCATTCTGCTCCTGATTTCCTTAACAATCTAAGGAGCATAGCGCGAATGATGGGTGAACTTTAACCCGTATTCGTGCACACTCAAAGAAACCTGTTTCAGAGTAAGGAACTCTAACACCTTTGCCTCTTTCAGTTCTGAGGGAAAGAAATACCCCAAAAAAGGCTCTTCGAAACAAGCACAACTCGTATGTGGTTCATCCTCATCTCTTCCCTCCTTCCACTGTTCGAACCAAGTCCTAGCCACATTCTTTAGTTGGCATAAATCTAGTTCCACTCTCTCAACATCAATGACATGCATCACATTGAAACATTTTTCAACTCTTCAACAAAGTTTTTCAGATCCTCAATAGTGCTCGAGCTAGAAAAAATTGGCGGATTTATCTTCAAGAATTACCGAATCCTCAAGTATCATCCTCTTCTTGTCGAGCTCCCCTTTGTTGACTAACCTGGTTAGTAACAGCCTGACTCAGCATCTTAATAGTCTAACAAAACTCAGTGTTGGTAACTTCCCCTTGAGGTTGCACTTCAGTGCATTGGGTAACTCTTGTTCCTAAGGTTCAACATTTATCCTAGTTAGCAGAACTTATGTTGCTCTTCGTGGAGGCATAGTTATCTGAAGCACGTGCGTACACGAACTATAGAGAGACTTTTAGAGATAAACCTAACACACAAAAAGGGAATATGAAAGAAGTGAGAAATTCCTAAATAATGTAGCCTCCTAATCATAGATGTGGCGCGCTTCACACTGATGACTAAGACTCTACAAACACGGATTCATAGACTCCCTAGGACTCTTGAACTCTTTGCTTTAATTACCAAGTTTGTCACGGCTTGAGCCTATACCCTATATGTGGCTGACACCCAATGACTATTGCACGCTTTTACCAAACTCTTGGTGTGACTTACGTAACTCAGCGGAAACTTAACTCAATAATAAACAAGAAACGTTCTCACAAGGATAACTTTAAAATAAATGTCTTGACCAAAATGGCATTTAAATCTCAAAATAAATTACCTGAAATACGAGATAATAGAGACTAAAAACTGATTATTTGACTGACTATCCGTCTATGAAACCTCTAAAATACTAAGATGAATGTTGGCACAAATCCCACAACATTCTGTAAATGAAAAGACTAGAAAGCAATAAAAGAGTCCTCCAGAATGCAAGGGACTTTGAGTGCTCAAACTGGACTAATGAGGTGTTGGATGCTGCTCCTGGTTACCTACGTCTGCATCATAAGTGAAGGACAATTCGCATCAGTACATTAAATGTACAAGTATGCAAGTTGGAATGATAAACAATAAGTTAAGCTTGATAAGAATAAGAAAGAACATACCTTGGCTCTCTTCAACTCATGAATTACTGAACTTAAAAAAAAAGCAATTTAAACACATGCGATATATATAAAGCTTTGTAAGCAGTAAAAATACATTAGTTCGTTAAAAATGCTATAACAAACTCAAATTTACTTATATGAAAGAAATATAGTTTCTGCGAGAGATTCTCTAACCGACAACCATCATTATGAGTCTAAGCGATGGTACGTCTTACCACACGTTGCAAGAAAATCGTCCTATATCTTGTCGTCAATATAGAACCTAAACTACTAACTTGATCCACTAGTCTACATTAAAATCATTAAAGAATCATCTAAAAAGTATGACCCTTCTTCTGTCCATGTTGGCTATATGGTTTATGGGACTTGAGTTAATATTAACTCGTATCCCCATATTAGTGGTCAATGCTACTCCCAAAATACTTAGCTCATATATTTTTAAAGCAACTTCTTCTCTAGTTTGAAATAATTTCTCAAACTTAGCTTTAAAATCTCTCTTGGAAATCATAGTTTCTTTCTTACTAAAACTAGCCAAAGGCTTTGTTGGAAGTCTAGCTTCCTTTCTTGCTCAAGATGTGAAAATGTTTGTAATCGACTAGGAAACAAGGGTACATCACTTAGGAACTAGTATGGAAAGATGGGGAATGAATAGGGTGTCTAGGCGTCCTTGGCGCTATGAGAGGCGGGGGAGCTAGGCCCTAAACTTCATAGGCCGAGTTGGGGTGCTCTGTCTAGCGGCCCACCCCAAGTCCTGACGGACAAAGACTATCTTGTGTGGCTATCGGAGGCGTGGCGCCCAGGGCCCTAAGGAAAAGCGTTTTGACTTTTCTTCTCTGTTTTACATATCTAGACCCTCTAAACGTCCATGGTTCTTTCCCCTAAACACTTAGGATCACTTATAACTTCAATACCCAATAGATTCTACTCAGGAAAAAAATGGAAACATGAATCAAATCAACACTAGAAATGCAACATCTCAAACAACAAGAATTTAACAATCATTCTTCAAGAACTTCACTTTTCATCATTCAATCTACTCAAAATCATTGAATTAAACAAGTTGTTGTGTGGGTGAACTAACCCAAGATGAAAATATCTCACATTCCTTAGTAGGGATCACCCCTGACAAATTACACTCGAAGATCTTGGCGTTCTTGATGAATTCTTGATCATTCTCCCTTTTCCTTTTTCTCTTTTCTCTTCTTCAAGCCCTAAGCGTATAGTAACTTTTCTAATCTGAACTACAACTTATTTTTACCCCAAATAAGTCCCTAAAACAAAATATGAAATTAATGGGTGTAAGACTAGTTTGCCCTTACTTAAATCCAGATTGGACTTTCTTTACGTCAACAACCCAACTTTCGGAAGGCATATCTCACTCATGCCATATCAAAATCGTGCAAACTTGGCACCGTTGGATTTTCCAACCACACAAGAACTACCTCTAACTCATCCTGAGCTGGAAGTTATAGCCCTTTGAAATGGACCAAAACTCACTTCTTAGACTTATGGAAATTTTCCAGATTTTCTTATCCTTTCAAAAAATGACAAATTTTAGTTTATTAGCTTATTCTTGTCTATTACGAGTTACGAGATAATACATCAACTATAACTAAGTTGAACAAAATTCAACTTAACTGAAAATTCCGAAACAACACCACTCCCAGCAGCGATGCCATTTTTATTGCACGTATCAGGACACTTAATCTAATATTAAGTGTCAACGATCATTAGTCAGTAATATAACCCAACTAAGTTAGTTGAGTTGAATCCCACAGAGAGTGGTACGTGTTTGAGAATCAATAGACAAGTGCAAATATGTTCAAGTCAACAATAGGAATACACATTTACGAAGAAAAATATGATTCAAATTAAGGGTGACATAGGTGTCAAATAACAAAGGCTTTGATTGTAATTATCAACTTCATAATCAAATAATACAGAAGTAACAATATTGAGACGGGTTATTGGGATACGATTCAATTATGGATTACTTTAGACAAATGGAAAATTGCAATAAATAGTTTAATAAGTGAATAAGCTAGACTTTAATGGGTATAAACTTTCTGTCGAACAATTTACCTCAAATCTAGTTGGGTTTTCTTCGAACACCCAACAAGCAATCAATTAAGAACAACCTACACTTTAGTCCATTCACTCTCTTAAGCTGAATGTATGGAAAAGGTTTTAGAATTCATTCTCTCAATCTAAACTCATGACAACCAAATACCCACATACCATCAATTCAATAATCTTGTTTTTAAAACCTCTCTCCCGAGCAAGCTAAAAGCATGAAATTATGACTGCTTTTGCAACTACAATCCTTAAAACGATAGAAATTGTTACCAAATTGCGTTTTCTCATCAACTGGGTAAGATTAATTTCGTCTTTACAAAGATCCAAATTAAAGATTCTCAAAGACCCACTTCGAATTTCTCAAAAATAGAAAACTTCAAATCTTCAAAGCTAATAAAAATATTGTCTCAATACTCTTAGTTCTAAACTATGATTGATAAGAAACTAGATTCAAAATGTACATTTAAAAATGTATTTATAGTCGCCACAAAACTGCTGTGAAGGACCATTCGGTGCAGTAAGTGAGGATCGCCGATCCACTTGGTGATCCACCCTTTCGTCAATTCCATCGCCTTTTTGCTATGGCCTTTAGCATCCTCAAGTTATGTAACCTTTTTCAATCCAACACTGCATTGCGAAACCGTACAGCAACACACCAAATTGATTTTCTCCTTCAGGGTTAGGCACACTAGAACTGTAGGCAAGATCATGGTCATTCGGCGACTCGCCCAATGGTTTAGGGATCAACAAACCTTCTTTTCTTTGTTCTTACAGTTGCCTTATTCCTTTTTGCTCATTAGTTTCCATTCTTTTCTCCTCTATCCAAATACCTAAAAATAAAAGATTTACATCAGTTATTGGCACAAAATGATCATTTAAGTACACTAAATTTATTAAAATAAAGTCCTAAATGACTCCTAGTCGTAGAATCACGAGTAACTGTTATGAAATACCTTTGAACTCATTAACTCATTTTGAAATGAAAAGTTCTCTTTTGTAAAAAGTGATACCTTTGGGAATACTTAGTTCTCTTATACTCTTAATCAATTCATATTTGAAAACTCTTCTCCAAAACTCATCTTTTTCTCTCCTTATAAATCAATTGATAGACAAAGCATTTATTTTGAAAACATTCTCAAATTTAACTCAACAATACGATTTATAAAGAAATATAGACATAAAAAATAACATAACAAAGATCAATACAATGATATATAACTAAATAATTAGGAATTATGAACTCATAATTCAACAATATAATTTGCCTTAAGAATAGTAAAATCCTAAATTACTCTTTTACTGAATTTAGACATATATAGAGCGTGAGAATGAACTAGTCTAAAATTATGATAGACTTAAATACCTAATTATGAAGCTATTAGAATGAAAACTTTTAGTGGAGACTACATTTATCTTGAACTTGAGGAAGAACATTCGATTTCTTGTACAAAATCTTTGAGCTTATAATCTTGAGGCTTGATTTTGAGATTAAAAAAATCTTTAATGAAGTTCTTAGAGTGGAACAACTTCAAAACACCTTGTATGGGAATTTTCTATATGTATCTTGAATTTTTTACTTGAAGATTTTAGGGTTATTGATGGAGCAGAGAAACCTTAGGTGAGTTTTAAGAGGATTTCTAAAATACTTGAATGTTTAAATTGATGGTTTTGAGAGGACAATTGTTAGTTCAATTATATACTCAGTTAAAACACTCAAAAAACATAGAATAAGGTCAGAACGCTTGGGAAATGACCAAAATAACCTAGGAACACATGTAGGAAGTTGCTTGAAGTAGGTCCAGTAGTAGAATATCGACTTCCTGATAAGGGCTTCACCAAGATGGGCATAACTTTTTACTCTGGACTCTAAATTAGGCAAACTTAGTGTAGGTAGAAAGAGGACACATTCTTTTAATTCTATAAATCATGGGCCACCTGATTTATTATATGCTGAGAGATGTAATCATTTAAGTAAAATCTTATCTGAAAAGTTAATTGGTAAGGAGATTTTTAACTCAACATTGTACTAGGTATTTCTTGTGACCTTAATTAGGTGTATAAACATAGGGGTTAGCTTAGAAAGAGTGGTAAAATACTAAAATTAACCTTTCTTAAAACTAACATAAGTCATCCATGGAAGGTCATTTACACTCCGCACAAAAGCCTACAAACAATAAACCCTCTTGTAGAAAATATGTTGGGCTTCTAAATCTCTAAATTAGGGATCTACGGGTCCTTTATATGGACTTTATGAAGTTTGATGGACCATCCTTCTCAACTTACTGGGGTTGTTTCAAGACGTGGGTTCTACGAGGACCTTCTAGGAACCATAGATGTTTGTATGAGCCGTAGTTTGGTCCCTGAAACATAGACGTGAGAACACTTTTTCAGAGCATGGTTCTACAAACCCACCTATGGTTTGTTGATACTTCAGTGAGCAAAAGATTTCTTCCATCGCACCAGTCTGAACAAATTCTTTTCTAGGCTCTAGTTTGAGTTTGAATTTTTGGGGTGTTACTTCTATAATATCATCCCTAATGTGCATTTTTAATAATATAACTCAAGAATTTGTTACACGAGATTGTATTTACTTTGCAGAATGCTTTGGTGAAGGGTAGACAGTTTCTGGATGTAGTATTTGTGGCAAATGAAATGGTTGATTTAGGGAGAAAGAAAGGAGTGTCACTACAATTCTTTTTTTATATCCCTCTATCCTCCCGATGAGATGTGAATATACCAGCCAAGATATCTACTTCTCTAAGACCTGTCCAAGGGATCCAGATCAATATGCCTCTGAGTCAGAACTAGCTAACACAGAAAAAGATTCCCAAATAACAGCAGTCTCTATGTGCATCTCGTCCCCACCGGCCAACCCGAATCGGGGAACTTTTTCAATAGAACTTCTTTCTACTTCTGGATCTCATATTAAAAGAAGAAAAGAAGAGCTTGATCCGCTCGAAGAGTTTCCTTCGTCAGTAAGCGACGGCTGACAAGGCCCCTTTCCTTAGAGTCAAGTGGTTGAACGACCATTTCCAAAAACTCAAAACTAGCTACTAGGAAAAAAAGTCCATCATTCGAACATCAAGCTTGTGGAAAAGTTGATTCCCTTTCTGTCCTTTTACGCTGAGATATGGAACTAAACAGGCTTAGGTCCCTTTCCACTTTCAAGAGGACTAGAGGGAATGCAGCTACTGAGACAGCAACCCAAACTAAATGTGCAAACTTGATTTTAAAAAGGCCTATGATCATGCGAATTGAAAAGTCATAGACTATTATGATTCAAATGGAATTTGGGGAGACGAAGTGGAAATAAATCTATTTTTGAATTGCCTTTGTGAAATTTTCTTATGTTGGTGAATAGTGACCTATGTGGATTTCTTTGGATCTCGAAGGGTTTATTTTAGTTATGACAGCGTTAAATAGGATGATGAATAGAGATTTTTTTGGGTGTTAGTTAATGCATTTTAGTGTTTCGGTTAGAGTTTTAGGGACAAGACAAAATAATCTAACTAGGTCTCAGCTGGATCACAGAAAATCGAGGCACCATCGGCAAATAACAAATGAGACACTAAGACTATTCCTAGATCTAACCGCAATACCGAAACACACCAAGTAACCCCCTAAAACAGTTTCATCCATCATCCTATTTTACACTTTCATAACTAAAATAAACAACACCACTGATAAGGGATTAAAATATCTTAAACCACTCGAACTTTAAAAAAAACACGGGTCACTAATCACCAACATAAAAATCTTCACGAAGAGATGCAGAAATAAATTCATTTGGTACTCTTGTCCCCAAATCCAATTTGAAGCATAATAGAATCTAGGAGTTTAAAATTAGCATCACCATAAACCTTTTCAAGATCAAGTTCGCAAAAACATACCTGACATTCGTTGCGTTCTCCCTAAATCCACTACTTCATTTTCCACCAGCACTACATCTAGCATCGGTCTAACCTCCACAAAAACATTTTACAAAGTAGAGACAGACTCTTCTTACAATTTCCGAACTTTAATAGAAAGCAGCTTAGATATGATATTATAGATATTTCCCACTAGATAAATAGGTGTATATTCCTTCATACTTCTAGCTCTATCCTTGTTAAGGATAATGAAGGTTTACATTCCTATTTATTTAAATAAGGCACAAACTCACGGTGACTGAAAATATAATAATCAATTAATTCAATAAAATAAGAAAGAGTTCAAAGAAAGAACCCTAAACTCTAAACCCGGTCAATTTAGGAGTCACCACCTTACTCTAGGATAATTAAGAAACTAATTAATTAATTAAAATTAAATCTATAAAATCAATAGATTCTAGATAAGAGTTCAAGTGATCTCAAAGGAAAGACATTAAGCACCCTTCAAAATCCACAAAGGTAGCTGCTAGCTGAACTCATTTTTTCAAATTGAGGAGAAGATAAAATAATGTACAAATATAACAAATATGTAATACACACAAATAATAAAGTAAAATAATAATATAAGAAACGAACAAATGTTTATCTACCGTTATTACTATACATAATAATGAATCAAAAAGTATTATTCAAACTTCTTTCGAATAGCTTCCTTGGAAACCAACTTTGGGTATCAAAAAAAACACTTAGTAGAAGTGTCAATAATTGACTAATATGAATCAAAATAAATGAAAAAAAAATAATAACTTAAAATAATACCCGTCTTATATACATGGGAGGTCTTGGGAATCGACGATAATTTCTTCGTCGGTCAATTTAACATAAAAAGTAAATGAACTTAAACTAAACTTTTCCTCTTTTAAAATGGAAAGGCCTCGAAAATCGATAAAGAGATAATTTCATTGGCCAACTTTAACCATCTCTATTTTAATATAAATTACAAGCAATTAAAACAAAAGGACGGCAAAAACATCGAACATACCAGCAAACAAATCTTTTAACTAGGATAAAAAACACAACAAAAAATCAACTAACATATTAACACAATTCCACATAACCATAAACGAGTAAATAAAAAAACTCTTAAAATAACTATGGATAAAACATAATTGGAGAAAAAATCAAAAGTAAAAAAATAAAAACAAAAATAGAGTAACAACAACCTATAAAACATAAATTGATTTGTACCAACAAAAAAGGAGAAAAGAATTGTCTTTTGTCGGAGTCACGAAGGATTTATCTTTGCGATGACTGGTTGTTATACACTGGAGTTAGAGTCACCATGGCGCTTCGATTTTCGTTTAACAGAGTTAGAGCCATGGCGGAGATGGATTTCAGAGCTTTGAGCTCATTGTTTGATGGAGCTTTGAACTGCAAAACATAGACAAAATATCAAAAAGGGTTAAAGGGAAAGAACTTGGGATCGTCTGGTCCTGAAGCTTCGTGGACATGGCATGGATCGTTGTTGTTGGTTATTGTTTTGTAACTGGAATGATTGGGGTTTTGGCTTGTATTTTTTGGAGAAGAAGAGTTTGGAGGGAGTGAGGTGTACTGGAGGAAATCTGGTGGTTTGGTGGAGGAAAAATTGGAAATGAGGGAGGAAAGTTTTTTGTAGGGTTTTGTCCATTTAAGAAAATTGTAACTATCCACCATCATCTTTATCTTTTGAACATGTAAGGACTTAAATAGAAAGAAACCCACTTTTGTAAAATATCATGGGCTAAATATTGTGTGCTCAAAATATTTGGTTTGTAATGGTCCTGACCAAGTTGCTCGACATAGGCACGGTGACGGCAAAGGGTTGGCATGAATGATTTTGTCAAGGGCCAAAGTGCGAGTGGAATCAATCATGTGTTGTTTGAGTAAACTATTAACATGTCCTAATTGTACCAAATAATGTTTTAAAGGCAATGTCATGATATGAAATGGACATTGGCAAGGAAACATGCCTTGATATGTCATGGACGATGACCGACATCAATTGTTGATAGGTTTGGCATAAGATAAACACATGGTCTGGTCAAGTGCGGGAAAAAAGAGCTGAAATCAATTCAAGCATATTCAAATATGGATGAAACGCAGCAAGAAAACAGTGAACTGCACGAGTAAATAAAAATTTAGCATGTCCAAGGCAAACATAGGCAAGGTCGCGGCAAAGTGTTTGTGGTGCGCAGGCATGGAAAATGGGCGGATGGATTTGGGTGGAATTTGATAAAATAATGACTATACAATGTTTATAAATTGTATTGGAGCCAAAATTTTGGAGGAAAATGGCAGCAAAAGGACGAAATCCAATTAGCAAAGTCACATTCCAAGCACATGCGACAATTATCTTTTTGTAACCGCTTGAATTCAAAATTTTTGGAATTCCTTATTATTTGGGGGCGTCAACTAAAGCCTAATTTAGTGGGATAAGGGCTTGACAAGTTTTAAACATGTGTCACAACACTATGCAATGTAAAACACACGGTTGCCACATATTCTATAAATGGACATCCTTGTGTGTTGACCGAATTTATAGAGGATAGACTTGTTATCCTAAGTGTTAAAGAGGGAGGATTAATTACGGAATTTCAATAAGATAAGTAAACAAAATGTGAGGGTTTTAAAAGGTGTCAAATAAAATAATCAACTTGTGATTGTGCCTTAAGTCGAAGTTGAATTCGAAGTTGGGATAGACTTGCTATCCTAACGAGTGAGTCATTTGTATTTTTTTAATTATTGATATAAAGATTGGGTTTGCCCATATGTTTATATGTTCATTTCATTGTTGAAAGACTGAAAAGTAATCTAAGGCAGAAAAAGAAAAATGTCTTTATAACTTTAGGCAGACTAGGCTGCGAAAGAGATGAGTTAAGTGGGACTTGACAGCCTCACATTGGGCTAACCTCTTGAATGAAATTATGGTGAAGTAATCTTCCCGTGTGACAATTTGGTATCAGATCATTGCTTAGATTATTCAATGGCTGGTGGAAATGCTGAACTACGGGAGAGGTGACATGATTGGAAGCGCTAATTGGTGGGACAAAAGATGCAGTGGACTTGGTTGATCTGATCACTCAAATTGAAAGTATTAATGCAAATTTAACCTTGACCAAGGAGGCCTTGAACGAAAAGTTTTGTTGTTGGAGGCAAAATATGCAGCCAAATAAGAAACTACCTAACAAGAGATGAAACTCGTTCGCAAAGAGAAGGAAGACTTGCGTGGTGAAGCTCTTCTTCTATGTCGGGCACTACAAGGGAAAATTAACCTCATAAGGATGAAGGTTCAAGAACCTAAGGCTTATAATGGTGTAATGAGTTCTAAGGAATTGGAGAACTTCCTTTGGGATGTCAAAAACTACCTTCAAGGCAGCAAAGGTTCTGGATGGTGAAAAGGAGTCAGTCACAACAATGTACTTAAGTGATGATGCCAAGGTTTGGTGGAGAACAGGGGTTGGTGAAGTGATAGGTTCGAATCTACCACAAATTGAAACGTGGGAAATGTTAAAGAAAAAATTGAAAACTCAATTTCTTCGAAATAATTCGTCTTGGTTGGCAAGGGACAGGTTGCAGTGATTGAAACAAAGCAGCACCACGAGGGCTTATATCAAGGATTTTTCATCCTTAAGTTGAACATAGGCAACATGGTTGAGGAATACAAGTTGCACTATTTCATAAGCGGGTTGAAAGGATAGACACAAAGAGAATTAAGAAGTAAAAAATTTCAAACTCTTAATTCTACCATAGTGGAAGCAAATAAGTTGGCTAACTATGATGAGGGTGACGATCAGGGATTCTTCACACTTCAAACAGAAGGATAAGGGGAAGGAGTGGAAGAAAAAACCAGAAGGGTCAATCTGTTGAAAAGGAATGGAAGAAAAAACCAGAAGGGTCAATCTGTTTAAAAGGAAGAGGAATGTGGGAAAACTAGACAAGGGGGGTCTTCCTTTCCAAAACAGAAGGGAAAGTTTGCGGGATACTTTACTTGTGGTGGTCTACACTTAAAAATAAGGGACTGTACGTTGCAAGTGAAAGTGAATACTATGCTTGATGCCGAATTGGAAATAGAAAAGAGAAAATGAGGCAACAACATCAAATGTAAAATTTTTGGCATTAGTTGAAGATGAAGATGATGTGAAAGATATGATTCTTGTTTGGAACCCAAATAGGGTGAGATGAGAGAAATCCTTGACGAGTAAGTCGAGTTCCCTTGGGTGGGGGAAATCTTGTAAGGGTCCTGACCAAGTTCCTTGACATAGGCACAATGGCGATAAAGGGTTGTCATGAATGACTTTGTTAAGGGACAAAGTGTGGGTGGAATCAATCATACGTTGTTTGAGAAAAATGTTAACATGGACTAATTGTACGTAATAATGCTAGAAAGGCAGTGTCATGACATTACATAGACGATGGCAAGGCAACATGCCGTGACATGTCATGGGCGCTGACCGGCATCATTTGTGGTAGGTTTGGCATAAGAAAAACACATAGTCTAGTCAAGTACAGGAATATCGAGCCGAGTTAAATTAAAGCATAGTCAAATATCGATGAAACGCAGCAAGACAATAGTGAATGGCACGAGTGAATAAAAAGCTAGCATGTCCAAGGCAAACGCAGGCAAGACAGCAGCAAGGCGTTGGTAGTGCGCAAGCATGGAAAATGGGCGGATGGATTCAGGTGGACTTTGCTAAGATAATGACTAAAAAAGTTTAGACATTGTATTGGAGTCAAAATTATGGAGGAAATGGCAGCAAAGGGCCATTCAATTAGCAAAGTCACATGCCAAGCACATGCGGCGGTTACCTTTTTGTAACCGCTTGTGTCTAGATTCATTGTACTAGTATATGCTTTTTGAATTCGAAATATGTAGTGTCTTATCAATTGGGGGTGTCAACTGTAGTTTAATTTAGTAGGGCAAGGGCTTGACAAGTGTTAGACATGTGTCGCAACACTATGCAATGTAAACCACAAGGTTGCCACATGATCTATAAATGGACAGCCTTGTATGTTGGACGAATTTAGAGAGGATAGGCTTGTTATCCTAAGAGTGAAAGAGGGAGGATTCAGTACGGAATTTCACTAATACACATAGAAAAAAACGAGAGGGTTTTAAAAGGTGTCAAAGACAACAATCGACTTGTGATCCTGTCTTACGTCGAAGTAGGGATAGACTTGTTATCCTAACGAGTGAGTCCTTTGTATTTATTTTGATTATTAATAAAAAGGTTGGGTTTGACCGTATGATTCTGTGTTCATTTCATTTTGAATATAGACTGAAAAATAATCTAAAGCAGAAAAAAAAAACGTCCTTTAAACTTTAGGCAGACTAGGATGTGAAAGGATTGCGTTAAATGGGACTTGACTGCCTCACATTGGGCTAACCTCTTGCACGAAATTAAGATGAAGTAATCTTCCGTGTGATAGTTAATCATATAATATCATATTAAAACTAAAAGTGGAAAGCTCTGGGTTACAATTTTTTCCTTGCATTAAATAAAGGGAAAATGATAGAAATCTCACATTTAAGTTTTCTTATTACCATTACTCCCTATTAGTTTTACAAATTTCCAAAATCCCTCATTTTCATGCATCAAATTAATTATGAACGCATCAAATTAATGTATCTCGCACATCAGATTAATGGATCTTGCACATCAAATTAATATATCATGCGCATCAGATTAGTGTATCAATAAACTGTACATCAGATTAGTGCATCATGTATAAAATGTAATGTATCTTACATAACGATTAATGTATCTCGTGCAACAGATTAATGTGTCAGCGCTTATATATTGTATCATTTTGAGGGATTTCTGTAATATAAACTTATAAGTGACAAATGGTAAAATTTTATCAAGTACGTGATTTCTGTCCTTTACCCTTAAATAAAAATGTAAATAGATTATCTATTCAAATATTAAACATTAGACAATAACATTTAACCACAACTATTTTACTTCACGAAAACTTTCAACCTACCACAACAAATGTTATGATAACAATCATGAAGATAATTGTTAGTATCCTTTTTTCTATTATGATTAAGTTGTAACACTTTCTCCTTACTTTAATAGTTAAGAGAAACAACATGAGTTACCTCTTTAAGTTGAAAGAACTTAAATGTTAGAGAATCTAATGATATTGAGGTATCAATATATACTTGGAGAGCAACTAGAACAAAACTTGCTGGAGCAGCCTTAGCTTTCAACTCTTGCTCCATACTCTCCTTGTTAGTCTTCAGAGCAATTTTCTCTTCTCATAGTTTTCTCTGCCTATTTAAAAGAAAAGATTTTGAGTGTGAGATTATCGTAAATGGACGAGAGAGTACTCGAATATTTCCTTTTTTTGGTTTTTCATCCGGTACTCGAGTATATTGGTACACAATCACATATTTATTTACTGAATAAAGCCTAACAAGGTATACATCACTTCATAATTAGATGTTGATTCTCCTTTCAAATGCAGAATCGGTAGTAGGGGTCAACTTTTTTGTTGTTACAGAATCCCATGCTACGAAATGAATCTAGTCACCATCCGATTTAGCTCTTTTAGTATGGACATGGCTTAAGGAAGTGGGAAATAAAGTCGGGAGCTTTTCTAAGAAATGACGTAAATGGATGTCCACATACTCCTAGGTGGGGCTCTAAGGTGAATGGCATGGTTTGCTCACCCTAAGCTTCAAATGAGAGAGGAATAAAGACCAAGAAATAACGGTTTTCTTGTCATCACACGTAATTTCCCTCCTTTTTTTCCTCGCTCGAAAGCCCACGAAAAAGGAAGTACAAATAGAATAGTGAATTGAGTCTTTATTAGGGATATTTTTCACTCCAAAGAAGATTCATAAGAAAAATAAGAGAAAGAGGAAGAATGCACAGCGTAACTGATATGCGGCTACGGCTAGCCGATCATATCATTCCATAAAATCAATCTATATGTGTAGATAGATCCTCTAGATATACAGATGGAATAGATGTTCATGGATAGACAGACATTCCATGGGTTCTTAGTTTTTGGTCTGAAAAAGCTCATCGATCCAAATGAATCATTCTTCCGCTGTCTCTTCACTCCCCACCCCGAAACTGACCCATGGCACAGCGCCAATTCGCTTCACACGTGGGAAGGCAACGAAGTTTAGTTCAAGAGACTACAGTGCAGTGGAGTGGAGAAGCCGCGACACTTCCTTACTGGATCTCGCTGGTGGCCAACTAAACGGTAGGTAGGCGGAGGATGTGTGACGTTTGGAGTTGTCATTCGTGCACGTGTCCTCAATGAAAGAATTAATGATCTGTTCCCCTGCGGATCATGGCCTTACTACTCGGTCCCATTTGGCCAGCGGGGATGACTGAAATGTCTTTCCTTTGGAGCTGAACTACCACGACTCTCGCTAACTGCATCGGATTCTGTGGATAAAAGAAGACTAGCTCTTAGAGTGGATTCCTTCCCTAAACTAAAGAATTTACTTACCTTCAACCAGTATCATTTTGCTTGAGTTGGAACTCCTGTTGATCTACAGAACTGACATATACTTGTTCCCAATGCATGCATCATCAGAAGTGGCACACAAAATATTCTTATCACTGAGGCCACACAAATTGAACATTCCAGAAGCTTCTAGAGACCTGCGCCTGGGTACGGCAATTGTGGTTGCTCCTGCTATTATCCAAGGGCCATCAGCAGAAATGTCTCGAGGAGTAGTTAAACAGGAAGGAGATAATAACAAAATCATTGTGTGCACTGGTGGACCTAACTTGTGTGTTTTACATATCGCTTCAATGATCAAAATATAGAGAAGCCCTCAACTCAAAGTAGGAAAAGAAAAAGACTTGCACATTGGATGAAAAAGAAGTCGTTTATTTGAAGGAAAAAATTAAACGTATTTGAATTAGGAACAAATATAGAGAAGCTCTCAATTCATACTAACTTTTATTTGAAGGTTGAGAGTATATATAAATTGTACATAGTTCCATTATCAAGCATTAATTTGAAGTGCTAATTAAAGGATGATATTAGCTTGACATGAAATTAGATTAATAGAAGAATTCGATATCTGTATTCAGTTTAAAACCAACATCATCTGAATTGTTACTAATAAAAGGCATACAATAATTTTGCTCTATACATTACTCATTTGTTGCTTTAATTTTTATTATAATGTCGATAAATTTACCACCTTCAATATTAATTATTTCTTAGCTTATCCATCAGCAAAAAAAAGAAATGAAACATTATTGAAAAACCAACAAAATATTGAAATAGTGAGTAAAGTGAAAGCCCAAGTTGATGAAGGTGAATGTCTTCAAGCGACAGCTTTTTTCTCCTGTTTTTGATGAAAATATAATTCAACACACTATTTAGATATTATTAAAAAAATCAACAATTTATCCAAGAGTGGGATTTGTTACTATATTTACCTTTGCTATTATGAAATAAGCTTCACCTCTTTCATTCTCTCAGGGATCTCCTCTAGATCGGTACAAAGACCTTAAATTAAAGGCATGGCACTTGTGGCTAGATACCACCTTTCTAGATTCCCAAGACTATAAAGAGTTAGGAACTTGAGTTGACGGAAGTTGTTATTACTGCACATTATTGTTTTTCCTACATAAGCTTCTTCTAATACGAGATCCCTTAGGTTTGGAAACCTCCCCAAAATAGGCATCGGATATTTTGTGAGTCTTGACTTCCAAGGACCATCATTGTGATGGAATTTGGAAACAAAGGAAGTTTTTCTATTCTCCCTTTTAACATCACTTTGTGGAGCTTTTGACAAGAATCAACAAATTCAAGAGATGGGAATGAAGTTGCAAGATATGATTCATCACCCCTAGCAAACAATTTGAGAGTGCTCAGGTTTTTCAAGTTGATTATGTTGTTTAGGTAGTAAGATGTCTTAATATTACACATGTTTAATTCTTGAAGATTGAGTAAATTAACAGGGTCAACATCTTTCCACTGATCACAAGCAATGTCATCAAGAATTTGAAGACTAGTGAGTTTGCTTATATGTACCAGAGGTTCTGAATACGGAGCAACTAAATGTCTTAGATTTATCAGGTCAGCTATCTCGAGGGGTAGTTGGCAAGAGTATCTACTGTCAATGACAAGTGTCTGTAGATTTTTTGAGGTTGCCAATGGAAAAGGGAAGATCACGGATACCTCTCAATCTTAAGAACTTGAGGTGGTACAAACTTCCTATGGCATCAGGTACTAATACTAGAGACACCTTGTCATCAACACATATCTCCAAGTACAACATATATAGATGTTGGAACACACTACTGAAGTTAATAGATTCATGTTACGAAAATCTGGATCGAACAACATAATTGACCTCAACTTTGAGTTAGAAAGATCAAGTGAGAGGTACCCGTTTCCTTGACTATGAATGGCATGTTCGATACATAAAGAGGATTGGAGTGGTTTATTGGATCATAAATATCAAAGAAGTTTACCTCCAATGCCTTTTGTATGGCAAGATCACGGAGTAAATCATGAACCCTACATTCAGTAACTTTTTCCCAAAATGTTTGAGCCACTTGAAACAAGCTTTGTCTTATCAGCTCATTCAAGAAGCCTTCAGCGACATCCTCCGTTCTTTATTCTCCTCTTGGTGTGATGAAACCCTCAGCCATCCACAACCGTATGATGTTTTCAGCATCGAACACTTGATCTTCAGGAAAAATACCAAAGTACAGAAAACACTGCTTGAGCGCATTTGACAAATCTTTGAAGCTTAATGATAGAATGCAGGAGATTTCAATGGAGTCATCTTCAATGTTCTTCCAAAGGCGGTCTTTCACTTTTTTCCATTGGTCTAGCCCCACTATATGTGAAAATAGTCCACTCAATACAACAATTGCAAGAGGTAAGCCTCTACACTTGTCCACCATATCCTTAGCTAGACTTTCCATTGCTGGAAGCATAGCCCGAACATCAAGTAGTTTCCTACAAAAGAGATCCCAACATTCTTCTTGGCTTAGGAAACAAAGTTTATGGACAAAACCTCTATCGTCTTCTTTTCAGCGACATCCTGTTTGCGCGTGGTAATAATAACTCTGCTGCCATTTTTTGCTATTGGGAAATGCTCTTCTCAAAGTCTCCCATGCTTCTCTCTGCCACACATAATCAACCACCACAAGGTATTTTATTTCTGTTAATAGCTTACGAAGGTACATTTCTAGATCTCTTTCTACCATCCTTTCAAACAAATCCATAGTTTCCTTTGAGCAACCTTGGATGTATTTTATGATAGTCTTAAGAAGATCCATTGTGTTATACTCTTGAGAAACACATATCCAAGCAAGTGTAGGGAAGCTAGAGGCTATATTAGGACTGGTGTAGAGTTTCTGGCAAGAGTAGTCTGTCTGAATCCTGCCATGCCATAAATAGAGAGGACGGTTTGTTAGGACCGGAAATAAGCAGGTGTAAACACGGAAGCTAGCAAAGCAAACCTCAAAAGACCACGAGTAAGAAGACAACGAGAAATATACCAAAAGACACAAAGATTTAACGTGGTTCGGTCAATCGACCTACGTCCACAGAGGAGATGAGCAATCCACTATAAATATGAGAGTACAAAATACAGAGAGAAACAACCTCAACCAATTCACTCGGAATACATGGGAGGTTCACACAAGTGATAACATATCAAACTTGTGACCCACAAATCCTCCCTCTAACCAAAACTCTCAAAGCCCTTAAGACTACATTGTGAATGCTGATTAAGTTAGAAGGAACATGCCTCTATTTATAGAGTCCTAAACCTTTTCCTACCAGAAAAATGATTAGTCAATCCAAAACCTTTTCCTAAAAGGAAAACCTATTTATGGTAAGAAATCAGGGCAAATAAAACCCAACAAATCTCCCCCTTGACCTGAATTTCTAACAAAATAAATTTGTCCACCTTCTTCACTTAATCTTCAACAACATGCTTCTCCTCTCCATAATCTCCTTTACAAAATTTATGTCTCAACACAGAGAACCTCTCTGAAACAATTTCTCCAACAAAATCTTCATTACTGTCAAAAAGGTTGCGGCTAGATCTACACCCTATCAAGTTGAACACATCTTTCTAACTTGGTTCAATCATCATTTATCGAACCACAAAACCTGACTCCATTATTGAATCTGCCTCTGATACTACTTGTTAGGATCGAAAATAAGCAGGTGTATACGCGGAAGCTAGCAAAGCAAACCTCGAAAGACCACGAGTAAGAAGACAACGAGAAATATACCAAAAGACACAAATATTTAACGTGGTTCGGTCAATCGACCTATGTCCACAAAAGATATGAGCAATCCACTATAAATATGAGAGTACAAAATACAGAGAGAAACAACCTCAACCAAATCACTCGGAATACATGGGAGGTTCACACAAGTGATAACATATCAAACTTGTGACCCACAAATCCTCCCTCTAACCAAAACTCTCAAAGCTTTTAAGACTACATTGTGAATGCTGATTAAGTTAGAAAGAACATGCCTCTATTTATAGAGTCCTAAACCTTTTCCTACCAGAAAAAGGATTAGTCAATCCAAAACCTTTTCCTAAAAGGAAAACCTATTTATGGTAAGAAATCAGGGCAAATAAAACCCAACACGGTTCGACGAGGCTCTGGTTTGAAAAGTTGAGCTAGCAATGTTTGTACAACATCCTGAAAGCCAAAAAAAATGTGATCATCATCTATATATGAGGTAGTTATCCTCAATGTTTGAACCATGGCAGGCTGATTAGTTGGCCATTCTCTAGCATTATTATTGATATCATAAGCCTCTCGTTTGCGAATGATATCCTTGATTCGTTTCTTGATTGATTTAATATCCTTGGCGACATTGTAGAATTTCTTCTCTTTTCTACATATGCAAGGGCAAGCCTTGAGGCGACTAGCAAATCCATTGCCATCATCATGACCTTTACCATCCAGCTCCAAGCTATAAGTCTCGAGTACAGCGACAGTATGATTAGCAATAGTATTGATATCCACCACCAATTACTTATATGTAGGTAGATTTCCTGTATGAGGAAATCACCCAATCTTTGAACTGCAAATGACACAGATGCATCAGTGCATCTTCAGGAGTACTGTTGATTTGATTTTCATCTCGAAAAGAGAGGGTAATTGTATACAAGTTTTAAAATGGAACAAATCATGTGTCCACTTTTATCTGTTTAGAGATGAAAGCTAAGCGAAAGTTACATTCTTGAAGTATGTATTAAAACCTCTTCAACAACCATTGACAACTTGTGGGAAAATATATATTCCCTCTATTCCATTTCATTTCATGTAGCACTTTTCGTTTTTCGAAAATCAAACAGTTTAACTTTGAGCGGACATTTGTGTATGAAATCTTCAATTTTTTTTTAAATGAAATTTATATATATATAAACTACGTAAAGAGTACTATAATTCACAATAATTGATAATTTAAAATGAAACACAGGGGCTAAAACTATATATGGTGAAAAGTCTTAATTAATAATCATGTGTTGTATAATTAATGATCATATGGTCCACCTAATTAATCATGTAGTTGAAAAAGTAGGGAAATTGTGGACTGGCGTTATCGGTTTAAAGAAAAGTCATACAAAAATCTGCACTAAATAAAATTTGGGGACATTGACGTTGACCGCTTGTGAATAGCGATGGTGATTGTCGATATTTAACGCTCTGATTAAATACAATGATTCATGAATATTTTTGTAATGGCAGTTAGTGGTATTAAATATCTAATTATTCTATTTTATCATGTAGTACTCTAACTTTGTTATAATAGTTGTATCTCACATTCTATTTTTCATGTAGTTTGTCCTTCAAATTATTGATTTGTGACAATATGTAGTGAATAAAAATGATACATTAATCTATTTAAACATTGTATTGATCAAAAAGATAGAGTACAACATGATAAGACACTATATCAAATACTCCCTCCGTGCAACAATAGTTGTTAACTATACTATTTTGAATATTTTTACAGTACTTGTCCACTTTATAAAATCAATAGATAACTTTACACTTACTTCATAATTTACCCTTCTCATTAATTCTAGTCATTTTCTTATGGAAAAATACATTAAAAAAATAATCAAAAAAATAAAAATAAATCTTTGAATTTGTTAGCAAAACTTATTTTAGCATTTAGACTATATGGGAGTTTGAATACCCCATTAACATCTTTCAAGTGATTAAAACACCACCAAAGGAATGATGTGGCAAAGATAGTGAGTGCACTATCCTGAAAGTGCGTGAAAAAAGAGACAAAAAAGAGCTGAATTTTAAAGACCTTACACATTGCCTTTTTTTATTGACCAATCTTTAACATATTATTTAAATAGTTTTTTATATATATTATTTCTTCAAAATATGTAAATTTTCTTATTAAGGGTAAATGAAATTAGTGGTCCCCTTTTAATTTTTTTTTTAAAAAAAGCATTTTGTTGTCTTCCTCAATACAAATCTTCCATTGAAACATATCATTTTCCATGTTCATTCTCCACCTCTATTCACTATTTTGATTTCACTTGTCTAAAACTAATCCATAAAATTCAATACCAATGTCATTTTATTGACGTCGATATCACTCTATTATTGGTGTCGATTTCGCAAATGTAAACTTTCTTAATTTTTGGGTGACCCATTTTGATTTCTAGATCATTCAAACATTTCTCATAAAATTTATATTTATTGGGATATACTTTCTTATGCAATCTTCATTTCTTATTGAGTTATCAAGAAAAAATTGGCTTTCAAAAAGATCCATTCTCCAAGAGGGCAAATTCGTTGGGAGGGTACGAAGAGGATAGTGTAAATTTTCTTCTTTAAAGTGACTTAAAGATTGTTGAATAGTGATGAAGAAGAAGAATAAAGAAAGAATTGAAGATTGAAATAATGGTAAACAACAAGGAAGAAGAAAAAGAGGGTGGGGTAAGGTTATGCATTTATAAATTAATCAATTGATATAATTGATTTTAAAAAGTGTGTAAGAAAAAATAGTGAATAAGTAAAAATAAATAAAAAATTAATGACATGGTGTTTACATGATTATGATGGGACGCTTACGTGGCATGATGTGGCAGGTGAGAGTGGTGTTACAGTCTCAGAGTGAAAAAAAAAATCACTTCGAAAATGTCAAAGGGGGTATTTTTTGCATTCAAAGGGTGATAAAGTAAAATTATTCTTCTAATTATAGTTTCTTAAAACGTGTCAAAGTCAATAGTGAACGAGTATTGTTGGACAAAAAAAGTAATATAATGCGATACATTATCATCATATCATATTAAAGGTGGGAAGCACCAAAGTGGAAAGTTGGATTACCATTTTACCCCTACACTAAATTATTTTTTATAATAAAATAATTAATTAAATATTGAATGTTTCTAAAAAAAATTAAATGACCATTTTTCATTAACTAAATTAACATTATTCCTCTAATAAATTATGCTCAGTAAATGAACTATTATAATCATTAATGTTTCAATGCGCAATAAAAAAAGCAGATCTTTTTTTGAAATTTCAAAGTTCAAATGATATTCTTCATGATTTGTATGATACTTCAGTTCGAGTACTTTCAGTCTTTTAGGTCATCAATTTGTTTTATTCTCACTTATTACATACTCGTACATTCAATGTAGTACAATAGAAGTTCCATTGTGATCACATCATCCACTCATCGGTTTTTTGTAAGACCTCCTTACTTTTGGATGACTCCCGTTTAATGATTTGTTAGTAGTAGCGTCTTGAGGTCATGTGAGTCTATTCTGACACCTATATATATACGATAGAGGTTTCATAGATAGACAAACTCGGTCAGTCTTGTAGTATTCAGTTTCAGATGTTTTATTTAAAACTTTATGCTTAATACTCAAGATTTTTAGATAGCTTTGAGATTGAATAAATTGTTTATAAATAATTCTTTAGTTTTGATCTTTGTGTATGCTTGAGTTAGTCTTCTGCTTAGTAATCAAGACAAGGATTAGCTTGAGGACCAGCAACGGTTCTGGAGTATTGACCACGTCCAAGATGTTGGTCCACGGCGTGACAGTTGTATCTTTAGTTAGGTGTGTTTTAAGTGATTTAGGAGTGTTTTCTTCAAGTTGAGATAATTTGAGACTTGAAACCTTGGGAGCTTTGTGTTGAAGTTTAGGAATTGGAGTTCTTAATTCCTTAGGTTACATATATTTGTAATTTGTTCTGTGTTAAGGCTCAAGGCTCAGTGATTTAGTGAATTTGGAGTTAAATCATATAGAAGTTCAGGTCGTGGTTTTTTACACTTTTTGAGTTGGGTGTTACTTTTATCGGGAAAGGGTCAAAAATAGCTCTCAACTTAGGTTTATTGTTTAATTTTATCCTCACCGTTAAAATGAAGTTAATTTTACTATTCCCGTTACTAATTTCACCAAAATTATCCTTCATTTTTGACTCAAATTGATCCAAATTACCCGAATTCTTTTTTTAAAAAAATTATTCCCTATTGTTAACCTAATGACCCGCCCCATTTAGGATAACCCATTTAACCCAATGTGTTATCCAATCTCATTTACCCATTCTCTTTTTCTCCCAAATTGTAAAAGCTTTCACAACTTCTCCTCCATTGTTCTGATTTTTCTTCTTAGAAAATGTCACAAGTTGTAAATCTTTCCCAACTCCTCTGTTGAATGGCATTTTGCCCAATTCTGTTGAAAACTTTTATATAGGATATGATGGGATGTGTCTGATGCAGTATAATGTTTAGTGTTTTTCTTTGTGTTTTGTCTTTCTAGAATAATGTTTAGTGTGGCTTCCTCCTCTTGATCTTCCTTTTTATCTTTATTAACAACTTGCCCTCTTATTTTACTTGCATTTCTTAATTTCCACCAATTCGACGATGTATAAAGGTTTATTCTGTTTTTCTCTTGGGGGATATTTAATATTCATACAATAACTAGTTTTTCGATTTTGCTGCAAAGGCCACATCTTCCACTCCGCCCTATTCCTTCTCAGTTATGGTGCAACTATTCAAGAACTTTGGAACAAAAGACTACTAATTTTGCTAGTGGGGAAGATGATCACCTTGCCTTCTGTATTTAGACTTTGAATTGCATTTCATGGTTACTTTTTGTTTGAAATAGTATGACATATAATGGCAATGTTGCATTGAATAAACATGACAAGTTCAACCTCTTAAAACTCTCACTTGAAGAAAATAGACAATAGCACCACAATTGGGGAGAAAAGGAAGAACAATGGAGGAGCGGAGAAGTTGTGAAAGCTTCACAATTTGGAAGAAAAGAGAGAATGGGTATATGGGAGTGGGTAACAGGGTTTTTGGGTTAATTAGGTTAACCGGATTATTCTAAATGGGGCAAGACATTGGGTTAAAAATAGAGAATAGTTTTTAAAAAAAAAAACAAATCGGAGTAATCTGGATCAATTTGGTTCAAATTTGGGAATTTTGTCTAATGAGGTATAGTTTTGGTGAAATTAGTAACGAGAGGGATAAAATTAACTTCTTTTTAATGGCGAGGGTAAAGTTAAGCAATAAACCAAAGTTGAGGGATATTTTTTACCTTTTCCCTTTTTTATTTATTGTTCAACTGCTTTATTTGACAATAGGTAACTTAGTTTACACCAAGGCGACAACTTAAGTTAGTAATTAAACTGTAGGTCGTGTAGAATATGAATGACTTATTAAATGAGTCGATTTTCAAAGGGGAAGCCTCGCTATTTGAATTAGGCCCGGGATCTTTGGAGACCTGGAGTCAATAGTTTCTCGATGCATCAAAGAATATTTGTCAACCCAAGGTGTCATCTAAGCTTTATACCAAAGGATAAGACCTCCAAGCTCGAGAATATCACTTTACCAAAGGCATAAAGTAAAATGATCAGAGGCGAACCTAGAATTTAAAGTAGGGGGTGCACTACTATGAGTGACTCAAGGGTAAGGCTAGGAGTGACACAAGGGTAACGTTAACAACATAAGCAAAATACAGCATCTTGTTCATATTATACTCCAACCATCTAGAAAATGAACCCTTAAACCATGTCTCTAAAACTAAACCTTGGTTCAGAAGAACTATTTTTCTTCAAAAAGCTATCCATCTCAAAGCACAAGAATCAACAAAAAAAAATTTGTAAAAAAAAAATTGCGTATAGAGAAAATTTTGGAGTAGGACTTTAATTTTGGAGTCTTATATTTTGTTTAGAATTGTGTTAGGGAAAATAATTTTTTAAAATTCAATTAGAACGGAATGGAACCGGATGACAAAAAAGGGTGGTTAAGAAAGAGGGTGGGGCCAAATGAGGAAGCAAACAACGAGTTTTAATTTGGGATTGATTCATTGCCACAATCACTTCTTTTTTATATATATGCTTTGGAATTCCTAAGAAAGTGAAATTTGATTGAGATGAAGAAGGAGAAAATTGGACAAGCTTTTCGGCTATGGCTTAGAAAAGGAACGAGAAAGTTTTTGGATTTATTTTTTAGTGGAACTCATGTTTGAACTTAACATAAAATTTTGATGACTTTTTACTTTTAGGGAAAAAGATCAAATTGAGTACTTTTTATAATGCATTAAGGACCATATGAATCATGCAAAATATATTAAGGATCAAAATAAGGCAACCCTAATACATTAGGGATCATTCTGATAATTTTCTCAGAGAAAAGGCTTCAAATTTAAAGTTAAAAAACATTAAGGACCATTTTGATCATTTTCTCAGAGAAAAGGCTTCAAAATTAAAAGTAAAACAGTCGTTACTTCCGTTGGGAATCGAACTCGCACAGCTACGCAAAGAATTCACGTATTCGACCAGTGCTCCCAAAGCAAATTTTGGTCGTTAGGGTACACAATTAAATATATGTTAATTTTATCAACTGTTTATACATATATATATATATATATATATATATATATATATTTTTTTTAAAAAAAGTTATCGGGTGCACGTGCACCCTTATAAGTGCATGTGGGTCCGTCCCTGAAAATGATACTCCCTCCGTCCCATTTTATGTGGCACCATTTTCTTTTTGGTCAGTCCCAAAAAGAATATCACATTTACTTATATGTTAAGTATTTGAAGGTACAATTCCTCTTTTACCCTTGTTGGTCCCACTTAATCTTAAAAATAGTACTCTAATACATTTTTGAGAAGAGAGAAAAGTGAGTCTGTCACGACCCAAAACCGAGCCGCGACTGGCACCCACATTTACCCTCCTATATGAGCGAACCAACCAATCTAACCCTTAACATTTCAATATAATATCGACAGAAAGTAATGCGGAAGACTTAAATTCATTAATAAAAACCAATTCAATAACTATTATTATCCCCAAAATCTGGAAGTCATCACCACAAGAACATCTATAATCAAATGACTAGACTAAGAGTATTATAAAAGCTAAAACAAGTAAAAGCTAGTCCATGCCGAAAGCTCAAGGCATCAAGACTTGAATAAGAAGATCCAGTCCAAGCTAGAAGCATTAGCTCACCCTGAATTTCCGATGTAGTAAAGACTGGCTTGAATTACTGTTGAGTCGAAGACGACGGCACGTTTGCTGCACTCCACAAATAACAAAGAAGAAAACATAAAAGTAGGGGTCAGTACAAAACTCGGGTACTGAGTAGATATCATCGGCCAACTCAAAATAGAAGACAATATATATATCAAGTAATATCATAAAGTCAACTATGATACTCAACATGTAGCAACATCAAGTACTATATCATTAACAATTACCGTCAAGTTTACACATGAGGACTCAAGTCTCCATACCATACTCATTTGGGAATTAGATTCATTAGATTGAGTATATTAACATCTTTCAAGATTCATTATCTTTATTTCTCTTGTGTCGGTACGTGACACTCCGCTCCCTCATACATCTTTAATCCTCTTGTATCGGTACGTGACACTCCGATCCCCTAATACTATGTGTCGGAACGTGACACTCCGATCCCCTACTACTATGTGTCGGAACGTGACACTCCGATCCCCTAAATCTACGTGTCGGTTCGTGACACCCGATCCCCTAAATCTACGTGTCGGTTCGTGACACCGGATCCCCTAATTCTATGTGTCGGAACGTGACACTCCGATCCCCTAATCTCCTTCTATCAATTTATCAAGCCTTCTTTTATACCAAGGCCTCATCATTAGCAAGAGATTAGGTTTTTATCAAGATTTGGGATTCAAAAGCTTCATCATACTTAATATAATCACAATTATATAATCACGTTCATGCATGCATACGATCAAGCACATAGCAGGGTTTACAATATCAATCAATACATATCATTCACTATTAAGAGTTTTACTACGAATATCGTAAGAGAAACCATAACCTACCTCCACCGAAGACTAGTGATCAAGCAAGAAATTCCCAAGCTTTGCTCTTCTTCTTCCCCGTTCGACTCTCTCTCTCTCTTTCTCTTTCTATTTTCTTATTCAAACCCTCTTTCTTTTACCCTAATTAGTATATAATTAAGTTTGAAAGATGGCATTAATAACCCACTAATTAACTTAAGGTTACCTCTTTTAACCCCCCAAGTAATTAGACTTAATAATATAAACCCTCTAACTTTATAATTAAAGAAGGAATAGTCCAAAACGTCCCTTAAAACGTGTAAAGAAATCCGACTCCAACTGGGATTACGCACCCTGCGACGGGCCGTCGTGCCTGCGACGGTCCGTCCTGCAGGTCGTCGCCAAGTTCAGAGACCCAAATTTCCACCAAGGGTCTGTGACGGTCCGTCACACCTGTGACGGTCCGTCCTGCAAGTCTGTTACGAAGTTCAGAGAGTCGATTTTCAGTACCCAATTTCAGAATTTCTAAGTATATTGAAACGAGACCCTGCGACGGTCCGTCGTGCCTGTGACGGTCCGTCGTGGGGTCCGTTGTTTCAGCCAGTTTTCCAGAAATAAAATCTGCTGCTCAAAACGACTAAACAGGTCGTTACAATAGATACCAATTTACCCATCGTTCGTCCTCGAACGATCACAAGAAGAAAAACAAGAGCGAGAAGGAGTACCTGAATCCTTAAACAGATGTGGGTATTTTTCTTGCATATCAGTCTCCTTCTCCCAAGTGGCTTCTTCAACTGGTCGATTCTTCCATTGCACCTTGATGGATGCAATCTCCCTTGACCTCAACTTTCAAACTTCTCTATCTAAAATAGCAACAGGCTCCTCCTCATAAGACAAATTTTCATCAAGCAAAACTGAATCCCAACGGATAATGTAGTTTCCATCCCCATGGTATCTCTTCAACATCGACACATGAAATACCGGATGCACTCCGGACAGCCCTGGAGGCAAGGCTAACTCATAAGCCACCTCCCCTACTCGCTTAAGTACTTCAAATGGTCCAATATACCTTGGACTAAGCTTACCTCTTTTACCAAACCGCATCACCCCTTTCATGGGCGAAACCTTCAACAAGACTTGTTCACCCTCCATGAACTCTAAGTCTCTAACCTTCCGATCTGCATATTCTTTTTGCCTACTTTGAGCCGCGAGAAGCTTTTCTTGAATAGATTTCACTTTCCCTATCGAATCCCTCAAAAGGTCAGTACCCCAAGGTCTAACCTCGAATGCATCAAACCAACCAATGGGAGACCTACATCTCCTACCATACAATGCTTCAAATGGAGCCATATCAATGCTTGAGTGATAGCTATTATTGTATGAAAACTCCGCTAAGGGTAAGAAGTTATCCCAATGACCACCAAATTCTATCACACAAGCACGAAGCATATCCTCTAACACTTGAATTGTTCGCTCAGACTGACCATCGGTCTGAGGGTGAAATGCAGTGCTAAGGTCCAACCTAGTACCCAATTCAGCATGCAATGTTTTCCAAAACTTAGAAGTGAACTGCGTACCTCTATCTGATATGATGGATAGTGGAACCCCATGCAATCGGACGATTTCTGAGATATAGATCATGGCTAACTTCTCTGCATTGTAAGTCACCTTGACCGGAATGAAATGAGCAGACTTAGTTAACCTATCAACAATCACCCAAATCGAGTCTTATTTACCCATTGTCCTTGGAAGACCAACCACAAAATCCATTGCAATTCTCTCCCACTTCCATTCGGGAATGGGCATTTTCTGAAGTGTTCCTCCGGGCCTTTGGTGTTCATATTTCACTTGTTGACAGTTTGGACATTTGGCAATAAAATCCACAATATCACGTTTCATTCTACTCCACCAAAAGTGTTGCTTTAGGTCACGATACATCTTGGTTGCACCCGGATGTATAGAATACCTTGAACTATGAGCCTCTGTCAAAATAGTGTTGATCAAATTATCGACGCGGGGTACACATACCCTTCCCTTAATCCTCAAAACACCTTCCTCGTCGATTGTTGCTTCTTTAGCCTCTCCTTGCAACACTTTATCTCGAATCCGGATCAATTTCTCATCATCAAACTTCTTCCCCTTAATCTTGTCAAGGAAGGAGGATCTTGCCTCCACACAAGCTAACAATCCTCCCTTCTCATTTACTTCTAACCTCATGAGGTCATTAGCCAAAATCTGCACTTCTCTAGCCAATGGGCGTCTAGAAGCTTGCAAATGAGCTAGACTTCCCATCCTTCCCGCTTTTCTACTCAAGGCATCTACCACAACATTCGCCTTCCCCGGATGATACAAAATAGTGATGTCGTAGTCCTTCAGTAGTTCCATCCATATCCTTTGTCTCAAGTTCAAATCTTTCTAAGTAAAGACATACTGTAGACTACGATGATCCGTATAGACTTTACACTTAACCCCATATAAATAGTGCCTCCATTGCTTTAGTGCAAACACTACCGCGGCCAATTCCAAGTCATGAGTTGGATAGTTACGTTCATGCACTTTTAATTGTATTGAAACATAAGCAATCACGTTCTTCTCTTGCATTAGCACTGCACCCAAACCCGAATAGGATGCATCACAATAAACAATGAAGTTCTTACCCTCTACCGGCAAGGTGAGGATAGGTGCGGTAGTCAACAAAGTCTTGAGTTTCTGAAAACTTTCTTCGCACTCATCCGACCATACAAATGGAACATTCTGCTTAGTCAAGTTCGTCAATTGGGAAGCAATAGAAGAGAATCCCTTGACAAATCGGCGGTAGTAGCTAGCTAACCCAACAAAACTCCGTATTTCTGACACATTAGTGGGTCTTACCCAATTCTCACTGTCTCAATCTTAGAAGGATCCACCATCACTCCTTCCTTAGAAACCACGTGCCCCAAGAAGGACACTGCATCTAGCCAAAACTCACACTTAGAGAACTTGGCATAAAGCTTTTTCTCCCTCAACGTTTCCAATACCATTCTCAAATGCTCCTCATGTTCCTTCTTACTTTTAGAGTATATCAGTATATCATCAATAAATACGATCACAAAGAGATCCAAATACGGCTTAAATATCCCGTTCATCAAGCTCATGAACGCAGCAGGGGCATTCGTAAGACCAAAGGACATCACTACAAATTCATAATGCCCATACCTAGTCCGAAAAGCAGTCTTTGGCACATCCGTTGCCCGTATTTTCAATTAATGATAACCGGATATCAAGTCAATCTTAGAGAAGACACAAGCACCTTGTAACTGATCGAACAAGTCATCAATGCGAGGAAGAGGATACTTATTCTTAATAGTTACCTTGTTCAACTGCCGGTAGTCTATGCACATCCGAAAACTCCCATCCTTCTTCTTCACAAACAAAACCGGAGCACCCCAAGGAGATGCACTTGGTCTAATGAAGCCTTTGCTCAACAACTCTTGAAGTTGAGCCTTTAACTCTCTTAACTCCGCGGGAGCCATTCTGTAAGGGGGTATAGAAATGGGGCGAGTGCCTCGTTCAAGATCGATACAGAAGTCAATGTCCCTATCTGGTGGCATACCGGGAAGATCTGCAGGGAACACATCCAAAAACTCGCGGACTACCGAAACCGACTCAATCGAAGGTACTTGGGTAGTGTCATCCTTGAGATGGGCCAAGAAAGCTAAACACCCTTTACTAACCATTTTCTTAGCACGAAGAAAGGAGATGATACGCACCCGATTGGAAGTGTAGTCCCCCTCCCACACTAACGGGTTTGTCCCAGGTTTGGCTAACGTTACCGTCTTAGCATTACAATCCAAGATCGCAAAATTTGGAGAAAGCCAAGTCATACCCAGAATTACATCAAAGTCGACCATTTCTAAGATAACCAAATCTACATAAGTGTTGCTCCCCACAAAGTTCACCAAACAAGACCTATATACCTTTTCAACTATCATAGACTCACCCACCGGAGTAGAAACACGAATAGGCATGTCAAGTAATTCACAATGTAAATTGAGACCATTAGCAAATGAGGAAGATACATAAGAAAATGTGGATCCGGGATCAAACAATACAGAAGCCATGCAATCACAAACCAAAAGTTTACCTGTGATGACAGCATCAGACGCCTCTGCTTCAGACCGCCCAAGGAAAGCGTAACAATGGGCCCTATCGCTTGCCTGTCCATTGCCCCTACTATGTTGTGATGTAGTGGCTCCAGTTTGCCCATCACCTTGGCCGTTTTGGTGACCACCATTACCTCGACCACCGCGTCCTCCAGAATGACGGCCTCTTCCATAACCACCTCTACCTCTAGCTATCGGGGATCTATAATTCTGCTTTGGTCAATTCCTCCTAATATGTCCAGTCTCCCCACATCCATAACAGTCCCTAGAGTCAAGCATAGGTCTCTCAGCGAAGTGTTGACCGGTCTGAGGTGGACCCCCAACTACAGTCTGTAGTGAAGACTGAATGTGTCGAACTGAGTAACCTCCGGAACTCTGTCCTCTGGAGTAGGAACCACTAAACTCACCTCCCTTTCGAAACCTTTTTGATGTAGTTGCCATGGTGAAGTCATCTGGCTTCACTCCCTCTACCTCTATCACGAAGTCTACCACTTCTTGGAAGGATTTTGCCGTAGCCGCTACCTGTAAGGCCGAAATCCGCAACTCTGACCTCAACCCCTTCACAAACCGGCGAATCCGCTCTTGTGGACTGAAACAGAGTTGGGTGGCATACCTTGATAAAGCACGAAACTTAGCCTCATATGCATTAACCGACATTCTGCCTTGCTCTAGGCTCAAGAATTCATCCCTTTTCCTATCCCTCAAAGTCTGTGGGATGTATTTCTCCATAAATAAGCTAGAGAATGAGGCCCAAGTCATAGGTGGTGCCTCTGTCGGTTGACACTCAACATGTGACCGCCACCATATTTTGGCGTTCCCTTGAAACTGATAACTCACGAACTCAACACCAAACCGTTCTACTATACCCATTTTGTGTAGTAGCTCATGACAGTCAACCAGAAAATCGTAAGCATCCTCAGATTCAGCACCTTTGAAGACTGGAGGTTTCAATTTCAAGAACTTACTGAAAAGTTCATGCTATCATTGGTCATTATGGGCCCCGTAGTCAGACGAGGAAACGTGCCTATCTCCAATGAGGTATCCATGCGGGGAGCCATAGTAGCCGCATGTTGTACCTCCGGAACCTGAGGTGCTGGTGCAGAAAACACTGGGGGTGTCTGGCCCTGATCAGATAACCCGCTAAGATAAGCCAGAACCTGATTGATCATCTCTGGGGTAGGTTGGGGTGGCAATTCCTCATTCTGCTCTTGTTCAGTTTCCCCTTCCTCACCCTCTCTTACTACCTCCTCAGTCGGTGGAGGAGTCACCGCCATAGCATCAGATGGACTAGGTGCTCGTCCTCTTCCTCTAGAGGACATCCTCCCACGACCTCTACCACGGCCTCTTGCCGCTGTTCTCCCTCGAGCCACAGCCCCAGTGGATGGCTCAATTGTATCTTGCCTTGCTGGTGTTGGTGTTGGTGCGGTCGTTGCTCTAGTTCTAACTATCTGCGAAATAGAGTGAAGATGGTCAGATACCAATTTGTATCTCCTAGATACCAATTGGATTCAAGTAGTAGCACGAAAGAAAGAAAGAAAGAATGGAATTTTCCTACAGTCTTATAGCCTCTCAAGAAAAAATAAAGGCGTCCCCCTACCGTTCCTTAAGACTCTACTAGACCTGTTCTTGTGTGATGAGACCAACGAACGTAATGCTCTGATACCAAGTTTGTCACGACCCAAAACCGAGCCGCGACTGGCACCCACATTTACCCTCCTATGTGAGCGAACCAACCAATCTAACCCTTAATATTTCAATATAATATCGACAGAAAGTAATGCGGAAGACTTAAATTCATTAATAAAAACCAATTCAATACCTATTATTATCCCCAAAATCTGGAAGTCATCACCACAAGAACATCTATAATCAAATGACTAGACTAAGAGTATTCTAAAAGCTAAAACAAGTAAAAGCTAGTCCATGCCGAAAGCTCAAGGCATCAAGACTTGAAGAAGAAGATCCAGTCCAAGCTAGAAGCATTAGCTCACCCTGAATTTCCGATGTAGTAAAGACTGGCTTGAATTACTGTTGAGTCGAAGACGACGGCACGTTTGCTGCACTCCACAAATAACAAAGAAGAAAACATAAAAGTAGGGGTCAGTACAAAACACGGGTACTGAGTAGATATCATCGGCCAACTCAAAATAGAAGACAATATATATATCAAGTAATATCATAAAGTCAACTATGATACTCAACATGTAGCAACATCAAGTACTATATCATTAACAATTACCATCAAGTTTACACATGAGGACTCAAGTCTCCATACCATACTCATTTGGGAATTAGATTCATTAGATTGAGTATATTAACATCTTTCAAGATTCATTATCTTTATTTCTCTTGTGTCGGTACGTGACACTCCGCTCCCTCATACATCTTTAATCCTCTTGTGTCGGTACGTGACACTCCGATCCCCTACTACTATGTGTCGGAACGTGACACTCTGATCCCCTACTACTATGTGTCGGAACGTGACACTCCGATCCCCTAAATCTACGTGTCGGTTCGTGACACCCGATCCCCTAAATCTACGTGTCGGTTCGTGACACCCGATCCCCTAATTCTATGTGTCGGAACGTGACACTCCGATCCCGTAATCTCCTTCTATCAATTTATCAAGCCTTCTTTCTCACTAAGGCATCATCAATCTCATTATTTTAGTTCATCACGCCTTCTTTTATACCAAGGCCTCATCATTAACAAGAGATTAGGTTTTTATCAAGATTTGGGATTCAAAAGCTTCATCATACTTAATATAATCACAATTATATAATCACGTTCATGCATGCATACGATCAAGCACATAGCAGGGTTTACAATATCAATCAATACATATCATTCGCTATTAAGAGTTTTACTACGAATATCGTAAGAGAAACCATAACCTACCTCCACCGAAGACTAGTGATCAAGCAAGAAATTCCCAAGCTTTGCTCTTCTTCTTCCTCGTTCGACTCTCTCTCTCTCTCTTTCTCTTTCTATTTTCTTATTCAAACGCTCTGTATTTTACCCTAATTAGTATATAATTAAGTTTGAAAGATGGCATTAATAACCCACTAATTAACTTAAGGTTACCTCTTTTAACCCCCAAGTAATTAGACTTATTAATATAAACCCTCTAACTTTATAATTAAAGAAGGAATAGTCCAAAACGTCCCTTAAAACGTGTAAAGAAATCCGACTCCAACTGGGATTACGCACCCTGCGACGGGCCGTCGTGCCTGCGACGGTCCGTCCTGCAGGTCGTCGCCAAGTTCAGAGACCCAAATTTCCACCAAGGGTCTGTGACGGTCTGTCACACCTGTGACGGTCCGTCCTGCAAGTCCGTTACGAAGTTCAGAGAGTCGATTTTCAGTACCCAATTTCAGAATTTCTAAGTATATTGAAACGAGACCCTGCGACGGTCCGTCGTGCCTGTGACGGTCCGTCGTGGGGTCCGTTGTTTCAGCCAGTTTTCCAGAAATAAAATCTGCTGCTCAAAACGACTAAACAGGTCGTTACAGAGTCTACTCTTGAAGGGCAATTTAATAAACATTTCAAAGTCTTCATTAATTTCTCAAACTCCGTATACGGTCAAATATTGCCACATAAAATGGGACGGAGAGAGTAACAAAGTTGTCACTAATCAACCTTGAGTCCTGTCTTAGCTTTCAGCCAAGTAACACTAGTTATAATAAGGAAACTCTTGTATGGGTGAAGAAAACATCTATTTTTTCCTCTTGTAATAGACCATCTTTGATTAAGAGTTGGATATACAATCTTATTTGTTTTTTACTCATGTTCTTACATTTTAATATTTACATTTTGTTCTTTGCTAAACAAAAAATCTTTTTCACTTCGTTTATTTATATAACTATGATCTCGCAAGAAGAAGAAAAAGAAATCACATACTTTTTAGGCAAAACTATCATTTGTCCCTTTTAAGTTTATAAATTATAGAAATCCCTCAAACTCATAAAATAATATAAATGATGATACATTTATCTGATACGCGAAATATATTAATCGTTAAGTTAGATTCATTACATTTTCTACATGATACACTAATGTGATGTATATTTTATACATGATACACTAATCTGATTCGCGAGATACATTAATCTGATGCACTGATAAATTAATCTAATGCGCAAAAATGAGCAACTTTGAGAATTTATAAAATAAATTGGAGATAATGGTAATAAGAAAACCCAAAGGTAGGATTTCTGTGGGGGTGGGTGGGTCTTTAACAAAAAAAAGTTATCAATGTGGGTGGGGTGTCCCGGTGGGGTTGGTGGAGTAGGGTGGGCAATTTTTTTTATGTGGGGTGAGCGGGGGTGGGGGTACAGTAAAAAAAATAAATTTCTTTTTTTGTATAAAAAAATAAAAATAATAAATAGAGGTGGGGTGGAGTGAGGTAGTAGAAATTGAGGTACAATTTTGTTTTGATTTAATATTTTTTGATTTTAAAGAATTAAAGTAGGTTAAAATCATTATTCAAATCATATATATTTGACCAAATCCATATTTATCATTTATTAGGTGGATTGTGATCTAATCCATTAACTCAATTCATATTCAATCAACACATTTGTCACCTAGTAAACAAGTTCACTGAAAAGCGATTTGATACCTTCTTCACTTGGTCTGGGAGGTAGGTTATATAGGCGACAATTGTTCACAGGTTGCTCGATCAGGTCAAATAACTAATTAGTAGTTTGCTTGATATTGTCATTAGACCTTATCTCTCTTGGAAACTGACTAATCAAAATGTCCAAGGCAAAGGAGAAAGGAGTTTCCCCCCCCCTCCTCCCCCCCTCCCTTCTCTAGTAACTCGCTGCTGCATATGTAGAAAAAGGAGCAGAGAAAGAAGAACAACTGTTTTACTTTGGCACATCAAGTGGTTATCCAGTTAGAAAGGCAACCTCACTCATTCTTGCTTAATCATGGGAGGCAAGACAATAAATGTGTTGAGGCCCAACGAGCTGCTGATTATTTTATAAATGGAAGATAAGGTGTTAGCAGACCGGCTTGACAAGACCCTTATGCTCTCTATCTAACTTGGTGTACGCTCCTTTTCGGCCCTACTAGAACATATTTGGATACGCATACTGCTCATTCGGTACTAGCATCCCCCTAAGCAGTCCTGGAAGACTATGAGCCACACCTTTTATGCGTGAGCCGAATGACGTAAGTGCACAAGAGTACTTCGCCCCACAACCATCTCCTTTTTATAGGTTCTATTACTAAAAAATGGGGGGTACTTCATTTGGCAGAAGATGATCCAAAAAGTGAAGGCTCACCTAGTTGAAAGAAGGGGGTGAATAGACGAGCGGACTTACTCGAAGGAAGGAAAAAGATCGGGGTTAGGGTGTTGTTACGATCCGATTTCGAAAAATGAAGGTTCCGAAGCCGATTTCGCAACTTTGGCAATTTTTGTTAAAGTTTTTTTGGATAATTTGTAATTTGGGAGTCGCCACTTAATTTTTAGGTAAAGATTAAGAAAACCATTTGAAATGAATTTTTTAGAAGAAAAAATTCAAATAAACCAGAGTTGGGTAAGGGTTCAACTAATTCTCTAAGGAAGGGTTTAGACACCTTAGAGAATCTGTTAACACACGATTGATCGACGAATTTAAAAGTTTGGCTAATTTTTTCTAAAGAAAACTTAAAATAACTTGTGAAAAGAAAATCTTTGAAAATAAGTAGGGATAAATTTGTACTTGGCAAATAATGAAATATTTTTTAAAAGAGGGGTTTAAAGTACTGAAAATGTTCTAAACATGATAATTTATCCGAGTTAAAGATCTTAAACCAAAGGGCTAGTTGAAATTCATTAACGTGAATTTAAAGCTTTTTAATAACTATGAAAGAACATGAATGGTTATTAAGTTATTCCATAAGCTTAAGTCGCCTAAAATAAACTATGTTGACAAACAAAGAGGCGAATCGACTTTTTGAAGATGAATTTGATAAAGGAAAATGATAAATAACGTTAACTCCTATGACGATGAATCCATGTTAACAAAACGTCAAAAATAAATATATATAAAAAAGAAGTTAGCATCCACAATAAATAAAAGAATAATGAGGATATAAAGTAATAACTGAAATTTACAGCCCCTATTCGACCATTTTAAAGGCTGATATTATTGCGAACTGCTTCCCCCATTCCTTATGGGTTTTAACTCAATTTCGCTCTTTACATTTCAGCTTTTTGAGCTGCTGTTACTGCTTATTTTTGGGTTCTAACCCAATAGAATATCATTTACTTTTTCGTACTTCTTGGAGGTCGACTCGAAGAGGATCATATGCAAGAGAATGGGAGTCCAAATCGGACTCAAATACGGAGAATCATGCCAAGAAAACAAAGAAAAAGAATTAGTAAAAATATCAAGAAGAGGACTGATACTAACTTAACATGTAAACCAACTCAAACAAAATTAATAGTTCAACTCAAGTCTGCCCAACAAAATGGGAAACATAGATGACAACTAATTTTCAGTTCTAAGACATTTCCATCACATTAAGACTATGAGACAACATGATCATGAATTCCAATTGCACACTTAAAGAAAAATAAATAAATAAATGAGTGAATAAAGAAGACCAGTAAATAGATGAGGAATGGGACTACTTAAACGATTCACTATGAGTCTTGAAAATAGCCATTATAAAAGAAAATCGGTGGAAGGAAAAAGTAACATGAACTCTCATACCACAAGAACTAATAGATGATATTTTTAATTCTTAAGAAAAACTAGAGGGAGCTATTACGGCAGGTTATGAACGAAAGCATACAGAAAATCGATAACTCCTATTCCAAATTTATAAACAAGCGATTAGATGTAGGAAAAGGGAACTAAGAATTCACTGATAATAATCAAGTTTTGCACACAACAGAACATACTTCAAAAAAAATATACACTTAAATCTAATGACTATATGACCCAACTATTTCGACTTTTAATGAACTAGGGGTTAGAAAAAATAATAATAAAGATATCGCAGAAAATCCCACGAAAATGGGGACTAGCAGACTCATAATTTACTTAAACAAAAATGAAGAACAACCTTAACCGAGTCGACACTTTAAACAAACTCGCGGAAAAGGGCTTAAAGCTATTAACTACTATACTCGAAAAATAGAGAAAAACCAACTTGATGATCAAACTAACTACAAAAAATCAATATTTCAGACATCATGACCGATATATAATAAATGAGAACAAAACCACGGAAACAAAATATTAAACACCAAAATCAACAGGAAAAAACAAATTCCTAATAAAAAGAAGCTTCAAGCATAGATCACACAAAAGAGACACGCTCCATGTTTTAGTTAACTAAATACCAATACATTACACAAAATTCTTTTGTTCAAACAGCAGCAATGAACCCTTGAAAAAGACTAAAGCATTCGAACGAATAAAAGGAGGGTCAACAGAGACCTTAAGCTCACAAACGAACACAAACTAAAAATGAGTTAAGATCAAAGTGAAGTTGACCTTTATGGGAGCAGCGAACTGAGAAACGAGCGAGCCGGCAGGAGACTTCTTCCAACCACACAAGAGAGAGACTTCAACTGAAAACTTGGATAGCCTAAGCGAACAAATCAAAAATTTGTCCGAATACTATCTCCTTCACGTAAACTAACAACTCTTTCTTGTCGGGTTATGGGTCTTTTTCCCTTCCTATGCGGATAAATAAAAGTCCAATTTGGACCAACCCATTTTTGCCCATAGGCTCATTCTTATGAGGCAAATATAAGCCTATTTAGGTCTTATTTCCACAAACACAGAGTTTTTTCAGCAGCCAAAAAGAGAGAAAAAGAGCAGTTTTTCGCAGTCAAAATTCAGCCCTAACAGCCAACTTCAAATTGCGATTTCCGCTTCGTTTCTTGTCCGATTGAGCTGATTTTTGGACAGCATATTATCTTCATCTCAATCTTTGATTAGAAACTGACAGAGTTGGATTTGGTGGTCTGCAGCTTCATTTTTGCTGTCGTGAACAGTAGCTGCGAAATTGGTGATTTTGCTCCTTTAATTCTCTAGATTTGGTGCAATCTTATTTTGTTGTTGCTCGTTGTTTGGCACTTGTTTTGTGGCCAATTTTGGAGAACAATATTGTAACTCTTGGTGATTATAGTGGAGCTTTTGGTCCCGTGGTTTTTTACTCTTCACATCGAAGGGTTTTCCACGTAAATCTGGTGTCTTGTGTGATTGGTTTATTATTACCTTGTTATATTTGTTTGGTTGAATTACTTGCTGCCTTACTATCATATTGCTTGTGGTTGTTTGTCTTCTCTTGGTTCAAATCGAAAAGGGAAAATATAGACTTGGGTATTCTTCCGTTGTTATCCTGTCCGGCATTCTTTGTTAGTGCCTTGTCTTTCCCAACAAAGTGGTATCAGAGCATTGGTTATTGTTGATTGTCATTTTGAATGATGGAGGCAAATATGAGCAAAATGGTGTGTTTAACTGGTAGTAACTATCATGTTTGGAAAGGCAAGATGAAAGATCTTGTATTTGTGAAGAAGATGCATTTACCTGTGTTTTCTTCTAATAAGCCTCAGTCTTTGAATGATGAAGAATGGGAATTTGAGCATCTGCAGGTTTGTGGCTATATTAGACAATGGGTTGAAGATAATGTTAGAAATCATATTGTGAATGAGACACATGCCAAAAGTTTGTGGGACAAGCTCGAGACACTTTATGCTTCGAAGACTGGCAACAACAAGTTGTTCCTATTGAAACAATTAATGAATATCAGGTATAAAGAGGGCACTCCTATTTCTGATCATATTAATGATTTTTAGGGTGTTCTTGACCAGTTGTCCGGAATGGGTGTAAAGTTTGATGATGAGATACAAGGACTTTGGCTTCTTAATACTCTACCAGACACTTGGGAAACTCTTCGAGTTTCTTTGACTAATTCTGCTCCCAGTGGTGTTGTAACCATGGAATATACTAAGAGTGGTGTCTTGAATGAAGAAATGAGAAGGAGATCTCAAGCCTCATCTTCTTCAGCTTCACACTCCGATGTTTTGGTTACTGAAGATAGGGGAGAAACAAGTCCAGAGGTCAGAATGACAGAGGTAAAAGTAGAAATAAGTCAAAGTCTAAATATAAGAATATTACATGTGACTATTGCCACAAGAATGGGCATATCATGAAATATTGTTACAAGCACAAGAGAGATATGAGACAACAAAAGAGAGAAGGCGATAATGAAAATCGTGTTGTTGTTGTTGCTAATGATGATCTTCTTGTGTCTTGTGATGCAAATGCCATTAATCTTGTTCGTGATGAGTCTAGCTGGTTTGTGGATTCTGGTGCTACTTCTCATGTCACGCCAAAGAAGGAATTATTTTCTTCTTATACTCCAGGTAATTTTGGAACGTTGAAAATGGGCAATAATCATGAAGTTGAAGTTATTGGCATTGGGACAGTTTGTTTGGAAAGTAACAATGGTTCCAAACTAGTCCTCAATAATGTCAAGCATGCTCCAGATGTTCGCTTGAATTTGATTTCTGTGGGATATCTTGATGATGAGGGTTATGTTAATACACTTGGTGTTGGCCAGTGGAAGCTTACTAGAGGTTTGATGGTTGTGGCCCGTGGTGACAAGTTGTCTAACTTGTATGTATTTCATGGATCCATGTGCAGAGACTCAGTATATTTGGTGGAGAATGATACTTCATCAGAGTTATGGCATAGAAGGCTGAGTCATATGAGCGAGAAGGGGAATTGATAGTTTGGCTAAGAAAAATTTGCTTTCTGGAGTGAAACAAGAAAAGTTGAAGAAATGTGTTCATTGCTTAGCCGGTAAACAGAAAAGAGTTTCTTTTCAGAGTCATCCGCCTTCAAGAAAGCTTGATTTGCTGGAGTTGGTACATTCTGATTTGTGTGGTCCTTTAAAGGTAAGATCTCATGGTGGTGCACTTTACTTTGTGACTTTTATTGATGATCATTCTCGCAAACTGGGGGTATTTCCTTTGAAGTCCAAGGATCAAGTACTTGATGTGTTCAAGAGTTTTCAGGCCTTGGTTGAAAGACAAATCGGGAAGACATTGAAATGGATTCGCTCAGATAATGGTGGTGAGTATATTGGTCCTTTTGATAGATATTTCATAGAGCAGGGTATTAGGCATCAGAAAACTCCTCCAAAGACTCCTCAGTTAAATGGTTTAGCAGAGAGGATGAACAGAACTCTAGTTGAGAGGGTTAGATGTATGCTTTCAGATGCTAAGCTGTCAGATTCCTTTTGGGCAGAAGCACTTAATACTGCTGCTTATGTTATCAATTTATCTCCTGCTGTTGCTTTAGATGGTGATGTCCCTAACAGAGTTTGGACTGGTAAGAATGTTTCTTATGATCATCTTAGAGTCTTTGGGTGTAAAGCCTTTGTACATGTTCCTAAGGATGAAAGGTCAAAGTTGGATGTTAAAATTAGGCAGTGTATCTTCATTGGTTATGGTCAAGATGAATTTGGCTATCGTTTCTATGATCCTGTTGAGAAGAAACTTGTTAGAAGCCGTGATGTTGTGTTCTTTGAAGACCAAACAATTGAAGATTTTGACAAAGCTGACAAGGCTGATTTTCAGAGTAGTGAGAGCTTAGTTGATGTTGATCCAGTTCCTTTGACTATTGCACCGAAGAAAATCTTCATAATGATGAAAATCAAGTTGATAATGAAGATGGTGATCATGTTCATAATGACCGGCATGATGTTGTTGATGCTCCAGTGCAAGATGATGTGGTTGTCCAACAACCAATTATAGATGCTTCAGAGAATTCTCTCAGACGATCTAGTAGAGAGAGAATTCCTTCATCTCGTTATTCTCCCAATGAGTATGTACTCTTGACTGACGGGGGAGAACCCGAGAGTCTTGATGAGGCCATGGAAAGTGAAGAAAAAGAAAGGTGGTTTGATGCTATGGAAGATAAGATTTAATCCTTGCATGATAATCATACCTTTGATTTGGTTAAGTTACCTAAAGACAAAAAAGCTTTGAAAAACAGGTGGGCTTTTCGGTGAAACATGAAGATGGTAATCCAGTTCCGCGGTACAAAGCTAGATTAGTTGTCAAGGGATTTAATCAAAAAAGGGGATTGATTTTGATGAGATATTCTCTCCAGTTGAGAAGATGTCATCCATTCGTGTGGTTCTAGGCTTGGCTGCAAGTCTAGATTTAGAGGTTGAGCAAATGGATGTTAAAACTGCTTTCCTCCATGGTGACTTAGATGAAGAAATTTATATGGAGCAACCAGAAGGTTTTGAAGTCAAGGGTAAAGAGAATTATGTTTGCAAATTGAAGAAGAGCTTGTATGGTTTGAAACAAGCTCCCAGGCAGTGGTACAGGAAGTTTGGTTCTTTTATGAGTCAGCAGGGCCTCAAGAAGACTTCTTCAGACCATTGTGTTTTTGTGCAAAATTTCTCTGATGGTGACTTTATTATTGTGTTGCTTTATGTTGATGACATGCTTGTTGTTGGTCATAATACTTGCAGAATTCAAAAGTTGAAGCAAGAGTTGAGTAAGTCTTTTGCTTTGAAAGACATAGGACCAGCAAGGCAGATTCTTGGCATGCAGATTGTCCGTGATAGAAAGGCCAAGAAATTGGTATTATCACAAGAGAAGTACATTCAGAAAGTACTTCGCAGATTCAGCATGGACAAAGCTAAGGTTGTCAGTACACCTTTAGCTATGCACTTCAAATTGAGCACGAAACAGTGTCCTTCTAGTGATGATGAGAAGGAAGATATGAAGAAAGTTCCTTATGCTTCAGCTGTTGGTAGTTTGATGTATGCGATGGTTTGTACAAGACCGGATATTGCTCACGCTGTTGGAGTTGTTAGCCGTTTTCTTTCTTATCTGGGAAGAGAACATTGGAATGCTGTGAAGTGGGTTATGAAATATCTCTGTGGCACTTCTAGTCTGAGTTTGTGTTTTGGTACAGGGGAGCCTATTCTTTGTGGTTATACTTGTTGACACCCAATTTTGACCCGCGCCGGTATAAATTAGTTTTCGAGCATCTTAAATTTCCACACAAGTTAAAATAATTAGTTTTATAAATTTTAAGAAAAAATATATAAAGTTCGCGTTGTTTTGAGTAATTTTGTCATTTCTTATAACTTTTAGATAATATATATATTTTACATAATTATGTATATAGTTAGTATATCTTATGATTATTCAAAAAAAAAAAAACCATCAAAATATACATTTAAATGTTTTATCAAGCTAGTTTAATTTAAAATTATAATTATACTTTTGAATCACTTTTACGATTCTAATAATTATTTTACTAAACAAAGAGGCTCGTTAATTAGTCGATACAAGTTCGTCATTTTAATTGGTTGTTTCTTTAATCAACTCAATTTCCTTCCCCATTTTAATTAACTCAATCTCCATCCTTTTATTTTATTTCCTAGGCCCAAACATTTTTTTTAACAATCCAAACCAATTTCAGCCCACTAAATTAAGTCCCAGGCCCACCTTTTGCTTATTTACTCTCAGCCCCCAAAATCCCTTTTAACCAATATTAAGTCCAGCCCCCAAACCCCGTCGAAACGCCTTTCAAATTTTGTCAAACTTAAAACTAACTTCTAAACAATAATTTGTTTCAAATTCGCAAAGCTTGTTAGATAAAACCTTAGGAAAGTTTAACTTTGAAATAGATTCGCAAAATTGTGAAATAAATAACAAAGGTTGCAAAACTTGTCAACTTGTTTAAATGAAATAAGTTCAACTTCGAAATTGCAAAAGTTAAAACAAAATAGTCAAATAAGTTAATCGCCGGAAAACCGTAAGTTAGCGGAGCGTCTTAGGTGCTTTTTTTCGAAACCTTCCTAAGACGCTAATAGGAATCCCGAACCCCTTATAAATGTTTCAAAATAATTTTTTCTGTTTAAGTTGTTTAGAAACAAGTTTTCTTAATTTTCCTTAAAAATTAAGTGGCGACTCCTAAAAGTCGAAAATACTTTAAAATAAAACAAACTTTTTTCGAAATCATTTTTCCGATAAAACAGAAATGGCGACTCCGCTGGGGACTTTGGAGGATTCTAACCCTAGGATTAACGTATTTGATTATTTGTGATTAATTTTTTAAGTGTTTAAAATCTTTAGATCCTTTAAACTGTTGCATGCATAACATACATACTTCCGTCAAACGACACTTATTACATTTCCACTAAAGGACGATTATGCGGGTTCGCAGTCGTTCGTTAACCAAAAATCTTCTCGGGGCACCCTGACGAGTGTAGTTGACTACTTGATAGTCAACGATCCTTAATTGTCCCAGCCCGAGTAGTCCGCTTGGGTTACCCATTCCACTCTAAATACAACCCACTCTTAGTCAAACTAGGATAGAGCGGAACCCAAATCCCGAAAAAATAGCGCATTGGCCTAAGACGACTCGACACCCAAGGAGTGTCGCGTCCATTAGAAGATCGCCTTGAGTTCAAACCGGCCCACGGCCTAAATGGACGTTCATACTTATATGTTTAAATTTGAATGATGTATACGATTTTCAAATGATGTATACATCCCTCAAATCGCTAGGCCAACCCTTGGCACAAGAGGGTCACATATCTGTTTAGAACGCGTAATATTTGTTTATGTGTTATAACTGCTTATGTGAATATGTTGTTTATTCGGAGATATTCTAGCTCACTTTTCCTCAAATACTTTTAGAACCCATAAGCACAAATATCAAGTCACTATAAAAAGTGCATCCAAAAACTCTTCGAGTCTCTAGTTTCCAAAAAAAAAAAAGGGCGGTGCGTCCAAATACTCCATTTCTTTAGTACTGCTCTCACATCAGAAAAAGATTCATCATTTCAAATCAAAAGAATTTTGAGAAATTTTATCTTTTTCGACTCTTACAAGGAAATTAGAGTTACATCTCAATCAAAAATCAAAGTACGGTAATGAAAGATACCGTCAACTTTGTCTCGACTCAAGTCGACATTTTATTCACTAATCCCAAAGTCAAGTAGACAAATTCCTGTCTATTTAATCATTTCTCTGTATTGGTGAGCCAGTTTTTCTCCGGATAAAGCACCTCTTATGTGTTTACACCCATATGTGATATCTTGTATTATTTACTACCTCCAGACACTAACATATTGGTCTTTTAAGTTTTTTTCATTGACAGGTATTTAAAACTGATTTGTGTTGGTAAGTTGGTTTATCATCCGAGGTCTAAGGCCCTTAAAGATCCCTTACCCGATCAAGTTTGCAAAAAAGAAAAGACAACAATGGGGGATAACAACGATGGGGTTGACATGAATGATGTTGTCGTGGCTCAACCCGCCGCCGCTGATAAAAATGAATTAATTATGCAGTTGATGCAACAAATCGCCGAAATGAGGGTCGAAATGCAAAGGATGCAAGATTTGCCTAATCCAATTTCATCCTTCGACCCTCCAAGAGATGGAAGACCTCCACTCCACTTTCCTCCACCAGGCACGGAACAGGTTCAAAACCTTCCCTCCAATCCCACTCAAAATCCTCCAACCATTGACTTAACTACCCCCAATCCCCGTCACGCCACCACATCGTGTCAAGCATCACATCATCCTCACAATGCCAATCAAATCCTTCATCTCCCTCAAAACCAAAATACGAACAATGCTCAAGCCTTCCCCCATCTTCAAAACAAAAATATCGATCCTCAAAATTTCCCCCAAAATTATCAAGCCCTCAAAATACCCGTAATCCCTCCATTGTTCCACCCATACCTCAAAAGACTACTTTCCAAATCCCAACTTCAAACGGACCTTATGCTAACTGTTCCGAGCTTGATCACTATAAGGAACAGGAGAGAGAGTGGAGGTCAAAGGAAGAGGTAGTCAAGGTGAATATGAAAGAAGAGATCAGGAAAGCCATGAAGGAGTTGCACTACATTTCCGAAGTCGATGGGTTGAGCTATAAGGATTTATGCATCCACCCGAATCTCGACCTCCTGGAAGGGTTCAAAATGCCAAATTTTGTCACTTTTAACGGAACAGGAAATCCTCTAGCACATCTGAGAGTTTATTGTGATCAACTCGTGGGAGTTGGCAAAAATGAATCATTATTGATGCGTCTCTTCGGCCGAAGTCTAAGTGGAGAAGCTCTGGAGTGGCTTACATCACAGGAGCTGAAACAATGGAAAAGTTGGAATGCGCTCGCAAAGGATTTCACGGAAAGGTTTGGACATAACATAGAAGATACCCCAGATCGCTACTACTTGGAGAAGATCAGACAGAAGTCTACAGAAAATTATCGAGAGTACGCCTTTCGTTGGAGAAAAGAGGCCGCAAGAGTTCAACCTCCAATGTCCGAACGTGAGATCACTGAAATGTTTGTTCGTACTCAAAGAGTACTATGAATTGTCTGATGACTAAAAGTGAGATGAGAAAAGTCAGTTGAGAGCAAAGGAGAAAGCTTAAAGTTTGGTTAAGACAATGGAAAGCTCACCAAACTTGCCGCATTGCGATCTAATGGAAAATCTACTCGAATCATGATATGGATAAATCAAAAGGAAAAGTGGAGGAGGTAAGTATGGTCACGGCTACCCATATGAGGTTAGCTTCTCAAAGGAAACATCAAAACCATGATGTCAATCAGGGAAAATTTCCTCGCCCAAAATTCAGAAAGGCTCCTAAAGTATTTACACCATTAAGGGAATCTCAAACTCAACTTTATGAAAGGTTGAAAGCAATGGGTATGCTCTATCCTATAGAAGGAGACCAGCCAATCCTTTGGGAAAATTTTACAGAGCTGACCACAGGTGTGCTTATCATTCAGGAGCCATTGGACACGACACAGAGAACTGTTCAACTCTGAAGCACAAGATACAAAACATGATCAACAACAACTTGATCAATACTGAGGAAACCACCTGAATGGATGACATATTGGATACTCAAGACTGAGTACAAGACATTTCTGAATTGAGTCGTTTGAAGATATTCATTTGAGAAGAAGAATGTCCAATATTGGCCAAACTCTGCATATGAAGTTTTGTTACCTTTCTTTTGAAAATGTATCGCACATTTCTTGTTGGAACTACGTTCGACCTGAATTCTCAAGAATGAGATACGTAGGCGGCCTATGTTGGCCTCGGTCGTTTCTTTATCAAAGCTTCCTATTTTGGTTAACCCTTGAGAGGGGAACTACGTTTGACCTGATTCCTACTCCAATGGGATACGTAGGCGCCACAACGGCTCGGTCATATACCCAGTAAGATTTCCATTTCCCTTCATAATGGAAACTGGGACAGAATTTTTGAAAGGATCTCAAAAATTCATTTAAAGTGGGACTTCTTTAACATGCCAAAACTGAAGGCCGAAATTCGACGGAGTTATCCTTGGATGGATCTCAAAAATTACGACAATCTAGTCTGCAACTGGGACAGAATTTTTGAGATGATCTCAAAAATTCCACAAATGTCATTTGTTACTTATTGAGGTAAATTGGGACAAATTTTGAGGAGGGGCCTAAAAATTCCAGAATGAGCAACCTCAGAGTTAACGGAGCAAGTTATGGGAGTTCTTATGTATTGTATACCGGGACAGATTTTGAAGAGGGTCCTCAAAAGTTCCATCAAATATGTCACATAAACGACAGGCGAGCGTGTAAGCCAGCTGAAGGAAGGAGCATGGAGATAAGACCAACACAGATCAGTCCTTCAAACTAAGAATTTTTCTTTGAATGCAGGAACATTGAAGTCACGAAATGGCTATACAAAGCTGTCATGAATGACAAAGGGCGTCACTTGCACCCATCGTGGACTCATCAGCGAAACCTAGAAAATCTTCAATCTCATTTTATCTCTATTGCTTTATGTTGCCTCAAGTGATAAACAAGTTTCTTTTTATCTTGCAGGAATATTCAGGCCGAACACTGATAGATTCTTCCAAAGTTCCAAGAAACAAGGTGCAGGAGGATTGCTAGTTATGGGTCATGATCAAAGTTACCGTTGGACTCATCATAGCCTAATCTGGATAAGCAAGTGACTCAATCTAGTTCCCAATTTTCTTTTATTTTTCTTTACTTTTACTTTACTTCATCATCGATACTAATGTTTGGTGTCGAGCTTTGCAGGTGATAGTATTGATAAAGTCGTATATTAAAGCGACATCAATTTTTTAGATGATCAAAGTGACACTAACTTAGAAGTGTTGCAAGGGAATTTGCCGGGTCCATCACACCAGAAAGATGATGATGACCACAATATCTCCTTGAAAGTCAAAATTATCGAATTGTTACAAGTTTTTGATAAATGATTAAAATGACTGCAACAAACTCAAATTCTGCTGAGTTTGTCAAGGAAAACGAGAGTGTCTTTATTTTTCATGCGAATGAATCAAGTCATTCACCTCGATGATTCTTTCTTTTAAAGAACAGAATCATAGTCGCGACGTGCATAAACGTCAATTTAGTATTAGTATGTTTGTCGCGTAGTAATTTTGGCGTACTTTGTTTCTTGAATATGTCAGAGTCATAATTCTAATTTGTTGGGTTTCCACCCCATAAGTGGATTATGTGTTTTGATTGGCCAATCAAAGATTTTAGCATATAGTTTGTTGGGCGATCCACCCCATAAGTGGTTCGTATATATGCTTTTCCATTTCAGGATTCTATTTTGAATCAGTTGGAATATTATCAAGCATCCACCTCGTTACGGTTGGAATATTATCGAGCATCCACCTCGTTACAGTTGGAATATTATCGAGCATCCACCTCGTTACAGTTGGAGTATTATCGAGCATCCACCTCGTTACAGTTGGAATATTATCGAGCATCCACCTCGTTACAGTTGGAATATTATCGAGCATCCACCTCGTTACAGTTGGAATATTATCGAGCATCCACCTCGTTACAGTTGGAATATTATCGAGCCATCCACCTCGTTACAGTTGGAATATTATCGAGCATCCACCTCGTTACAGTTGGAATATTATCGAGCATCCACCTCGTTACAGTTGGAGTATTATCGAGCATCAACCTCGTTACAGTTGGAGTGTTATCGAGCATCCACCTCGTTACAGTTGGAATATTATCGAGCATCCACCTCGTTACAGTTGGAATATTATCGAGCCATCCACCTCGTTACAGTTGGAATATTATCGAGTCATCCACCTCGTTACAGTTGGAATATTATCGACCATCCACCTCGTTACAGTTGGAATATTATCGAGCATCCACCTCGTTACAGTTGGAATATTATCGAGCATCCACCTCGTTACAGTTGGAATATTATCGAGCATCCACCTCGTTACAGTTGGAATATTATCGAGCATCCACCTCGTTACAGTTGAAATATTATCGAGCCATCCACCTCGTTACAGTTGGATAATTATTGAGCTAGCTAGCTCGTTCCAGAGAACTTCAAAGAGGAGAAAACTATATCAAAATCAAGAGTTTTCCTAGAAGCAGGAGACATTTATATCACTTATGTCAAAGACTTGGGAGTGTGGTTTGTTTATTTCAAACAATTCCCAACAATATGAAATTCACGAAGGGTGTCTAGCCAGATTCAAAGGTGAATCAAACAGGAATCTCAACGAAGATTTCACGATTTCCGTAAAGGACGCTATTTGCATTACCTTATCAAGGCAAGATAATTATTGTCAATCAAGACAACGTATTACCCCAGAAGAGAGAGTTATTTTATTGTTATCGATCAACTCGATATATTATCTGGAGGTCGTCTTGCCGTTATCATCAACACAGACGATATAAATATCCATGCATCGCGGAGAATCATGCATTACGGAAATCATACATCGCGAAAAATCATGCATTGCGAGTTTGGCATTTATGCACGACGAGAAGATTTCATGCCTCGTCAAATTTATATATCGCGAGAAGGCTTTATACCTCGCTGGAATTTATGCACGACGAGAAGATTTCATGCCTCGTCAAATTTATATATCGCGAGAAGGCTTTATACCTCGCTGGAATTTATGCACGCCGAAAAGATTTATTGCCTCGTCAAATTTATATATCGCGAGAAGGCTTTATACCTCGCTGGATTAACGCATCACGAGAAGAATCCATGCCTCGTTGAAAATCATGCATCGCGAATTTGAAATTTATACATCGCGAGAAGGCTTTATACCTCGTTCAAATTTTGCACATCGCGAAAAGATTTCATGCCTCGCTGAAAGTTATGCATCGCGAGAAGATTCATACCTCGCGGGAATTCACGTATCGCGGGAAGATATTCATTCCCTGCAAGAGGACATACACGGATAAAGAAAGGGAAAGTGTGTATCCCAAGAACAACATTTATCCATCGGCCTCAACTGCATCTTTTATTTTGATAAAAAAAAAAAAAAAGAAGAGCATCGAAGATGACGACAAAAGAGACACCAATATCGCATCAGCATTTATTTATTTATTTCGACATCAAGTATAGAGTACATTGAAGATTATATTGCAAAAAACAAGGCATAAGCTTTATTTGCTGGACGCCAGACCGATCGAGTCGACGTCGATTTGAGGAGAAAAATGAAGTGTCGGCACGGTAAAAAAGATACTGTCTCCCATCCTAATTGCATTTTTAAGCTGACGAGTTTTATCTCAGTCTTTGTCGAGAGCATCCAAAAGGATGAATTCTCAAAAAACCACAGGTGCGGACGACATCAAAAAGGATGCAGCACAACGTGGAACTTTTTCTTAGCAGCGAACTGGGACACAGTCCAAAGAGGAATGTCAAACTCTTAGGACGCGAGCAGAGGAGCGACATCCACCACAATCGGACCACCCCCCCTCGAAGCATATGGGTTTTTCTTTAGTTCTGTCAGTTTCAGTCTCGCATCCGAGGATTTCGATTTATCGGAAGCAAGTTTCCAATCTGAGTGACAAATGCGCCAAGAGCTCTGGAAATTATATCTGTGTAAGTTCTTAATTATGGGTGTGAAGCTCGCCACATTCATGGCTAAGAGGTTACAAGCCTCCTTTTCATACTCGTTAATTTGTCACTTGTCAAAACCAAAGTTTATCTAGCATAATAGATTTCCTTTTCCCACCGATTGAGTCGAACTACACACAGCCTGATTCCTGAAGGTTTAAGGATATGTAGGCGGATTCAATGTTGAAAACTCGGTTGTATTCCAACATTCGCTCTCGAATTCTATTCTCGAGCATTTCGATACCTTCATAATTCGGTATTGAGGTGGCTTTTGAATTCTTTCAAAATCATGCGATAAATCAAGCTTATCGAACTACAAGTGGCCTGAATTCTCATATAGCCTGAGATATGTAGGAAACCCGTTTCAAAGGTTCGGCCATAATTCCTAAACTCTTTGTCAAATCCCTCTTAAAAAAAACGGATGGAGTTGGTCAAAATTGGTTCGGTCAATTTCATTTTCCTCGAGTTGCTTACATCAACCCAAGTAAAATGAGGGGCAGTTGTTGACACCCAATTTTGACTCGCGCCGGTATAAATTAGTTTTCGAGCATCTTAAATTTCCACACAAGTTAAAATAATTAGTTTTATAAATTTTAAGAAAAAATATATAAAGTTCGCGTTATTTTGAGTAATTTTGTCATTTCTTATAACTTTTAGATAATATATATATTTTACATAATTATATATAGTTAGTATATCTTATGATTATTCAAAAAAAAAACCATCAAATATACATTTAAATGTTTTATCAAGCTAGTTTAATTTAAAATATAAATACTTTTGAATCACTTTTACGATTCTAATAATTATTTTACTAAACAAAGAGGCTCGTTAATGAGTCGATACAAGTTCGTCATTTTAATTGGTTGTTTCTTTAATTAACTCAATTTCCTTCCCCATTTTAATTAACTCAATCTCCATCCTTTATTTTATTTCCTAGGCCCAAACATTTTTTTTAACAATCCAACCAATTTCAGCCCACTAAATAAGTCCCAGGCCCACCTTTTGCTTATTTACTCTCAGCCCCCAAAATCCCTTTTAATCAATATTAAGTCCAGCCCCCAAATCTCGTCGAAACGCCTTTCAAATTTTGTCAAACTTAAAACTAACTTCTAAACAATAATTAGTTTCAAATTTGCAAAGCTTGTTAGATAAAACCTTAGGAAAGTTTAACTTTGAAATAGATTCGCAAAATTGTGAAATAAATAACAAAGATTGCAAAACTTGTCAACTTGTTTAAATGAAATAAGTTCAACTTCGAAATTGCAAAAGTTAAAACAAAATAGTCAAATAAGTTAATCGCCGGAAAACCGTAAGTTAGCGGAGCGTCTTAGGTGCTTTTTTTCGAAACCTTCCTAAGACGCTAATAGGAATCCCAAACCGCTTAAAAATGTTTCAAAATAATTTTTTCTGTTTAAGTTGTTTAGAAACAAGTTTTCTTAATTTTCCTTAAAAATTAAGTGGCGACTCCTAAAAGTCGAAAATACTTTAAAATAAAACAAACTCTTTTCGAAATCATTTTTTCGATAAAACAGAAATGGCGACTCCGCTGGGGACTTTAAAATAACTCAAGCACTCTATATTATAGTAATATTCCTACTGATGAATGATGATATTTACAAAATACTATAAAATAAGAAGTCACTTTTTTGAAGCTCTGGCATTTGGTCTAGTCAGTCACACATGGGAGAACCCAAAAAAATCTTTTAGGGAATTCCAAAAATCAAACTCTGGGAAATCATCTAGTGGTATGATTTCCCTGAGTTGTGATTTTTGGAATGCCCAAAACAATTTTTTGGGTTCTCACATATGGGATACACCTCATTCATTTTGTCACAATGTCATTATAAATAAATTAATTAATTAAAAGGAATGATGCCATTAGTTTTGTCAGCATAATTATAAAAAGAAATAAATAAAAAACTTAAAAGAAATGGATATTGCATAAATTCATTTCATTATTTTTGTCATCATAATTATTTTAAAAAGGAATGATTACATAATTTAATTTCATTAATATTTTCATCATAATTATAAAAAGAAAATAAAAAATTAAAAAGAATTGATTGCATAAACAAAAGGAATTGATTTACACAAGGTGTATATATTCTCAACTACTATTAGTACAGTTTTGTATTTATTTTCTACTTCGATAATCAGCAAATGTGTTATAAAATAAAAGGAGATTATTAGACTATAACAACGAAAGAGAAGAGAGACTAGTCAACTATGTTTTGCTTCTATATTGTGTTATTCTATTTCACATAGAATGAAAGGCTTTATATAAGCCTCCAAATTTGTGGTAGTATACTTGCTGTATAATATACAGTATACTTGGTGATTGAGTGGACACCATGGATCCACATGTTCATCCAAGTCTTTGCTTTACAACACACTCTTTCTTGAAATTTTTATAGGAAAAAAATTCTAGTGAAAGAACCAACATTATGGTTATACTTAATATTCGTTGCTTTTGGCCTCATTAGAAAATGTTTCAAAAGAAGCTATTTGTAAGCTGATTTGTAGGAACCTACTAGCTAAGTACTTTGTAAGTTGCTAATTATAAGAAGATGTTTGTGTAAGTTTGCTCACGGAGCTGCTTACAAGTTGCTTATATGAACATGTTGGTGGAGCTGTTTGTAAGTTCCTTATAGACAAAGGTGTTTGTAAGTTGTCATCTTGATTTCAAGCTTATCTATAAAAGTATGTAATGAACATCGACAATATGATGTATTTACTATTCATTGAATTTCATCAGTTGATAATGTACATTTAGTGGAAAAAAATACACATATCTAGTAATATGCATTGAGAGTTGTCTCATTAAAAAAATTCGGATCATTGTAAATGATATTTGTATCATGTTAGCTATTTAAAATCTTCAAATCAACTCTGAAAATAAATCATAATATTTCCCCATTACAAAATCTGGGGGAAAATGAAGAATTTCCATATATAATAGAGTTGGTAATTACTCCGATGGAGTATGAAGCTGATTATTTTATATGATTTGAAGAAATAAAGTACCTAAATTAATTAGTGATGATGAAAACAAAGACGATCCTTACTTAATTGTGTAACAAATATTTACAATGTTTGTGCATATTAGTTAAACTCTAAAATATTTAAATACAATATATTAGTATCAAAGATTTGAACTTGCATTTTGGATTTGAATCGGACCTTAAAGTAAATATCTACTTTGAACTATTTATATAAATTAAAGTTCATTTTTGTTTGAATTTAAAAAACTAATGAGATATGTCTCCTTCAAAAAAATCTCATATATATTTGCTCTATAAATAACAATGTTTTTCCTGCAAAGTAAATATCTGCAAATATCTTCAAAGTAAAGTCATTTTCAAGCCTTCTTCACTTTTGTTTCCAAATTATTAATTGTGCTAGCTAGGGCTGGCAAGGGGACGGGGAAGAAGACTGGGGGACGGGACGAAGGGGGACGGGACGGGACGGGGACGGGGAGAGGGGATTTGATACGGGACCAGGATTGGGGGGACCGGGATTGGGGGGACAAAAATAGGTTCCATCCCGTCCTACTATATATAAGGGATGGGATGGGATTTACGGGGACAGGACGGGACGGGATGGAACAGGGGATTTTTTTTAAAAAAATACTTATATATTTGTATTCAAATTACACATCTTTATCTAATAAATTTTAAATTTAATTTTTGATTTTCAAGTATCAAAATAAATTTTCAAATTGAAAGTTTCAATTTTCAAATTTCAAGATTCATGTTTCAAATTTAAAGTTTCAACTTTAAAGTTTTAAATTTCAAATTTGAGAAGTTTGAATTTGTAATTTAAATATTTTAGAGTAATTTAAATTGTAACTTTAAATTAAGTATTTTAAAATTAGTTTAGTACTTTAAATTATTTTATTGTATATATTAAAGAATTAAAATGCAAAACAATAATTGTATAAAAACTTGAACAAAAGTTAAAACCTTCAAATTTATTCAATAGAACTTAGAAGTTACAATTAACAAATATTAGTGGAGTAACTAATCTACGCAGCCACCTTCTAGGAAGGGTTCAGTTTCAATAAGTTCTCATACGTAAAACTAACATTTGTTACAGATATTAGATGAGTAACTAATTTTATGCAGCCACCTTCTAGGAAACGTTCTGTTTCAACTAGTTCTCGAATTTAATCTAAAAATATATGTTTTCTTTTTTAAAATTTAATTCTAATTGTCGCATCATATCGATGGTGATATCCTCCGGTGTTGGCATACTTTCTAGAAATTCTTTTGCCTCTAATTCATCATCAATGTATTCAATTTGTGATTTGATCCAACTTGCTTGTTTTTTTCTTAACTTTGCAAAATTTTTATTCCTCCTTTCAGCATTGCACCAGTCTCTAAATAAAACGGTTGTTTCCAAACTGTCTTCCACCAATGAATGTCTATGATCACCAATTTGAAACCTTGCCGCACTGAAAGCAGCCTCCGATGCAACTGATGAAGCTTGAATAGCTAGAACATCACGAACCATTTTGCTCAAAGTTGGAAATGCATCGCTTCGCCTACTCCGCCGTCCTAATAAATCTTCATTGCCATCGTTGATTTTCAATACTTCTAAAGATTGATTAAGATATTCTTCAAAATCATCACGGTTAGTAGAATTAAGACCAAGAAAATCTCGCATATAAGTTGAAATTGAAAGTGACAAATCAATCTCAACATTAGAAGTTTGACCAACTTCTCCTTGAAAATTTTGCATAGTTCTATATTTTTCATACAACAGTTTTGGTTCTACTTTTATGCTAGACTTACACATTTGACAATTTGGAATTTCTTCCGGTAAAATTTCTAAAGTTTCATAAAAAATGTCAACAAGGTCTTGCACACCTTGTAATTTATAAGCAGGATGAAGTAAAGTAGCCGTTAAAAAAACTTGAGGAATAGGAAAAAAAATATTTTTAAAATTTTTCAATCATACCTTCAATTGCAACTCTAAATTTATCTATTTTTTATATTTACAAAATTGAATTGAAAGAGCGCAAATATTTATTAATACGGATGAAATAGTAGGATAATAAATTCCCGAAAATATGATAGTAGCATCATAAAAAAGTCTTTAAAATTGTAATAGCTCTTTAGTTTCTTCCCAATCTTCATCACAAATTTTATTTAATGTGTCAGCATTATGAGCATTAAAAACCATTTTTATGGGTCTTCTGTATTTGTAAGCAACCGAAAGCATTTCGTAAAGAGAATTCCACCTTGCTTTAATATGTTTTGGAATTTTTCTAGGTGACAATTCACATAGTAAACAACGCTCATTAAATTCCCTAATTCTAGCAGCATTGTTTGTATGAAAAATTCAGGTAACAGCATATTCAACTTTTACGCTACCACAATCAAATAATGAAATACCATCTTGTACAACTAATATTTAATATATGTGCAACACATCTAACATGAAAAATATTATTGTCAATTGAACATAATCTAACTTTTAACATTTTAGCAGCGTTTGTATTATTAGATGCATTATCTAATGCGACAGACATTATTTTATCTATAATAATGTAATAATCTAAAACACTTAAAATATTTGAAGCTAAATATACACCAGTTTTTTCTCTATACATAGTTTATAACTTATAATTCTTTTTTTGCAAATTCCAATTATGATCAATCCAATGTGCAGTAATAGATAAATAATCATTTACATTAACACTACGACCCATGTCCGAAATTATAGACACTCTACTATCTAATATGCTAAATATACGACGAAGAAATTGACAATGTTTACCTTGAAATTCAAAAACATCAGATTTAACAGTATTTCTTGAAAAGCCTCTATAATCCAGATTATAAGTTTGTTGAATATATTCAATAAAATCGGGATTTGAAGGAAAACTATAAGGCAAACCACAAACAGAAACCATTTTAGTTAAATTTTCCCGATATGATTCTTTATTATATTTACGTTGTGTTATTGGACCAGCGGAGTTAAAAGGATCTAATGCTCCTTGAACCATGTTAGAAGCCCCTATCGATGCATTACCAGTAATATCTAATTCATTAATTTAAATTCCCTTTTTTCTCTTGGCTAATGCTTTAGCTTCTTTATATTGAATCAGCAAACAAGATAACAAATATCTATTTAATCCCCCCGTTCCACCTTGACCCCCACATTTTATGTTTAAAAGGTTGCTTACACTTATTACAAATAGCAACACTATTTTCTTTATCGAAAGTCATAAATTGCCACAAAATTAAAGTTTTAGGTCGTTGATACTTCACCTTCTCTCTTGTGGGAGGTATAAGGGGTGGATGTCCAAAATTTTACTCCGGTAAATTGATAGCCTCATTTGGAACTTCAGTCACCGGACTAGTAGGTGTTTCTTCTAACTCCTCTTCTCCCAAATCAGCTTCTACTTCTTTACCTGAATTTTCATCAACATTAGGATTAATATTACCATAACGTCGTTCTAAACTTTCGTGATCGAGTTGAATATTTGAATCAATATCATAAGGAGCATCATCAACATAAGTAGAATCATTTATGTTAAATCTAACTCTACTCGTTGATTTAGATGAAGTACCACCACTTTTACTACTCTTTTTTTCTTTACTATTTTTTTACCAAAATTAAATAATTAAAAAAGTCTACTTTCTTCATTATCTTGTGCTTTTTCTTTTCCTTTACCGCTATTTTTTTTGCTAAAACTCATACTTAATTATATATAAAGTGTAATATAAAAATTAATAACACAAAAGTATAGACGAAAATTAAAATATAAATATTATGAAACGAATGTACGAAACGTCTGCGTTAATAGCATACGTTAAACCGATTGTTGAAGCTTGTGGTTTGTTGTAACTTCTAAATTTGAAACTCCAACCAATACTTGGTAACAAATATGAGATAATACAATTATATTTATTGATATAATATGAAAATTTTGAATTGAAAATTGAAATATATGAATTCTAATAATATGAGAACTAAAATGGAATAGAAATTAAGATTGACACTTGAGAGTTGAGAGTTGGGAGGATATAGAAAATAGATGAGAGAAATGAGAATAGATGATTTTGTAAGAAATAGTAGGGGATAGGTATATTTAAAATATTAAAAATGGGTTAAAGTGTAATTATTATAACTTGAGGGTTTAAAATAAAATTTTAAAAGTAGGGGGTGTTTGGGAACACAAAAATAGGCAAAAATCCGTTGGGCGGGCCCACTAGCCGTTTCCCCAACGGATATAAATGGTAAAAATTTTAAATTTAAAAAAAAAAGGGATCCCGCAAACCGTCCCGTTTAACCGGGCTGGGTCGACCGGGACACAGGGGTGAACCAGCCCCTGACCGGTCCCCTCATCCCCAACCCCATAAACCCCCTAAACCCTAGGGGACGAGACGGGTTCGAAACGGGGCGGGTCCGGACGCGGGCCGGGGTGGGACATGCTGGTCCCCCTGCCACCCCTAGTGCTAACTCAAGAAAGCTATCAATTATGGAAAGGTGCTAAGGAACTTGGAGATTTTCATAGAAAAACATTCAATCTAGGTACAAGTACCTCCTAAATTATGAGAAAATCTTGACCAAACTAATGTTCTATTAAGCTCCTGAATCCATTTTTCTTGTAAATTTATACACCTTTATAACTTATGATTTAAATGTCTCTTGTGCGTCTCAACTATGTGGAGTCACGAGTGTACCACATAAGCCAAAAGGTATAGAAATTTACAAAAAAAAAATGTTCAGGTGGTAACAGGACCTTCGTTGAGTTAAGATGTGTCTCTAAAATTCTAATCCTAGTCTAAGGAGATATTTGTGCATTATTTGATAGAGAAGTCCTTCAAACCTTCAAATCTCGTAAAGAATTTCCTACTCAAACTAATAAATTTCAAATGACGAACTTCATTCAATTTTAATTAAGTTAAAAAGCTTGAACATCACAAGGTTTCATATGATTTGGTGAGACAACTTGCATATAATGAGTTGCAGAATAAAACACAAACAAGAATAACACACAAGATTGATCAAGAAGGTGTTTGCATTATTTTTAATCTAGAAATTAGAGAAATCCAATAATTCAGATACAACGACTCAATATTGTTTTTTAAAAAAATGCAATGGTTGTTGTGTAAGAGCCTGTTTGTAAAGCAACAATGTAATCGAGATTTAATGTAATACATTCTTTGACATGTTTGTAGATCAAGTAATTACTTTATTGAAATATAACAATACTACAACTAGTTTTTCATGCTACAACTAATTTTTCATGTGGTTCGGTTAGTTAAGAAAACTATCCACGTTAGCTTGAGTTAGTTACAAGTCAACATACACCTCCATATATAGAGAGGAACTGATGTACATTTTGAATTGAAAGAACATATCTTCTATTACACAATTCAGTTTCCGTTTCATTCCTCTCAATCTCTATCTGATTGTAACCTCCATTAATGGAGTTTTGAGCTTCTTAGTTCAGTTTCTAACATGGTATCAGAGCAGCGATATTGGTTGTGCTAGATCTGCAATTTCAATTTCCATTTCCACATCAAATTGTTCAAAATTTCAGAATTCTAGATCTGCATCTGCAATTCCAAATGATTTTTTCCATATTGAGTTGTTCATAATTTCATAATGAGAACCATGAAGATTGATTACAATCATCCATTATTCATTGGTCCCTTGGATACATCGGGATCTGTGATAATTCCTGTTAAACTCACTGGTTCTGACAACTACGGGATATGGGGCAGATCAATGTGCTATTTTGGGTAAAAGGAAGTATGGATGCGTAGCAGGTGTGTGCTCGAAGGACACATACAAAAAAGAATGGCAGGAGAAGTGGGGAGACTTACAATGCCATCGCATTATCGTGGCTGATGAATACAGTTGCAGAGGAGCTCCTTGGAGGAATTTTATATGCTACGAGTGCTCACAAAGTTTGGGAAGACTTGAAGGAACGCTTTCACAAGGTGAATCGGATTAGAATTTATCAGCTACATAGGGAAATTACAACTCTCGCACAAGGTACTGACTCTGTTTCAACCTACTTTAGCAAATTAAAAAGTCTCTCGGATGAGTATGATGTTGTAGTTCCTTCTCCATGTTGTGAATGTCCTAAGTCGAAGGATTATGTTGATCACCTTTATCGATTAAGGTTGATCCAATTTCTGAGTGGATTGCATAACTCATATTATCAACCTTGTAGACAAATTTTGTTAAGAGTGTGAGTCCAACCATAAACCAGGCCTATGCTATGATAATTGAAGATGAGATTCAACATTTTGCATATCTAGCCACTGTAAATGATAAAATTGATCCAGTAATCATGCAATCTAGTCGGTTTTAGACCTATGCTCAGGGAAATCAAAACTTTAGAGGAAGGAAGTTACAATGTGAGTATTGTCATTTGAATGTTCATATTAAAGACAATTGCTATAAGTTGATTGGTTTTACCGCTGATTGGAAACACAAGAAGAAGAATGACTATGGTAATGGAAGCTATAGAGGAATCAAATCTCATCAATCCTATGGTAACACGGGAGGATATGAAGGTTTGGCTGTCAACAATGGACAACAATCATTTACGTCAGCAAACAATGTTACCAGGAAACATAATGATCCAGGTGATATTGCTTCATCTAGTCATGAGGTCAATAATGTATTTGTGGCAAAGCTTCATGGTTTCACTGAAAATGAATACAAGCAGATAATGGGACTGCACAACAAGGACACAAAAGAGACTCAAGGCAACACTATAGGTATTTCTACATGTACTGCTACATGTTTAATGTCTAGTCTTTTTTCTAGAGAGTGGATAGTGGATTCAGGTGTTTCTCATCATGTAGCTGCAAATAGACATCTAATGTCAATGAATCACAGTACCATGAGAAAGGGTGATAAGGTGAATCTACCTACTGGGGCTTCAGTTGATATTTCAAATATTGGAGATGCTTCAATTTTTTAAAATGAAGTAGTGAAGAATGTATTGTTTGTACCGGATTTCAAGTTTAACTTGCTATCTGTATCCAAGATCACCAAGGAATTGTCGTGCTTTGTCTCTTTTTACCCCAATTTCTGTGTTTTTCAGGACTTTTACAGTGGCAGGGTGAAGGGGATTAGTAAGGAGGAAAGAGTCTTATACATCTACAGAAATGATAATGGAGTTTCTAAGAAGACCATACCAAAGGCTACACAAAGGCTGACAGCTATTGTACCTATTCAAGATTGCATTTTGTGGCATAAAAGGCTTGGGCACCCCTCTTCTCAAATCATGAGATGCCTGAATCTAGTACAAAGTGTTAAGGATGATGAGTTGTCGAATAATTGCTCAGTTTTCCCTATAGCTAAACAAACCAGATTGCCCTTTCCAACTAGTATCTCTAGAGCTAGTTTGCCTTTTGATGTTGTGCATCTGGATTTGTAGGGACATTATAAGATTTCTACATTTGATAAGAAACAATATTTTCTAACTGTGGTAGATGTTTGTAGTAGGTTTAAATGGGTTCATTTGTTACAACTTAAATCTGAAGCAATTGTGGCAATTAAAACTTTTCTAGCTATGATAAAGACTAAATTTGGTGCACATGTGAAGTTGATTAGGTTTGATAATGGTACTGAATTTTCAACTCAGAATGTATAGATTTTTTCAAACGTTTAGGCATAATACATCAAAGTAGTTGTGTTCATACACCACAACAAAATGGGAATGTGGAAAGGAAGCACCAACATATACTTAATGTAGCTAGAGCAATTAGATTTGAAGATAACATGCCAATTAGATACTGCGCGAAATGTGTCATGGCAGATGTTTACCTTTTGAATAGGTTTCCCTTCTCAGCTATCAATGGGAAGACTCCATATGAACTGTTGTATTCTAAGCCTCTATCATTGTCTCACTTGAAAGTAATTGGGTGTCTGTGCTATGCTACATGTGTTCCTAAAGGTGATAAGTTTGCAGCAAGAGAAAAATCAGCATTCTTAATGGGATACTCTGCAACTCAAATGTATTTTTTGTTAGTAGAGATGTAGTGTTTAAAGAACATGTTTTCCCTTTTGCCTATCATCATGAAATTCTGGAGCATCTTGTCTCCTCAAATTTGATGTTCCCTGATTGTGATTTATTTGAAGAATGTGTTGATTGTTGTGACACTATAACCTCTCTAGATGAAAGCATCTCGGACATTGTTGACACTACAATTTTGTCTGATGAGACTGACATGGACACTGTTATTACATCTGAGGGTTCTCCTGATGAAGATAGCTTGATTCCTCAACCTGCCAGAAGCTCTATTGATCCTATCCCTGCCAGACACACTGCTAAAAAAAATAAGCAACCAATTTGGATTAAGGATTATGTTGCACCTACTAGAAACCAACCTAGTAAATATCACATTTCCAATAATATTTATTATGATAGGATTACCCCCACCTATCACAGTTACTTGGATAAATTTTCCAACTTAGTAGAACCTAATTTTTTTAGGGAGGCAGCTAAGGATGACAATTGGATTCAGGCCATGAAACAGGAGATACAAGCCCTTGATGACAATCACACTTGGGATATAGTTGACCTACCACCGGAAAAGAATGTAGTTGGTTCCAAATGGGTTTACAAGATCAAATACCAAGCAAATGGTGATGTGGAAAGATTTAAGTCAAGGTTGGTGGCCAAAGGTTATAGTCAATAAGAAGGACTTGATTATTATGAAACGTTCTCTCCTGTAGCCAAGATGGTTACTGTGAGATGTGTTGCTCTGGCAGTGTCTAAAGGTTGGTTTTTGTACCAAATGAATGTCTATAATGCCTTTTTACAAGGTGACCTTTGTGAAGAGGTATGCATGAAGATGCAATGAGAAACAAGGGGAGCAGAAGGTTTGTAGATTGCTTAAGTACTTATATGGTCTCAAACAAGCATCAAGACAATGGAACATTAAACTCACCACAACCTTGTTGAATGCTAGTTTTTCCCAAAGTGTACATGATTATTCCTTATTCACTTTTAAGAGGAAGGAGGGGATAGTTATCATTCTAGTTTATGTTGATGACCTTCTCATCACAGGAAATAATGCAGAGATGATTGTTGAATCTAAACAAGTGTTACACAAACAATTCAGATTAAAAGACATGGGGGAACCTAAGTTTTTCATGGGTATTGAAGTTTTAAGATCTAAATCTGGGGTGATTCTGAATCAAAGAAAGTATCTTTTGGAGTTAGTGTTTGATATAGGGCTCAATGGTGCAAAACCAGCAGCCACTCTTTTGGAGTCCAACTTGAAGTTAACTACTTTGGAATATGATCAAGCCATTGGTCTTACTGGTGATAAGCTTTTAAGTGATACCAGTTCTTATCAAAGACTTATGGGTAAGCTTATATGTACTACCATTACTACACCAGACATTAGTTATGCAGTCCAGAGTCTCAGTCAATTCATGCAATCACCAAAAGAATCTCACTGGAAGCTGCAACTAGGGTGGTCAGATATCTTAAAGGTACTATAGGACAAGAAATATGGCTACATGCAAAGGTTACGAATGAATTTACATGTTGGTGTGGTTATGATTGGGATGCATGCCCCAACACAAGGACCTCAGTTACAGGGTATGTGACCAAATTTGGAGAATCTTTGATCTCCTGGAAATCAAAGAAGCAGCACACAGTTTCGAGGAGTTCTACTGAGGCAGAATACAGAAGTATGGCCTCAGTTGTAGCTGAAGTTACTTGGATGCTAGGCTTGTTTAAGGAATTAGAAGTGGATATTCAGTCACCTTTTCTTATTATGAGTGATAGCAAGTCTGCTATGCAGATTGCAGCTAATCCAACCTTCCATGAGCGCACTAAACACATTGAAATAGACTATCACTTTATTCATGAAAGGATCAAATCTGGCATGATCTACATTGTTTATGTTCTTACTCAAAACTAAGTTGCAGACTTGTTAACGAAAGGACTGGGACATGTTCAACACCTATATCTTCTAAGCAAGCTAGAGTGCTCAACATTTTTCACCCTCCATCTTGAGGGAGAGTATTGAAATATAAGAATACTACAACTAGTTTTTCATACTACAACTAATTTTTCATGTGGTTCAGTTAGTTAAGAAAACTATCCACGTGTCTAATTAGTTAGGCTATTAAGTGTTAGCTTGAGTTAGTTACAAGTCATTACACACACCTCTGTATAGAGAGAGGAACTGATGTACATTTTGAATTGAAAGAAGATATTTTCTAATACACAATTCAATTTCCGTTTCATTCCTCTCAATCTCTATCTGATTGTAACCTCCATTAATGGAGTTTTGAGCTTCTTAATACTTAGTAAGAAAGAAATTGGGTGTAATTAAAAGGTGCAGCAATTACACGTCTCAATTCCCAAGGTTAGAAATTGAGTGTAATTACATGCAACTTTTTAATATATTTTTTTCATTTTATTTATATTGGTAATTTTCGTTTTGATTGATTTTTTATTTCTAATATTTTTCAAAGAAAAATATTTCTTTTATTCTAATATTTTCTAATTTTTTTTTTAAAAAAAGTGTTATTATATTACATTTCCTTTTTATTCTCAACTTTTTTCATGTGATTTCATTCAATTTTTCATATTATCAACTTATTTATTTATTTATTTTTTCATTTGTATAATTTTGTTAGTATTTTTATTTTTAAATTAAGGTAGATTTCATTTTTGACTAAGCTTATAGAGTTACGTTTTTTCTTTTTTAAAACCATATTTACGTATGTAATGTTGAAATTTGATATAAGAGTATTATGTTAAATATTTTGTTTTGAATTTAGAACTTATTTGGGTTTCATTTGTTCAGTAATATTGGCTTGATATTTCACATCGTAAGTCATTTATTTTTTAGTTAGACTTGGCATATTATCATTTTGTAAAATATTTAATAATTTTTTGACATTATATTTATAATATTAACATTTTTGTCAAACATGCATTTCATAATGTTGATAGAAATCTTTGCACTTTTAATTTTTATGACTAATTTAATTTAATTATACTAATTTGAAAAATATAAATTAATTATTTCTTATTATAATATTAATTGGAGCATATGTTATTAACTTTATATTTTGAAAAGACAATATATGTCCTAAATATGTAATCTGGTTTCTATAAAGGGCCATATATGTTTAATATTTTTTTAAAATTTCAAATAATTAATTTTTATTTTCAAAATTTAATATAACCTTATAATTGCACTTGTGCAACCAAATGATATACTTCTAAGTGCATTGTTATAAACAAACAGGTTAGCATAATTAATAGATGGTGTAATTGCCAAACTAATGATTACTGCTCTAACCAAACGATATACTTGTAAGTACATTGTTATAAACAAACAGTTTAGCATAATTAATAGATGGTGTGATTGGTAAACTAATCATTATTGCTCTAGTACTTACACGAAAATCAATTTACAGCTAATTTTCCAAATGAATAAAAGAAAAGTTGGTTGAGGAAAAGAAATAATTTATTTTAGATGAAATACAATACAGATAATTATGTAGTCGACAATTGGGCATTTGGTCTAGTGGTATGATTCTCGCTTTGGGTGCGAGAGGTCCCGAGTTCGATTCTCGGAATGCCCCGTTTTTATAAAATTAAAAAAGAATATTATATCCACATGATGGGACAATCAAAATGATTATTATTTTATTCATCGTTCCCATTTTTTTAATTATTAGTATTATATAGATATTATTATTATATATTATATAGAAGAGTGAAGTGAGAGGACGACCAAGCATATAAATATAATTTCATTGTAACAAAAATCTATTAAGAAACATAATAAATAATTCTAGAAATATCTTTCTATATGTGAAGTGAAAAATGATGAAGGGCAAAAATGTAATTTTAGTTTGACAATCTACCAAGAATGATAACAAGAAAATTAAATAGTTCTAGAACCATCTTAAGTCATTCTTATTACCATTAACTTATTTTGTTATTACTTCACTTTTTTATTATTATTATTTATTGTTATCTCTTTTATTATTACTCTATTTTACTATTATTTTAATTTAATTCTTAATATTTTTTTACTCATTATGCTTATCAAAAATGCCTACTTTTTATATAAAAATTTATCATGAATTAATATTTTCATATCTATTTTGGCTCTAATTAATATACTTGAAAATAAATAAGTGTGATAGAATTAATAATATATATTAGATTGAAATTAAAAAAAAAAATGTTAAAAAGCAACTTTACAAATAAAATGAATATATAGGATGATATATTTGTATTAAAGACGACCAAGAATAAAAGTATAGTTTCATTCTTACAAAAATCTATCAAGAATAAATAATTCTAGAAACATATTTTTAAATACGAAGTGAATGATGATCAAAAGCAAAAATGTAACTTCATGCAAATAAAAATCTACCAAGAATTATAGCAAGAAAATTAAATAGTTCTAAAACACATTTAGTTATTATAATTAGTATTGCCTCATTTTTGTTATTTATTCATTTTTTATGAGTTATTGTGAAAATAAATAAATTATGATTATGCTTAGCTTTTAATAACTATACTTCACGTATAATATTAGGTGGAATCAATCAAAGTTAATATTTAAATTTATATGTATATTTAAATTTTGTATATTAAAATATTTTTAAATTTTCTAATCTTAAATATGTTGTATAAAAAAAATTAAAATTCAAATGTTATTTTCTTTTTGAAATGAAATAAAGAAATAATTCCATACAAATCAAAAAGGAGTGAGTCATATATTAAAAATGAAATATATGTGTGTAAGAATCTTTTGGCTTCCTTCTATTAATTGTGCATATATATATATATATATTATATATATATATATATATATATATATATATATATATATATAGAGAGAGAGAGAGAGAGAGATAGATAGATAGATAGATAGATATAGAAAAGTGAAGTGGGATGAAGACCAAGGCCAAAAACATAATTTCATGCTAACAAAAATATATTAAGAAAGATAACTAATAATTCTAGAAACATCTTTCTATATATGAAGTGAATAATGATCAAGAGCAAAAATGTACTTTCATGCTAACAAAAATCCATCAAAAATGATAATTAAAAGATTAAATAGTTCTAGAAACGTCTTTAGTTATTGTTATTACCATTAAATTATTTTTTTATTACTTCACTTTCCTTTCTTTTGTAAGTTATAGATATATCTATTACGAAAGATAATTAATAATTCTAGAAACATCTTTCTATATACGAATTGAATAATGATCAAGGGCAAAAATACTATTTCACGTAATAAAAATCTATCAAAAATAATAATAAAAAGATTAAATAGTTCTGGAAACATATTTAGTTATTGTTATTACCATTACTTATTTTGTTATTACTTTACTTTCTTTTCTTTTGTGAGTTATTATGATATCTATTTTATTAATACTCTACTTTACATTACTTTAAATGAATTCTTAATATTTTTTTCTATTCATTGTGCTTATAAAAATGCCTACTTTTTATATAAAAAATTATCATGAATTAATTATTTTCATCTTTAATTTGACTCCAATAATATACTTGAAAATTAAAAAGTGTGATAAAATTAATAATATATATTAGATTGAAATTACAGAAAAAGATTTTAAAAAGTAATTTGACAAATAAAAATGAATAGGATCATATTTTGTATTAAAGACGACAATTTTATTCTAACAAAAATCTATCAAGAATAAATATATCTAGAAACATCTTTCTATATATGAAGTGAATGATGATCGAAGGTAAAAATGTAATTTTATGCAAGAAAAAATCTTCCACGAATAATAACAAGAAAATTAAATAGTTCTAGAAATATCTTTAGTGATTATAATTAGTATTACCTCATTTTTTGTTATTTCTTCATCTTTTAAAGAGTTATTGTGATATCTATTTATTATATGAAAGTAAATAAATAATGATTATACTTAGCTCTTAATAATTATTTATCAAGTATAACATTAGGTGGAATCAATCAAAAGTAAAATTAAAATTAAAATTTATATTTAAATTTTGTGTATTAAAATATTTTTCAATTTTGTGATCTTAAATATGTTTTATAAAAAATTAAAATTCAAAAGTTATTTTTTTAAAACAAAATAAAAAAATAAGTTTATATAAATTGAAAAGGAGGGATTCAGATATTAAAAGTGAATATATATGTGTTATTATTAAAATGAGCTCTCGTATATTTTTTAAAAGAAAGTAGTTTGGCTTCCTTCTATTAATTTGTACATATATGTGTAGTTTAAATATTTCAACATTCTAATATAGAAAAATAATGATTTGAAAACTTTAATTCTTCTTTTTAATTTCTAATTTGTTACATATTTGAAAATTACAATTAAAAAGCTTTAAAACCCAATGTAACAATTTAAAATATTTTTAGAAAAATATAGTTAAAAAACATAATGAAATTTGGTTGATTCACTTAGTTTTATCGAAACAAAAAAAAGTTGCATGTCTTGTTTGAAAATAACGTAAGAATTAAAAAGTACTATGAATCATAGTAAAATGACAATTAAAAATATGTGAGAATCATATAAGAAATTTCGTTGACTTTCCTAAAATCACTTGTATCATATAAAATAAAACAAATATAGTAAGATATATTATTCAAAAATGACACAAAAGGTACATAAATTAATAATTTAAAATATTTTTGAAAAAACACATAAAAAAATTAGTTCATTTTTTCAAATTTCATTTGTGTCACCTAAATTGGAAGAAAAAAAAAACATACGTTGGGCCTATAATTTCATTCTAACAAAAATCTATTAAGAAAGATGTGAATGATGATCAAGGGCAAAAATGTAATTTCACACTAACAAAAATTTATCAATAATGATAACAAAAAAATTAAATATTCTAGAAAAATCTCATGTTTTTGTTATTACCATTAACTTATTTTGTTATTACTTCACTGTCTTTTCTTTTGTGAGTTATTGTGATATCTATTTTATTATTACTCTATTTTACTTTAGTTTAATTCTTAATATTTTTTCTTTTCATTATGCTTATCAAAAATATCTACTTTTTATATAAAAATTTATCATGAATTAACTGTTTCCATCTTTAATTTGGCTCTAATTAATATACTTGAAAATAAATAAGTGTGATAAAATTAATAATATATATTAGATTGAAATAAAAAAAAAAAGATGTTAAAAGTAATTTTACAAATAAAAATGAATAGGATGATATATTTGTATTAAAGACGACCAAGAAAAAATGTAATTTAATTCTAACAAAAACCTATCATGAATAAAAAAAATTCATGCAAATGAAAATCTACCAAGAATGATAACAAGAAAATTAAATACTTCTAGAAACATCTTTAGTTATTATTATTAGTATTACCTCGTTTTTGTTATTTCTCTGTTTTTTATGAATTATTGCGATATTTATTTAATATATGAAAGTAAATAAATTATGATTATGAATAACTCTTAATAATTACATATCAAGTATAATATTAGGTGGAATCAATCAAAAATAAAATTGGAATTCATATGTATATTTAAATTTTGTGTATTAAAAAGATTTTTCGATTTTGTAATCTTAAATATGCTATATAAAAAAATTAAAATTCAGAAGTTATTTTCTTTTTGAGATAAAATAAAAAATAAGTTCATATAAATCTAAAAGTAGGAATCATATATTAAAAATGAAATATATATGTGTATTATTAAAATGTGCTTTCATATATTTTCTTAAAAAAGTTCTTTGGTTTCTTCTATTAATTTGGTGCGTATATATGGAGTTTTAAAGATTTGAATATTTTAATATAAAAATATAATGATTTGAAAACTTTAATTCTCTGTCTTAATTTCTAATTTGTTACATATTTAAAAATTACATTAAAAAAAGCTTAAAATCTAAATGTAACAATTCAAGATTTTTTTAGAAAAAACATAGTTAAAAATTATAATGAGATTTGGTTGATTCCCTTATTTTTATCGAAACAAAAGAAAATTTCATATTATTTGAAAATGACGTAAGAACTAAAATTACTATGAATCACAGTAAAATAACAACTAAAAATATGTGAGAATCATATAACAAATTCCGTTTACTTTCCTAAAATCACTTGGATCATATAAAATGAAACAGGTGAAGTAACATATATTATTTGAAAATTGACATAAAGGGTACATAAATTAACAAGTCAAAATACATCTTTTAAGAAAAACACATATAAGAAATTTAGTTCACTTTTTCAAATTTCATTTGTGTCAAATAAATTGAAAGAAAAAAATAAACATACGTTGGCCCGCATTGGCGCGAGCACCTAATATCTAGTTATTACTATATAGAAGAGCCATGTGGTGGACGACCACTGACACTTTAGCAAATTTGACTTCATATAATGTCAAAATGGTAATTTTATTTCACAAGTTTTTTCTTACCTGAAGAGATATATATGCAGTAGATTCTAAAATACTTGTAATAGGACACATACATTTTTCATTGATATACATAATCAGTAGTTTCTAGAATACATCTCCCTCTTTCACGTAGTTCTATTTTTTCTCTCACGATGCATTCCCATCTTTTCAGATACTTGTAATTATTCATAGCCACATTTGTTGAGCTGTAAGTTTTTTTTTTCAAAGTGCGTCGGCGGTGGTGCTACTGTGGCGGAGGAAAATTTCCTTCAAAGTCACTCACTTGTGATCCCAAAATTGCCTTTCAAAGTGTATGAGTTAATGATATAATTTTTGTCTATTTCTTTTTCCATAAAGCTCTAATTCATTTTTTCGTAATTGAATAGTAGGAACTGTGACATGTGATGTTATTCCAATTCTCTTCAAATTTCCAATTTCATGGATGATGTTATTGTTGTAGTGCTTGACTGTTCTTCGATCGTAGTATTTTTTCTTTCATTTTTAGATGTAACAATTTTTTTCTCCTTAATTTATTTTCAGCTTCAATTAAAATGATGAAGGACCCAAAAGTGGGTTTACAAATTTCCATGTGATAGACACATTCTTGGTTTGGGAAATGCTTTCTTCGATGCAGTGAAGGAAGGATAAGAGTAAGAGCAATCGTTTGAACATTTTCAGAGTCTATATTATACTTTTGATGAAACCTTTCAAATTGCAAATGATTAATATATCTTAGTAGTCAAGTCATCCAATTACAAGTTTGTTCTTTTCATTAAATGCTAACTTCCACCGTAGTTAAATGATTAGTTGAGCGTATTATTCGGATTCGATAAATAGTACAACCAGGAACCATCAAAGGGAATAGTTTGGATTCTTACAAAAATTTTGTTGATTGTTTTTTTCTCTAGTTTCTCGTGAACCTTATAGGTAGTTTAGATTATTTTACCTAAGAAAAATTTTCGTTTGAAAATGCAATATTATTTGAGTGACCAGTCAAAGTATCATCATCGCTTGGACGCAGAAACCTCTTACCATTACTATCTTGGCTTATTGAAAATTCTCATTTTTGATCGACATTTCTGTTCTCTTGTAAAGAAAATAATTGGGCTATCTTTTGTTATCAAAAAATTTAGAGTATCTATTTTTGGATCACAATGAATAAATTTTACTATTTTGATATATATTCTATAATTAATAGTATCTATTATAAACAAAACCTATGCAATTATTGTAGCCGAAATGCTATCATTTTTTTGGATAGAAATTAGTTCAATGTTTGGACTGATGGTTGTAACGTGTTTTAGTTCTAGAAGTCAATCAGGGTTGCATCCAATTGAAAAATTCAACCAAGATATGTCTCTAATAGTAGCTGTTGCTACTCCTGAAATAGTGTATAGAGGTGTGGATTGATAAATGATTTTTAGCGGCCAAAATAGGACTAATGTTTATCAGAAAAAAATGGATTAACCTCGACTTTTTTTAATGAGAGTTGCAATATTATTCTTTTCCAAAATACCAATACATGGGATAGATTAGTGGAATAATATCATTAGATTTGCAATATAATTCTTTTTTCAGTACACGTACATATTTAGATTATTGTTTCAATTGCCTCACAAAATTATACTATAATGTTGATGTCACTATTTTTATCTAAAAATTCACACCTTGTTTTGTCAAAGATAGGTGTAAGCTAATTTTCAAGCTAAACACGATTCAAATAATTTCTATTGTTTGGGCTGCTTTCTTGTGTAAGACCCCTAATGGGTTTTAAGCACACATTAGATACTCAGATTAGAGTGTAAAGAAACAACTTGAAATTCGTTGTGCGAGATTAGGTAGTTCAAAGTAATAGTAAAATTGAAGATTCTCTTTGTACAAGAACCCTGATGCAAGGATGTACATATTAGATGAAACTAATGGCACTGCCAGAAAATACCAATTGTGCATGGTATAAATTTTGATTTCTTCCACCCTATGCTTATATCATGTTCTTTTTATGATCTGAAAAATACTTGCATATGGAGTTGAATACTTTTGACGTTGCAAAAATATATTTTATAAGGTGAATAATTTGTTTTATCAAACTAAAACTTTATCTACTCTTGTGACAATTATTTCTATACTTTCTGTCCCATTACTTTCTTAATAATGGCTATTATGTTGTAATTTTAAAGTCAAAGAGGCGACTAGAAGATTTATTGGAAGCTTTTAAAAACTCGCTCTACATTTCAGTGCATTAATATTTATAAGGAGAACTTTGGGCCTTTTGAAAATTAGCAACAGGCTGATTGTTGAGAGAAGGAAAGGAAAGGTAAGGCAAAAAAATAAAAATGGAAAAGGCACCTTGTCTTTGAAAACTCAAAGGTCAAGTAAGGGAAGCACAAGATAATTAATGGCAAGGGCAAAAAATATATAGAGAGTAATAAAGGACAAAGAGAAGTTCTCTAGATTCGAAGATGCAGGAGTCAAGGAACTGTCAGGCCAATTGAGTGCATTTGACAAGATGGAATAAATACTGATTGTTGCAGGTAAGTTACTAATTCATTTGACAAATTACATAAAAGAGCTAATTTCCTCTAAACTTTCCGTAGAAGCTTTAATGGTGATAATTCATGTCACCAAGACGGATTGTCGAAGTAAAATCTGCATGAGACTCATAAAAGATTGTTTCCTTAGTTTGTAGTTACTACTTGAATATGTATGTTACTGTGTCAGTTGTGTAAGTCGTTTTGTACGTCTGGTGTTTTATATGTTGTGTGAGAACTCTATAAGTTTCAGCTATATGCAATTCTTATTTGTTTTTTTGTATTGAGTACATTTGGTGCAATGAGTTGCCACTGTTTACTATGTCGATCATAGTAAAATTAGCATATTCATTCAAATATTATTTGTTTTGATGTATCTATCTAATTTCAGTTTGTATGAAGCTTTAGGATCTACAAAGAGAGTCCTATGCGTAAACTTATAAAATGACATCTTAAGAGTGCTTTTTCCTATAATGCAGCTTGCAATTTTCATTACACAAAAAATTTGTTTATAGGTAGAATTAAGTGCAGAAAATCGAGCATATATTGTTATAATTTATATGGTGACATCGCAAAATGTATCCGATAATCCCAATATTTTGCAACCCCAAAATCACTTAAATGGTCAATGATTTAATTTTCATTTGCAAACTTGTTGGTAGATAATAACAGATTTAGTATTAAATAATAGTATTAAATAATATTAGTATTTACTGTGTACTAATCCTAGTCCTATTAGGATTAGTACTCCTTAATCCTAGTCCTATTAGGATTAGTACTCCTTCCTATATGTCCTATATATATCACCCATGTATTCCCTTATTAGGTTAACACTTCAATACAATCAATATTCCTTCATGGTATCAAGAGCCAGAAAACCTAGATCTTCTTTTCTCTAGGTTTTTTTTTTCTCTCTTTAGGGCACCGATCGTTCCCTCTCTTCTCTTGGGCGGCGGCAGCCATGAATAAACCGAGGTGGATCCTCTCGATTCACTTCCTTCTAGCGTTAAACTCCTTCTCAGGCATCTTCATGCCCTGATTCCCAAAAAATTATCAGACATAAATTACCCTACATGGAAAATCACCGTTCTTACAGCCCTTGAGGCCAATTACCTTCTCAAATACGTCGATGGAAGCACAGAACCGCCGCCGGCAGTCATCACCGCCACGGACAAATCAGAAAAAACCAATCCGGCCCATACCGCCTGGAAAGCCGTGGATGGACAGATCCGATCATGTTTGATTGTGGTCATCTCTCCCACGGTTCGAAAACACATCCGATCCTACACAACTGCTTCAGCCCTGTGGACGGCCCTCGCAACACGCTATGCATCAATTTCCCACTCTCATATTTTTCAATTGCGTGATCGTCTCCACACAATTACCAAAGGAACGAAAACTATGGTGGATTATTTAGACGAGGTCTCCACCATCATCACAGCCCTAGACACCGTGAACGAAATCATTCCCGAAAAAGATCTCGTCATGTGCGTCGTTCGGGGGCTCCCATCATCTTACTCCTCCATTAAACAGGCGGTTCGCATCAGTCCAACGCCCGTTGACCTAGCTACTCTCTCCTCGTGGATAAAAAGTGAAGAAATCAACGTGGATCTGGAGAGCAAACTTCTTCTCCGAGAAGCCGATGTTATAGAGCCGGCCACCGCCCTCACCGCAAGCCAGAACTATCGCGGGGGGCGTGGTGGCGGCCGGCAGTGGAGCCGTGGTGGCTACGGCAGAAACAGCGGAGGCCGCGGGCGCGGCGGTCGGCAGGGCAATCGTCCGCCGTACGACGGTCAGCAGCACGGCAGCAACAACACCCTGCACTCCTTCGGCAGCGGCGGACAGTCATCTTCCAGCGGTGGGCAGGGCACTTACGAGCGGGATCGTCCAACTTGTCAAATCTGTCAGAAAACAGGACACACCGCTGCTCGTTGCTGGTTTTGGTATGAGGAGAGTCGAAATAGTGATAACCGTGCCAATTATGCATCTCAAGCCGGCCCTTCCTCTGAATGGCTGTTGGATACTGGGGCCAACATGCACGTTTCTTCTGATCTATACAAGCTTAACGCTCCAAATCCATATCATGGCTCCAATCGTATTACTGTTGGCAACGGTGAGTCACTTAATATTTCTTACACTGGCACGGGTATCATTAAAAACCCCACCGCTATCTTTCACCTAGGTAACCTTACCCACGGCCCTTCTATTAAATTCAATCTCCTTTCAGTTCACCAATTCACAAAAGACAATAATTGCTCACTCTTGTTCACCTCTAATGATTTTCAGATCCTAGACAATACAACCAAGAGGGTGATTTTCCAGGGCCCCTGTGAGCATGGTATGTACGTTCTTCCTGGCACAAGTTCGTCTGCCCACCCAGTTTCAGAAAGCGTTCCTGTGGCTCCGGTGGCTCTTTCGGCTGATGGCCACAGTCTGTTGTGGCATAGTCGTCTGGGTCACCCGTCTACTCAAATAATAAATTCTTTAATGTCTCAATTAGGTTTTTCTTCCATTCATGTAAACAATTGTGACTCCTGTACAATTGCTAAATCTCATAAATTACCTTTTACTTTATCTGAGAAGCGTACAACTGCACCTTTTCAACTTATTCATTCTGACCTATGGGGTCCTACTGTTGTTCCTTCATTTGCTGGTTTTCGCTATTATATTTGTTTTGTGGATGATTTTACAAAATACACTTGGTTGTACCCACTAAAATACAAATCACAGGCATACACCACCTTTGTCACTTTTGAAAAAATGGTCAAAACACAATTCAGTTCTCATGTTAAACTTTTTCGAAGTGACAATGGAAAGGAATATGTCAATAACATCTTTGGCCAGTTTCTGCAATCCCTGGGAATTATACATCAAACCTCCTGTCCATACACTCCCGAACAGAATGGGGTGGCTGAGCGTAAGCATCGCCATCTCATTGAAACGGTGGTTACTCTTCTACATCAATCTCATCTTTCTGTCTCCTTTTGGGTAGAAGCTCTAGCCACCGCAAACTACCTCATTAACAGAATGCCCAGTCACACTCTCTCCAACAAATCACCCTATCAACTCCTTTACCAAGAACTTCCCAATTATACCAACCTCCGCGTCTTTGGGTGTCTTGCCTACCCTTGGCTACGCCCTCATATTACTCACAAATTACAACCCCGATCCTGTCCTTGTATTTTTTTGGGCTATCATCCTACCTCCAAGGGTTATCGCTGTCTTGACCCACAAACTCATAAAGTCTACATATCTCGTCATGTCAAATTTGTCGAAAATGAGTTTCTCTACGAGTCTATTTCCTCCTCCACAAATACATCATTCATTGGCGTCCTTCCCCTTTTTCCAACATACTCACAGGGTCCCTCACCACCTTCCCCCACACCTCCACCCACTACCCAACCACCCCTCATCACCCCTTCGACCGTCACCCACAATACACCCGCAACCACCACCCACACCCACAACCAACCCGAACCACCCCATACCCACAACATCTCGAGCCCGATCCATTTTGGGTCCTTCCCGGCCACCCCCGAATCACCACCGCCCGTGCCACTCCCCAATACTCATCCCATGTTAACCCGTGGTAAAGCCGGTATCTTTAAACCTAAAACCTTTCAGGCTACCATACTACCAAATACACCCCTTCCCGATAGTGAACCAACAACCTACTCTGTTGCCTCAAAAAATGCTTATTGGCGTCATGCTATGGATGATGAGTTTAAGACTTTGACTGATCAGAAAACTTGGGTTCTTGTACCTAAGCCCCATGGGCGGCACCCAGTGGGCAGTAAATGGGTGTACAAAATTAAACACAATGCGAATGGCAGTATTTCCAGGTACAGGGCTCGAATACAATCAATATTCCTTCAGTAGACTTCAAATCATAATGCACCACTATCTGTAAATAGACATTATGGAGGCTAAATTGGGTATATTATTGTATGTTTAGTGGTAGTACTTAAGTAGAATGAGTTACATTAGAACTCAGACATACTTAAGTATCTAATAGTTTTAGTTTCATGCCTCATTTGTTGTGCTAAGAATTAGTATCCAGGAAATCAACTGCTTCATCACTTTAAGAGGTGAACTGTTGCGAATCACCTTTGAGAAGCGAGTGCTTTGGCAAAGCGATGTTAAGCGTGAATTAGTATGGAACATCTTTCCTTTATATTTTTAGCATTTAAAAAGGTTTATTTCTAAAAGAAAAGAAGTTTGACTTTAAAATTTTACATTTCACATCTTCTCTGATGATTGAATTTCAGGTAAACATCTTTTTATCTTCTTCTTTTTTCTTCTACTTCTCCATCTTGCTATATTTTCTTCTTCTTTCTTCTCCAGGGCTCTCTATTGTCTGCTAGGCTTGTTTTTCTTTTCTTTCATCTTCTACTTTCTTCATCCTAATTTCAAATGTAACATGTGATTTTGATCAAAGACAATTCAAAAGAAATTGATCACAAACATACAAGATGCTCTGTTAGTGTTAGATTTATAAATAGTATACATGTATGTGTAATTAGTACTTTCACATATGTAAATATTCAACTACGTAAATATTTAACTACAACATCCAACTGTATGACGTTTGCAAAATATATAGACATTTTGTAGTTACTATGTTTAAAAATAGTAATATTTTAATTTACTTTATGTAATGGTGTTTATATGTGATTTGATCATTTATATTAATCAATCTTAGGCTATAAATAAGACTACATGTTGGGCGCGTGTTAGCACGGGTCACACTTATCTAGTATTATATATATATATATATATATATATATATATATATATATATATATATATATATATATGTATATAATGGTTGTTCAACAAAATTAGAAATATTTGAAAAGAAATCACTTTCAGCCTTCTCTCACCTGAAATTTGAACCTAAAACTTCAATTCATTAGCCACACTAATGCCATTGATATTCGAGCAAAAGGAGATTGTAATAAATAATATTTTTTGAAAGAAATTAACTTCGACAGATATATTCTTTGAAAGAAAGAAATTTCCCAGAAGTTATATTTACGTACCATTAGTACATTGATTTCGAGCAAAAGGAGATTGTAATAAACAATATTCTTTGAAAGAAATCAACTTCCAGAGATATATTCTTTGAAAGAAATAAATTTCCTAGATAGTTGTATTTACGTACCATTAGTATCAAATATTACTTTTTCTGTCATAATTAGTTGTCCTCTTTTTCTTTTTTAGTTATTTTTTTATTAATTATTCATTTTGAGAAACTAAAAAAGAACAAATTTTTATTTACCTAATATGCCTTCAATTAATTACTTAAAAAAAAAGTAGAACTTTCAGAAATCTTAAGTTCTTGATTTATTCACTTTATAATTAATAGGGATAAAATGGTAAGCTCACTATATCAATCATTATTTTCTTAACAAGCGTGTCAATTTAAAAATGAACAAGTAATTAGGAATAGAAGATAAAAATATGATAGGTTTGAGATTTTTGCAAACTTGTAACTTTTACCGGTCAATATTAGAAGGCTCAATAAAATTTATAGATATAATCAAACGATATTTTTTAAGAAAAATTATTAAATGGTGGGGAGTTGGAGTTTAGTAATTCTTTGTTAGGTCTTAAATTTTCATTCTACATAAATTCAAATGCAAAGCTCCATGGATGTACTTTATGATTCAACAACTAGCATATAACAATATTCATTAAAGGTCAAACAGATCGATTACCCTCTAAAGTTGACATTAAATTTCACTTAGACATTTTAATTGAGCAATGTTTATTTTAGTCACCTCATATAGGGTCTCGTTGTGTCATTTTGCTACTTTTTGCTGACATGTCAAAGTGAGAGTGGTACAGGGACGGACCCACAGAGGGTCAAGTGGGTTCATATGAACCCACTTCGTTGAAAAATAACTGTGTGTGTGTGTGCGCGTGTGTGTTGTGCGTGCGTGCGTGGTGCGTGCGTGTGTGTGTGTGTGTGTGTTCGTGCGTGTGTGTGTGTGTGCGTGTGTGTGTGTGTGTGTGTGTGTGTGTGTGTGTGCGCGTGCGTGCGTGCGTGTGTGTGTGTGTGTGTGTGTGTTAACTTTTGACTTCACTAACACAAGTTTGACCTTTGACACAGTAATGAAGAGGGCTTAATTTTACAGCTTGCCTGAGTTTGAATCCCTACTTACACATTTAGTTTTATTTTTATATCTTGAATTCACTTCTTGAAAATCTTGGGTTCGACACTGGTGTGACACTCAACAATAGTGCGTAAAAGACTTAATTTAGCCAAATTTTTATTTTATTTTCTCTTCTTCTTCTTTAATTTTCAAGTCACCACCTCCCACCATTTTTTCAATTTTGAACTCCTTCAATGAAGATTGAATTTTTTATTTAAACTTGTTTTTAAGTCATTTTTTCTTCTTCTTCATTGTATTACTTTTCTAAATTTACCATCACCTTCCTCTACCTTTTTTGTTAAAATGAATGGATACCAACACCCATATTTCATATTTGATCTCTCCCTATTCTCTTCCCACAAAACAACATTAAAAGAAAGAAAAATAGTAAAAGAAAAGAAAAAGGCATAAAAGAGATATAAAGCGTATGAAAAAAGACGATTTCTAATTCCACCATTTTCAAAAAAAAAAAAATTGAATATCAACACTCATATTTCATAATTTTTCTTTCTCCCTCCTTGTCTCCCTCCTCCACTCTTTTTCTATCAAAACAACATTAAAATAGAGAGAAAGAAAGAATCTAAAACAACTTTCAAGAGCAAATTAAGAAAAAAAACTAAAAAAGATTGTTGGATATAGTAGAGAAGATAATACCATGGGGGAGCGGTAAATTTATTTTGTTTTAGAATAATATTTTTATTTTTTGTTTACTAAATAAATTTTAAAATAATTTTCAAACTTAAAATAACACATGTAATCATTTAATCGTCGTTCTCCACGTCAGCAACAAGTGTATTCACTCTCTTTCAACTTTTTCTTATTGTAAAAAAATATCAAAAAAATATAACAGGACCTACATAAGGAATCTAAAATAAACATCACATAATTAAAATATCTTTATAAAATTTGATGCAAACTTTAGGGGATTACTAATAAATTTGACGTGTTATTAAAGTTAGCTAGCAATTTCATGGCCAAATGTATATATATATATATATTATATATATATATATATATATATATAATATATATATATATATATATATATAATATATATATAATATATTATATATATATATATATATATATATATATATAAATGTGAATCCAAAACCGCTGATGTGGCAGCACCCAATGACCACCATTTGAAAATCCTTATATTATCTTTTTAATTAATTAAATAAAATCTGTGTTTTTATTATTTTATCTTTTTCATTAAATAAAAATCTGTGTTGTTATCCAAAATAAAAGTAACCCCTCATTTAAAAGATCACACTAAATAGCCATAATTAATTAATCAGCCCACAACCACTCAAATTCAGCCCATTTGAAACGGTTCAAATCCAGCCCACTAACATATTCTTAATTATCCAATTTAATACTACCAGAAGGCAAACGACAACAATATCATCCACTAGCAAATCTCTTCCACAGTTCCACCCAACCTACATCAGAAAACATATTTGATAAAAATGAAGGGTGAAAGATTTTCCGGAACGCTTTCAAGCTTTGATGATGTACATATGTTGGCTCATCGCTTGAAAACTGTGGATAATGGTTATGTGAGTGAAGATGGTGAAATCGATGAGAGCATAAATGAGAAGGATGAGGTAAAACCACAGAGCAATCATTAAGTTGTCAAACCCATGGAAAATGACTCCGATTTTGTTGAAAATGCAATTGTAGTTACTGATCAGAATGTTTTAGTATGCTTTCAGTTCTGATTATTCTTTTCCTGGACTGTTTTTCCTTGAGTTGAGGATCTAAGGAAATAGACTATCTAACTCTAAGCTAGGGGAAAGGTATGTGTATACTCTACTCTCTCCAAACCCCACTTTGTAGGACTTCATTGAATCTGTTGTTGTTGTAGTGAAGCTCTTATGTAGTAGATAGTTCAATTTCAGTACATCTTGAATATAGTGTAAAATACATATTTTTCAAAATCTATCTTTATATAGAGATTGGGCTAGCTTTTGAACCTTAAATCTTTTTCAAGAATATGTATCGTTTAAGTGGAAGGCAGTAGGCGCGACAAGCCATTTGAAAATCATATACTTGCTTTCTTGCAACTTATCGTTACTGTGGAGTATGTCGCAGGTCATATCAGCGTTTAAGTTTGGAGCTGCAATCTTTTTCAAAAATCCTTTAGATGCTGCTACTGTATTCACAGCAACAACAGCTTTCAGAATTTTACAGGATCCTATCAGAACCTTCCCTCAGTCCCTTATGACAATTTCACAAGCCATGATATCTCTAGGTAGGTTAGATGGATATATGACAAGCCGTGAATTGGATTCTGATGTTGTCGAAAGACAACAAGGCTGTAATGGCAGTATTGCAGTGGAGGTTAAAGATGGGATTTTTTCATGGGAAGATGATGGTGATCAAATTGTTCTGAAAGACATAAATCTTCAAGTTCGAAAGGCGGAACTTGCTGCAATTGTTGGAATGGTTGGATCAGGAAAGTCTTCTTTGTTGGCATCAATGCTTGGTGAACTTCACAAAGTATCGGGAGAGGTAAAATCACCTTTTTTTTATACTTACCATGTTAATGTTGGTGATTTTGCTTTTGTAATTTTCTAAAGCATTTCCAATTTTGTTTTATGAATCTCTTTTGCACTGGTAACTTCATAATGATTCTGCAGCAGCAAACAAATTGAGTTTGGGCGCGTTAAGACTGGCTAGATAGTTTCCTTATATGTTGTCATCCATTGAAATATATCCGATTGCTGAATTGTTACTACCAGTCTGTTGTAGCTTCTAACACTTGTCTTACAATACAGGTAAGAGTCTGTGGAAGCACTGCTTATGTTGCCCAAACCTATGGATACAAAACTCTACTATCCAAGAGAACATCTTGTTTGGTTCACCAATGAACAATAAAAGATACAAAGATGTATTAAGGGTTTGTTCGTTGGAGAAGGACTTGGAAATTCTGGAACATGGAGACCAAGCTGAGATAGGAGAACGAGGAATCAACGTCAGCGGAGGTCAGAAGCAAAGGATACAACTCGCAAGAGCAGTGTATCCGGATCGTGATATCTATCTTCTAGATGATATATTTAGCGTTGTTGATGCTCAAACTGGATCAGAAATATTTAAGGTCACTCCAATTGAATATATTGCTTCTTTTTTAAAAAAATCCGCAATAAGTTGCTACATGTAGTCTGCTCATGCTACAGCTTTTGAGGGTTAAGTCATGTATCTAAGAAAAAGGAAATAGGAAAATGATTGTATCAGCAAACTTTTGTTTTGCTTGCATAGTAAAGTCTTTGAATGAGGAAAAATATGTGATGTAACTGATATGATTCTGTGCAGGAATGTGTAAGGGGAGCTTTGAAGGATAAGACTGTTGTTCTTGTCACTCACCAAGTTGACTTCCTTCACAATGCAGATCTTATATTGGTAAGCACCACATTGACGTTTATATAGTGTGAATATAATGAACAAATTATCACTACAATAGAAAGATTTGTATTATACATATGCATCTTTTACAAAAGATGATGATTGTCATTTCTATTTTTTTTAATGAAGAAGTTGCATTCGAATTTTGAAATATCAAACCTCATTATTTTCTATATCAACAGGTGATGAGATATAGTCAGATTGTGCAGTCTGGGAAATATGATGAGCTTTCAAAATCGGGTATGGATTTTGGTGATCTTGTTGCTGCACATGAGAGCTCAATGGAGCTCATGGAAAGTAGCACTGAAGCTTCTGGTGAATGCCTCCTGCAATCATCACCAAAATCATCTCATCCACTAACCCAAAGTCTCCCCAGAAATCTCAAGTGGTAGCCAATGGTGGAAGAAGTTCTTTAGACCAACAACCAAAGGGTAGTTCCAAGCTTATCAAAGATAAAGAAAGAGAAACTGGTCATGTCAATTTTGATGTCTACAAGCACTACTTCACTGAAGCTTTTGGATGGTGGGGAGTAGTAGCTGTAGTAATAATTTCTTTATTTTGGCAAGCGGCCACTATGGCGAGTGACTATTGGCTGGCATATGAGACCTCAAAGAACCATGCATGGAATCCTACTCTCTTTATAGATGTTTACTCAATCATAGCTGACATTTGTTGCATTTTTGTGATTGGCAGATCATATCTTGTCGCATATTTGGGTCTCAGAACAGCTCAAAGCTTGTTCGATCAAATTATCAATAGCATATTGCAAGCTCCGATGTCATTCTTTGACACTACTCCATCAGGAAGAATATTAAGTCGAGTACAATATCTTCCTTCACCCGATTCTGATTTAATGCTCTTCATTCTCTGTTATCCGAGAGCAATATTCAGCTACCCGAAAAGGTAAGTCAGTCGAGTAAAGAACCTTCTGTTGTTGAATCAGCTAAGGTTGGTGAAAGATTTTCCGGAACGCTTTCATGCTTTGATGATAACTTCACTTCTTTTTATTAAATTTTGATAAATCAGATGACTTTTCACTTTTACATTCTGATAAGTGAGTAGCGAATTCTCTTGTATGACGGAAGTTAGGCAAATTCCTTGGAAATAAGTTCGGGTTAATGCTTTCATACAATTTCTTTTTTAAGAATGTCACTTATGGTGCTATTTCAGCTTAAACACTCTATGTAATTTGGATTTGTTTC